>JARQOD010000001.1:224261832-224348521 GCA_033576555.1 Oophaga sylvatica
ACAGTACCCCCCTCTCAACGGGGGGCCTCTGGACCCCCAGGCTTGCCCGGGAACCTGGCATGGAAAGCCCGAACCAGGCGATCCGCATGCATCAAACGGGCCGGCACCCAGGATCTGTCCTCCGGTCCATACCCCTTCCAATGAACCAGGTACTGTACCGATCGCTGCACCAACCTGGAGTCAACGATATGCTCAATCTCATATTCCATGTGTCCCTCAACCAAAACAGGAGGAGCAGCGGACTCGGGCTCCCCCCGGACTGCCTCAAAAGGTTTCAGTAGGGATTTATGGAAGACGTTAGGGATCTTGAATGAGACTGGAAGACACAACCTGTAAGCCACTGGATTGATCTTTTCCACAATCTTGTATGGGCCAATGAACTTGGGGCCCAACTTGGCTGATGGAACCTTCAACTTAATGTTTCGCGTGGAGAGCCAAACTTTCTCTCCAACCCGAAACATAGGACCTGGTGTTCTTTTCCTGTCAGCGAAAAACTTGTACCTGCCTTGAGACCTGGATATATTCCGCTGGACCTCCGCCCATGTATTCTTTAATCGCTGAACAGACCCCTCTGCCCCTGGACACCCAGAATCCAAACGAGAAAACTCACCAAAATGAGGACTAAAACCATAATTGATCAGGAAAGGAGACATACCAGTAGATTGGCTCACCCGACTATTGAAGGCAAATTCCACCAAAGGCAGTACATCACACCAGTCATTCTGTCTTGCAGAAGTCAGACATCTGATGATCTGTTCCAGAGACTGATTAGTGCGTTCCGTCTGACCATTGCTCTCAGGATGGTATGCAGATGAAAAAGACAGAGACATCCCCAATTTCTTGCAAAAAGCACGCCAAAACTTTGCCACAAACTGCACTCCACGATCAGACACCACATTCAGGGGTACCCCATGCAACCGGATAACATGCTGTACAAACAATCTGGACAAAGTCTCAGCTGAGGGTAGTGCGGATAAGGGTACAAAATGAGCCTGCTTCGAAAACCTGTCCACCACTACCCATACCACCGTATTGCCCTTGGATGGAGGAAGATTAGTAATAAAATCCATGGACAAGTGAGTCCATGGCCTTTCGGGAACTGCCAAGGGCATCAGTTCCCCAGCCGGCCGGCTATGTGAGTTTTTAGAACGAGCGCAGACCCCACAACCAGAAACAAATTTTTTTATGTCAGAGCTAAGAGTAGGCCACCAAAAGATCCTAGCCACCGCCCGACGTGTGGCAGATATACCAGGGTGAGCACTGAGCTTGGATTCATGGAACTCCTGGAGGAGTTTAAGCCGAAGCTGCTCTGGGACAAACAACTTACCCCCTGGCTTGGCAGCAGGGGCCAGAGACTGGGCCCTCTCAATCTCCTGTTCCAACTCAGACGAGACCACTGCCAACACAACCCCAGGGTGAAGAATGGAGGAAGGTGGCTCAGGGGGAGACACCGGATGAAAACTGTGAGATAAGGCATCAGCCTTGATATTCTTTGACCCCGGACGAAACGTAATAGTAAACTGAAAAAAAACAAAAAACTTAGTGGTCAGTTATAATATCACGGTGAGGACTGCAAGAGAACTCACCAGTGCAATCTCCTGGAAGACGAGTGCAGAAGAAAGCTTCAGGCTCCTAGGAACGCAGGGTGAGCAAGGCAGGAGAGAGATGGTTTCAGGGCCTGAATCACCTGACAGTTGAGGGGCGTGGCTTCAGCTCCAGGGAGCTAGAAGCTGAGGGAAAACTCCTAGAAAGGTAACTACGGGACAAAGTTACCCAGGGGCACAGACAGAGACGTAAATCTGAACAAGCCAAGGTCAAAGCACGAGAAGACAGTATAGTACCAAGGATGAGACAGAACGGATAGTCGGGGACAGGCAGAGGTCAAAACCAAACAGACAGCGAAGGTACAGAAACAGAATCCAACAAGCAGTATCCAGAGAACAGACCGAGTCAAAACCAAAGTATCAGGCAAACCAGAACACAGCACAAACACACTCAGGGGTCAACACACTCTGCCAAGGGCGAAAGTATAACTGACAGGGATTGGAGCTTCCTAGGGCTATAAGAAGCTCTCCCCGAACCAAGGAGAGGCCACAATAATAAGCCCCAGGTGTGCAGATAAGAGCTTGCACTGGGATCAAAACCTTAACCCCTAGCGTGCAGGTCAACCCTGCACTGGGATCATGACAGTCCCCATACCAGATTTATTTTTGGGGGATCGGTCTAAATTTCTGAATTTTAAAAATAACTGTAAGTTGTTTTTTGCCTTAAAGCCTAAGTCCTCAGGGAACGCAGCACAGCAGGTTCAAATTGTCATCTCTCTGCTGCGATTGGGCTTTTTCCCTGACACCTGGGGATCCTGTTTTGAATGATGTTGATGTATTTTTTCAGGCTCTGAGTATGCTTACAATTATACGCATTGCATGGACATTAAATGACAACATGAGTACCCCCAATGCTACCACTCATAGTAATAAATTCCAAAAGCTAGCTTACCAATACAAATGCAGCGCTGCAGTGCCCTGGACCCACGCGCTACTCCTGACGCGCGTTTCGCGTTTGCTTTATCGAAGCAATGTCCATGCAATGCGCATAATTGTAAGCATACTTACCTTTAGTGATTATTTGTCTCATGTTCCGTATATACTTCATGGGGGACATGTTTTATAATACAATTTATATGTAACTATATTTTGCAAATCGCTGCAATACTTGGTGTGCTCTGGTCCCAGGTGCTTATTGTTTACATTAGGGTCTTTTCACCACTGTGTGATGTTTTTAAATTTGTATTCTTTATATAATAAATAAATATAATATTTTCATTAATATAAATGGTGTTTTTTACTCCGTTTTTCTTTGGTCTATATTAATTTTTGGAGTACACATTACAAGTCCCGTGTTACATAAATTGGGGATTGACTGCGCACTTTGTGTGCATATGGTCTTGATTTTTTCCTCTTTTAAGCTGTACTGGTTTTAATTTTAAATTGCTATTGAGTTAGTGCCTGGTGGTAAATTTCCTAAAGGTCGCCTTTTTAATTTATCTGTACCTGAACACGATGCTATGCGATCTTATATCAAGGAGTCTTTGGAGAAGGGTCATATCAGACCATCCTCTTCACCCTTGGGCGCCGTTTTTTTCTTTGTGGCCAAAAAGGATGGTTCATTGAGGCCGTGTATTGATTATTGCCTCCTGAATAAAATCACTGTTAAATATCAATATCCGTTACCCTTCATTTCTGACCTATTTTCCAGAGTGAAAAGTGATAGTTGGTTTACCAAGCTTCACCTCAGGGGGGCGTATAACCTTATTCCCATTAAGCATGGGGATGAATGGAAGACGACGTTTAATACCCCAGAGGATGTCTCGAAAAGAACACTGCACTCGCTAAAAAATATATTGCATCAAGTGAAGTTTTTATTTGTCAAGTGTACAATAAGCGACAAGTAATTGACGTTTCGGCCTCTACCGGGCCTTTATCACAAAGTCGCTGCAAAAAACAGATAAAAATATATATATTATAGTATAAACAGTGAAAGACTAACAAACACAGAAAATTATACATATTTACAATGCTATATACAGTATCATGTCAATGGCGGAAGCATTATAGGGCAAAAGATATCACACGGGTTCATATAATGTGGATCAAGACTAGAAAAGATGAGAGGGAGAGGTAGAGATCATGTGTTCATCATTTAGAGAGCTGGTAAGTATATGGAAACATACCCATAGTGTGATTGCATTGCAGGATGTGTCATGTTAGGTTCACAGACAATGGAGTCAAGAGGAATTCTCCTGTTGGTAATGGGAGGGTAAAGCAATGAATAATATCATATAATTGAATAAGTCAAAATAAAATAAGTAATATTGATATAACAGGAATGGTGAGGACTCCAGAGGGAGTTAATGGTATATAACAGTGTAATATTACCAGAGGACAGTGCTGGTTATGAATAATGACACTTGGAGATCATATCATGCGGTGGAGTACAGATAGAGATAATCATAATAAATTAATGATTTATATAGAGTGTATTGAATATATTGAATAGTATTTACCAATGCCTGTCTTAGCCTGACACCAATGGATATGCAAGTTGCGCTGAATATAATAGACATATGTCAGGAACAATATGCTGTGAAAATAGGATTTTCAAATTGAAAGACCATGTAATGTTGATAGAACATAGATAGGAGGTAGCAAAAAAACGCTCACATATAATGGGAGTCAATCCAACACGTTGGTGGTATAGTGGATGGTGCTGGCACATCCGTGCCTTAGCAGTAATGTGCTGGGTTGAGGTCTTAGTGGCGCCGTCTGGAGCGCTGGTAAGCGCTATAAAGAAAAGGTTGTATAGTCAGGAGCATAGTAATGTCAAGGTGGTACTTATCTTAGCGTCGGTAGGTGCTCACATGCGTCGGTGGGATGGTAAGCGCCAGTGTACAGCGTCGGTGCTATGGTGAATGCTGGCACAGCTGTGTCTTAGCAGGAGGAGGCTGTTCTGGGCTGGTAGGAGCGCTGTATAAAGCGCTGGGTGGTCACATGACCGGATGTGACGTCAGACGCCGGCGCATGCGCAGTAGGTGCTGTGATGTCAGCGGACCTCTGTCCTGCTTGGTGGAGGGATTGTTTACGTTGTTATGGTGATGTTGTAAATATGATCAGAGAGATGGATAGTTGTATCAACATAATGAATAAAAAATAATGAATACAGAATCAAAGAGAGTGGAAACTGAAGAAAATAATAAATGAAGACATAAAATAAGTAAATAAAATAAATGGGAGAACACAATAAAAAGAAATCATAATGGGGCATATAAATCATATAAAGATAAATAATATAAATAATATAAATGTAAATAAAATAAATAATAGTATAAATAAATAATATGATACACACGGTAGGAGTCCAAACCAGGAAAAAATGAAATAATAATAATAAAAATAATAAAAAGATGGGGAAGGGGAGGGGGGTATGGATCTTACCAGCTCAATAATGGGAGAAGGCCACAGAGATTAGTTATTAAGGATTGATCTAGGGAAAAAGAAAATCATATTAGCCAATCCATGTCCCGATTTAAACCTTTCGGGTGTAACGTATCCAGGGTGTAAATCCAGTAACTCTCCCGTTGTTTTAATAATTTAATATGGTTACCACCTCTCCTGGGTCTCGGGACCCTCTCGATTACCTGGAATCTCAATTGTGCCACATTATGTTTGGCATCTTTAAAGTGTGCCGGTAATGGTAGCCATGTCTTCTCACACCGAATGGTCGATTTGTGGCTTGAGATTCGGTCCCTGATGGCTTGGGTCGTTTCTCCTATATAGAGGAGGCCGCAAGGACATTTCACAAGGTATACAACAAAGTTGCTTGCACAGGTAAAGTAGTCCCTAACCGGGTAAGATTTCCCGGTGCGGGGGTGTACCACTTCATTCCCCTTGATAACGTTAGAGCAACTCATGCAGCCGAGACACGGGAATGTACCAGTTCTCCTGTGTCCGGTAAGTGTATTAGAAGACTGTTGTTTATGGGAGCCTAAATCAGCCCTGACCACGCTATCTCTAATGTTTTTAGCTCGTCTGGTACACATAAGCGGTGGTTCATTGAAAATTTTTATATGTGGATATGCTCTGGAGAGGAGTGGCCAATGTTTTCTGATAAGGTTGTGAACTCTGCGCATAGAGGGGTGGTGATTGTGGACAAATGGAAGACGTGGATTCCTATGTGTATCGGTCCTTGTGAGACCCCCTTCTCCAAGTGCTCTAGCTGATTCAAAATTGAGAAGGTCAACAGGGTAGTTGCGTACTCTGAATTTTTCCGCCATTTCATGTACTCTGGTTTCTCTTTCGGTAGGATTGGAAACAATCCTAACTACCCTCTTGAATTGTGATCTTGGCAAGCTGTTCTTAGTGGTAGTGGGGTGGCAGCTGTTGTATAGTAGTAAACTATTACAGTCTGTTGGCTTGGTGTAAATGTCTGTGTTGAGTAGGCCCTCAGCACTTTTATGTATCCTGGTATCCAGGAAAGTGACGTTGTGAATGTCATATGTGATGGAGAACGTTAATTCAGGTGTATGGTGTTGATTTTATTGAAGAAATCAACAAGGCTGGAGGGGTCACCATGCCAAATACAGAAAATGTCATCAATGTACCTGACCCACATTATGGCGTGTTGTTTAAATGAGGGGTCCTGGTATACATGTTCCTGTTCGAAACGGTCCATATATAGATTTGCATAAGCTGGGGCCACGTTGGACCCCATAGCGGTCCCGCATGTCTGTATATAGTATTCGTCCTCAAATAGAAAGAAGTTTTCTCTCAAAACAAGATTCAATAAATCTAGGCATAGCTCAGAAGTACCTCTATCTATGTTGGCTTCCTGTAAAGTTAATGATACGGCCCTAATGCCTTTTCATGAACTATGGATGTGTAAAGACTGTTCACATCCAGGTACACAGGATACTGTCAGGTGGAACATGGTCGATTCTGCGGATTCTGTCCAGAAAGTCACCTGTGTCCAAAATGAAGGATTTAGTCTGATGGGTATATGGTGTCAAGACCTTCTCCAGGAAGATAGATAGAGGGTTAGGATGGAGTCAGTGGATGCCACTATAGGGCGTCCAGGTGGATTGTGGAGATTTTTGTGTATCTTAGGTAGTATGTACAGAATAGGGGTCACTGGGTGATGATTAGTGAGGAACGTTCTGGTTTTGGTGTCAATAGTTTTTTTGTCCTGATGTTTGTCGAGGACCATGTTGATTTTATTACGTATGGAACATGTAGGATCGGAATGGGTTAATCTGTAAGTGGTTGTGTCAGATAATTGTCTCTTGATTTCGGATACATAATAGTTCCTATCCATGACCACAATGGCTCCGCCTTTGTCCGCTGGCTTAATAACAATATTTTTGTTATTTTTAAGAGATTCTAGTGCCTGTTTTTCAGAGGAGTTGAGATTGTGGCGGACGCGGAGGAAGCCTAATTGTTGGTCATGGATTGTCTGTTTGATGTCTCTATGGAGTAAGTCAATAAGGTCTCTGCTGCATGATGGGTCTTGGGTGGCATAAAGTTACTGGGATTACGTAGCCCCAAAGTGTCAATAGTTATAATAGATTCTCTGTCATGGTTGGGTATAGTGCCTATTGAATTTAGATTAGAAGTGGTGCCCTCTGCAAAATGTACTTTAAGTCTTATTCCTATAGAAGCGATGGAGGTCCTTCTCAAGTTGAAAGGGGTCCCACCTGGGGTGGGGCAAAAGGACAAGCCCATATTTAACACTTTGAGTTCGAGGGGGGAGAGAGAGTGATTAGATATATTGACTACTAAGTTTGGACCCCTACCTGTGATCTCAGGATCATCTGTCGGTCCGCTTCTCTTCTTCCTTGCCCTCCGTATGGTCTTGTATTTGTGCCTAAAAAAGGGGCTCTTGAACCTTGAGCACCACCAACTTCGCTGCCGGAACCTGGAGAGGAACCTCCCGCAGGTGGAGGATCCCCCGGATGGGTAATAGTTCCCTTGTGGTCGGCGGAATCGTGTCCGTTGTTTTCGAGGGATGGGGTCCTCCCATCTATAGACTTTATTGGTTAAATAGTCCTCTGTGTCCCTTTGGAATTTCGCTCTTTTCTTTCCTCCAACGTTTTTTGATGGGTAGATAATATAGAGTCAACTTATTCTTGAGAGTTGTAAATTCAGTATTGCTTAAAGTAGTAGTAAGCTGTGTCTCGATGGCGGCAATTTTTTCCTCTGTCTCTTTTATTCCTTCTTGGAGTATTCAACAGTCAAAAGGATAAGATCCAGAGAAACTTATTCAAGATCTTTTGAAAGATTTCGCAATATTTCTCATTATCAGAGAATAGAGTCGGGCGTAGGTGGCTACGTAGACCACGCGGTATTTTGCCTTGTCTATGGTACTCCCCTAGAGTGGCACAGTGTAGTCGTATGAGATCAGTTTCTTCCTCTCTCTTTCCCAGTCTCGAGTCTTGATGTCCCTGCTGGGTATGTGTAGAAAATCGGTTTTGTTCCTTATTTTCGAGAGAATAGATGATCCCGTGGCTTCATCATATGCTAGGTGGTATTTGACATGAATACGGTAGGTGCGCAAAAACCAAAAAACGAGTAATGAAGCAAAAAGAAGGTTGGCACACTACTATAGAAATGGCGGTGCTAGTGGACGGAATCAAAGATCCCAATAGATTAATGTCTCGAAAAGAACACTGCACTCGCTAAAAATATCTCAGTATTTTTATTGTCAATTCATAGGAAGTTATTTACGTTTCTTCGGGCCTTTTACAAGTGTCAAAACAATAAGATTACAGACTATATGTAAGATTCAACTCCACTATACAAACTTTGGCTCTTATATCTTTTGCTCCTCATGTTACATTACATGTCTTTCATTTGTCTTTAACATATGTCGACATATCTTACATGCGACTTGCTATCCATGTGTCAGTGCAGCTTGTAATCATTCAATTATAATGACCTATATAATCAATTTGAACCATGTTTCCACCATATTGACTCTTCATCATTACCAGCACAGCTGATAAGTACACTTATTCTACTCCTTGACTACCATCTGTTATACATGACTAATTGATTATAATGTCAGACCTCCATACAACGGAGAATTCTGCTATCTACATTACATCCTGCAATGCAATCACACTATGGGTATGTTTCCATATACTTACCAGCTCTCTAAATGATGAACACATGATCTCTACCTCTCCCTCTCATCTTTTCTAGTCTTGATCTAATTATATGAACCCTGTGATATCTTTTGCCCTATAAATGCTTCGCCATTGACATGAACTGTATATAGCATTGTAAATATGTATAATTTTCTGTGTTTGTTAGTCTTTCAACTGTTTATACTATAATATATATTTTATCTGTTTTTTGCAGCGACTTTGTGATAAAGGCCGGTAGAGGCCGAAACGTCAATTACTTGTCGCTTATTGTACACTTGACAAATAAAAACTTCACTTGATGCATATATTTTTTAGCGAGTGCAGTGTTCTTTTCGAGACATTTCTATTGGGATCTTTGATTCCGTCCACTAGCACCGCCATTTCTATAGTAGTGTGCCAACCTTCTTTTTGCTTCATTACTCGTTTTTTGGTTTTTGCGCACCTACCGTATTCATGTCAAATACCACCTATGCATATGATGAAGCCACGGGATCATCTATTCTCTCGAAAATAAGGAACAAAACCGATTTTCTACACATACCCAGCAGGGACATCAAGACTCGAGACTGGGAAAGAGAGAGGAAGAAACTGATCTCATACGCCCTACACTGTGCCACTCTAGGGGAGTACCATAGACAAGGCAAAATACCGCGTGGTCTACGTAGCCACCTACGCCCGACTCTATTCTCTGATAATGAGAAATATTGCGAAATCTTTCAAAAGATCTTGAATAAGTGTTCTCTGGATCTTATCCTTTTGACTGTTGAATATCTACAAGAAGGAATAAAAGAGACAGAGGAAAAAATTGCCGCCATCGAGACACAGCTACTACTACTTTAAGCAATACTGAATTTACAACTCTCAAGAATAAGTTGACTCTATATTATCTACCCATCAAAAAACGTTGGAGGAAAGAAAAGAGCGAAATTCCAAAGGGACACAGAGGACTATTTAACCAATAAAGTCTATAGATGGGAGGACCCCATCCCTCGAAAACAACGGACACGATTCCGCCGACCACAAGGGAACTATTACCCATCCGGGGGATCCTCACCTGCGGGAGGTTCCTCTCCAGGTTCCGGCAGCGAAGTTGGTGGTGCTCAAGGTCAAGAGCCCTTTTTTAGGCACAAATACAAGACCATACGGAGGGCAAGGAAGAAGAGAAGCGGACCGACAGATGATCCTCAGATCACAGGTAGGGGTCCAAACTTAGTAGTCAATATATCTAATCACTCTCCTCCCCCCTCGAATTCAAAGTGTTAAATATGGGCTTGTCCTTTTGCCCCACCCCTAGGTGGGACCCCTTTCAACTTGAGAAGGACCTCCATCGCTTCTATAGGAGCATAAGACTTAAAGTACATTTTGCAGAGGGCACCACTTCTAATCCAAATTCAATAGGCACTATACCCAACCATGACAGAGAATCTATTATAACTATTGACACCTTGGGGCTACGTAATCCCAGTAACTTTATGCCACCCAAGACCCATCATGCAGCAGAGACCTTCATTGACTTACTCCATAGAGACATCAAACAGACAATCCATGACCAACAATTAGGCTTCCTCCGCGTCCGCCACAATCTCAACTCCTCTGAAAAACAGGCACTAGAATCTCTTAAAAATAACAAAAATATTGTATTAAGCCAGCGACAAAGGCGGAGCCATTGTGGTCATGGATAGGAACTATTATGTATCCGAAATCAAGAGACAATTGTCTGACACAACCACTTACAGATTAACCCATTCCGATCCTACATGTTCCATACGTAATAAAATCAACATGGTCCTCGACAAACATCAGGACAAAAAAACATTGACACCAAAACTAGAACGTTCCTCACTAATCATCACCCAGTGACCCCTATTCTGTACATACTACCTAAGATACACAAAAATCTCCACAATCCACCTGGACGCCCTATAGTGGCATCCACTGACTCCATCCTTAAACCCTCTATCTATCTTCCTGGAGAAGGTCTTAACACCATATACCCATCAGACTAAATCCTTCATTTTGGACACAGGTGACTTTCTGGACAGAATCCGCAGAATCGACCATGTTCCATCTGACAGTATCCTGTGTACCTTGGATGTGAACAGTCTTTACACATCCATAGTTCATGAAAAGGCATTAGGGCCGTATCATTAACTTTACAGGAAGCCACATAGATAGAGGTACTTCTGAGCTATGCCTAGATTTATTGAATCTTGTTTTGAGAGAAAACTTCTTTCTATTTGAGGACGAATACTATATACAGACATGCGGGACCGCTATGGGGTCCAACGTGGCCCCAGCTTATGCAAATCTATATATGGACCGTTTCGAACAGGAACATGTATACCAGGACCCCTCATTTAAACTACACGCCATAATGTGGGTCAGGTACATTGATGACATTTTCTGTATTTGGCATGGTGACCCCTCCAGCCTTGTTGATTTTTTAATAAAATCAACACCATTACACCTGAATAACGTTCTCCATCACATATGACATTCACAACGTCACTTTCCTGGATACCAGGATACATAAAAGTGCTGAGGGCCTACTCAACACAGACATTTACACCAAGCCAACAGACTGTAATAGTTTACTACTATACAACAGCTGCCACCCCACTACCACTAAGAACAGCTTGCCAAGATCACAATTCAAGAGGGTAGTTAGGATTGTTTCCAATCCTACCGAAAGAGAAACCAGAGTACATGAAATGGCGGAAAAATTCAGAGTACGCAACTACCCTGTTGACCTTCTCAATTTTGAATCAGCTAGAGCACTTGGAGAAGGGGTCTCACAAGGACCGATACACATAGGAATCCACGTCTTCCATTTGTCCACAATCACCACCCCTCTATGCGCAGAGTTCACAACCTTATCAGAAAACATTGGCCACTCCTCTCCAGAGCATATCCACATATAAAAATTTTCAATGAACCACCGCTTATGTGTACCAGACGAGCTAAAAACATTAGAGATAGCGTGGTCAGGGCTGATTTAGGCTCCCATAAACAACAGTCTTCTAATACACTTACCGGACACAGGAGAACTGGTACATTCCCGTGTCTCGGCTGCATGAGTTGCTCTAACGTTATCAAGGGGAATGAAGTGGTACACCCCCGCACCGGGAAATCTTACCCGGTTAGGGACTACTTTACCTGTGCAAGCAACTTTGTTGTATACCTTGTGAAATGTCCTTGCGGCCTCCTCTATATAGGAGAAACGACCCAAGCCATCAGGGACCGAATCTCAAGCCACAAATCGACCATTCGGTGTGAGAAGACATGGCTACCATTACCGGCACACTTTAAAGATGCCAAACATAATGTGGCACAATTGAGATTCCAGGTAATCGAGAGGGTCCCGAGACCCAGGAGAGGTGGTAACCATATTAAATTATTAAAACAACGGGAGAGTTACTGGATTTACACCCTGGATACGTTACACCCGAAAGGTTTAAATCGGGACATGGATTGGCTAATATGATTTTCCTTTTCCCCTAGATCAATCCTTAATAACTAATCTCTGTGGCCTTCTCCCATTATTGAGCTGGTAAGATCCATACCCCCCTCCCCTTCCCCATCTTTTTATTATTTTTATTATTATTATTTCATTTTTTCCTGGTTTGGACTCCTACCGTGTGTATCATATTATTTATTTATACTATTATTTATTTTATTTACATTTATATTATTTATATTATTTATCTTTATATGATTTATATGCCCCATTATGATTTCTTTTTATTGTGTTCTCCCATTTATTTTATTTACTTATTTTATGTCTTCATTTATTATTTTCTTCAGTTTCCACTCTCCTTGATTCTGTATTCATTATTTTTATTCATTATGTTGATACAACTATCCATCTCTCTGATCATATTTACAACATCACCATAACAACGTAAACAATCCCTCCACCAAGCAGGACAGAGGTCCGCTGACATCACAGCACCTACTGCGCATGCGCCGGCGTCTGACGTCACATCCGGTCATGTGACCACCCAGCGCTTTATACAGCGCTCCTACCAGCCCAGAACAGCCTCCTCCTGCTAAGACACAGCTGTGCCAGCATTCACCATAGCACCGACGCTGTACACTGGCGCTTACCATCCCACCGACGCATGTGAGCACCTACCGACGCTAAGATAAGTACCACCTTGACATTACTATGCTCCTGACTATACAACCTTTTCTTTATAGCGCTTACCAGCGCTCCAGACGGCGCCACTAAGACCTCAACCCAGCACATTACTGCTAAGGCACGGATGTGCCAGCACCATCCACTATACCACCAACGTGTTGGATTGACTCCCATTATATGTGAGCGTTTTTTTGCTACCTCCTATCTATGTTCTATCAACATTACATGGTCTTTCAATTTGAAAATCCTATTTTCACAGCATATTGTTCCTGACATATGTCTATTATATTCAGCGCAACTTGCATATCCATTGGTGTCAGGCTAAGACAGGCATTGGTAAATACTATTCAATATATTCAATACACTCTATATAAATCATTAATTTATTATGATTATCTCTATCTGTACTCCACCGCATGATATGATCTCCAAGTGTCATTATTCATAACCAGCACTGTCCTCTGGTAATATTACACTGTTATATACCATTAACTCCCTCTGGAGTCCTCACCATTCCTGTTATATCAATATTACTTATTTTATTTTGACTTATTCAATTATATGATATTATTCATTGCTTTACCCTCCCATTACCAACAGGAGAATTCCTCTTGACTCCATTGTCTGTGAACCTAACATGACACATCCTGCAATGCAATCACACTATGGGTATGTTTCCATATACTTACCAGCTCTCTAAATGATGAACACATGATCTCTACCTCTCCCTCTCATCTTTTCTAGTCTTGATCCACATTATATGAACCCGTGTGATATCTTTTGCCCTATAATGCTTCCGCCATTGACATGATACTGTATATAGCATTGTAAATATGTATAATTTTCTGTGTTTGTTAGTCTTTCACTGTTTATACTATAATATATATATTTTTATCTGTTTTTTGCAGCGACTTTGTGATAAAGGCCCGGTAGAGGCCGAAACGTCAATTACTTGTCGCTTATTGTACACTTGACAAATAAAAACTTCACTTGATGCAATATATTTTTTAGCGAGTGCAGTGTTCTTTTCGAGACATTGTCTATTGGGATCTTTGATTCCGTCCACTAGCACCGCCATTTCTATAGTAGTGTGCCAACCTTCTTTTTGCTTTAATACCCCAGAGGGGCATTTTGAGTACCTAGTGATGCCTTTTGGGCTTACTAATGCCCCTTCCGTCTTCCAATCCTTCATGAATGATATTTTCAGGGATTTTGTGGATAAATTTCTGATTGTTTATTTGGATGATATCTTGATTTTTTCCAATGACTGGGACTCTCATGTGAAACATGTTCGGACTGTGTTCCAGATTTTGAGAGAGAATGCACTGTATGTGAAGGGATCAAAGTGTCTTTTTGGCGTACAGAAGGTCTCATTTCTGGGATTCATTTTGTCTCCGTCTGTTATTGAAATGGACCCGGTCAAGATTCAGGCCATCTGTGATTGGGTTCAACCTACTTCATTGAAGGCTCTTCAGAGATTTTTGGGTTTTGCCAATTTTTATCGTAAATTTATTGGTAATTTCTCCGGTATTGTTAAACCATTGACTGATTTGACCAAAAAAGGTTCAGATGTGGTGAATTGGCCTCCTGAGGCAGTTTCTGTGTTTCAGGAAGATTCATTTCTGCTCCTGTTCTACGGCAGCCTGATGTTTCTCTGCCCTTTCAGGTGGAGGTTGATACCTCTGAGATTGGGGCAGGTGCTGTTTTGTCTCAAAGGGATCCAGAGACCTCTAAGAGTAACCCTTGTGCCTTTTTCTCTCAAATTTTCTCCAACTGAACGTAATTATGACGTGGGTAATCGGGAGTTATTGGCCATGAAGTGGGCCTTTGAAGAGTGGAGACATTGGCTGGAAGGAGCCAAACATCAGGTGGTGGTCCTCACGGACCATAAGAACCTGGTTTATCTCGAATCAGCCAAGCGACTTAATCCTAGACAGGCCAGGTCGGCATTGTTTTTCACACGTTTTAATTTTGTGGTTTCTTTTCTTCCGGGCACTAAGAATGTTAAGGCAGATGCCCTCTTGAGGAGTTTCTTTGCGGATTCTCCTGACTTATCTGATCCTGCTTTTATTTTGAAAGAGGGTATAGTTCTTTCCGCCATCTCGCCCAATTTGAGACTGGCTCTGGAGGGGTGTCAGGAGGATAAACCTGAACTCTGCCCTGTTGGGAAATTGTTTGTCCCAGACCAGTGGAAGAAGAGTGTGATGTCTGAGATTCATTGTTCCGCGTTGGCTGGTCATCGCGGGATTTTTGGTACCAGAGACTTGGTGAGTCGGTCCTCTTTGTGGCCTACTTTGTCTCGTGACATCAGGGACTTTGTGTAGTCCTGTGGGACTTGCTCTCGTTCCAAGCCTTGCTCTCGCTCTAGTGGTTTGTTAATGCCATTACCTGTACCCAAGAGTCCATGGACCCATATTTCTATGGATTTTATTTCTGACCTCCCTGTCTCTCAGAAATGACCGTTATCTGGGTAATCTGTGATAGGTTTTCCAAGATGATACATCTTGTGCCATTACCTAAGTTGCCTTCCTCCTCCGAATTGGTGCCTTTGTTCTTTCAGCACGTGGTTCGGTTACATGGCATTCCGGAGAACATTGTGTCTGACAGAGGAGTCCAGTTTGTTTCCAGATTTTGGAGGACATTTTGTTCTAAACTTGGTGTTCAGTTATCTTTCTCCTCTGCATTTCACCCTCAGACCAATGGACAAACCGAGAGAACAAACCAGACCTTGGAGACTTATTTGAGATGTTTTGTGTCTGCTGATCAAGATGACTGGGTCTCCTTTTTTGCCTTTGGCTGAGTTTGCTCTTAATAATAATGCCACCTTGATGTCTCCATTTTTCTGCAATTCTGGGTTTCACCCTCGATTTTCTTCAGGACAGGCGGAGACTTCTGTCTGTCTGGGGGTTGACTATATTGTGGAGCGTATGCAACAGATTTGGGACCAGGTAGTGGAGAGGTTGTCTCTCTCTCAAGAGAAGGCCCAGCGGTTTGCCAACCGGCATAGGACTGATGCTCCTCGTTTTAAAGTGGGGGACTTGGTTTGGTTGTCCTCAAGAAATATCCCTATGAAGGTTGCATCTCCAAATTTAAGCCAAGGTTCATTGAACCTTATAAGATCATGGAAATTATTAATCCGGTTTCCTTCCGTTTGCTTCTTCCAGGGACATTTAAGATCCATAACGTGTTCCACAAGTCCTTATTGAAGAGGTTTGTCGAGCCAGTGGTTCCTATGGCTGCGCCTCCCGACCCTGTTTTGGTTGAGGGCAATTTGGGGTATGTGGTTGAGAAAATATTGGATTCTCATTTTCCTAGACGGAAACTCCAGTATTTGGTTAAGTGGAGAGGTTATGATCAGGAGGACAATTCTTGGGTGTTTGCTTCGGACATCCATGCTGGGGGACTGGTCCGTGCCTATCATCGAGCTCATCCTGATCGGCCTGGTTGCGCAGGTGAGGGTTCGGTGACCCCTCCTCAAGGGGGGGGTACTGTTGTGAATACTCTGGAGGTGACTTCTGAGCTGGGGCTCCCTCCGGTGGTTGCTGAGTGTAATGAACTAATTGCTGAATGGCCTTCAGCTGGCTATGAATGGTCTGATATAAGTGACCTGAACTCCCTTCAGCCTTGCCGGTAATCAATTGTTCTTCCACGTCTTGCTTGTAGCTCAGCTTGCATTCCTGCTCTCATTCAGATAGGTGATTTGCTGTTTTTTTTCCTCTGGTTGGATTTTCTTGCTGGTTTGCTGCTTAGCAGTGGACTTCGGCCTGGTCCCCTTTTGGGGCCTGGAGCTGCAATTGTGCTCAGTTTGTGTTTGCACTTTTGCTCTGTTCCTATGTCACTTTTTATTTGCTGAATTGCTGTGTGTTAAGGCACTGTCACACTTAGCGATCGCACTAGCAATCACGACAACGACACGACCTGGCGAGATCGCTTTGTGGTCGCTAGTTAGCTTCCAAACACAAAGATCTCATCAGAGATCAGCTATCTGTATAACGACCTCTGCGGTCGTTGGGAAAACCTAGTCCCACCTGCACCGCTGCTAAAGTCGTTCATAAAGGGTGTCACACTCAGCGATTCAGGCTCACCAGCGGGACACCAACGACCAAAAAACGGCTCAGAACGTTCATAAGCGATCAACGACATCTCAGCAGGGGCCACATCGCTGCTACATGTCACATACAGCTGCGTTGCTAACGAGATCGCTACAGCGTCATAAAATCGGTGACTCTTTAGCAATCTCGTTAGCGATCTCGCTTAGTGTGACAGTACCTTTACACCAGAGATCTGATTTAGGTGGTAGAGATCGTGTGATCTCAGATTTTTTTTGTTAATCAGAAGTGTTGGTATTTTTGTCAGGGTTTTTTGGGGTTGCAGTCAGAATTCTTTCCTATACTTTTCTATCTAGACAGATTGGGCCCCAGCGTTTGCTCATTCTATTTTCTGTCTGTGTTCGTATTTTCTTCTGGTCTAACCGCCATTACATGTTTGGGGGCTTCCTATTTCTTTGGGGATTCTGCTACGGGGCAGATAGTATTCATCTTTCTGCCTTTAGGTGTAGCTATCTCTCCGGCTGTGACGAGGCGTCTAGGATCACCGTAGGTACGCTCCACGGCTACTTCTAATGTCGCGGTTAGTTCAGGGTCCTGCAATCCAATAGTTTCCAGCCTCTCTGGTGTATTGCTTCTTTGGCTATTTTTGCAATCTCTCCTCAGCTACCGAAACATAACAGAGGAAGCCAGAACCAGAACAGGTTTATCATATTAATTTGCTTAAACCATGGAAAGATAGAGACCACCTTGGTGGGGATAGTCTGCTGCCTGCATTTCATGTGGAGAAGGCTCAAGTACCTCTGGTCCGGGAGTTTGTTAGCCAAAATACAGATGTTTTCTCTGAGCTCCATGGATGCATCTCCCTAATCCAACATGACATTGTCACTGAGCCACAGGACAAAGTCCTACTAAAGCCGTATAGGGTGCCTGAGGCCCAGAGACAAACCATCTCGGAGGAGGTAAAAATTTTGCTGCAGTTAGGGGTCATTGAAGAGTCCCAAAGTGAGTGGGCCAGCCCCATAATCATAATACCCAAGCCTGATGGGACGATAAGGTTCTGTACTGACTTTAGAAATCTTAATGAAATTTCAAAATTTGGCACCTATCCCATGCCTTGGGTCGATGAATTGAAAGAGCTGTTTGGGCAGGCCCAGTATTTTTTCAACTCTTGACCTCACAAAAGGATATTAGCAGGTGTCCCTAACAGAGGCAGCTAGGGAAAAAAACGGCCTGTGTAACACCCGAAGGGCTGTACCAGTATAAAGTGTTACCCTCTGGGTTGCATGGCGCGCCAGCGACGTTCCAGCAGTTAATGGATATTGTTCTCCGTCCCCACCGCCATTATGCCTCAGCCTATCTGGATGATATTGTGTACAGTGCAGACTGGGAAAGTCACCTACCAAAGGTACAGGCAGTGATAGATTCTCTGCGACAAGCAGGGCTAACCTCCAATCCAAAGAAGTGTTCCATAGGGATGGAGGAAGCTCGATACTTGGGTTATGTCATTGGGAGAGTCATCAAACCCCAAGTAAACAAAGTGGAGGCAATTCAGAACTGGCCCCGTCCCGTCACTACAAAGCAGGTAAAAGCCTTTTTAGGTTTAGTGGGATATTACAGGCAGTTTATTCCCAACTTTGCAACCCTGTCCACGCCTTTAACAGACTGCTTGAAAGGGGGGAAGTCAGTGATGGTCCATTGGAATGATCAGATAAAGGAGGCCTTTGTAAAGTTAAAATTGGTAGTGTGTGGTACACCAGTTCTGGTTACACCCGATTTCAAAAGAGAGTTCATCATGCAGACTGATGCCTCTGAGATAGGTCTTGGTGCCGTGCTGTCTCAAGAGGTTAACATAGAAGAGCATCCGTCAAGTTTCCTGAGCCAGAAGCTTACACCAGCCGAAACCAGGTACAGTATTGTGGAGAGAGAGTGCCTGACCATTAAGTGGGCACTTGAGTCATTGCGCTATTATTTGCTGGGGAGAACATTTTGTTTGGTGACAGATCATTCCCCTCTTACGTGGATGAGTCAAACTAAAGAGAGGAATGCTCGAATTACCAGGTGGATTCTGTCTCTACAAAATTTCAAATTTTCAGTAGAACATCAGGCAGGCAGGCTACAGGGGAACGCAGAAGCCCTGTCTAGAGTTCACTGTATGACATGTGCCAACCCCTTAGGGTTGAACAAAGGGGGTAGGTATGTGGTGCAGCCAAGGGTGTAGTGCTGGATCCCATCAGGATGAAGTTTGGCTGGGATTTTTCCTAAGGTGGAGGACCTGTAATGATGTCACGATCATGTGATCAGCCCATGTGATGTGTACCTCACCTGTGTGTGGGGTTATGGGCTATGTAATGGAGATTTGTTTGGCACATGGGGAGTGTGTGTGCAAAGTATGAGGAACTAGGCTGGAGTTAGCCTGAACTTGTGTTGTTGGACTACCCGTGCTGCAAAGCTTTAGCAGCAAGACTCAAACAACCCTGGGAATGGCACCATGCAGCTGCTCAGTTAAGCCCGTCCCGTACAAAGGGTGAGTCTGAGACCAGTGGTTCTCCAAGCAGGAGTATTTTTGTGTCTTTACTTTCTGTTAAACCTGCTGTTTAAAGTGACATTAAACCACTGAATTTGGACTCTAAGCCTGTGTGTTGCCTCATTACTGCATCCCTGCCACTGCCTACCAGAGCGAATCCCTACAATAGATAAATATATTTATAGATAGATATATCGATAGATAGATAGATATATCGATAGATAGTAATATCTATCGATATATCTATCGATATATATATCTAGAGATATATCTAACTATCTATAGATTAGATCTATCGAGAGATAGATCTATCTATAGATAGTTAGATATATCTCTAGATAGATCTATCGATAGATAGAAAAAATCTGCGTTAGGCTGGGGTCACACTTGCGATAAACTCACACAAGTTTCGCACCTCAATACCCGGCACTGCCGCCGGCACTCGGACCGGAGCGTTCAGCTGCATAGAAATACATGCAGCCACACACTCCGGTCCCGGGTATTGAGGTGCGAGACTCGTGAGAGTTTCTCGAAAGTGTGATCCCAGGCCTTAAACGCAATATCTGTTTAAAAAGGAAAAAAAATTGCGTGGGCTCCCACGCAATTTTCCAGTCCAGAAAGGGAAAGCCAGTGACTGGGGGCAGCTGTTTATAGCCTGGGAAGGGGGGTAACACCCATGGATCTTCCTCCAGCTATTAATATCAGCCAGCAGCTTCTGCATAGCCTTTACTACCTATTAAAATAGGCGGGCCCCAAAAAAAATGACGTGGGGTCCCCCTATAATTAATAGCCAGAAAAGGCTATGCAGACAGCTGCGGGATGATATTCATAGCCAAGGAAGGGACCATGGATATTGGCCCCCCTGGCTACAAACACCATCCCGCAGCCCAAAAATGGCCCATCTCTAAGATGCGCCAATTCTGGCACTTAGCCTCTCTCTTCCCACTGCCCTGTAGCGGTGGCATATGGGGTAATGAGGGGTTTATGTCACTTTTGTATTGTAAGGTGACCTCAAGGTGACCTCAAGGTGACCTTAGTAATGTAGAGGTGTCAATAAGACATTATAGTTGTAAATGGGTAAAATAAAGACTCAGCCAGAATAAAGTATTTTAATTAAATAAAACACAACACATTTTCCCATCTTTATTGTACTCCTAATTCCCCGAAGCCAACGATCACCTGCAAAAAATAAAATATTGAACAAACACCAATACTCCATGTTCCGACGTAATCCATGTAATAATGAGTGTCCCACGAGGAACTCCCCTATAGAGCTGTCACATCAGTAGATGTGACCGCTCTACAGTGCCTCCAATGACACACTGACAGGAGACAATGGCTCCTGCAGTGTTATTACTGAGGGGTCACTTGAGTTCATGCTTTCACTTGACGGCAATGCTGTGTGAGAATTTTCCATGCAGCAGGGCCGCAAGTGACAGGACGAACTCCTGTGACCATGGCGGATTGATACACTGCGGAAGGATACCTTCCGTCATTGTATCACCAGAGGCCCCTGGAGAGTGGTCACATCTGCCAATGTGACAGCTCTCCACGGGAGATAGTCGTGGGACACTTGTTATTATATGGATTACGTTGGAACAGGCAGTATACTGTTAAGTTTATTTTATTTTATTTTTTTTTTACAGGGGATCGAGGGCGTAGGGGACTAGCTGTATGGGGAGTATGTACTGTATGTCTGCATGTGTTTTTTTTTTTTTTTACTAGTCAACATAGTAGCCGGATGATGGGATTACTACTGTCCCATCATCGGCTAATGCTGTCACTGTTGCAGACATAGCCGGATGGAACTAGTAGTCCCATTGGATGATGCCTGCCTAACACAGACAAGCGTACACACACACACACACAGCCGCACACACACCCACAGACCCCCGCAGACACACGAACACATACATAGATACAGACACCCGCACACAGATCTGCACATATTCACCGCACACAGTCTCCGCCCACACACACAGCCTCCGCCCACACACTCTTCCTCCTCCCTATGTGCAGCGTTTCTTGCATGCAACCCCGCAGCAAAACCGCTGATTTTTTTTAAACCTGCCGTTTTGCTGTGGAATTGACTGACTCAATGCAAGTCAATGGGTGCAGAAATGCTACAGATCCGCAAAAAGAATTGACATGCTGCGGAAAATAAAACGCTGCAAATCCGCACATATTTTTCCACAGCATGTGCACACCAATTCTGAAATTCACATAGACTATCATTGGCTGTGCACTACACTGCAGATTTGATGCAATTCTGTGAGTACGAAAATGCTGCGGATCCGCATCTAAGGGCTCATATTCACTTGAGCCAAAAACGGACGATTTCAAGCCAATAAAAAATCGGATTGCAATGGGACCAATGTTATTCAATAGGTGACATCTCATTTGCGATTTTTTTCTCAGCCGAAATCGGTATGAGAAAAAAATCGCAACATGCTGCGATTTGTAGCGATTTTGGCATGATAATCGCTAATGCAAGTCAATGGATGCGATAAAAAATCGGACAGCACTCGCACCATGCGAGTGCTGTCCGATTTATACGCACCAGTGTCCTTTGAAAAGCCGGCAAATCATCCCCGGCTACTGTAAAATCACACTGACAGCTCACAAAACACTAGATATATACACATAGAATACATATATATATATATGTCATTGAGACATATATAATATATATATATATATATATGTATAGTTCATACACTTCTACATAGCAGAATAGCCGCTAATTCAATTGCTGGCTTTTGTGAAATTACAGAAGAAATGCTATCCATAGTCAATATATATATACGTATATTTATAGTTCATGCAGTTCTACATAGTATAATAGCCGTTAATTCAATTGCCGGCTTTTGTGAAATTACAGACCCGACATAAAATGACACATGGTTTACATACAGTTAACCATGTCATTTAATGTAGTTTGATATCAGGTTTTCACTAACAATTACATGAGTGGCTGTGTGCAAAATTTCACACATGTAGGGGTTAATTAAAGGTGTAAATTCATTGAAAATTGAAAAAAAATGTGTGGGCTCCCGCTGTATTTTCTCAACCAGACAGACAAAGCCAACGAGTGGGGGCAGATAATTATAGCCTAGGGAGGGTGCATTTATTTTGTGCCCCCCTGGCTACTAATATCTGCCCCCAGCCACCCCAGAAAAGGCAAATCTATAATTAGATTCGTCCTTTCTGACACTTTGCCTGTTATGAATGTGCTGGAGATGGTTTCTGAGCAGAGGCTCCCGCTGGTGGTTGCAGACAGTACTGAATCTTACAGCGAGGAATGGCAATCTGGGATCACGGACTGGACTGATATAAGGGAGGTTCCCTCCCATGATGGTCGCCGGTGATCAATTGTTCTTGTCTCAATTGTGGTTCCTGGTTCATTTGGAAGTCTGCTGGAGTCTTGCATGCATCTGCTGCTTTCAGATAAGATATTTTCTGCTTTTCTTTTTGTGCTTGCTTTTTGCATAATTTTCTGCATTTTTGTGGAGGTCAGCCGGGTCCCCTCCTGGGGCCTGTGTTCCTCTCAGTTTATCTGTAGCCACTGTTATTTGTTCATTTGCTTTTTCCTGTTTTTTCAGTGACTGCGGCTTAGTTTTGTTACACCAGAGATCTGATTTAGGTGGTGGAGATCGTGTGATCTCAGGTGTTTTTGCAATCAGAAGAGTTGGTATTTTTTAGGGTTTTTTGTTGGATTGCAGTCAGAATTCTTTCCTGTACTTTTCTGTCTAGATAGATTGGGCCCCAGCGTTTGCTCAATCTATTTTCTGTCTGTGTCCGTGCTTCTTCTTGTCTAACCGCCATTACATGTTTGGGGGCTTCCTATTTTCTTTGGGGATCTGCTCCGGGGCAAATAGCTTTCATCTTTCTGCCTTTAGGTGTAGTTATCTCTCAGGCTGTGATGAGGCGTCTAGGATCAACGTAGGAACGCTCCACGGCTACCTCTAGTTGTGTGGTTAGTTCAAGTTACTGCAATCCAATAGGTTCCAGCCTCTCTGGTGTATTGCCGTTTTTGCTTTTCTCCTCAGCTACCTAAACATAACAGTATCACCGGCCAAAACTGAAAATTATATGGTACTCACAGAAGGGAAAAATAGTATGGAAAAAAAAAAAAAGTTGTCAGAGTTGTCAGAGATTTTTTTTTCTGTTTGTTGCATTTTTTTCCCTCTTTTTCTCGGTGCTGAGAAGGATTTTTTTTTCTCTCAATGGAGTTTGCACAGTTGTCTGGCCGTGTGGATCGGCTTGCCACTGAGGTTCGGAGTATTGCTACCTATCTTGCTGGGTTGCCAGTTGTGGAACCTAGGATTCCCATGCCAGATTTGTTTTTGGGGATTGGGCTAAATTTCTGAATTTCAAAAATAACTGTAAGTTGTTTTTTGCCTTAAAACCAAAGTCCTCGGGGAGCGCAGCACAGCAGGTTCAAATTGTCATCTCTCTCCTGCGCGGCGACCCTCAGGATTGGGCGTTTTCCCTGACACCTGGGGATCCTGTTTTGAATGATATTGATGTATCTTTTCTGGCTCTGGGGTTATTGTACAATGAACCTAATCTCACTGATCAAGCTGAAAAAACCTTGTTGGCATTAAATCAGGGTCTTGAAGACGCTGAGTTGTACTGTCAGAATTTCCGAAAGTGGGCAGTCCTGATCAAATGGAATGATGATGCTATGGCAGCCCTTTTTTCGGAAGGGGCTGTCAGAGAATGTAAAGGATGTTATGGTGTGATTCCCTGTCCCCTCTGGTCTCAATGATTCTATGTCATTGGCTATTCAAATTGACAGACGTTTGCGTGAGCGCAGAGGTATGCTTGAGATAGTGTTGCCTTGTGAGCCAGCTCCTGGGCCCATGCAGTGTGATGGAGTGACTTCTGGGGCTCAGCGTCATGAGTTTCGAAAGCGCAATGGGTTATGTTTCTACTGTGGTGACGCCTCTCATGCTCTTTCCGTCTGCCCTAAGCGGGGAAGACGTTTTGCACGCTCAGTTGTCTTGGGTAGTGTTCAGACTAAATTTCTGTTGACTGTTACCCTGATTTGCTCCCTGTCCACATTTTCTGCTCAGGCTTTTGTTGATTCAGGAGCAGCTATTAACCTGATGGATTTTGACTTTGCCAAACGTTGTGGGTTTCCCATGATACCCCCGCGGAAGTCTATTCCCCTACTGGGCATTGATTCTACCCCTTTGGCGGAGAATAAACCCCAGTTTTCTACTCAGGTGATAATGAGGGTTGAACCAGATCATCAAGAGAGTTGCAAATTTCTGGTGCTGCATAATCTGCATGACATTATTGTACTAGGTTTCCCTTGGTTACAGTCTCATAATCCTGTTTTGGATTGGAAATCTGTGTCTGTGACCAGTTGGGGCTGCCAATGTGTTAATACTGACACTTCTTTTTTTTCTGCCTCTCCCCAGTCTCAGGATGTTCCTGACTTTTTGACTGATTTTTCGGATGTGTTTAGTGAAAGTAAATCTGCATCCTTGCCCCCTCACAGGAGCTATGATTGCGCTATTGAATTAGTGCCTGGTGGTAAATTTCCTAAAGGTCGCCTTTTTAACTTGTCTGTACCTGAACACGATGCTATGCGATCTTATATCAAGGAGTCATTGGAGAAGGGTCATATCAGACCATCCTCTTCACCCTTGTGCGCCGGTTTTTTCTTTGTGGCCAAAAAGGATGGTTCATTGAGGCCGTGTATTGATTATCGTCTCTTGAATAAGATCACTGTGAAGTATCAATATCCATTACCCTTGATTTCTGACCTGTTTTCCAGAGTGAAAAGTGCTAGTTGGTTTACCAAGCTTGACCTCAGGGGGGCGTATAACCTTATTCGCATTAAGCACGGGGATGAATGGAAGACGGCGTTTAATTCCCCAGAGGGGCATTTTGAGTACCTAGTGATGCCCTTTGGGCTCACTAATGTTCCTTCCGTCTTCCAATCCTTCATGAATGATATTTTCAGGGATTTTGTGGATAAATCTCTGATTGTTTATTTGGATGATATCTTGATTTTTTCCAATGACTGGGACTCTCATGTGAAACATGTTCGGACTGTGTTCCAGATTTTGAGAGAGAATGCACTGTATGTGAAGGGATCAAAGTGTCTTTTTGGCATACAGAAGGTCTCATTTCTGGGAATCATTTTGTCTTCATCTGTTATTGAAATGGACCCGGTCAAGGTTCAGGCCATCTGTGATTGGGTCCAACCTACTTCATTAAAGGCTCTTCAGAGATTTTTGGTTTTTGCCAATTTTTATCGTAAATTTATTGGTAATTTCTCCGGTATTGTTAAACCATTGACTGATTTGACCAAAAAGGGTTCTGATGTGGTGAATCGGCCTCCTGAGGCAGTTTCTGCGTTTCAGGAACTTAAGCAGAGATTCACTTCTGCTCCTGTTCTACGGCAGCCTGATGTTTCTCTACCGTTTCAGGTGGAGGTTGATGCCTCTGAAATTGGGGCAGGTGCCGTTTTGTCCCAAAGAGATCCAGAGACCTCTAAAAGTAAGCCTTGTGCCTTTTTCTCTCGAAAATTTTCTCCAACTGAACGTAATTATGACGTGGGTAAACATCAGGTAGTGGTCCTCATGGACCATAAGAACCTGGTTTATCTCGAATCAGCCAAGCGACTTAATCCTAGACAGGCCAGGTGGGCCTTGTTTTTCACACGTTTTAATTTTGTAGTTTCTTTTCTTCCGGTCACTAAGAATGTTAAGGCTGATGCCATCTCGAGGAGTTTCTTTGCGGACTCTCCAGAGTTATCTGATCCTGCTGTTATTTTGAAAGAGGGTGTAGTACTTTCCGCCATCTCGCCCAATTTGAGACTGGCTCTGGAAGGGTGTCAGGAGGATAAACCTGAGCGCTGCCCTATTGGGAAATTGTTTGTCCCAGACCAGTGGAAGAAGAGTGTGATGTCTGAGATTCATAGTTCCGCGTTGGCTGGTCATCCCGGGACTTTTGGTACCAGAGACTTGGTGAGTTGGTCCTTTTGGTGGCCTACTTTGTCTCGTGACGTCAGGGAATTTGTGCAGTCCTGTGGGACTTGCTCTCGTTCCAAGCCTTGCTCTCGCTCTAGTGGTTTGTTAATGCCATTACCTGTACCCAAGAGGCCATGGACTCATATCTCTATGGATTTTATTTCGACCTCCCGTTTCTCAGAAAATGACCGTTATCTGGGTAATCTGTGATAGGTTTTCCAAGATGATACATCTTGTGCCATTACCTAAGTTACCTTCCTCCTCCGAATTGGTGCCTTTGTTCCCTTCAGCACGTGGTTCGGTTACATGGCATTCCGGAGAACATTGTATCTGACAGAGGAGTCCAGTTTGTTTCCAGATTTTGGAGGACATTTTGTTCTAAACTTGGTGTTCAATTGTCTTTCTCCTCTGCATTTCATCCTCAGACCAATGGACAACCCAAGAGAACAAACCAGACCTTGGAGACTTATTTGAGATGTTTTGTGTCTGCTGATCAAGATGACTGGGTCTCCTTTTTTGCCTTTGGCTGAGTTTGCTCTTAATAATAGGGCTAGCTCTGCCATCTTGATGTCTCCATTTTTCTACAATTCTGGGTTTCACCCTCGATTTTCTTCGGGACAGGCGTAGGTGTAACGCTGGTATTGTCTGTACTTTGTTTTCCAGCGTTACTCTGCATGTCTTTTGCATTAACCCTTTTGCTCCTTTCCCCCTAACTAGCTGGGATACTGTTGTCTGTTACCTGTATGGATGCTGCTCAGTTCCCAGCTCTGCTGCGTGGCCGTACATGCGTGAGTGTCTCCGCTGCGTTGCATGACCACCCGCATGTGCGGTCCCTGACCTGCTGCAGAAGCCATCCGTAGCTTGCAAAGCCCTCTGCAGTGATGCATGACTTACTACGTGTGTGGCAGCAGCTTCTGTCAGGCGCCTGGCCTGCTGTGAAGACCATCCGTAGGTTGCAAAGTCCTCTGCAGTGATGCATGACTTACTACGGGTGTGGCAGCAGCTTCTGTCAGGCATCTGGCCTGCTGTGAAGACCATCCATAGGTTGCAAAGTCCTCTGCAATGGTGCATGATTTACTACGTGTGTGGCAGCAGCCCCTGTCAGTTGTTCCTCTGTAATGAGTTGTCTGGCTCTGCATAGGGGGCGCGGCCCACACCTGTCCTTCTTTTATGAGGATTGGGTGTGTACTAGAATTACTGCTCCAGCCTATCGCTGTGAAGCAGCTCATATATAAAGTTCCCCAGCCCTAGTGGGCGTTGCCAGAGCTTCACATTATGTCTGCATTGAATTCCTGAACCTAGCCGTATGTGGTTGTGTGTTCAGCTCCTGCTCTGAGTTGGATCAGCTCTGGAGAGCTGATTCCCCTTGTCCTGTCTTGTGTTTCTGCCTGGGGCTTGGTACCCAGATCACCGTTCCTGGAGGCTGCATATCCAGGCCTGTTCCTGTTGTATCCTGTTTCCTGAATCCCTGATCCTGGATCTAACCCGGTACCTGAATGTCTGAACTGTGTCTTGTGTTTCCGC
The DNA here is from genome assembly GCA_033576555.1 of Oophaga sylvatica. Lineage (NCBI taxonomy): Eukaryota > Metazoa > Chordata > Amphibia > Anura > Dendrobatidae > Oophaga > Oophaga sylvatica. The sequence goes on from JARQOD010000001.1 coordinate 224,289,758, forward strand.
CTATGCTGGGGGCTGATTACCCAGATCGCCGTTCCTGGAGGCTGTATATCCAGGCCTGTTCCTGCTGTGTCTAATTACCTGAACCCCTGATCCTGGATCGCATCCTGTACCTGACTGTCAGGAGTTGAACCCAGTACCTCTTGTCCACTGGCCAGCAGCTCTACCATCTGAGCTATTCTGCTGGCTGCAAAGTTCCTTGCTGAACCCAGATACCATTGACTGTTCTTCCTGATTGGTTACACCTAGTGCTCTTTTGATTGGGCCTCTGATTGCCAATTACACACCCTATATAAACCTGGCCCTGTGGGTGTGTCATTGCGAGATTATTGAGCTCCAAGCCTTTAGTCAAGCATTTCCTGCTGATCCATTGCTACAAACACTGCTCTCCTGTGAACCGACCTCGGCCTGCCTTCTGACTACGCTCTCCGCCTGATCCATTGCTACAAACACTGCTCTCCTGTGAACCGACCTCGGCCTGCCTTCTGACTACGCTCTCCGCCTGATCCATTGCTACAAACACTGCTCTCCTGTGTACCGACCTCCGGCTGCCACCTGACTACGTTATCTGCCTGCTCCTCTGTTACCGAACTGCCTTTCCTGTGTACCGACCTCCGGCTGCCACCTGACTACGTTATCCGCCTGATCCATTGCTACAAACACTGCTTTCCTGTGTACCGACCTCCGGCTGCCATCTGACTACGCTACCTGCCTTTGCTTCCCCTAGTGTTTGCAGTAACATCGGCTCCAACCCAGACGGGATCTTGACAGAATAATCTCGCGCCAAAATGGAGTCCGCTGTGAACACCCTGAGACGGCAAGTTACGGAGCTTCAAAGTTTTTGTACTGACTCTCAAGGAAAATATGCCAAGTTACAAACTGATTTCACGGCGATACAACAGGAAGTAATTGAGCTACAAAAACAACTTCTGGACGTGCGCAATTCAGGGTCCGAATCAAACGCGCGGCTGCCGCTGCCTGCAAAGTTCAGTGGGGATCGCAAGCAGTACCGAGGATTCCTCAATCAATGCCGCATATACTTCCAGATGCAACCTGCTCCCTTTACCAGTGAGAGGAAGAAAGTTTTTTTCATGATAAATCTCCTGACGGATGAAGCTCTTGCTTGGGCTTCACCTTATGTAGAAAAGGACTATGACCTCCTTAATGACCTGGAAGCCTTCACCGCAGCTATGAATCAAGTTTTTGATGACCCAAACCGCTGTGCCACAGCAGAAACCAAATTACATAATTTGCGCCAAGGACGTCGCTCTGTTGCGGAATACACATCGGAGTTCCGTCGCTGGGTGGCCGACACCACCTGGAATCCAGCGGCCCAGAGAAGTCAATTTCGACGAGGGTTATCAGAACCAGTGAAAGACGAGCTTGCCAGGGTTGAGACCCCTGACCAGTTGGAGGACTTTATTCAACTATGTATCCGGATTGACCAGAGACTTACTGAAAGGAGAAAGGAGAGACTGCGAGCACTTGGGAATAGCCCTGGCTTCTCATTTTCAGCATCGGACCACCAAGAAAAGACGCAAGGCGTGTCTGAACCGATGCAGATCGACGTCATCCGAAGACCACTCTCTGCACAGGAGAAGGAGAGGCGACGTGCAGAACATCTCTGCCTCTATTGTGGGGACCCTGGACACTATGCCATCAACTGTCCTAACAAAAGGACTATAGCCTTTACCAACAACAGGTCTGCCAGCAATATGGACCTTTCTCAGCAGTCGGATTCCATCTTGCAGACTATCTCATCAGTAATGCCAGAAATAGACAAAATACATACTACATCATCTCATTTTGTAATCCCCATTCAGGTTGTAATGGGCACCCAAAAAATACAATGCTCTGCCCTGTTGGATTCAGGAGCAGGAGGGAATTTTATGGACTTAAAATTTACACGTGATAATAATATTTCCAGTAGGACCAAATCCACACCAATTGAAATGGAAACGGTGGATGGATCACCCTTGTCTTCTGGACCTGTCACGCATGAGACAATCGAACTGGAGATTTGTATCGAACCGGATCATCATGAAGCTGTCAGTTTCCACCTTATCTCATCTCCAAAATTTCCGGTTATTCTAGGGATCCCCTGGTTTTCAGTCCATAACCCTTCTATCAACTGGGCATCAAGGACCATCACCTTTCCATCTGACTACTGTAAGAATAATTGTCATAAGGAACCCCCTGTTCTCCAACAAGTCCAAATCTCTGAGATTTCGCATGAGAAGGAAGAGAAACTACCACCTCAATATCAGCAGTTCTCTGATGTCTGCAGTAAGAAGAAAGCAGATCAATTACCTCCTCACCGTCCTTACGACTGTCCCATTGAATTGCTGCCAGGAGCAACCATTCCATTTGGACGGATTTACAATCTTTCCGAACCTGAATTGAAGTTATTAAGAAAGTTCCTGGATGAAAATTTAGAGAAAGGCTTTATTCGACCTTCCACATCTCCAGCTGGGGCACCCCTGTTCTTTGTTGAAAAGAAAGACTCCACTCTGCGGCCATGTATTGACTACAGAGAGATGAATAATATCACTGTCAAGAATCGCTACCGCTACCCTTGATTCCTGAACTATTTGAGAGACTCCGTTCTGCGAAAATCTTTACGAAGCTGGATCTTAGAGGGGCTTACAACCTCATACGGATTCGCCCAGGAGATGAGTGGAAGACCGCCTTCACAACGAGATATGGACATTTTGAATCTCTGGTTATGACCTTTGGTCTTAGCAATGCCCCAGCCACCTTTCAACATTTTATTAATGATGTATTTCGAGATTTCTTGGACCAATTCGTTGTGGCTTATCTCGATGACATTCTTATATTTTCAGACACCTTGGAAGAGCATCGCAGGCACGTCCAGTTAGTCTTGGAACGACTACAGGAGAACCATCTTTACATTAAACTTGAAAAATGTGAGTTTGAACAAACCAGTATCCAATTTCTGGGATATATCATCTCCCCAGAAGGTCTGAGCATGGATCCCGGCAAAATCAATGCTGTAGTGGACTGGCCTGTTCCAAGAAATTTAAAAGATGTCCAACGTTTCATAGGATTTGCAAATTTTTACCGAAAATTTATAAAGAACTTTTCACGGATCATACTACCAATTACTACACTAACAAAAAAGACCAAAGCATTTTTCTGGTCTCCGGAGGCACAGGAGGCTTTTGACAAATTGAAAACTCTTTTTACGTCTGCTCCATTGTTAGTACACCCAAATCCTGAATTGCCATTTACTGTCGAAGTGGACGCCTCGGACTCTACAGTGGGAGCCATTCTGTCTCAGCGAGTTGGGGACAAAATGCAACTTCACCCATGTGCGTTTCTTTCCCACACCATGTCATCTGCAGAAAAGAACTACGACATCGGTAATAAAGAACTGTTAGCCATTAAAGTTGCCTTCTCCGAATGGAGACATCTTTTGGAAGGTGCCAATCACCCTGTGACTGTCCTCACGGACCACAAGAATCTTGAATTCCTCCGTACAGCAAAAAGATTGTCTGCAAGACAAGCACGATGGGCCTTATTTTTCTCAAGATTCAATTTTATAATTTCTTACCGGCCTGGTTCAAGAAATGGCAAGGCTGACGCCCTGTCCAGGATGTGTTCGGAACCTCAGGAGAGGTCTAGTAATGACGATACAATTCTAGGCCCTAAAAATTTTTTGGGAATATTGCACTCTAGAGGACTATGTAATAGAATTAAAGATGGATATCAAGAGGACTCTTTCCTTAACCATCCTTCGGAAGACGTCGATCTTTCATTCAAAGAGGGGTTTTGGATGCAGAAACACAAAATATATGTACCTGAATCTTCTCGCCTTGAAGTCCTCAAAAGTGTCCATGATTCTAAACTGGCAGGACATCCTGGAGTTGCAAAAACACAAGACTTACTACTTCGTTTCTTTTGGTGGCCTAATTGTAGGAAGGACGTGAGGAAATATGTTTCAACCTGTTTAACATGCGCACGAAACAAGACCCCACGATCGTCTCCTCTAGGACTCTTGCAACCACTTCCAGTTCCATCCAGGCCTTGGGGATCTATTTCCATGGATTTTATTGTGGAACTACCCCCTTCCAAACAGATGACCGTCATCCTTGTCATAGTGGACCGACTCACAAAAATGGCCCACTTTATTCCAACTGAAGGAATTCCTACTGCTGAAAAAACTGCAGAACTGATAATCAAAGAGGTATTCAGGTTACATGGAATTCCTGACAGCGTGGTGTCTGACAGAGGCGTTCAGTTTACGTCAAAATTTTGGAAGAGTTTCTGTACAGCCTTGGGAGTCACGGTGAATCTTTCTACCGCTTTCCATCCTCAGTCCAATGGCCAGACGGAGAGAACGAACCAGACTTTGGAGCAATACCTCCGTTGCTTCATTTCCTATCTTCAGGATGACTGGGTGGACTATTTACCAACAGCAGAGTTTTCCTACAACAACTCCATACATAGCGCTACATCTCAAACCCCATTTTTTGCTAATTATGGAGTACATCCAGTATTTATCCCTAATCTGCCAGTGAACACTCCCATTCCTGCTGTAAATGACAGGCTTGCAAAATTACAGGAATCCCAGAAGGAATTATCAGAGATATTACTCAAGACCCAGGAAGTATATAAGGAAGCAGCAGATAAACATCGGAGAGTGCCCCCTGCTCTTCAGGTTGGAGACAAAGTTTGGCTGTCCACTAAAAACCTTAAGACACATGTGCCATCCTCCAAATTGGGTCAGAAATTCATTGGACCTTTTCAAATTTCTGCAAAAATTAACCAGGTTGCTTTTCGTTTGGAACTTCCCAACAATCTAAAGATTCATCCAGTGTTTCACATATCCTTGCTCAAACCCTTCTGTGAAAACCCGTTTCCAGGAAGAATTCAGCCACCTCCTCCACCAGAAAGGATCCGTGGTGAAGAAGAATACATTGTGGATAAGATTCTGGACTCCCGAAAATTCAGAGGTAAACTGCAGTATCTGGTGCAGTGGAAGGGTTACGGACCAGAGGAAAATTCATGGGAACCAAGGGACAACGTCCATGCTCCTAGACTAACAAGAGCCTTTCATCAGAGGTACCCGGATAAGCCAGCTCCTGAGATGTCCAGAGGCCATCCTGGAAGGAGGGGAGTACTGTCAGGAGTTGAACCCAGTACCTCTTGTCCACTGGCCAGCAGCTCTACCATCTGAGCTATTCTGCTGGCTGCAAAGTTCCTTGCTGAACCCAGATACCATTGACTGTTCTTCCTGATTGGTTACACCTAGTGCTCTTTTGATTGGGCCTCTGATTGCCAATTACACACCCTATATAAACCTGGCCCTGTGGGTGTGTCATTGCGAGATTATTGAGCTCCAAGCCTTTAGTCAAGCATTTCCTGCTGATCCATTGCTACAAACACTGCTCTCCTGTGAACCGACCTCGGCCTGCCTTCTGACTACGCTCTCCGCCTGATCCATTGCTACAAACACTGCTCTCCTGTGAACCGACCTCGGCCTGCCTTTTGACTACGCTCTCCGCCTGATCCATTGCTACAAACACTGCTCTCCTGTGTACCGACCTCCGGCTGCCACCTGACTACGTTATCTGCCTGCTCCTCTGTTACCGAACTGCCTTTCCTGTGTACCGACCTCCGGCTGCCACCTGACTACGTTATCCGCCTGATCCATTGCTACAAACACTGCTTTCCTGTGTACCGACCTCCGGCTGCCATCTGACTACGCTACCTGCCTCTGCTTCCCCTAGTGTTTGCAGTAACATCGGCTCCAACCCAGACGGGATCTTGACACTGACTGTCTGAACTGTGTCCTCTGTGTTATGTTCCTGAAATCCTGCTGTGTCCTGAACCCTGTGCCAGTGACTGTGAATCCTTGCTATATAACCTGAGTTCATCTTGGAAGGAGGAGTCCGGTGTGTGCTGAGTTTCCGTTACTCTGTGCTCAGCTTCTGTGCAATTCCCGGCCAGCTCCCGTTGAGCCTGGCGGGGCTTGCACCAGACCGCTGGGGTTCCTTTTCAGATCGATACTAGATGTCCGGAGTCCGAGGACCGTGTCCTCCCTGATGACCACGGCCTGATATCCGATGTCCGATGACCACTTCCAGATGTCCGGATCCTATCCTTCCTGCCTGATGTCCGGATCCTGCCGATCGTTGCCAGATGTCCGGAGCCTGCTGATCGGTGCCAGATGTCCGGAGTCCGATTCCTGAGATCCAATCCGTGTTCCTGTCTGTGTTCCTGACTCCCTGAGATCCAGTCCGTGTTCCTGATGTTCCAGTCCGTGTTCCTGACTCCCTGAGATCCAATCCGTGTTCCTGTCCGTGTTCCTGACTCCCTGAGACCCAATCCGTGTTCCTGATGTTCCAGTCCGTGTTCCTGACTCCCTGAGATCCAAATTCGTGTTCCCGATGTCCTGTCCGTGTTCCAGTGTCCCTGAGATCCAGTCCGTGTTCCTGATGTTCCGATGTCCTGCCGGTTCCTCCTTGGTCTACCCTGTGATGACGTCTGTCCTGGGTCAGTGTCTGATGTTCTCCTGCTGAGCCTGTGCTACGCCTGAGGCCTGAGAGGCCGTCCTAGTATGCCCGTGCCAGATGACCCTGGACTTCATCAACCCGTGATGACCCCGCCATCGTCTGACGTTCGTCCTGGGCCGGTGTCTAATGTTCTCCTGCTGAGCCTGTGCTACGCCTGAGGCCTGAGAGTGAGGCCATACTAGTATGCCCATGCCAGATGATCCTGGACTGCATCAACCCGTGATGACCCCGCCATCATCTGAAGTCTGTCTGAGGTCGGTGTCTGATGTTCTCCTGCTGAGCCTGTGCTACGCCTGAGGCCTGAGAGAGAGGCCGCCCAAGTATGCCCGTGCCAGATAACCCTGGACTGCATCTAGCCGTGATGTCCTCCTGCACTCGTCTGTGATCCTGAGTCGTGTACCCTTCTCTGATGTGTGGAATCGGGAGCCCGGTCTTATGTTCTGTTTATGTACTGTGTTTCTTTAAGTAAACTTTATGTTTCTTCTTACCTGAAGTTGTGCGGTGTTGTCTAGTCCTGCAGGTCACCACCTTGCCCACATGTTCAGCTGCCACGGATCCTGGTCGCTGCCCTTCCCTAGTCCGGGCAGGCCCGGGTCTCCCTCCGTGGTCCAGTGGGTCCACATTCTCTTACCATCTGGGACTCATGCCTCACGTCGTCGTGGACTGGCGGCGTGGGAGCATTGGCTAGTTAGGCAAGCTATGCCATGTCCCAACGCCCCGCAGCCGTGGGAAGCGTTACAGAAAGCTCTGGCCATGGACTCCGCTGAGCATGTGTGGTCTGCAGGACTTTCTCCAAGCTCCACCTGATGTACGAACTAGACTGCTTGGTCCCCACATGGTAAGTGGACTAGATGGCTCGATTCCCCGCTTGGTCAGCGGTTCGGACTTTTCGAGCTATGAACTCTGCTGCCATATTGTGAACTGTGGGACTTACCGCCAAACCCAAGTGAATTTTCTGGGGAATTTTTTTTTTACTTGGGTCTTCAGAAGAGGGGGCCTGAGGAGAGGGATACTGTAACGCTGGTATTGTCTGTACTTTGTTTTCCAGCGTTACTCTGCATGTCTTTTGCATTAACCCTTTTGCTCCTTTCCCCCTAACCAGCTGGGATACTGTTGTCTGTTACCTGTATGGATGCTGCTCAGTTCCCAGCTCTGCTGCGTGGCCGTACTTGCGTGAGTGTCTCCGCTGCGTTGCATGACCACCCGCATGTGCGGTCCCTGACCTGCTGCAGAAGCCATCCATAGCTTGCAAAGTCCTCTGCAGTGATGCATGACTTACTACGTGTGTGGCAGCAGCTTCTGTCAGGCGCCTGGCCTGCTGTGAAGACCATCCGTAGGTTGCAAAGTCCTCTGCAGTGATGCATGACTTACTACGTGTGTGGCAGCAGCTTCTGTCAGGCGCCTGGCCTGCTGTGAAGACCATCCGCAGGTTGCAAAGTCCTCTGCAATGGTGCATGATTTACTACGTGTGTGGCAGCAGCCACTGTCAGTTGTTCCTCTGTAATGAGTTGTCTGGCTCTGCATAGGGGGCGCGGCCCACACCTGTCCTGCTTTTATGAGGATTGGGTGTGTACTAGAATTACTGCTCCAGCCTATCGCTGTGAAGCAGCTCATATATAAAGTTCCCCAGCCCTAGTGGGCGTTGCCAGAGCTTCACATTATGTCTGCATTGAATTCCTGAACCTAGCCGTATGTGGTTGTGTGTTCAGCTCCTGCTCTGAGTTGGATCAGCTCTGGAGAGCTGATTCCCCTTGTCCTGTCTTGTGTTTCTGCCTGGGGCTTGGTACCCAGATCGCCGTTCCTGGAGGCTGCATATCCAGGCCTGTTCCTGTTGTATCCTGTTTCCTGAATCCCTGATCCTGGATCTAACCCGGTACCTGAATGTCTGAACTGTGTCTTGTGTTTCCGCCTATGCTGGGGGCTGATTACCCAGATCGCCGTTCCTGGAGGCTGTATATCCAGGCCTGTTCCTGCTGTGTCTAATTACCTGAACCCCTGATCCTGGATCGCATCCTGTACCTGACTGTCTGAACTGTGTCCTCTGTGTTATGTTCCTGAAATCCTGCTGTGTCCTGAACCCTGTGCCAGTGACTGTGAATCCTTGCTATATAACCTGAGTTCATCTTGGAAGGAGGAGTCCTGTGTGTGCTGAGTTTCCGTTACTCTGTGCTCAGCTTCTGTGCAATTCCCAGCCAGCTCCCGTTGAGCCTGGCGGGCTTGCACCAGACCGCTGGGGTTCCTTTTCAGATCGATACTAGATGTCCGGAGTCCGAGGACCGTGTCCTCCCTGATGACCACGGCCTGATATCCGATGTCCGATGACCACTTCCAGATGTCCGGATCCTATCCTTCCTGCCTGATGTCCGATCCTGCCGATCGTTGCCAGATGTCCGGAGCCTGCTGATCGGTGCCAGATGTCCGGAGTCCGATTCCTGAGATCCAATCCGTGTTCCTGTCTGTGTTCCTGACTCCCTGAGATCCAGTCTGTGTTCCTGATGTTCCAGTCCGTGTTCCTGACTCCCTGAGATCCAATCCGTGTTCCTGTCCGTGTTCCTGACTCCCTGAGACCCAATCCATGTTCCTGATGTTCCAGTCCGTGTTCCTGACTCCCTGAGATCCAAATTCGTGTTCCCGATGTCCTGTCCGTGTTCCAGTGTCCCTGAGATCCAGTCCGTGTTCCTGATGTTCCGATGTCCTGCCGGTTCCTCCTTGGTCTACCCTGTGATGACGTCTGTCCTGGGTCAGTGTCTGATGTTCTCCTGCTGAGCCTGTGCTACGCCTGAGGCCTGAGAGGCCGTCCTAGTATGCCCGTGCCAGATGACCCTGGACTTCATCAACCCGTGATGACCCCGCCATTGTCTGACGTTCGTCCTGGGCCGGTGTCTGATGTTCTCCTGCTGAGCCTGTGCTACGCCTGAGGCCTGAGAGTGAGGCCATACTAGTATACCCGTGCCAGATGATCCTGGACTGCATCAACCCGTGATGACCCCGCCATCATCTGAAGTCTGTCTGAGGTCGGTGTCTGATGTTCTCCTGCTGAGCCTGTGCTACGCCTCAGGCCTGAGAGAGAGGCCGCCCAAGTATGCCCGTGCCAGATAACCCTGGACTGCATCTACCCGTGATGTCCTCCTGCACTCGTCTGTGATCCTGAGTCGTGTACCCTTCTCTGATGTGTGGAATCGGGAGCCCGGTCTTATGTTCTGTTTATGTACTGTGTTTCTTTAAGTAAACTTTATGTTTCTTCTTACCTGAAGTTGTGCGTTGTTGTCTAGTCCTGCAGGTAGCCACCTTGCCCACATGTTCAGCTGCCACGGATCCTGGTCGCTGCCCTTCCCTAGTCCGGGCAGGCCCGGGTCTCCCTCCGTGGTCCAGTGGGTCCACATTCTCTTACCATCTGGGACTCATGCCTCACGTCGTCGTGGACTGGCGGCGTGGGAGCATTGGCTAGTTAGGCAAGCTATGCCATGTCCCAACGCCCCGCAGCCGTGGGAAGCGTTACAGAAAGCTCTGGCCATGGACTCCGCTGAGCATGTGTGGTCTGCAGGACTTTCTCCAAGCTCCACCTGATGTACGAACTAGACTGCTTGGTCCCCACATGGTAAGTGGACTAGATGGCTCGATTCCCCGCTTGGTCAGCGGTTCGGACTTTTCGAGCTATGAACTCTGCTGCCATATTGTGAACTGTGGGACTTACCGCCAAACCCAAGTGAATTTTCTGGGGAATTTTTTTTTACTTGGGTCTTCAGAAGAGGGGGCCTGAGGAGGGGGATACTGTAACGCTGGTATTGTCTGTACTTTGTTTTCCAGCGTTACTCTGCATGTCTTTTGCATTAACCCTTTTGCTCCTTTCCCCCTAACCAGCTGGGATACTGTTGTCTGTTACCTGTATGGATGCTGCTCAGTTCCCAGCTCTGCTGCGTGGCCGTACTTGCGTGAGTGTCTCCGCTGCGTTGCATGACCACCCGCATGTGCGGTCCCTGACCTGCTGCAGAAGCCATCCGTAGCTTGCAAAGTCCTCTGCAGTGATGCATGACTTACTACGTGTGTGGCAGCAGCTTCTGTCAGGCGCCTGGCCTGCTGTGAAGACCATCCGTAGGTTGCAAAGTCCTCTGCAGTGATGCATGACTTACTACGTGTGTGGCAGCAGCTTCTGTCAGGCTCCTGGCCTGCTGTGAAGACCATCCGTAGGTTGCAAAGTCCTCTGCAATGGTGCATGATTTACTATGTGTGTGGCAGCAGCCCCTGTCAGTTGTTCCTCTGTAATGAGTTGTCTGGCTCTGCATAGGGGGCGCGGCCCACACCTGTCCTGCTTTTATGAGGATTGGGTGTGTACTAGAATTACTGCTCCAGCCTATCGCTGTGAAGCAGCTCATATATAAAGTTCCCCAGCCCTAGTGGGCGTTGCCAGAGCTTCACATTATGTCTGCATTGAATTCCTGAACCTAGCCGTATGTGGTTGTGTGTGTTCAGCTCCTGCTCTGAGTTGGATCAGCTCTGGAGAGCTGATTCCCCTTGTCCTGTCTTGTGTTTCTGCCTGGGGCTTGGTACCCAGATCGCCGTTCCTGGAGGCTGCATATCCAGGCCTGTTCCTGTTGTATCCTGTTTCCTGAATCCCTGATCCTGGATCTAACCCGGTACCTGAATGTCTGAACTGTGTCTTGTGTTTCCGCCTATGCTGGGGCTGATTACCCAAATCGCCGTTCCTGGAGGCTGTATATCCAGGCCTGTTCCTGCTGTGTCTAATTACCTGAACCCCTGATCCTGGATCGCATCCTGTACCTGACTGTCTGAACTGTGTCCTCTGTGTTATGTTCCTGAAATCCTGCTGTGTCCTGAACCCTGTGCCAGTGACTGTGAATCCTTGCTATATAACCGGAGTTCATCTTGGAAGGAGGAGTCTGGTGTGTGCTGAGTTTCCGTTACTCTGTGCTCAGCTTCTGTGCAATTCCCGGCCAGCTCCCGTTGAGCCTGGCGGGGCTTGCACCAGACCGCTGGGGTTCCTTTTCAGATCGCTACTAGATGTCCGGAGTCCGAGGACCGTGTCCTCCCTGATGACCACGGCCTGATATCCGATGTCCGATGACCACTTCCAGATGTCCGGATCCTATCCTTCCTGCCTGATGTCCGGATCCTGCCGATCGTTGCCAGATGTCCGGAGCCTGCTGATCGGTGCCAGATGTCCGGAGTCCGATTCCTGAGATCCAATCCGTGTTCCTGTCTGTGTTCCTGACTCCCTGAGATCCAGTCCGTGTTCCTGATGTTCCAGTCCGTGTTCCTGACTCCCTGAGATCCAATCCGTGTTCCTGTCCGTGTTCCTGACTCCCTGAGACCCAATCCGTGTTCCTGATGTTCCAGTCCGTGTTCCTGACTCCCTGAGATCCAAATTTGTGTTCCCGATGTCCTGTCCGTGTTCCAGTGTCCCTGAGATCCAGTCCGTGTTCCTGATGTTCCGATGTCCTGCCGGTTCCTCCTTGGTCTACCCTGTGATGACGTCTGTCCTGGGTCAGTGTCTGATGTTCTCCTGCTGAGCCTGTGCTACGCCTGAGGCCTGAGAGGCCGTCCTAGTATGCCCGTGCCAGATGACCCTGGACTTCATCAACCCGTGATGACCCCGCCATCGTCTGACGTTCGTCCTGGGCCGGTGTCTGATGTTCTCCTGCTGAGCCTGTGCTACGCCTGAGGCCTGAGAGTGAGGCCATACTAGTATGCCCGTGCCAGATGATCCTGGACTGCATCAACCCGTGATGACCCCGCCATCATCTGAAGTCTGTCTGAGGTCGGTGTCTGATGTTCTCCTGCTGAGCCTGTGCTACGCCTGAGGCCTGAGAGAGAGGCCGCCCAAGTATGCCCGTGCCAGATAACCCTGGACTGCATCTACCCGTGATGTCCTCCTGCACTCGTCTGTGTTCCTGAGTCGTGTACCCTTCTCTGATGTGTGGAATCGGGAGCCCGGTCTTATGTTCTGTTTATGTACTGTGTTTCTTTAAGTAAACTTTATGTTTCTTCTTACCTGAAGTTGTGCGGTGTTGTCTAGTCCTGCAGGTCGCCACCTTGCCCACATGTTCAGCTGCCACGGATCCTGGTCGCTGCCCTTCCCTAGTCTGGGCAGGCCCGGGTCTCCCTCCGTGGTCCAGTGGGTCCACATTCTCTTACCATCTGGGACTCATGCCTCACGTCGTCGTGGACTGGCGGCGTGGGAGCATTGGCTAGTTAGGCAAGCTATGCCATGTCCCAACGCCCTGCAGCAGTGGGAAGCGTTACAGTAGGCTTCTGTCCGTCCGGGTGTTGACTCTGTTGTGGAGCGTATGCAGCAGATTTGGGACCAGGTAGTGGAGAGGTTGTCTCTCTCTCAGGAGAAGGCCCAACGGTTTGCCAACCGGCATAGGACTGATGGTCCTCGGTTTAAAGTGGGGGACTTGGTTTGGTTGTCCTCAAGAAATATCCCTATGAGGGTTGCATCTCCAAAGTTTAAGCCTAGGTTCATTGGACCTTATAAGATCATGGAGATTCTTAATCCTGTTTCCTTCCGTTTGCTTCTTCCAGGGACATTTAAGATCCATAACGTGTTCCACAAGTCCTTATTGAAGAGGTTTGTCGAGCCAGTGGTTCCAATGGCTGCGCCTCCTGACCCTGTTTTGGTTGAGGGCAATCTGGAGTATGTGGTTGAGAAAATATTGGATTCTCGTTTTTCTAGACAGAAACTCCAGTATTTGGTTAAGTGGAGAGGTTATGGTCAGGAGGACAATTCTTGGGTGTTTGCTTCGGACATCCATGCTAGGAGACTGATCCGTGCCTATCACCGAGCTCATCCTGATCGGTCTGGTTGCACAAGTGAGGGTTCGGTGACCCCTCCTCAAGGGGGGGTACTATTACGAATGTGCTGGAGATGGTTTCTGAGCAGAGGCTACCTCTGGTGGTTGCAGACAGTACTGAACCTTACAGCGAGGAATGGCAATCTGGGATCATGGACTGGACTGATATAAGGGAGGTTCCCTCCCATGATGGTCGCCGGTGATCAATTGTTCTTGTCTCAATTGTGGTTCCTGGTTCATTTGGTGTCTGCTGGAGTCTTGCATGCATCTGCTGCTTTCAGATAAGATATTTTCTGCTTTTCTTTTTGTGCTTGCTTTTTGCATAATTTTCTGCACTTTTGTGGAGGTCAGCCGGGTCCCCTCCTGGGGCCTGTGCTCCTCTCAGTTTATCTGTAGCCACTGTTATTTGTTCATTTGCTTTTTCCTGTTTTTTCAGTGGCTGCGGCTTAGTTTTATTACACCAGAGATCTGATTTAGGTGGTGGAGATCGTGTGATCTCAGGTGTTTTGCAATCAGAAGTGTTGGTATTTTTAAGGTTTTTTTGTTGGATTGCAGTCAGAATTCTTTCCTGTACTTTTCTGTCTAGACAGATTGGGCCCCAGTGTTTGCTCATTCTATTTTCTGTATGTGTCCGTGCTTTTTCTTGTCTAACCGCCATTACATGTTTGGGGGCTTCCTATTTTCTTTGGGGATCTGCTCCGTGGCAGATAGCTTTCATCTTTCTGCCTTTAGGTGTAGTTATCTCTCAGGCTGTGACGAGGTGTCTAGGATCAACGTAGGAACGCTCCACGGCTATCTCTAGTTGTGTGGTTAGTTCAGGTTACTGCAATCCAATAGGTTCCAGACTCTCTGGTGTATTGCCGTTTTTGCTTTTTCTCCTCAGCTACCTAAACATAACATTTGCCCGTCTATTCCCATTGCCCTGTAGCGGTGGTGAATGGGTTAATAATGAGTTAAAGCCACCTTGTTATTGAAAGGTGACTTTAAGCCGGGTTAATAATTGAGAGCTGTCAATTAGACAACTATCAATTATTAATCCTATTGAAGTAAACAAAAAAACACACACACATTAAGAATAAATAATTTTAATGAAATAAAAACACATTTTTTTGACCATCTTTTATTTAACTCTTAATCCTTGCTAAGCCCTTGATCTCCTATAATAAAGAAAAAATAATAAAACAACATTATTCTTACCTATCCGCCGCTCTGTCAAGTCCCACGCTGTAATCCTTCACAAAGGGTTAACTAGCTTTCAGCCAAGCAGTGCAGCTAATGCTGCCTGCTCAGCTGAAAGCTCCTGAATGAATGACTTCCTCTCCCAGCGACAGGAGAGGATGTGATTACTGCGTGAAGCTTAATTGATAGCTTCCCACAGAAATCAGTTCACATCAGGTCAGCGGGGACTCCCTCTGACGTCACTGATGCTGTGCGGTGTCCCCGCTGACCTGAAGTGAACTTATTACAGTGGAAAGCAATCAATGAAGCTTCACACAGTAATCTGTTGTGTTTAGGTAGCTGAGGAGAAAAAGCAAAAAAGGCAATACACCAGAGAGGCTGGAACCTATTGGATTGCAGTAACCTGAACTAACCACACAACTAGAGGTAGCCGTTGAGCATTCCTACGTTGATCCTAGACGCCTCGTCACAGCCTGAGAGATAACTACACCTAAAGGCAGAAAGATGAAAGCTATCTGCCACGGAGCAGATCCCCAAAAAAATAGGAAGCCCCCAAACATGTAATGGCGGTTAGACAAGAAGAAGCACGGACACAGACAGAAAATAGAATGAGCAAACGCTGGGGCCCAATCTGTCTAGACAGAAAAGTACAGGAAAGAATTCTGACTGCAATCCAACAAAAAAAAACAAAAAATACCAACTTTTCTGATTGCAAAAACACCTGAGATCACACGATCTCCACCACCTAAATCAGATCTCTGGTGTAACAAAACTAAGCCGCAGCCACTGAAAAAACAGGAAAAAGCAAATGAACAAATAACAGTGGCTACAGATAAACTGAGAGGAGCACAGGCCCCAGGAGGGGACCCGGCTGACCTCCACAAAAGTGCCGAAAATTATGCAAAAAGCAAGCACAAAAAGAAAAGCAGAAAATATCTTATCTGAAAGCAGCAGATGCATGCAAGACTCCAGCAGACTTCCAAATGAACCAGGAACCACAAATGAGACTAGAACAATTGATCACCGGCGACCATCATGGGAGGGAACCTCCCTTATATCAGTCCAGTCCGTGATCCCAGATTGCCATTCCTCGCTGTAAGGTTCAGTACTGTCTGCAACCACCAGAGGTAGCCTCTGCTCAGAAACCATCTCCAGCACATTCATAACAGTAATCACTTTCTCTCCTGTCGCCGGGAGATAAGCTCATTCATTCAGGAGCTTTCAGCTCAGCAGCAAGCATTAGCTGTGCTGCTTGGCTGAAAGCTAGTTAACCCTTTCTGATGGATTACAGCATGGGACCTGACTGTGCGTTGGATAGGTAAGAATAATGTTGCTTTATTATTTTATTTTTATTTCCGGAGAACAAGGGAATCAAAGGAATACCTGTACAATAAAAGATGGTCAAAAACTGTGTATTTATTTCATTAAAATGATTTTTCATTAATGTGTGTGTGTAATTTTTAACCATTTCATACAATAGGATTAATAATTGAGAGTTGTCAAATTGACAACTCTCAATTATTAACCTGGCTTAAAGTCACTTTTCAATAGCAAGGTGGCTTTAACCCATTATTAACCCATTCGCCACCGCTACAGGGCAATGGGAATAGACGGGCAAAGTGCCAGAAAGGGCGCATCTAATTATAGATTTGCCTTTACTGGGGTGGCTGGGGGCAGATGTTAGTAGCCAGGGGGGCACAAAATAAATGCACCCTCCCTAGGCTATTATTATGTGCCCCCACTCGCTGGCTTTGTCTGGTTGAGAAAATAGGGCGGGAGCCCACGCATTTTTTTCAACAAATTTACACCTTTCATTAACCCCTACATGTGTGAAATTTTGCACACATACACTCATGTAATTGTTAGTGAAAACTATATATCAAACTACATGAAATGACATGGTTAACTGTATGTAAACCATGTGTCATTTCATGTCAGGTCTGTAATTTCACAAAAGCCGGCAATTGAATTAGCGGCTATTATACTATGTAGAAGTGTATGACATATATATATATATATATGTCTCAATGACATGTGTATATATATATATATATATATATATATATGTGTATATATATATATGTATTCTATGTGTGTATATGTATTCTGTCCATTCTTTATTAAAGCTGTCAGTGTGATTTTACAGTATAGCCGGGGATGAATTAGCGGCTATTATACTATGTAGAAGTGTATGAACTATAAATATATATATATATATATATATATATATATATATAATTATTTGCTTTTTGTGTAAATTTTTTTTACAATGTGATTTTTACATGATTTTTTACCTAGAGATAACTGCTCTATGAAAAACGTCATGTTAAAATCGCATTGCATACAGATGGAAAACGGATGGTGCGATTAAAAATCACATACAAATCGCATGACAATCGCATGACAATTGCATATATTCGGACCGTTTTGTCCATCCAGAAAACGGACCGTTTTTTTTTTTTGTCCACAAATGGGTATGAGCCCTAAATCCGCAATGCGTGCACATACCCTAACATTGGCTCTCTATTTCAGTTGAACAATAGTGTTGACTATTTTGGTTTGCCAATATAATTAGCGCAAGGTGATTCTTATGTAAATGGAAACTGCCTGAATGCCACTTTATACAGGCTGATGAATATTCAATTCTGATCTTTGGGATACTGGCCATTTCTATTCATGTCCACTAACCAAATCACAAACAAGCAAATATAGTAGTTTAGTTACTTAATGCCATTTTCCATGCAGACTTTACTATCTTCATTTGAAAGCAGCACATCACCACACAAAAAATGTCCTAGCAGCAATAATCAAACTGTATACAAATACATAGTATATAATAAATCTTGGAATAAAAATAAGCTCCACAATTGGTTATAATGAAAAAATGTTCCTGTGGTGAGATAATGTTATAAATGTGCCCTTGTTATGTACTGTGTAATGACGGTGTCTCATCATACAGGAACATGGTCTGATTGTACCACAACTCCTCACCAGGGGAGGACACAAAAAACAGTATACAGAGAGCACAGCACAGGATTGCGGCAGCTGCTTTCTGTGAGGTAAAACATTTCTATGCCTTTTTAAAAACATGTTTTACATCACAGTAACCCCTTAACGACCGCCGATACGCCTTTTAATGGCGGTCATTAAGGGTACTTAAACCACAGCGCCGTTAATTAACGGCGCTGTGGAAAAAGTGAATAGCGCCCCCCAGAAGCACATTTTCTCGGGGTCTCGCCTACCGGGTGTAGCCGAGACCCCAGAGAACATGAATCGGGTCGGTTTCTACCGACCCGATGTTGCGATCGCCGTTATTATCCCTATAACGGCGATCGCAACAACAAAAAAATCTGATGTGCCATTTAATTTCTCTGTCTCTGATGTCATCGGACATCAGAGGACAGAGAAAAAGGGTCCCCGATCCCCCCCTTGTGGCCCCCAATATGCCCTTTGTGGCCCCCCTGCCTCCTCCGGTGTGCGCCCGCCGCGATCTGCCGAGGGGGGTGGGCAATTTTCTCTGGGGTCTCGGCTGCCGAGGGTAGCCGAGACCCCAGAGAATATGATACGGGTCGGTAGTTACCGACCCCGATGTCGCGATCGCCGTTATACTGAGTATAACGGCGACCGCAAAAAAAAAAAAAGATTTCTCTCCCCTCTGATCAGAGGGGAGAGAATTAGGGTCCCCAGGTCCCCCGATCCCCCCCCTGTACCTCCCGGTGTCCCCCGTCCTTCGGCAGGCCCCAGGCTCCCGGGTCTTCTTCCTGTAAAAAAAAAATGGCGGGCACACTCGGCAGATTCAAAAAAATTTTCATTCATTCTCCTAAAAGTACATTTTGATCACTGTGATAAACTATCACAGCGATCAAAATAAAAAAACAGTACATAACCCCCCCCTTTATCACCCTCTTAGTTAGGGACATATAATAAAATATAGAAATTTATATTTATTTTCATTTTTCCGTTAGGGTTAGGGCTAGGGTTAGTGTTAGGGTTATAATTAGGGTTTGGCTGGGTTCATACTGCGTTATGGCAGTCCGTTAGACGGACTGCGTTACACCGCGGTATAACGTGGTGTAACGCAGTCCGTTAACGCTGCCATTCACCCCCATTTGAGGGCGCTTCGCGACACATGCCGTAAAGCGGCATGCCTTCGTGACGTGCCATCATTCAGTGACGGAGCCTCAGATGCGGGCTGCAGCGCCTGGGCTCCATCACCGCTAGCGCAGATGAATCATCTGCTGATTCCTCTGCGCTAGCGGGCATAGCATAACGCGATCGTGTTATGCTATACCGTTACCAGCCCGTCAACGCTATGTGTTGAACGGGCTGGTAAAACGCAAAATGAACCTAGCCTTCGGGTTAGGGTTATAATTAGGGTTAGGGTTACAATTAGGGTTAGGGTTACAATTAGGGTTAGGGCTACAATTAGGGTTGGAATTAGGGTTGGGATTAGGGTTAGGATTAGGGTTGGGATTAGGGTTAGGGGTGTGTTGGGGTTAGGGTTGGAGCTAGAATTGAGGGGTTTCCACCATTTAGGCACATCAGGGAGTCTCCAAACACTACGTGGCGTTCAAAAAGTCAAATGGCGCTCCCTCCCTTCCGAGCCCTGCCGTGCGCCCAAACAGTGGTTTACCCCAACATATGGGGTATCAGCGTACTCAGGACAAATTGCACACCAATTTTGGGGTTCTAATTTCTCTTGTTACCCTTGAGAAAATAAAAAATAGCTGGCTAAAAAAATCATTTTTGAGGAAAAAAAAATTTTTTTATTTTCACGGCTCTGCGTTTATAAATTTCTGTGAAGCACTTTGGGGTTCAAAGTGCTCACCACACATCTAGATAAGTTCCTTAGGGGGTCTAGTTTCCAAAATGGTGTCACTTGTGGGGGTTTTCCACTGTTTAGGCACATCTGGTGCACTGCAAACGGAACATGACCCCCATCAACGTCTGCATTCCAAAACATTATTAGTTCCTTTCCAAGCCCTGCTGTGCGCCCAAACAGTTCCCCCCCACATATTTGGTATCAGCATACTCAGGACAAATTGGACAACAACTTTTGGGGTCCAATTTCCTTGTGAAAAATCAAAAATTTGGGACTAAAAAATAATTTTTGTGGAAAATTGTTTTTGTTTTTTTTTCACACCCAGGCATTATAAACTTTTGTGAAACACTTGGGGGTTCAAAGTGCTCACCACAGATCTAGATAAATTACTTAGGGGGTCTAGTTTCCAAAATGGGGTCACTTGTGGGGGTTTTCCACTGTTTAGGCACATCTGGGGCACTGCAAACGGAACATGACCCCATCAACGTCTGCATTCCAAAACGTTATTAGTTCCTTTCCAAGCCCTGCTGTGCGCCCAAACAGTTCCCCCCCACATATTTGGTATCAGCATACTCAGGACAAATTGGACAACTTTTGGGGTCCAATTTCCTTGTGAAAAATCAAAAATTTGGGACTAAAAAATAATTTTTGTGGAAAATTGTTTATTTTTTTCACACCCAGGCATTATAAACTTTTGTGAAACACTTGGGGGTTTAAAGTGCTCACCACAGATCTAGATAAGTTCCATAGGGGGTATAGTTTCCAAAATAGTGTTACTTGTGGGGGGTTTCCACTGTTTAGGCGCATCAGGGGCTCTCCAAACGCGACATGGTGTCCATTCTCAATTCCAGCCAATTTTGGTTTGAAAAAGTCAAACGGCGCTGCTTCCCTTCCAAGCCCTGCCATGCGCCCAAACAGTGGTCCCCCCCATATATGGGGTATCAGCGTACTCAGGACAAATTGGATACCAACTTTTGTGGTCTAATTTCTCCTGTTACCCTTGGGAAAATAAAAAATTGGGGACTAAATGATCAGGTTTGTGGAAAAAATATGATTTTTTATTTTCACGCCAGGCCGTTATAATCTTCTGTGAAGCACTTGGGGGTTCAAAGTGCTCACCACACATCTAGATAAGTTCCTTAGGGGGTCTAGTTTCCAAAGTAGGGTCACTTGTGGGGTTTTTCCACTGTTTAGGCACATCAAGGCCTCTACAAATGCGACATGGCGTCCAGCCAATTCTGCGTTGAAAAAGTCAAATGGCGCTCCTTCCCTTGCGACCTCTGCCGTGCGCCCAAAAAGAGGTTTACCCCCACATATGGGGTATCGGCATGCTCAGGACAAATTGCACAAAAACTTTTGGGGTCTTGTTACCCTTGGGAAAATAAAAATTAGGGTGAAAAGATCATTTTTGTGGAAAAAAAATGATTTTTTTTTTCACGGCTCTACGTTATAAACTTGTGTGAAGCACTTGGAGGTTCAAAGTGCTCACCACACATCTAGATAAGTTCCTTAAGGGGTCTTGTTTCCAAAATGGGGTCACTTGTGGGGGTTTCCACTGTTTAGGCACATCAGGGGCTCTCTAAACGCGACATGGCATCCAGCCAATTCTGCGTTGAAAAAGTCAAACGGCGCTCCTTCCCTTGCGACCTCTGCCGTGTGCCCAAAGAGTGGTTTACCCCCACATATGGGGTATCGGCATATTCAGAAGAAATTGCACAAGTTTTGTGGTTCATTTTTTCTTTTAACACTTGTGAAAATAAAAAAAATTGGTTCCAAAGTAAAGCTTTTGCAAAAAAAGTTAAATGTCAATTTTTTCCTTCCACATTGCTTCAGCTCCTGTGAAGCACCTGAAGGGTTAATAAACTTCTTGAATGTGGTTTTGAGCACCTTGAGGGGTGCAGTTTTTAGAATGGTGTCACTTTTGGGTATTTTCTATCATATAGACCCCTCAAAGTGACTTCAAATGTGATGTGGTCCTTAAAAAAAAAATGGTGTTGTAAAAATGAGAAATCGCTGGTCAACTTTTAACCCTCATAACTTCGTAACAAAAGAAAATTTTGTTCCCAAAATTATGCTGATGTAAAGTAGACATGTGGGAAATGTTATTTATTAAGAAATTTGTGTGACATATCTCTCTGATTTAACGGCATAATAATTTCAAATTTGAAAATTGCGAAATTTTCAAAATTTTCGCCATATTTCCGTTTTTTTCATAAATAAAAGCAAGTCATATAAAAATATTTTTACCACTAACGTGAAGTACAATATGTCACGAAAAAACAGTCTCAGAATCAGCTGGATTCGTTAAAGCTTTCCAGAGTTATAACCTCATAAAGTGACAGTGGTCAGAATTGTAAAAATTGGCCCTGTCATTAAGCTGCAAAATGGCTCTGTCACTAAGGGGTTAAGCTGCAGCTGCAATCCCATGCTGTCCGGTCTGTATACTCCTTTTTTCCTCCTCTGCCCATGAGCACAGGAACATTTTTCACACATACAATTGTGAAATTTATTTTTATTCCAAGAGCTAGAATTAAAATGTACTTTGTTGATAGGAAAACTACTTTAAAGGGTTGTCCACTACAAGGAAAACCCCTTCTTTAACTAAATGTTTGGCACCGATAAAATAAACAAACCTATACTCACCTCCCGGTGCTGTGATGCAGTGGAATGACACGTGGTGCCCGGCACCCAATCAGTGCTGGTGTAACTGTCACCGCCTCTTGTCGAAATGAAAATGAAGAGGAAGCCCAAGATCAGCTGCAGTCCAGACTTCGTCTTCATGTTCAGATTGGGCGCTGGGCACGTGTCATTCCACAGCATCACAGCACCGAGTCCGCAAGTGCTGACACCGCTGGAACGGAGTTAGCACCGGAGGTGAGAATAGGTTTATTTTATCTGGGCCATACATTTATTTTAATAAGGGGTTGTCCTAGTATTGGACAACCACTTTAATGATTGGCACTATATTTGACCAATGATTGCTCTATGTAAATGGAGATAAACAAGTAGCAATCAACTTTGTTGATCAATACAAAGGGAACTTGAAATCACACATGCTGATTTTGTGGCTGTTTTTTAAACAATATGGAGAAGAGTAGATCCAAAAACATGAAAAATGATGAAGAAAACAGATACTGCTCCTCTTATTTTTTTATCCACACCTATCTATAGCTCAAAACAGTGCATAAAAACTGCCAAAAAATCTGCATGTGAGATTTTAGCCTAACAATTTCTTAATGACCACACATAATTGTTAAAAGGGCTGTCCACTACTGGATAACCGTGGTTTAAAGGGAATCTGCCACTACACTTGACATAGCTATACTATTAACCCCTAAACGACCAAAGATATATCAGTTTTTGCATTTTCGTTTTTTGCTCCCCTTCTCTCAGACCCATAACTTTTTTATTATTAGGTGAAAATGGCCA
The DNA here is from genome assembly GCA_033576555.1 of Oophaga sylvatica. Taxonomy (NCBI): domain Eukaryota; kingdom Metazoa; phylum Chordata; class Amphibia; order Anura; family Dendrobatidae; genus Oophaga; species Oophaga sylvatica. Next base: position 224,312,536 of record JARQOD010000001.1, read on the forward strand.
TGTGAGGGCTTGTTTTTTTGCGGAACAAGTTGTATTTTTGAACGACACAATTGGTTTTAACATATCATCTACTGGAAAACGGGAAAAAAATTCCAAGTGCGATAAAATAGCAAAAAAAGTTAAATTCCACAGGTTTTTTTTTCATGTTCACTAAATGATAAAACTGACCTACCATTATGAATCTCCAGGTCATTACGAGTTCACAGACACAAAACATGTATAGGTTCTTTTTTATTTAAGTGATGAAAAAAAATCCAAAATTTGGTAAAAAAAAAAATTGAATTAGTCTTACCGGTAATTCAGTTTCTAGGAACCTTCCATGACAGCAGCATCGGAGGATGGAGGACAGGATGGAGGACAGGAAACACAAAGAGCTTAAATACCCCTCCCCTTCCTGCAACCACCAGTGTTTTTCTGGAGACACTATCATGAATAGTTACCACCAAAGTGTAGGAATCATTCAATAAGAACATCAGACAGGGAGGGAAATTAGTGCGGTCGTTGAAGGATCCTAGAAAACGAATTACCAGTAAAACTAATACTATTTTCTCCAGTCACCTTCCACGACAGCAGCATCAGAGTAATACCATCAACTAATTTCTCAGGGAGAGACAACAGCCTGCAGAACTTATCTGAAGAATGTTAAAAGGAACCTGTCACCCCCCCCCCCGGGCGTTTTTAAGTAAAAGAGACTGTAAGGTTCTGTGTATATGTTTCTGAAACTCAGTTTGTTCGTCAGCCATTTTGCTTTCTGTCTTCTGCAGCTATCTTGCCCTCAGTCAAAATGGAGTTTCCAGCTTGCATGTTCCCGCCCTGATTCTCTCCTTTTGCTTCTTAAGCAGCCACAGCTGAGCAATCAGTGCTTCAGAATCTAGCCTGCAGTGAACCTGTGACTTGACTTGACTCCTGTAAGCCTTGGACCTTGTACTCCAGCTATTCCTACTGAGGAACTCTGAAGCACTTGTGGACTCTGAACCCTGCTCTTTGAAAGACCCACGTTTGCATGGACTCACGGTAACAGAGAAGAAGATCCTGAATCTATTGTGAGAGTGATTGCTGAGCTTAGATTACTCTGGCCTGCTGTGTCTCCTGCTTCTGTGTCCGCAAACTGTGTGACTATATTTTGCCAACTTGTATGAAGTAATACAGGACTTTCTATATCAAACCTGTGTCTCATGTATGTTCATCGCACCCAAGCACAAGACGCTATATGAACTGTACTACATACATTACAAGATTCTGAAGCCAAACGTTAGTGTCTGCTGGGTCTGGAAAGGCTGTGTCTGCTGTAACTGTGGATATCAGACGTCCGGTTGTACTTTCTGTGATGACAGTGGTTGTGACTTCTCACAACCATTCCAGGTGAGCAATTCCCTTAAGTTTTTTCTTTCTGCAAGTGTTACCCCAGGTAATCACTATTGTTTTTTTTTTTCCTTCTTTTCTCTTTTTTGTCTGCTGTAACTCTGGATATCAGATGTCTGGTTGAACTTTCTGTGATGATAGTGGTTGTGACTTCTCACAACCATTCCAGGTGAGCAGTTCCCTTAATTTTTTTTTCTCTGCAAGTGTTACCACAGGTAAACACTATTGTTTTTTTTTTTTTTTCCTCTCCTTTTTTTTCCAGTAATCCTGTCTTAAAAGATCTGGAAAATGGAGGCCCGCATAAAGGAACTTTGCGGAGTGACTGATAATATCCTTGCAGATTTGTAGAATATAAAGACCCGTTTTACAAATCTACAGGACCTCAATAATCACAATTTGCAAGTGGTTGGACAGACTACCCAGGATTTGCGAGCCAGGATTGAGGTTCTAGAGGGGCGAGTCCAGGCTCCTGCCGTAGCCCCGAGTTCTGGGATTCCCAAGTTGCCCCCTTTTCGTTTTGGCGGTGAACGTGAGAAATTCAGGGATTTATTAATCAATGCAATCTTTTTTTTTCTGCACATGCTTCACAATTTCCCACTGAACGATCTAAGGTGCTTACTATAATTATGTTGCTTACCAACAAGGCTTTGATGTGGGCAAACCCTCTGATTGAGACTGAGGATGATTGTTTGAATCACCTTGATGATTTTATTTCAGCCATGGGGCAGGTGTTTGATGACCCCAATCGAGGTGCAACAGCTGAAGCAGCCATGTTAGCTTTGCGCCAAGGTAAGCACTCGGTAGCTGAATATGCCTTGGATTTCAGGAGATGGGCCCTTGATACCACCTGGGACAGTTCCGCCAAAAAATCTATTTTTCGAAAGGGGTTATCTTCACTGATTAAGGATGAACTTGCTCGTGCCGACCCTCCCACTGCGTTAGGTGACTTTATTAACTACTGCATCCGTATTGATACTCGTCTGACTGAACGCAGGCAAGAGAGATGGTTCGAAAGCAATCGCACTAACCTTTTCCTACCTTCCTCTCCAGCTAAGGAACCTTTGAGTAGGATTACACGGGAACCTGAACCTGAACCCATGCAGGTAGACTCTTTACAACGACGGGTTAGTGATGCACGCAAGGAACATCATTTTAAGGAGAATCTATGTTTCTATTGTGGTAAGTCAGGGCACTTCATTATAAACTGCCCCAGCCGTTCTCGTAAGACTACTGCAGCACTCATTCATTGTGAGTGTTGCGAGAGGGGATCTGTCAGGTCCGAGCCTCAGGCTCCAGAGAGATCTGCAGCAACAGATCTTGATTTCTCGGACTTAAACTCCGTTACCTCTGAGGACGTTGACTGTGTAAACGCTGCCATTTTTCAAGTTTCCTCAGCGGTGTCCCAGCTGAGTTGTAAGAAAAACAATTCTCATTGCTTTCTTTCCATCAAACTCTGGGTTGACTCAGCTTGGGTGTCTAGCTCTGCTATGATCGACTCAGGGGCAAGTGGAAATTTTATGGATGTCTCCTTTGCTCTGAAACAGGGGATACGTTCAGTGAAGAAGGCTACTCCAGTACAGATGGAAACTGTGGATGGCTCCCTGCTGACCTCTGGACCAGTGGATCAGGAAACAGAGCCTTTGAAGGTTCTTATGGGTAAAGATCATCAAGAGAAACTGTCCTTTATGCTTATCTCTTCTCCCCACTTTCCCATTATTCTAGGGCTACCATGGCTGCAGGCTCAGAATCCTACCATTAACTGGGAGACCAAGGAATTACACTTTCCAGAGAAACAGATGAGTCCAAAAGTTTCAGCTTGCTCTGTTCCTAAAGGAACCATGTCAGTCCCTGAACTACCAGCTGTATACCAGGACTATGTGGATTTATGTGACAAGAAGAACGCTGACCAGCTTCCTCCTCACCGTCAATATGATTGTCCAATTGAATTATTGCCTGGAGCAGAGATACCTTTTGGTAAGATCTACCCCCTGGCGGGGCCCGAGTTAAAGGCTTTAAAGGATTACATAGACGAAAATCTAGCCAAGGGCTTCATACGCCCCTCTTCATCTCCTGCAGGTGCACCCATCTTCTTTGTAAAGAAGAAAGATGGATCTCTGAGACCATGCGTAGACTATAGGAAACTCAATAAGGTTACTATTAGAAACCGTTATCCATTGCCTTTAATCCCTGAGTTATTGGAGAGAGTGCGACATGCCAAAATTTTTTCTAAACTAGATCTTCGTGGGGCCTATAACTTAGTCCGTATTAGACCTGGGGATGAATGGAAGACTGCATTCAGGTCACGCTATGGACACTTTGAATATCTAGTTATGCCTTTTGGTCTGAGTACCGCCCCAGCCACTTTCCAACACTTGGTGAATGACATCTTCAGGGATCTCCTAGATACATTCGTGGTAATTTATTTGGATGATATTCTAATTTTTTCTAACTCCACAGAGGAACATCATGGACATGTGAGAATGGTCTTGGAACGTCTAAGACAAAATCATCTTTACATCAAACTTGAAAAGTGTGAATTCCATAGGACCGAAATTCAATTTCTGGGGTATGTACTGTCTACACAAGGAATTAGTATGGATGGAAGCAAAACCCAAGCCATCAAGGATTGGCCAAGTCCTAGAAATGTGAAGGAGGTACAGCGCTTCATCGGGTTTGCCAACTTCTATAGACGTTTCATTAGAAATTTCTCTGAGGTAGTGTCACCTATCACCCAACTTACCCGGAAAGAGTCTAAGTTCTCCTGGACTCCCCAAGCCCAGGATGCATTCTCCCGTCTAAAAGATAAATTTACCACTGCACCTATCCTAGTACATCCCAACCCCGAGCTTGCCTTCATAATAGAGGTGGATGCTTCAGACTGTGCCGTTGGAGCTATACTCTCTCAGAGAACAGGTGAGAAGAATGTCTTGCATCCCTGTGCCTTCTTTTCCCAGCAGTTGTATTCGGCTGAGAGGAACTACGATGTGGGCAATAGAGAGTTGTTGGCCATTATTGCCGCCTTCAAAGAATGGAGACACCTTCTTCAGGGAGCTGCACAGCAAATAGTCGTCCTGACAGACCATCGTAACCTTGAGTTTATCAGGTCGGCTAAGTGCCTGACTCCTCGCCAGGCTCGCTGGAATCTTTTCTTAAACCAATTTAATTTTATCATTTCTTATAGACCAGGATCGCGCAATGGAAAGGCTGATGCACTCTCTAGGATTTACTCAGCAGAGACACGTCCAATTACTCCTCCTAAGACTATTCTTCCTGACTCTAGATTCCTAGGAGTAATTCATAATCAAGACCTACTTAAGGACATCAAGGAAGCATACCATGCGGATTCCTTTTTGGCACAACCCCCAAGGGACGTAAGTCTTGTCTTTAAGAATGGTGTGTGGATTCAGGGACAACGCCTGTATATTCCTGAAACAGTCAGATTGAGAGTATTGCAACTCATTCACGATTCCAAGATAGCTGGGCATAGAGGAATTCTTAAGACACAGGAATTTCTTTCTCGTTTCTTTTGGTGGCCCACTTGCAGGAAGGATGTTTTAAACTATGTCACTAAATGTGAAGTCTGTGCAAGATGCAAAACACCTCGCTCCTCACCAACTGGTCTGTTACAGCCTCTTCCCACCCCGTCCCGCCCGTGGGGATCCATTTCTATGGACTTCATTGTGGAGTTACCAACCTCTCAGGGGAAGAACACCATTCTAGTGGTGGTTGACCGTCTAACAACGGCAGCTCATTTTATCCCTTGTGTCGGCTTACCCACTGCAAAACAGACATCAGATTTGATGATTAAAGATGTGTTTCGCTTACATGGAGTACCGGATGAGGTTATTTCGGATCGAGGGGTGCAATTCACTTCTAGGTTTTGGCAAAATTTCTGTGCAGCATTGGACATTAAAGTAAACCTTTCTTCTGCTTTTCATCCCAGACTAATGGACAGACCGAACGAACCAATCAAACCCTGGAGCAGTATCTCCGCTGCTTTATCTGCCACCTACAGGATGATTGGGTGGATCTACTTCCATTAGCTGAGTTCTCGTATAACAACTCTCAGAGTGCCTCCACTAAACAGTCTCCTTTTTACTCTAATCTAGGTTATCATCCTAACATTCTACCACGATTTCCCATAGAAACGCCTTTACCAGCAGTGGCTATAAGAATCACGTCTTTACAGAAGAATATGGATCTTCTAAAGGAAAATCTGGAATCGGCTCAGGAAAGGTATAAGAAAGCAGCAGATAAATTTCGTAAACCTGCACCAGCTTTCAAGGTAGGAGACTTGGTCTGGCTGTCAACCAGAAATCTTAAGTTAAGGATTCCATCGTCTAAGTTGGGACATAAGTACATTGGACCCTATAAAATCAGTAAAATTATAAGTGCCGTTGCTTGTCGTCTTCAACTGCCCAGAACTATGAGAATCCACCCTGTCTTTCATGTATCCCTACTAAAGGCTGCGACACCCAATACGTTTCCTGGACGTTCTTCTCCTTGCCCTGACCCAGTGCTAGTCGATGGTCAGGAAGAATTTGTGGTGGAAAGGATTTTAGATTCAGGTTGTATAGAAATCAGTTACAATATCTGATTAAATGGCAGGGCTACCCAGTGGAGGACAACTCATTGGAACCAGTCAATAACGTTAATGCTCCTCGCTTGCTCCGTCAGTTTCATCGGAGGTACCCACACAAGCCTGGTCTGAGGTCATCCGGAGGTTGTCCCTAAGGGGGGAGTAATGTAAGGTTCTGTGTATATGTTTCTGAAACTCAGTTTGTTCGTCAGCCATTTTGCTTTCTGTCTTCTGCAGCTATCTTGCCCTCAGTCAAAATGGAGTTTCCAGCTTGCATGTTCCCGCCCTGATTCTCTCCTTTTGCTTCTTAAGCAGCCACAGCTGAGCAATCAGTGCTTCAGAATCTAGCCTGCAGTGAACCTGTGACTTGACTTGACTCCTGTAAGCCTTGGACCTTGTACTCCAGCTATTCCTACTGAGGAACTCTGAAGCACTTGTGGACTCTGAACCCTGCTCTTTGAAAGACCCACGTTTGCATGGACTCACGGTAACAGAGAAGAAGATCCTGAATCTATTGTGAGAGTGATTGCTGAGCTTAGATTACTCTGGCCTGCTGTGTCTCCTGCTTCTGTGTCCGCAAACTGTGTGACTATATTTTGCCAACTTGTATGAAGTAATACAGGACTTTCTATATCAAACCTGTGTCTCATGTATGTTCATCGCACCCAAGCACAAGACGCTATATGAACTGTACTACATACATTACAGAGACACCTTCAGCAGCACTAAGGCTGCAGTCTGTGAAGGTGGCTCTTTTGTTTCTGGTCCCCAGCAACGCTGAAATATAGAGTTTTAAAAATAGGTCCCCATACCTTAATTTCATCCCAGAGGTATGGCTTCTTCCCCTGTCTCATCCTTCACCCAGCCGTCCTTCATCCCCCTTCTGCGTCACCGCGCCTCCTCCTGAGTTGTTTTTCTTTCTGTTACATGCTGTGGGGCGCCTGCGCTGTTGGAACAAGTTTCGGTCAATCCTACAACCTTCAGTCTGTTGAAGATAGTAGAGAACCACCCTACGAACATCGAGGGTGTGAAAGGATTCTTCTTTTGTATTGGAAGGATTTGGGCAGAATGAGGGTAGCACCATATATCCTGACCTCTATGAAAATCTAAGACTACCTTAGGCATAAAGGAGGGACTTAAGCGGAGGATAATGCTATCTGCCATCACTGTTAAGTAGGGCTCTTGTACTGACAGGGCCTGTAGCTCCCCTACATGCCTTGCATAAGTAATTGCTACCAAAAACACAGTCTTAAGGGTAAGGTTTTTTAGACTGGTAGATGACAAAGGTTTAAGTGGGTCTATGGTTAAGCTATTAAGCACAAGATTTAAATCCCAAGGGGGAATACGGCTACAAAGTCTGGGCCGATTCTAGCTGCTGAGGTCATAAACTGCTTTATCCAGAGATGACTCGCTAAGTTCTGGTCAAAGAAAGAGCTAAGAGCTGACACCTGCAACTTCAAGGTACTAGGTATAAGACCTAGATCAAGCCCCTTTTGAAGAAAGTCCAAAATCAGAGCAATGTTAGGATGGAAGGGATCAGGCATGTTCGGAGAACACCAAGATAAGAATTTCTTCCAAACCTTGCCATAAATGGCATTGGTCACTGGCTTCCTACTCTTCTGGAGAGTTTGTATCACTTCATCTGAAAGCCCCCTTTGCTCTTAGTACTTTGGCTTCAGTAGCCAGGCCGCAAGGTTCAATTTGTGAAGGTCCGGATGTAGCAGAGGACCCTGGTGGAGGAGGTCGTCTTTCTGGGAAAGCGGCAGTGGATCTTCCTAAGCCATGTCCATCAGAGCGCTGAGCCAACTCCTTCCCGGCCACATGGGAGTGATTAGAATTGTCGTAACCTGATCATATCGTATCTTCAGTAAGTCCTTGCCAGAATCGGGATCGGTGGGAAGGGAGATGAGCCGCCCGCCAGGGCCTTGGGGTACTCGGATCTGAGCCTATAGGCTACTATGGGGGATGTCACGGCGACACAGCTCAGTCCGTGGCTCTCGGGCTCATTCTTTAATGTGGGATATTTACAGGTGAATTGTATATTGGTATGGGGATTCGTGACGCCACCTGTGGTGCCTGGTCAGGGTGACCAGCGCTGCAATGCAGTTCTACTGAAGGGTTAATATTGTGCAGCTAGATGTTAAGCCTTCCACAGGTAAGGCTGAGAGTCCTTCAGGGCAGACAAATGTGTACGGATGCAGGACAGACGGGGATCCGGCAGTGAGGGGTAATAAGATGGACACACACAGATAAGTCTCTTTCTGTACCTTTACTGAAGATGTTGCAGGCACTCCCCGGAGCACTGTAAGGTGAAGGGTGCACATCCTGTTTCCTCCACTGACTAGGTGTGTGGCCTCCTTTCTCCTTGCCTTTATGTGATAAAGTCTTGGCCTGCTTGTAGCTGGGCCTAGCTTGGCCTCCGTCCTGCACCTGGCTGACCTTGTGATTGGACCTTTTCCCGAAGTACACAGTCCCTGCTTGCAGCGTCCTGCTTGCAGGACTCCGTTCCCCTGGCCCGGTTACGTGTCAGCTCTGTGGTACTCCTGGGACTTGTAGTCCTCCAGGAACTCCGGTGTTCTCCTAATGGGTCGTGGAGATCCCTATAGGCTCGGACCCCGGTGTCCGGTGGTAATAATTGGGATGAGCTATATAAGCTCCTCTGTCCCTCACTCGCTTTCCACTCGCCTTTCGTCCCACTTGTGTCCTCACACGATCACACACTAGCAGATGGTGGACTGCTTCTCCTTCTTCTTCATCGCTCTCTAAGCGTCGGCACGCTTGCTCACTGAGCTGCACTCACTTGACTCAGCTCTGACTAGGCTGGAGTGGCTTTCTTTCCACTTGTACTAGCCTCCACACGTTTGAACTAAGCTTCAAGCTGCAGACTTCAGGTTCCTTCTTAAACAGCTGAACTCTCTCTTTTGAGCTCTGCTCCTCACTTCACCCTCTGAGGTGACTAAAGCTTCACTTCACTAGTCTACGAGGTGACACTGCAGGCTGCAGCCCTCTGACTAGACTGTCTCTAGACTGTCTTCACCTTCCTTATATATGGCTAAACAGCTCCCTCTGGTGGCTCTAGGGATGGGTGAAGGTGTGTGAATGTGTATACAGGACCTCTAGTGGAGGTTACCTTCAGTGCACCCTTCTGGAAGACATGGATCCAGTCACAGCTGGGCTCCACATTCCCCCTAGTAGAACTCAGCACTCCGGGGCTGAAATACAAAAACAGTTAACAATAAAACATTATATAATTAACTCTTTCCCTACGGGAGGTAAGGCACTCTTGAACTGTTGCATAACAGAAGAATGAATAACCATATACATTAACACAATGAGGAAATGAGCAACCATAAAAGTCCCAGTCTCTTTTGGAAAAGGATGCTCAAAGGTAGAGGGAACAAGTAAAAATAATTTCCGTTATACTTGTTTCAGCATCAAAAAGGAAAAACGGATTAATAAATAATGGCATATTAAAGCATAATGTGGCAACAATATATACATTTATGTACAGTGACCTAGATTAACTATGTACATCTGCCAATGGTTGAACTAATCTCTAAACCTAGCAAGGATGTGTCCTTTTGTGCTACATTCTGACCTGCGTGGTGCAGTGACCTGTGAGGTAGCAGTTTCCCTGTTTGTTCTGCGTGAAAGTGAATTATAGAATTGCCTTAACCTCTCTACAGGACTGGCAACTACACTGTGAGCTGGGTGAACTGGCTCGACTTCTGCAGGGGATCCTTCCTCCTGAGATTCAGCTTCTTGAGAATCTGTTTCTTGGGATTCCACTTCTTGGGGTTCTGCTGGAGCAGGTTCTTCTGGAACTGACTCTACTGCAACAACCGGCTCAACTGGATGTAGTGGTTCTCCTTGTGGTTGATAGAATTGGAGCACGGGAATGATTACGGCTTCTCCAATGCGAGGCCAATCCGCGGGGAAATCTCCTAAGTCTGTATGTATGACTGATTCATCACGCTCTTTCTTATTGTCAACAGGTTCTTCTTCTTCAAGCTTTAACGGATCCAGACACAACTTTAGGTGATCTCTGGATACAGTTGTAGTTTTTCTTCCTCCATCTTTGCTGATTATACATGTTTTCTTGTTGTCAAACCTTGAATTCTGTACAACGTAGGGCTCTCTTTCCCATTGATCATCAAGTTTGTGTATCCTCCTCTTTCTTTTCAGTACGACTTCACCAGGTGCGAAAGGTTCACCTGGCGCACTTTTGTTGTAGCGATCTTCTTGTTTGTCCCTTACTCGATTGAGACTATCTTCAACGCAGGCCTGTACTTTTCTGTACTGTTCCTGTCTGTTTGTGTCCCAGTCTTCAGTAGTCACATCTGCTTCTGGTTCTACAACACCAAGCTCCAGATACATGGGCAGCTTTCCTGGTCTTGCCCGCATGAGATAGGCTGGGGTGCAATTGGTGGAACTCACAGGTATTTGATTGTACAGATCTACCAAGTCAGGTAGTAGGTCTGGCCACCGATTTCTCTCTTCAAGTGGTACAGTCTTCAACAGGTCAATGACGATGTGATTCATCTTTTCACAGAGACCATTAGTTTGGGGGTGGTACGGTGTGGTTCTTATCTTCTTACATCCGTACATGTGACAGAACTCTTTGAACAATTCGGTCTCAAAGGCTGGGCCTTGATCAGTTAGCACCTGCTCAGGATATCCGTGTGGTCTGCAGAAATACGCTTGGAACGTCTTTGCTGCTGTCTCTGCCGTCAGATCTTTGACAGGGGCGACCACCAGGAACCTGGAGTAGTGATCCACCATGGTCAGGGCATAGGAGTATCCTGACCGGCTGGGTGACAACTTGACATGGTCCAGGGCCACGATCTCCAAGGGACGAGTCGTCTTGATGGGTTGCAGGGGTGCCTTCTGACTGCTGTAGTCTTTTCTTCTGAGGCCACAGGGTCCACAGTTCTGGCACCACCTCTCAATGGAGCTGCGCATTCCCACCCAGTAGAAACGACACTTCAACAGGGTCTCCAGCTTCTTCCAGCCAAAGTGCCCCGCTTGATCGTGGTAGGCTTCCAACACCATCTGGACGTCTGCTCTGGGGACTACTATCTGCCATACCATCTCATGGGTCTTTGGGTTGACGTACCTCCGGCACAGCTTCTCTCGATAGATAAACAGCTGGCTTCTCTCATTCCACAGCTGCTTTGCTTGCGGAGAAGCATCCTTCTCCAAGGAGGAACTTTCCTGAGTTATCAGCTCCTTGATACGGCTGACAACTGGATCGCTGTCCTGAGTCTCCTTCCAGCTGTGGTGAGGTAAAGGATTTAACGTCTTACCACGCGGCCTCCTGCAGGCTTGTTGCTCGTGGATCATCCCATTCCTGTGAAAGGCAGGTAGTTCAATCTCTTCCAGATCATCCACTTCTTCTTCTGTGTCCGATTCATGAGGCATCCTAGATAGGGCATCAGCGTTGGCATTCTTGCGGCCCGCTCGGTACTTGATTATGAATTGGTAGTTTGACAGCCGAGCCATCCAACGTTGTTCCATGGCTCCCAGCTTAGCTGTTTCAAGATGCGTCAAGGGGTTATTATCAGTGTAGGCAGTGAACTTGCTGGAGGCTAGGTAATGCTTAAACCTCTCCATGATGGCCCAGACCAGTGCCAGGAACTCCAACTTGAAGCTGCTATAGTTCTCTGGGTTCCTCTCGGTCGGGCGGAGCTTCCTGCTTGCATAGGCGATGACTTTCTCCAGGCCATTTTGCTTCTGACTGAGGACAGCTCCCAATCCTTCATTGCTGGCATCAGTATACAGCAGGAACGGTTGGCTGTAGTCAGGGTAGGCTAGGATCTCGTCACCTGTCAGGATCTCCTTCATTTCTTTGAATGCTTCAGCCTGTTCTTTACCCCAGTGGAATGGAGAATTTTTGCTCTTGAGGGACTGACCAGGAGGTCTTGTAGGGGCGCTGCTTTCTTAGTGTAGTCCTTTACAAACCTCCGGTAGTATCCTGTCAGTCCAGGAACTGTCGCACCTCTTTGAGGTTCTTCGGCTCCGGCCATTTCTGGATGGCGGTGACCTTCTCGGGGTCTGGAGCTACTCCTTCTGAGCTGACACTATGTCCCAGATACTGTACCTTTTGTTTTAGCAGGTGGCACTTTGAAGGTTTCAGTTTCATCCCATACTTGGACAGTGACTCGAATACCTCCGCCAGGTGCTTCAAGTGATCTTCATACGTCTTGGAGTACACAATTACGTCGTCCAGGTACAGCAACACAGTTTCAAAGTTGAGATGTCCCAGACAGCTCTCTATCACTCTCTGGAACGTTCCAGGGGCACTGCTGAGTCCAAATGGCATTCTGTCGAACTCACAGAGTCCCATCGGGGTGGTGAAAGCCGTCTTCTCCCGATCCTCCTCAGCCACAGCTACTTGCCAGTACCCACTAGTGAGGTCAAGGGTGGAAAAGTAATTAGCAGTCTTTAAAGCAGCTAAGGATTCCTCAATGCGTGGTAAAGGGTATGCATCTTTAGGTGTAATGCGATTTACTTGTCTGTAATCTACACTCATTCTCATGCTTCCATCCTTTTTCCTGACTAGGACTAGAGGTGCCGCCCAGGGACTACAACTATCCCTTATCACCCCTGCCTCCTTCATGTCACGCAACATCTCCTTGGCTTTCTGGTAGTGTGCTGGAGGTATAGGCCTGTACCGCTCTTTAATGGGAGGATGATTGCCTGTGGGGATGTGATGTTGGACCCCTTTAATTTTTCCAAAGTCGAGTGGGTATTTGCTGAATACTTGTGCATACTCCTGAACTACTCAATATACTCCTTGTTTCTGGTGGGCTGGAGTGGTGTTCGTCCCGACATGGAGCTGCTGACACCAATCCTCCACCTGGGTGGTCAGACCGTTATCCTCCACTGGTTGTGGGGAGGTTAAGGGCTCCGTCGTGTGAATGGAGTTAGTATCCACAACATGTAACTTAGCAACAGTGGCATAACGTGGTAATTTGACTTCATCCTCTCCCAGTTGAGAAGACGCACTGGCACCCTCCCATTATGTACCTCCACTACCCCTCTGGCAGTCAAGAGTGTAGGTCTGTGCTCTGAACAATGGGGCTCTACTACTGCTTGGTAGTTATGTCCTCTCAGACCTATTGCTGCTCTACACCAAATAAGCATTTCACTCATTGGGGGTATCACCACCGGTCAGTTTCACTTGCTGCTGGCACATCAGGGTCCGGATCTCCTCCCGGATCTCTCCCTTTTGCCTTGGTCTGGCAACATCGGCGAGCTGATGGAGTAAAAACACAACCTCCTCCAAACAGTTACTAATGATGTTAGTGCCTAAAACCACATTCAACCCATTTTCTTCATTAACAGTCTTCACTACAAGAAGTCCCTGATCCTTTAGCTCCACTCTCCCCACTTTTACGTCTACGTTTTTAGCCCCAAGTAAGTCAAGAGGGAGACCATTAGAGGCGTATACGGCAAAGTCAGGGTCTGGGGGTTGGAGACCGTCCATGGACCAGTATTTATTGTAGATGACATCAGGTATGATGGTTACCTGAGATCCAGTGTCCAGCAGGGCAGGGATTGCGATCCCATCCAGTATGATGGACAGGTATGGTCTTCCTCCCACAAACCTGCGGTTCCAGTATGAGGGGCCTGAAGAGTCTATTCCTGGGTGTTGGCCCTCGGACCCAGGATTTGCTCGTTTAAAGGACACCGACGTGCTGGGTGACCTCTGTGGCAGCGGTAGCAGATGATCTCTCGGCGAGGATGATGCTGGTCGCGGGTCCCTACAGGGGGTGGCGTTGTCCTCCTCCGGTGGGGCGACATCCTCCTTCTCCTCCGGTTCATGCAAGGGACATCCTCTGGGCAGTCAGCTAGCAGGATCTTTCCTTCTTCCTTCGTCGACAGTTGCAGGGCACTCATTACAGTGGCCAGGTTTTTGGTCAGCTGGCGCACTTCTGAGCGCGGACAGTCCAGCTCAGTAGGGTGCGCCACCTGCTTTTTGGCTTCCGCAACCAGCGGGGAAAAGATGGATGCTGCTGGCTTTAGAGTGACTTCACCCGGGTGACACTGGGTTGCCATCTCGGGCTTTTCCAGGGGTCGCAGTCCTTTTATAGCCATATCCTTAAGGGCATCATAGGTAGCGTCGGGATGATCCAAGGACCACCAATGCACAGTTCTGCTTTAAGCTTGGGACCTCAATCCCCGTACAAATTGTTCCTTTAACATTTTATTTTCATTGGTGACACTTATGGGGTTAACCTGTCTGAGATCTCGCAGGGCCCCTTATAGTCGGCAGGCGTAGTCCCTAATGCTGTTATCTGGTTTCTGGGAGCATTGGTAAAACCTCATCCGGAGATCTGTTTCAGTGCGGTCCTCAAAGATAGTCTGTAGCTTTAAGAAAATTGCAAGCACTGATTCCTGGTCTGCAGTTGACCATGTCTCTACCTCTCTCTCTGCAGCACCAGTCAATTGTCCCACTACCAATGCAGCTCTCTGCTTTTCTGACATAGGGTACATGTCCATTATACTGCATATTTTGCACTTGAACCCTGACAGGGTGTCTGGCTTGCCGCTATACTGAGGGAGCCACTTTGCTCCAGGCATGTATGGCAGCGTCAGCGGTACTATCGGGGCCACAGGACCTGGTGAGGGGCCAGCGTTTCCATCCTGCGCGGCAGCGCCGAGGGGTAAGTCATTGGGGCGGTCAGCCTGGGCCGCGCTGTCAGCTTGCTGCTGCGACATGTCTACGCCCCCCTAGTTAAGCGTGGCCTACCTTTTCCTGTAGGCCGCAGCTTCCTCTGATCACAGTTGTGAGAAGGACTTGCGTCGCCGGCGCTCTGACGTCAGAGCGTTCACTGCGGCTCTCCACAGGACCTGCCGCCGCGTCAGCGTTGGGGGCGTGTCCGGGACTCAGCGCGCTTCTGCAGGTACGCCCACTAGTTTTTCGCGCCGTGGCGCTGTAAATTGCGGGCAATGGCGGGCAAATGGCGGGAAATCTTCACCACTATATGCGACAGTCTTTTAGTGAGGCACACAGCACCCGATGGCAACGGGCACAAGTTACTCCATTGCTGCAGGGCACGCAATCCTGTTCGTGACGCCAAGTTAGATATGAGCCGCCCGCCAGGGCCTTGGGGTACTCGGATCTGAGCCTATAGGCTACTATGGGGGATGTCACGGCGACACAGCTCAGTCCGTGGCTCTGGGGCTCATTCTTTAATGTGGGATATTTACAGGTGAATTGTATATTGGTATGGGGATTCGTGACGCCACCTGTGGTGCCTGGTCAGGGTGACCAGCGCTGCAATGCAGTTCCACTGAAGGGTTAATATTGTGCAGCTAGATGTTAAGCCTTCCAGGTAAGGCTGAGAGTCCTTCAGGGCAGACAAATGTGTAGGGATGCAGGACAGATGGGGACCCGGCAGTGAGGGGTAATAAGATGGACACACACACATAAGTCTCTTTCTGTACCTTTACTGAAGATGTTGCAGGCACTCCCCGGAGCACTGTAGGGTGAAGGGTGCACATCCAGTTTCCTCCACTGAGTAGGTGTGTGGCCTCCTTTCTCCTTGCCTTTATGTGATAAAGTCTTGGCCTGCTTGTAGCTGGGCCTAGCTTGGCCTCCGTCCTGCACCTGGCTGACCTTGTGATTGGACCTTTTCCCGAAGTACACAGTCCCTGCTTGCAGCGTCCTGCTTGCAGGACTCCGTTCCCCTGGCCCGGTTACGTGTCAGCTCTCTTGTACTCCTGGGACTTGTAGTCCTCCAGGAACTCCGGTGTTATCCTAATGGGTCGTGGAGATCCCTATAGGCTCGGACCCCGGTGTCCGGTAGTAATAAGTGGGATGAGCTGTATAAGCTCCTCTGTCCCTCACTCGCTTTCCACTCGCCTTTCGTCCTACTCGTGTCCTCACACGATCACACACTAGCAGATGGTGGACTGCTTCTCCTTCTTCTTCACCGCTCTCTAAGCGTCGGCACGCTTGCTCACTGAGCTGCACTCACTTGACTCAGCTCTGACTAGGCTGGAGTGGCTTCTTTCCACTTGTACTAGCCTCCACACGTTTGAACTAAGCTTCAAGCTGCAGACTTCAGGTTCCTTCTTAAACAGCTGAACTCTCTCTTTGGAGCTCTGCTCCTCACTTCACCCTCTGAGGTGACTAAAGCTTCACTTCACTAGTCTACGAGGTGACACTGCAGGCTGCAGCCCTCTGACTAGACTGTCTCTAGACTGTCTTCACCTTCCTTATATATGGCTAAACAGCTCCCTCTGGTGGCTCTAGGGATGGGTGAAGGTGTGTGAATGTGTATACAGGACCTCTAGTGGAGGTTACCTTCAGTGCACCCTTCTGGAAGACATGGATCCAGTCACAGCTGGGCTCCACACATACAGTTAGGTCCATAAATATTTGGACAGAGACAACATTTATCTAATTTTGGTTCTAGACATTACCACAATGAATTTGAAACAAAACAAATCAGATGCAGTTGAAGTTCAGACTTTCAGCTTTCATTTGAGGGTATCCACATTAAAATTGGATGAAGGGTTTAGGAGTTTCAGCTCTATGCTCTAATACCCCTTCTGCGGCATTCAGGGAGAAGAACGTCTTCACTTTTGCGTTCTGGCCATTGGCAAATAGATCCACATCTGGAATTCCCCATCTTGTCACTAGGGATAGAAAGATTGCTTGGTCGAGGTACCATTCCCCAGATGGACATCCCTTCTGCTGAGGAAGTCTTCCTGAGCATTGGCAGACCCCTTCAGATGGGTAATACAGAACACAGCCTCACATGGTATACAGAACACAGCCCCACATGGTATACAGCCCCACATGGTATACAGCACACAGCCCCAAATGGTATACAGAAAACAGCCCCACAATGGTATACAGAACACAGCCCAACATGGTATACAGCCCCACATGGTATACAGCACAAAGGCCCACATGGTGTACAGCACACAGCCCCACATGGTGGGGCTTTATACCATGTGGGGCTGTGTGCTGTATACCATGTGGGGCTGTGTTCTGTATACCATGTGGGGCTGTGTGCTGTATAGCATGTGGTGCTGTGTTCTGTATACCATGTGGGGCTGTTTTCTGTATACCATTTGGGGCTGTGTGCTGTATACCATGTGGGGCTGTGTTCTCTATACCATGTGGGGCTGTATACCATGTGGGGCTGTGCGCTGTATACCATGTGGGGCTGTGCGCTGTATACCATGTGGGGCTGTGTGCTGTATATCATGTGGGTCTGTTTGCTGTATACCATGTGGGGCTGTGTGCTGTATACCATGTGGGGCTGTATACCATGTGGGGCTGTTTGCTGTATACCATGTGGGGATGTGAGCTGTATACCATGTGGGGCTGTGCGCTGTATACCATGTGGGGCTGTGTGCTGTATACCATGTGGGGCTGTATACCATGTGGGGCTGTGTGCTGTATACCATGTGAGGCTGTGTTCTGTATACCATGTGGGGCTGTGTACTGTATACCATGTGGGGCTATGTGCTGTATACCATGTGGGGCTGTGTGCCATGTGGGGCTGTATACCATGTGGGGCTGTGTGCTGTATACCATGTGGGGCTGTGTGTTATATACCATGTGTGGCTGTGTGCTGTATACCATTTGGGGCTGTGTGCTGTATACCATGTGGGGTTGTGTGCTGTATACCATGTGGGGCTGTGTGCTGTATACCATGTGGGGCTGTGTACTGTATACCATGTGGGGCTGTTTTCTGCATACCATGTGAGGCTGTGTTCTGTATACCATGTGGGGCTGTGTACTGTTTACCATGTGGGGCTGTGTGTTGTATACCATGTGGGGCTGTGAGCTGTATACCATTTGGGGCTGTGTGCTGTATGCCATGTGGGGCTGTGTGCTGTATGCCATGTGGGGCTGTGTGCTGTATACCATGTGGGGCTGTGTGCTGTATACCATGTGGGGCTGTATACCATATGGGGCTGTGTGCTGTATACCATGTGAGGCTGTTTTCTGTATACCATGTGGGGCTGTGTACTGTATACTATGTGAGACTGTGTGCTGTATACCATGTGGGGCTGTGTGCTGTATACCATGTGGGGCTGTGCGCTGTATACCATGTGGGGCTGTGTGCTGTATACCCTGTGGGGCTGTGTGCTGTATACCGTTTTGGGCTCTGTGCTGTATACCATGTGGGGCTGTGTGCTGTATACCATGTGGGGCTGTGTGCTGTATACCATGTGGGGCTGTGTGTTGTATACCATGTGGGTCTGTATGCTGTATACCATGTGGGGCTGTGTGCTGTATACCATTTGGGGCTGTGTGCTGTATACCATGTGGGGCTGTGTGCTGTATACCATGTGGGGTTGTGTGCTGTATACCAAGTGGGGCTTTGCTATACACTATGGTACTGCCATATATTCTATATAGGGGCTGCATTATACTGTAAGAGGGGGCTGCATTGTATTGTATGGAGGGTCTGCATTATACTCTGTGGGGTGGCTGCATTATGCTCTATGGGGTGGTTGCATTATACTGTATCGAGGACTATGGGAAATACATTATACTATATGAAGAACTATGGGAAGTGAATTGTACTACATGGATAACTGGCGGTGTATTATACTATATGGAGCACTATGAGGAGTGTATTATACTATATGGAGGACTATGAGGAGTGTATTATACTATATGAAGGACTATGGGGAGTGTATTATACTATATGGAAGATTATGGGGCACATTATATTATATGGAGGACTATGGGGTGTAAATTGTAAATGTGCTGCTGATAACATCACACTGTATGGTGATCTGTTAGTGATTCATTAGTGATCATTCTGTCCCCATCATTCTTTCTTCAATATTGTCGATCACACTCATTTAGCGGCCTGACCTCAGCGCATGAAAATACAATCGAAATGCTTCTGTATGATTTGCAATATGTTAGCATTTGGGACCCCATTTTAAACTTTGCCTTGGGCCCCACTTTGCCTAAAACCGGCCCTGCCTGAGGGCTTCTCGACCAAGAAGTGGCGAGAATAGTGGCCCCTGCCTATCTCCTGCCGGGGTACTCGAGAGATCACATTTGCTTGAAGCAAACCTTGAAGATCTAACATCAAGGAATTTTGAAGGCATAGACTCTGTATTGTGGTAATTCTCAAGCATTGAGAGAGAAGACTCATGAACTCTAGCTTTAATCTGTCCCGAATGGTACGGAGAACCCACTGGTTCCTGGAGATAGATTGCCACTGAGTGAGGAAGTCCGAGAACCGACCACCAACAGGGGAGCAGTCACTGCTTGTCTGAACCTTGATGGTGGTGGGGGACAATGATATTTTTGCCCTTACCACCCTTTGGATAGCTCCAAAGGCCAGATTTGCCTTTCCCTTTATATTCCCTCCGGGAAGACTGATCTCGGGATGGACGAAAAAAAAAAGTTTCCTAGGGTTCTTCTGTTCAGGGAGCGCTTTCTTTTTGTCCGTAGCTTTTTCTAAGATCTCATTGAAAGCTGGACCGATAACGTAGTGTCCTTGAAAGGGAATGGCGCAAAGCTTGGCCTTGGAGGTGACGTTGCCACTCCATGATTTCAACCACAGGGCCCTCCTAGCTGAGTTGGAGAGGACTGCGGACTTGGCTGCTACACGTACTGACTCTGCAGAAGCATCGGCAAGAAACCATGTAGCCTTCTGAAGTAGTGGAAGAGAGTCAAGATTTTCCTCCCTAGAAGTTCCCTGAGTGAGGTGATCGTCTAAAGTACGGAGCCAGCAGATTAGGGATCTAGCGACACAGGTGGAAGCCATGTTTGCTTTTAGCACATTAGTGGAGGTATCCAGGACTTTCTTAGCAAGCTCTCGATCTTACAATCCATAGGATCTTTCAGTTGAGACGAGTCCTCAAATGGAAGGGCTGTCTTTTTTGCCACCCTGGATACCTGCACATCTACCTTGGGAGTCTCCCAAAGAGAATAATCTCCATCTAGGGGAAAACGTTTTTTTAAATCCGACGGGACGCTAAGCCCTTTCTCGGGAAGGTCCGATTCATGAAGGATAAGGCTCTGAATGTTTTCATGTTTGGGGAAATCCTTGTGTTTTCTAGGTTTTAGCCACCCAAACGTTTCGTCCTACACTGACTGCTTTACCTCCTCCTCCTCAACTCCCATGGTGCTTCTCACCATACCAATTAATTCTTCCAGATCCTCGGAGGTAAAATAATATTTTTTATTTTCGAACCTGGGGGTGGAAGTGGAACCTTCATTCTGCCAAACATCCTCCGAACCAGAGGTAAGGACTTCGCCTGAGTCTAAATCAGATTCCACAAATGCCAACTTCCTTTTCTTAGAAAGAGGGGGCTGTGGTATTGGAGCCTGTGACAGGGCGGACATAGAGGATTGAACCTCCTGTTTAATGAGGGTTTTGATGCTGTCCAACAGGGATGGCTGTTCAGTCAGTGCAGGGCTGGCAAAGCTTCTTCTTATATGCTGAGGGAAACTTGATAGCACATACGCCACACTTACAGCTGTGCCCTCTATCCTTCTTAGGGGCAGGGACCTTGTCTCCCTAAAATGAGAAAGGTGGACTAAGTCTCCCCTAAGGAAACCTAAATAGGAAAGGACTTTCATCCACTACTTACAGTAGGAGGGTGGATGCTGGGCTCTGCAGAGGCAGAAAGGGAGGTTTTGTTGCCATCCATGGTCAGTCCATCAGTGGTCACACAGAGACACAGATAATCGGCCTTACGTGGAGGCATACACGACCAGGATTAAATAACCGAGGTCCCAGCATTACAAAGTTGTGCTCCTCCTCCCCCAGGTCGCACGGGGGACCCCAAAGGGAACGCCCCAAACATGACAGTAGGTCCGGAGAATCCCAACACACGCCGGGGCACTTGCATTCCACTGTGGAACTCACAGGAAGTGAACCGAAAGTTTACCCGACGTCATTTCCTGTGCGCTGTATCCGGATTACTGCCGCATGAGGAGAGGAGGACGCCAGGGAGCTACGAGAGGACCCCGGCTGCACATCAGCGCTCCACTTTACCCCTTAAGGAGGTGCAGGAGGAGCAGGAAAAGGGGGTCCCGAGTCACATGGTGCACATGGAGATGGGAGCAGCAAGTGGAGGAGGAGAGCAGAGCCCCCGACCTCAGCTGCCCAGCGGTAAGTGAATAGCCCTGGGTGCTTCAAATCGCTGGCCATGGCAGCACCATCAGGGAACCTCTTCATGCCCCATAGGGGACAGGAAAAACACTGGTGGTTGCAGGAAGGGAGGGGTATTTAACCTCTTTGAGTTTCCTGTCCTCCAATGCTCCTGTCATGGAAGGTGACTATAGAAAATGGCGACATTTTCTGAAACCTGTAGCTTCTCCATTTTTTGTGCTCTGGGGCTGGGTGCTGGCTTATTTTTTGCGTGCTGAGCTGATATTTTTATTGACACTATTTTGGTGTAGATGCGATTTTTTTGAAGGCTCGTTATTGCATTTTATTGAAATGTAGCGAGGACCAAAAAGACATAACTGACTTTTTGAATTTTTTTCTCATTACGCCATTAGGAATCAGGTTAATTCTTTTTTTATATTGATAGATTGGGGCAATTCTGAACACGGCGATACCAAATATGTGCAATTTTATTTTTTTAATATTTTAGTTCTTTTTTTAACTTTTTGCATGCTTCAATAGTCACCATGGGAAACTTGAGGCTGCAGTACTTCGATCGTCTCGGTCAGCATTCTGGAACTGTAGTCAATGACTCTCAATTTACCATCTGAATGCTGATACAGGGCAGCTCCAAGTGCCACTTGAAAAGAGTCACAATTCAGGACAAATGGTTGGTTGAAGTTAGGGCAGTGGTTTTACAAGGTAATCCACTAATTCTTCCAATATCTCCTGGTGATCCGACGTCCATCTAATTGGTAGCTGAGATCAAACAGAAATGGACGTAACAATTAAAACAACAGATAAATCTGAAAATGTATCATAAATAATGTAACCATGAACATCCAAAGAAAAAATTGAATGGCAGACCATTCGGGACTAAAACTAAAAGAAAACCACCATGCATGGAAATATAGATAGTCAAAAAAATAATTAAAAGGGACAAAAAGATGATAGAAATGCCTTAAGTGAATGGCAAAAAGGTGCAATATGCAAGAATGTCCACACAAAAAAACAAAATAGAACAAATAAATAAAAATATATATGACACTAGAATAAAAAATTTAAAAAGTTAAATAAAAACAAGGACTGCCAGGGACAATCAAAGATTATGCTAATTTGGAATAAATAAAGCAAAATCTATGTATATATGTATATACTTCAGCAATTCACAATATCCAACAATGATAATGCTGTATTAAATAAATGAATATCTTCGATATAGATATGAACACAAAACAGCAGGCTTATTGATTAGCCAAACCAAGTGGTACACATACTGTAGGTATGTAGCGCCGTGGTCGATCACCCAACATATATAAATGGGCAATGTAGAAAATAAGAGATCAGTTCAAAAGAACATATATGGAGTGTATAGACCAGGGTTCCCCAACTCCAGTCCTCAAGGCCCACCAACAGGTCATGTTTTCAGGATTTCCTTAGTATTGCCCAGGTGATAATTGCATCACCTGTGCAATATAAAGGAAATCCTGAAAACACGACCTGTTGGTGGGCCTTGAGGACTGGAGTTGGGGAACCCTGGTATAGACCAACTAAATGATATGGGGATGACCAACACTGAATGCAAATAGTACCTGGTAATGAAATGATGGCGGACCAGTATAGTGCGAAGCACACCCCGATGCGCGTTTCGGATCTGCATCCTTTGTCGGGGTGACGCACTTCTGAACCCGAGGGGTATAAATAGTGTGGATGTAAGCCACGCATAAAGACCAAGCATAGAGCAGCACATGCGCGGTCAGGAGGAACCCGGAAGGCACCGCCGAACAGCGTCATGTGATCAACAATGTCCGGGTCAAAAGACCCTGCGTGTCAAGCACATAGAGACGACATCCGGCGGCGGACTCCCGGAACACAAGCCACGCATGCGCACCAGGTCGACCCAGATGCGCGGCACATCAAAGATGGATGTGCCACAAAAAATAGATATAAACTGTGTGATGATACTGTGGGTCCATAGGACTCAGACTGTAAATACGAGAGTACTAAAGGAAAACTAAAAATCATAATGAAGAGGTTACCCAACTATTTTTACCATAACCATATTAGAAATAACAAAAGTGGGACCAAGAAATAGATGACCAATGGATCAATTAAAGCAGGCAAAATAAAAATACAAAAAATAATAATACAACAAATGGACAAACCCATAAAGGTGTGTAAAGAAATACATGATAAATATGTTTATTAAATAAAGAATAACCTCAACATGGAATCAGACAATATCAAAAAGTGACCATAATACAAGATATGTAAGATACCTAACAGACCGAACATTCAGTGTCTCCCTCTCCCATACCACCTCCTCACCTCGCCCCCTCTCTGTTGGTGTTCCTCAAGGCTCAGTTCTAGGACCCCTTCTCTTCTCCATCTACACCTTCGGCCTGGGACAGCTCATAGAATCCCATGGTTTGCAGTATCATCTCTATGCTGATGACACGCAGATCTACCTATCTGGACATGACCTCACCTCCTTACTGACAAAAATCCCACAATGTCTGTCCTCTATTTAAGCTTTCTTCTCCACTCGCTTTCTAAAACTGAACATGGACAAAACAGAATTCATACTCTTTCCCCCATCTCACTCTACCCCTCCACCAGACCTATCCATCAATGTCAATGGCTGCTCACTTTCCCCAGTCCCACATGCCCGGTGCCTCGGGGTGATCCTCGACTCTGCCCTTTCTTTCAAGCCACATATCCAAACCCTAGCCTCCTCCTACCGTCTCAAACTCAAAAATATTGCCCGGATCCGTGCATTACTTGACCATGACATCACAAAAACACTAGTGCATGCCCTTATCATCTCCCGCCTTGACTACTGTAATCTCCTACTCTCTGGCCTCCCTCTAGCACTCTGGCACCACTCCAATCCATCCTACATTCTGCTGCCCGACTAATCCACCTGTCTCCCCGTTATTCCCCAACCTCTCCCCTATGCCAAGCACTCCATTGGCTTCCTATCGTCCAGAGGCTCCTGTTCAAAACCCTAACTATGACATACAAAGCCATCCACAACCTGTCTCCTCCATACATCTGTGACATGGTCTCCCGGTACTTACCCACACGCAACCTTCGATCCTCTCAAGATCTCCTTCTCTACCCTCCTCTTATCTCTCCTTCCCACAACCGCATTCAAGACTTCTCCCGTGTTTCCCCCATACTCTGGAATGCTCTACCCCAACACATCAGACTCTCGCCTACCATGGAAATCTTCAAAAAGAACCTGAAGACTCACCTCTTCCGACAAACCTATAACCTGCAGTGATCCTCAGTCCACTGAACTGCCCCACGACCAGATCTACCCTCTCCTAGTGTATCCTCACCAATCCCCTGTAGACTGTGAGCTCTTGCAGGCAGGGTCCTCTCTCCCTCTGTACTTATGTGTGTCTTGTATTGCTCATGTTTATTGTACTTGTCTATATTTGCCCCTTCTCACATTTAAAGCGCAATGGAACAAATGGCGCTATAAAAATGTATAATAATAATATGTAAATATTGTTATAATAAGTACATAAATACAATCAGTGAATAAAAAAAATTGATGTGAAATTATCTCAATAATATACAGTGCCTTGCAAAAGTATTCGGCCCCCTGGAACTTTTCAACCTTTTCCCACATATCATGCTTCAAACATAAAGATACCAAATGTAAATTTTTGGTGAAGAATCAGCAACAAGTGGGACACAATTGTGAAGTTGAACAAAATTTATTGGTTATTTTAAATTTTTGTGGAAATGCAAAAACTGAAAAGTGGGGCGTGCAATATTATTCGGCCCCTTTACTTTCAGTGCAGCAAACTCACTCCAGAAGTTCATTGTGGATCTCTGAATGATCCAATGTTGTCCTAAATGACTAACAATGATAAATATAATCCACCTGTGTGTAATCAAGTCTCCGTATAAATGCACCTGCTCTGTGATAGTCTCAGGGTTCCGTTTGAAGCACAGAGAGCATCATGAAGACCAAGGAACACAACAGGCAGGTCCGTGGTACTGTTGTGGAGAAGTTTAAAGCTGGATTTGGATACAAAATGATTTCCAAAAGTTTAAACATCCCAAGGAGCACTGTGCAAGTGATCATAGTGAAATGGAAGGAGTATCATACCACTGCAAATCTACCAAGACCCGTCCGTCCCTCTAAACTTTCATATCAAACAAGGAGAAGACTGATCAGAGATGCAGCCAAGAGGCCCTTAATCACTCTGGATGAACTGCAGAGATCTACAGCTGAGGTGGGACAGTCTGTCCATAGCACAACAATCAGTCGTACACTGCATAAATCTGGCCTTTATGGAAGAGTGGCAAGAAGAAAGCCATTTCTCAAAGATATCCATAAAAAGTGTTGTTTAAAGTTTTCAACAAGCCACCTGGGAGACACACCAAAAATGTAGAAGAAGGTTCTCTGGTCAGATGAAACCAAAATCGAACTTTTTGGCAACAATGCCAAACAATATGTTTGGCGTAAAGGCAAAACAGCTCATCACCCTGAACACACCATCCCCATTGTCAAACATGGTGGTGGCAGCATCATGGTTTGGGCCTGCTTTTCTTCAGCAGGGTCAGGGAAGATGGTTAAAATTGATGGGAAGATGGATGGAGCCAAATACAGGACCATTCTTGAAGAAAACCTGTTGGAGTCTGCAAAAGACCTGAGACTGGGACAGAGATTTGTCTTCCAACAAGACAATGATCCCAAACATAAAGCAAAATCTACAATGGAATGGTTCACAAATAAACGTATCTAGGTGTTAGAATGGCCAAGTCAAAGTCCAGACCTGAATCCAATCGAGAATCTGTGGAAAGAGCTGAAAACTGCTGTTCACAAACGATCTCCATCCAACCTCACTGAGCTCAAGCTGTTTGCCAAGGAAGAATGGGCAAGAATTTCAGTCTCTCGATGTACAAAACTGATAGAGACATACCCCAAGCGACTTGCAGCTGTAATTGCAGCAAAAGGTGGCACAACAAAGTATTAAGTTAAAGGGGCCGAATAATATTGCATGCCCCACTTTTCAGTTTTTGTATTTCCACAAAAATTTAAAATAACCAATAAATTTTGTTCAACTTCACAATTGTGTCCCACTTGTTGTTGATTCTTCACCAAAA
Source organism: Oophaga sylvatica (assembly GCA_033576555.1). NCBI lineage: Eukaryota > Metazoa > Chordata > Amphibia > Anura > Dendrobatidae > Oophaga > Oophaga sylvatica. The sequence continues at coordinate 224,338,717 of JARQOD010000001.1, forward strand.
ATTTACATTTCGTATCTTTATGTTTGAAGCATGATATGTGGGAAAAGGTTGAAAAGTTCCAGGGGGCCGAATACTTTCGCAAGGCACTGTATGTAGAATAATACACAAAAAAATAAAGGGAATACTTAAACAACAGAATATAACTCAAAGAAAATCAAACTTCTGTGAAATCAAACTGTCCACTTAGGAAGCAACATTGATTGACAATCAATTTCACATGCTGTTGTGCAAATGGCAATTATAAAGACACACTCAATAAAGGAGTGGTTCTGCAGGTGGGGACCACAGACCACATCTCAGTTCCAATGCTTTCTGGCTGAAGTTTTGGTCACTTTTGAATGTTGGTTGTGCTTTCACACTCTTGGTAGCATGAGAAGGACTCTACAACCCACACAAGTGGCTCAGGTAGTGCAGCTCATCCAGGATGGCACATCAAGGCGAGCTGTGGCAAGAAGGTTTGCTGTGTCTGTCAGCGTAGAGTCCAGAGGCTGGAATCGCTACCAGGAGACAGGCCAGTACACCAGGAGACGTGGAGGAGGCCGTAGGAGGGCAACAACCCAGAAGCAGGACCGCTACCTCTGCCTTTGTGCAAGGATGAACAGGAGGAGCACTGCCAGAGCCCTGCAAAATGACCTCCAGCAGGCCACAAATGTACATGTGTCTGCACAGACGGTTAGAAACCGACTCCATGAAGATGGTCTGAGTGCCCGACATCCACAGATGGGGGTTGTGCTCACAGCCCAACACCATGCAGGATGCTTGGCATTTGCCACAGAACACCAAGATTGGCAAATTCGCCACTAGTGCCCTGTGCTCTTCACAGATGAAAGCAGATTCACACTGAGCACATGTGACAGAAGTTGCAGAGTCTGGAGACGCTGTGGAAAGCAATCTGCTGCCTTCAGCATGACCGGTTTGGCAGTGGGTCAGTAATGGTGTGGGGTGGCATTTCTTTGGAGGGCCGCACAGCCCTCCATGTGCTTGCCAGAGGTAGCCTGATTGCCATTAGGTACCGAGATGAGATCCTCAGACCCCTTGTGAGACCATATGCTGGTGCGGTTGGCCCTGGGTTCCTCCTAATGAAGGACAATGCCAGACCTCAATGTGGCTGGAGTGTGTCAGCAGTTCCTGCAAGATGAATGCATTGAAGCTATGGACTGGCCTGCCCATTCCCCAGACCTGAATCCGATTGAGCACATCTGGGACATCATGTCTCTCACCATCCACCAATGTCACGTTGCACCACAGACAGTCCAGGAGTTGGTGGATGCTTTAGTCCAGGTATGGGATGAGATCCCTCAGCAGACCATCCGCCGCCTCATCAGGAGCATGCCCAGGCATTGTTGGGAGGTCATTCATACAGGCACAGGGAGGTCATACAGGCACGTAGAGGCCACACACACTACTGAGCATCATTTTGACTTGTTTTAAGGACATTACATTCCACTTTAATTACGTGTGTGACTCCAAATCCAGGCCTCCATTGGTTAATAAATTTGATTTCCATTGATGATTTTTGTGTGATATTGTCAGCACATTCAACTTTGTACAGAACAAAGTATTCAATTAGAATACTTCATTCATTCAGATTTAGGATGTGTTATTTGAGTGTTCCCTTTATTTTTTTGAGCAGTGTATATGAAAAAATGAGAGTAATAAATGTTAATTAAAAATGTGAATAAAAAATGTGAAAAAAAGAGTAAAAATTAGGAAATATGAGCAATAAGTGCTAAAAATTTGAAAAAAAGTGATAAGACACACCACAGATAAGTGATAAGTGAATACAACTTTTATTGAAAGAATCAATGATAATACAAGTGAAGGTGAGCAATACTGAGGGCAGGGAAGGAGAAGGTGGAAGGAGAAGGTGGAGGGAGGGGTGGGGGGTGAATGGAAAAGGGGGAAGGGAGAAAAGAAACCAAAAAAAACAGAATGAAAATAAAAATAATGATAATGCTACTAACATTTCTTTTGGTAATTGGTAGCTGAGCAGAAACTGTGTTTTCTCCTTTAGGCTGAATCCTGCCCATGTTCTTTTTCTTCTCCAATGACGTGGCTAAATCTGTTCTTCCCCTCAAGAGGTGATATAATGGTGTGGCAATCTGGGAAAAGTTCGCTATGTAAATTTTGTAGTAGGAGAGGAATCCCAAGATCTTCCTCTGCTCCCCACATTAGATGGATGATTGTCTTTTAAGGCATTACCAGTGCGATTTACACTGGGTCCATGGTGTATCCATCTCCAGCCATGATTTTTCCCAGGAATCAAATGTCTTTTGAACAGTTCACACCTTTTTCCAGTTAGCTTGACTCCATGTTGGTGATAACGTTGGAGTACGGTCCTCACCTCTTCAACATACTCGGCGAAGGACTTGCTGTGTACCACATTGTCATCTAAATATAGATAGCAGATATAGTCCCTTATTCCCTCTAGACATGCTTCCGTGCGCCTCTGGAATTCTGCTGGGGCAGAGCTGAGCCCAAATGGTATACGAATCCACTCGTACAATCCCCATGGTGTGATGAAAGCTGTCAGGGTTCTACTGGATTCTTCGACAAAACTTTGGTGGTACATCTTACCCTGGTCAAGGACAGAGAATCAGATACTTCCGGACAAACTATCTAGCATGTCTTGAATCTTAGTTATTGATTTCCAGTTAAGTTCCCGTTAATCACAACAAAGCATCAACATGCCGTCCTTCCTGACACAGACAATAGGAGAGGAATAGGAAGACTTCGATTTTCGGATCCAACATCTGTTAATTAGATCTTGCAGATGTTCTTTCACTTCTCAGTGCAATGGTTTACGCACTGACATGTAACTGCTGGTTACTGGGGTAGTGTCTTTCAGGTTTATCTTCAGGTGCAAGATGGAATACACCATACATCAGAGTCAGCCTTTGAGAACGCTTGACACTCTTCCCTTAACATCTGTTTCGCTCCTCAAGTTAGTCATGTGGTTCTCTCCTTTGTGCACACTTTGCTCCTTGGTTTAGAAAACAAATTCACTGTGGAAACCTGGACCGACCTCACACTGGCTGAATGCAGTGTCTTAATGGTTTCAATGAGGCCTAACGCAGTCTCGTTTAATCTAACTTCATGCTTCGTCATATGCATCACCAGCACTGTCACTCGGGCAAAACCACCAGTAGGTATTGTAAGCACAGTCTCACATTGGATGAAACCCTTAAACAGTTCTGAAGAGTGTCTCAGCACAAACAGTCTTCTCTGAAGTTTTCTTCCTGGTTCCACCAAAACTCTACACCTCATTCTCACCATTCTGTTTGCAGGGATAATGGTTGGATGCAGGCCTATCTTTACTTACTTCATATGTATTGTGATCTGTGCTTTACTTATCCCACAATCAAATTTTCCGCCACGACTTTGGGTATGGCAAGAGATGTGGCTACCGTCTCCACCACAAGTGTCCCTGATTTGTGTTTCTTGATAACCTCAATGATCACTTTGTAATCCAGGATACGTTCTTCCGCCACATTATGATCACTGTGACAAGAAAGGGTACCAATAACACAATGGCGTTGCTGTTCTTTGTGGTGCTGAGTTGAAATGTCACTTCAATCCAGCCTATGAAAGGGATTTCACTCTGATTGACAGCTTTGCCGAGGAGTTCCACCGGTCCTTTCTTTTATTGAACAAATAGTTCTTTTAGTGGACAAAGGCAGGAGTGTGGCATATGGCACCTTCTCCATTCTTTATTTAGGAGACTCGCTTGGGCACCTGTGTCCCACAGCGCTTTCATCAGGTGTCCATCTAACTTTTACTGTATGAAGCACCTTTCACCAATTAGGTTGATGAGGCTATCCTTACTGACCAAGAAATCCTCTTGTTCTCAGGAATGCATAGCCTGACTTCCGCATTGGTCATTAATTAGGTGATGCCCCTGTCTCTCTTGTAGCTGTTGAAGATGGTCACACACTTGGGGATAGTGCTGATGCAGCTTTTTCATCTCAAAAGCTGTTCTGGGGACTGGTGGTGTTTGTGTTTGCTTCTGGGGCCTCATCCGGGTCGCAGTTACCAGTCGCCCTATACTGGCAACCTCCTGCCTTTTCACCAGAGAAATTGTAACCCTTGACATTCATTGGCATAATGTCCTTCTTCACATCTTAGACAATGGACACAGGCAGCACTCTGATTTGATGTCTGGCAAGCCTCACAAGCAGGATATCTTCTATTTTGGAACCCACCCCTGGGTCTAAACTATCTGGACTCAGGCCTGATGCAAATTAACTTCTTCACCTCTGTCAATCAGCTGTGAGTTCTCTGATTTCTTCTTACCAATCAGCGCCCGCATTTTTGTCTTTCGCTGGCAATTAGGGGTTCACTCAGTAGTGATGCTGGAAAGTCCCCAGGATGATCTGCTGACTGACAGCTAGCGGTCTACAACTTCAGTGGATTCATTTTGGTAGTAAAGCCTTTCTTTCATTTCTGTTCACTCTGACTCCAAATTGGCTGCCTCATTCATTTTTTCAATTAAGACTTCATTCAAAATGCCAGGATCTTCTAGGTACTGTTTCATCTGCAACTTGATGTTTTTGCTGATTAATCCTGTTCCTAAAGATCTCTAAAGATCTCAAAAACTTCTTCTCGACTAGCCCGGCAAACTTTTCCTCCATCTCTACCTCAGGGGATGCAAACAACAGTCTGTCCTTAAGTTTAATTGCTCTGAACTTAAAACTTTGAGGAGACTCCCGATGCTAATGAGTCAGTGGAACAGTTCTGAAGTTCTTTCCTCTTTATACAAGTGCCCCTTTAAAATTGTTTTCAGTTGTGGTAATGTCAAGAGAATTTTCATTACTAGCATATTATGGAGGTTCAGTCCTGGGCTGATAGCTTTCACCACGCCCTCAATGATCTTGTTTGCCTTTCTGCAATCCTGCTTCAGTCTGGTGCAACAAGTTTGTATAAGACAGTTTCTCCTTCTGTTTGCATTCCCCAATTTGTCCAAGGATCTTAAAATCTTTCCATATGGTGATTTGCTGTGTTAGAGAGGTCTACCTTCTAGGCTTGCCTAACCCGGGTGGGCTAGAGGTTCTGTCAGAGTTTGCCACTAGTTCAGGAGTTTTCTGATTGGATGCTCTCAAAGCTATGAATTGCTCTTTTAATTCCTGTAGTTCTGTCTGTATAAGGAGTTTCCAGCTCTGGCTGATTGGCACCTCCCCTCCATCCTTCATCCTCAACCCAGTTAAAAACTGTGTTTCCTGAAGGAATGTTCCCATGACGTCCTCATCTTCTCTTTCTTCTAACTAATCCATCTGTTTGTTACTGACCATTAAAAGATGTCTGAGGTTGCATGTCTTAGGGTCACACTCTTCAATGTCCCAGCGATCCCACCAATACGACGTGGATGGGATCGCTGGGACATCGTTAGCTGATCGCTGGTGAGCTGTCACATGGGCAGACTCACCAGCGATCAGGACCAGCGAGCACGCTGGTATCCAATGTACACATCGGGTAACTAAGCACCGAGCGGCACCTAGTTACCCGATATGTACCCTAGATACCGGCTCTCAGCGCTCTACAGCAGAAGCTGGGAGCCGGTAACCAGGGAACATATCAGGTAACTAGGTGCCGCGCGGTGCTTAGTTACCCAATATGTACATTGGATACCAGCTCGCTGATCGTTGATCTCCCGCTGTCACACGCAGCGATGCGCGCTGGCCAGCGGGACACCAACGATGAAAAAATGGTCCAGGACATTCAACGATGATCAGCGATACCCAGCAGGGGGGCTGGTCGTCGCTGCGTGTCACACTAAGCGAGATCACTGGCTAGGTCGCTGTTGCGTCACAAAATCGGTGACGCTTCAGCGATCTCGCTAGCGATCTCGCTTAGTGTGACGGGGGCTTTAGAGATCTGTTCTTCTGCCATCTTTATATGTCCTGCTACCTCACTCAATTCTTCATAGGTTAACTGCAGAAGCAACTCACTGACAATGTTAATATGTGTTTCCACATCCATAGCTGCTGGTTCTTCTATTGTGCTTTTACAATGCTGGTCTTCTTTAATTGATGTAGCAGAGATGAGGTGCCCTGCTGCTGTATGTTTCACTAGCTGTCTTATTCCCTCTCAGGATTCCCCGTACACGCCACCAATGTTGCATGCTCGTCACATGCTATATTTGCGATACAAAGGAAACATGAGTTTTTGTTGGAATCCTGGGGAAATCTTACTCAAAGTGACCATTAATTATAATTCTTCACAGTAATGGGGAGGTAACGGTTTACAGGCATACAGCTATGGCACAGATCTGAGCTGAAGTTGATCACAGGGATTGTATTCAAGCTTCTTTTAATCACACAAAATCACTTCTCTTCATCCAATGCTTCATCAACATTTATGAAAGACTCTTTACAGATAATGTCTCTTCACAAATAACTTCTCTTCACAGAGAGGGTCTTAGCCTAAGCAGAACTGTACCTTGCTCAGTGAAGTGGGGAGAGGGGGATGAGTCAGGTGTTGTAGCTCTCTCACTTCTATCTTGAAGTAATAAACATGCTCCTGGGTATCCTGACTGCTTCTATGATTACAGCAATTGCTTCCCAGGAATACACTGTGTGCAGAATTATTAGGCAAGATGTATTTGAGAGGATTCTTTTTATTATTGAACAACAACTATGTTCTCAATCAACCCAAAAGACTCATAAATATCAAAACTTAATATTTTTGGAAGTTGGAGTGGGTTTTTTTTTAGATTTGGCTATCTTAGGAGGATATCTGTTTGTGTAGGTAACTATTACTGTGCAGAATTATTAGGCAACAATAAAAACAAAAAATATATACCCATCTCACTTGTTTATTTTCACCAGTTAAACCAATATATAACACAAAATTTAGAAATAAACATTTCTTACATTCAAAAACAAAAAAAATCAGTGACCAATATAGCCACCCTTCTTTACGGTGACACTCAAAAGCCTTCCATCCATATATTCTGTCAGTTGCTTGATCTGTTTATGATCAACATTGCGTGCTGCAGCCACCACAGCCTCCCAGACAATGTTCCGATAGGTGTAATGTTGTCCCTCCTTGTAGATCTCACATTTTATGAGGGACCACAGGTTCTCTATGGGGTTCAGATCAGGTGAACAAGGGGGCCATGTCATTTTTTCTTTTTTTAGACCTTTACTGGGCAGCCACACTGTGGAGTATTTGGATGCATGTGATGGAGCATTGTCCTGCATGAAAATCATGTTTTTCTTGAACGATACCGACTTCTTCCTGTACCACTGCTTGAAGAAGGTGTCTTCCAGAAACTGGCAGTAGGTCTGGGAGTTGAGCTTCACTCCATTCTCAACCCAAAAAGGTCCCACAAGTTCATCTTTGATGATACCAGCCCATACCAGTACCCCACCTCCACCTTGCTGGCGTCTGAGTCAGAGTGGAGCTCTCTGCCCTTTACTGATCCAGCCTCGGGCCCATTTATCTGGCCAATCAAGAGTCACTCTCATTTCATCAGTACATAAAATCTTAGAAAAATCAGTCTTAAGATTTTTCTTGGCCCAGTCTTGACGTTTTATCTTATGTTTCTTGTTCAAAGGTGGTTGTTTTTCAGCCTTCCTTACCTTGGCCATGTACCCGAGTATGGCACACCTTGTGCTTTTTGATACTCCAGTAACGTTGCAGCTCTGAAATATGGCAAAACTGGTGGCAAATGGCATCTTGGCAGCTTCACGCTTGATTTTCCTCAATTTATGGGTAGTTATTTTGCGCCTTTTTGTATCAACACGCTTCTTGCGACCCTGTTGGCTATTTGCCATGAAACGCTTGATTGTTCGGTGATCACGCTTCAAAAGTTTTGCAATTTCAAGACTGCTGCATCCCTCTGCAAGACATCTCACAATTTTTGACTTTTCAGAGTCTGTCAAATCTCTCTTCTGACCCATATTGCCAAAGGAAAGAAAGTTGCCTTATAATTAAGCACACCTTGTATACAGCTTGGAGTAGGACAACATGTATAAAAAGGATGATGTGATCAAAATACTCATTTGCCTAATAATTCTGCACACAGTGTATACAGCTTGTCTGATTTCAGTCTGACAGGAGACTCTCTAGCACACACCTAAAGCCCCCGTCACACTAAGTGAGATCGCTAGCGAGATCGCTGAAGCGTCACCGATTTTGTGACACAACAGTGACCTAGCCAGCGATCTCGCTTAGTGTGACACGCAGCGACGACCAGCCCCCTGCTGGGTATCGCTGATCGTCGTCGAATGGCCTGGACCATTTTTTCATCGTTGGTCTCCCGCTGGCCAGCGTGCATCGCTGTGTGTGACAGCGGTAGACCAATGATCAGCGAGCTCTCAGTGCGTACAGCAGAAGCTGGGAGCTGGTATCTAGAGTACACATCGAGTAACTAAGCGTGACGCAGCGCTTAGTTACCCAATGTGTACACTGGATACCAGCTCCCAGCACGTACAGCAGAAGCTGGGAGCTGGTATCTAGGGTACACATCGGGTAACTAAGCGCAGCGCTTAGTTACCCGATGTGTACACTGGATACCAGCATCCTTGCTGGTCCTGATCGCTGGTGAGTCTGCCCATGTGACAGCTCACCAGGGATCAGCTAACGATGTCCCAGCGATCCCATCCACGTTGGATCGTTGGTGGGATCGCTGGGACATTGAAGAGTGTGACGGGACCTTTACTCTTGGATGTCCAGGACACAATAACAACTTTCCCAATACCCTTAGGGCCCCGTCTCACATAGCGACACACCAGCGATCCCGACAACTATCAGGATCGCTGGTGTGTCGCTACATGATCGCTGCTGAGCTGCCAAACAGGCAGCTCAGGCAGCGATCAGGACAGCGACACAGCGGGTAACGTCGCTTAGTTACCTGCAGTGTACCTTGGTTACCAGCTCCCCTGCAGCAGCGCGCTGGTATCCAAGGTACATGTCGAGTTTCCAGGCACAGCCCCGCGCCTGGAAACCCGATGTGTACCTTGGTTACCAGTAGATCGCTGGTCTCCTGCCTGTCACACGCAGCGATGCGCGCTGGCCAGCGGGAGACCAGCGATCAAAATAAAGTCTGGGGATTTTGACAGACCCCCGGGTTCCCAGCAGGGGCCTGATCGCTGGGACGTGCCCCGACATAGCGAGAAACGTGTGAGATCGCTGTTTGCAGTGATCTCGCTGCGGTCTCGCTATTTTTGAAACGGGGGGGGGCCCCTTTGGGCTGAAAATAACCCCCTCCCCCGTTGCTATTGCTATTTTTTCCTCATTATGTGCTGGATGCTTCAAAACAAAAAGTGAGCTTATATCTTTTCACAGTTGTATACATACATAACTGTTATGTTTCGGTAGCTGGGAGAAAAAGCAAAAAAGCCCAAAAGTGGCAAAAAACCAGAAAAGGCTGGGAAAATATGGGTTGCAGGACCCAAAAAACTAACCGAAAAACTAGAAGTAGCCGTTTGGGGCGTTTCCTACGGGTGATCCTAGAGCCCCCGCACAGGGCCGGGGGGAGATAGCTACACCTAAAAGGAAAAAAGATGAAAGCTCACTGCCCCGTTAAACAGAAAACCCCCCAAAAAAATAGGAAGCCCCCAAAAAAATGTAATGGTGGTTTTGACAAGAAGAAAAAAAACGAACAAGACAGAAAATAGAATGAGCAAACGCTGGGGCCCAATTTCTGATAGATGAAAAGTTTAGGAAAGAAAATTTTGAAATGCAACCCAAAAAAACCCCCGACAAAAAAACCAACAATTTGATTAAAAAAAAAACCCGGATTTACACGATCTCTACCACCTAAATCAGGGTCTCTGGTGGGAACACACGCAATTCAGGGAAT
>JARQOD010000001.1:224348621-224479793 GCA_033576555.1 Oophaga sylvatica
CCCTGTGCCCCCAGTACACACCGCGATCATGTTTGATTGCGGTGTGCCAGGGGTTAATGTGCTGGGAGCGGTCCGTGACCGCTCCTGACACATAGTGCCGGGTGTCAGCTGTGATAATCAGCTGACACCAGGCCGCGATCGGCTGCGCTCCCCCCGGGAGCACGTCCGATCGCTGGGACGTACTATCCCGTCCATGGTCATACGGGCCCAGGTACCATGGACGGGATAGTACGTCGGATGGCAGTAAGGGGTTAACAGTGATTTTATTCAGGAGGCGATAGTCAATACACGGCCTCAATGAACCATCCTTTTTGGCCACAAAGAAAAAACCGGCAACCAAGGGTGAAGAGGATGGTCTGATATGACCCTTCTCCAAAGACTCCTTGATATAAGATTGCATAGCATCGTGTTCAGGTACAGATAAATTAAAAAGGCGACCTTTAGGAAATTTACCACCAGGCACTAACTCAATAGCGCAATCATAGCTCCTGTGAGGAGGTAAGAATGCAGACTTACTCTCACTAAACACATCAGAAAAATCAGTCAAAAAGTCAGGGACATCCTGAGACTGGGGGGAGGCAGAAAAAACAGGAGTGTTAGTATTAACACATTGGCAGCCCCAACTGGTCACAGACACAGATTTACAATCCAAAACAGGATTATGAGTCTGTAACCAAGGGAAACCCAGTACAATAATGTCATGCAGATTATGCAACACCAGAAATTTGCAACTCTCCTGATCATCTGGTTCAACCCTCATTATCACCTGAGTAGAAAACTGGGGTTTATTCTCTGCCAAAGGGGTAGAATCAATGCCCAGTAAAGGAATAGACTTCCGCAGGGGTATCATGGGAAACCCACAACGTTTGGCAAAGTCAAAATCCATCAGGTTAATAGCTGCGCCTGAATCAACAAAAGCCTGAGCCGAAAATGTGGACAGGGAGGAAATCAGGGTAACAGTCAACATAAATTTAGTCTGAACACTACCCAAGACAACTGAACGCGCAAAACGTCTTCCCTGCTTAGGGCAGACGGAAATAGCATGAGAAGCGTCACCACAGTAGAAACATAACCCATTGCGCTTTCGAAACTCATGACGCTGAGCCCCAGAAGTCACTCCATCACACTGCATGGACTCAGGAGCTGGCTCACAAGGCAACACTATCACACGCATACCTCTGCGCTCACGCAAACATCTGTCAATTTGAATAGCCAAAGACATAGAATCATTGAGACCAGAGGGAACAGGGAATCCCACCATAACTTCCTTTACATTTTCTGACAGACCCTTCCGAAAAAGGGCTGCCAAAGCATCATCATTCCATTTGGTCAGGACTGCCCACTTTCGGAATTTCTGACAGTACAGCTCAGCATCTTCACTACCCTGATTTAATGCCAACAAGGTCTTTTCAGCTTGATCAGTGACATTAGGTTTGTCGTACAATAACCCCAAAGCCTGAAAAAATACATCAACATCATTCAAAACAGGATCCCCAGATGTCAGGGAAAAAGCCTAATCCTGAGGGTCACCGCGCAGCAGAGAGATGACAATTTGAACCTGCTGTGCTGCGTTCCCTGAGGACTTAGGCTTCAAGGCAAAAAACAACTTACAGTTATTTTTGAAATTCAGAAATTTAGACCGATCCCCCAAAAATAAATCTGGTATGGGGATCCTAGGTTCCACAACCGGCAACCTAGCAAGATAGGTAGCAATACTCTGAACCTCAGTGGCAAGTCGCTCCACACAGCCAGCCAACTGTGCAAACTCCATTGAGGGAAAAAAAAAATTCCTCCTCAGCACCCAGAGAAAAAGAGGGAAAAAATGCAACCAACAGAAAAAAAAATTCTGACAACTCCCTTTTTTCTTTTTCCTTTTTTACTATTTTTCCCTTCTGTTGAGTACCATATAATTTTCAGTTTGGCCGGTAATATTGTTATGTTTCGGTAGCTGAGGAGAAATAGCAAAAATAGCCAAAGTGGCAATAGACCAGAGAGGCTGGAAACTACTGGGTTGCAGGACCCTAAACTAACCACAACACTAGAAGTAGCCGTGGAGCGTACCTACGGTGATCCTAGACGCCTCGTCACAGCCGGAGAGATAGCTACACCTAAAGGCAGAAAGATAAAAGCTAACTGCCCGGTAGCAGAACCCCCAAAGAAATAGGAAGCCCCCAAACATGTAATGGCGGTTAGACAAGAAGAAAATACGAACACAGACAGAAAATAGAATGAACAAACGCTGGGGCCCAATACTCTCTAGATAGAAAAGTATAGGAAAGAATTCTGACTGCAACCCAAAAAACCCTGACAAAAATACCAACACTTCTGATTAACAAAAAACCTGAGATCACACGATCTCTACCACCTAAATCAGATCTCTGGTGTAACACACAGCAAATCAGCAAATAAAAGTGTCACAGGAACAGAGCAAAAGTGCAAACACAAACTGAGCACAAATGCAGCGCCAGGCCCCAAAAGGGGACCAGGCTGAAGTCCACTGCAAGGCAGCAAACCAGCAAGGAAAATCCAACCAGAGGAAAAAAAACAGCAAGTCACTTATCTGAATGAAAGCAGGAATGCAAGCTGAGCTGGAAGAACCTTGATTACCGGCAAGGCTGATGGGAGTTCAGGTCACTTATATCAGACCATTCAGACCCAGCTGAAAGCCATTCAGCAATTGGTTCATTACCCTCAGCAACCACCGGAGGGAGCCCCAGCTCCGAAGTCGCCTCAAACATGTTCACAACACATAACGTAATGCTCCAAAGTTTGTAAACCAGTTCATGCAATGGATTTCTTTGCTTTAATTTGAATATGCAACCATCTGAAATGCAACTGGTTTTGGTGCAGTTTTCTCCAAGAAACAGACGCTCTTTTGTTCATAAGTATGACACATTACATTTGCAAGTCGTCTTATTCATAAAAGTTTTGTCTGATTAAGGTGGAAGGGATAGAGCTGTATTACCAGACATGACCTACGGGTCATAGGGGCACTGTTTGAAGACAAAATGCAGATCTTTTTATCTATTCCAGGAAAACATTTAGCTTCAGTATTTTAATATAATTCCTAGTATGCTTACATACTACAAAGATAAATCATATGTTATGTACATCTATGTTTCGCGAAGACAAAGCTTTACTTCATTTATGTATTGAATTGCGTTGCAAATTGTAAATTAATTGCAATAAATAATAAACATAAGCTTTCCTATTGGGTTGTTCTTCCAATGTGTACAGTAACATATGGCTCAGTCAGTACATCAGCTATTGATGCTCATTGTAACAGAATCAGTACAACATGCAGAGTGATTTTTTTTAATTCAGTATAACAATTTATTAAGCAAACATGGTCAGCTACTATTTTCAGTCCTAAAAAGAAAACCTATGGCTAATGTCAGGTCCACAGAAGCCTATAGATATGTTCGCCATATACTACATGATGGGCACTTACCAGTGGCATAAATAGAGTCCAATGCGCCCCATTGCAAAATGTGGACCTGGGTCCCCCCAAGGACGCACATCCAGTTGAAGTTTGCACTGGCATCAGCAAGCCCCTCACAGGTCCGGTCGTGACCTCTGTGACTGCGATCGTTAAGCCCTTGGTACTTACAGTGAAATAGATTGTAAAACCCAGTCTGAACATAGCGTAAAGTTGAACAGTCATGCATCAATATTGGAGCCTTCCAGATACAGAGGCTCCTTATAAAACATGCTTGCTGTATCAGATAAAAATCTTTTTCAAAATCAGAAGACATAACATGATAGAAATTGCAATGTGAAAATTATCAGCAGCAGCTTCTATTTTGGCCGAATGCTATAAAATTTAGTTCCAACTAAGGCCCCATTAAGACGTCGGTGATTTTTCTCGCAATCAAAAAATTGCCGATCATCACTGTTTTAGATCAGATTTTCATAAAAGTTTGGTCCGTTTGTCAGTTAATACCAACAGAGTTTCACCAGTTTGTTTTTTTTTATCCGTGTGCCGTCCATGTGCTGTACGTTTGCAAAGTATATGTTTTGATCTGCTACAAGCACTAAGGAAAGAAGGGAGGTCTGTCCCTACAATAGAACTAAGCTGGATCCCTACGATGTAACGGGGAACCTGATCCTGCGATCAGACCCGCTAAAGTCCTCAGCTAGTCTGAACGAAGACCTATAGATGTGAGGGAGGGATCCCTACAAGGGCTAGGGACTGGGAGAAAAGGTGGACACCTCCTAACAGAAATAGTAGCAGCAAAAGGCAAAACAAAGAACATAAAAAACATAGAGGTCAAAAGACCAAGCAAAAACTGTCTGAGTTAGGTAACAAAGCACCTGGCTAGCTTAAAAGTATAAGTTACAATGAAGTCCAGCAAAGCCAGAAGGGTGGAGCCGGATTAAATAGGCAAAAAAGGTCATGTGACCAGCAAGATAAAAAAAAACCTAACAGGAGTGTTCTAACTGTATAGGAGCAGCTTTGTAGTTTATTTCTTTCTTTATCCATAGCAGAAAAACATTGATGACACAGTGATGATAAAAACGAACACACTGATGACACACGGATGGAAAACATTGATGGCACTGATACCAGTTTGTCACGTACGTATTTTACATGGACGTATGAAGGAGGCCTAAAACATATGACTTTGTGCAGCTCTTCATCAAGGCTTCCGTCACAGGTGGTCACAAGTCAGTCCTGCTTGAAGAAAACAGCACATAGTAACTGTCAGGTAATCACATCAGAGCTTTCCATATGCACAGGGTATACATCAAACATAGTCATAGAGCTCCATTCACCCTATGAATGAATAAAAAGTGTATTGAGTGTACTCGAAATGATGAGTCAACAAAACAGCAGGCTTTCAATTCACAAGAGTAGGAAAGGTACATCAAGAATTGGATGGGCCAAATAGCCTTTTCATCAAATAAGAGACTGACAGCAAATCAGCAGATGAAACTACAGCAAGATATCATATCAACATGTACAGTTTATTCAGCCATAGCATGACTGAACGATAGCGACAGCAGGCCACCATTTCTTCTTTCAGGCTTATCCTATGAAAGTGTGACACCAAAGGGCATAACCAAAAGAAAAACTACAGAATTTGAACATAGTGGATGCTGCATCATATCTATGGAAAGGTTAAAGGTGTTATGATTTGGTAGCTGAGGAGAGCAGGCAAAAACGGCAATACACCAGAGAGGTTGGAATCTACTGGATTGCAGTACCCTGACTAACCACCACAACTAAAGGCAGCCGTGGAGCGTTCCTACGTTGGTCCTAGACGCCTCGTCACAGCCTGAGAGGTTAACTACACCTAAAGATAGAAAGAGGAAAGCTATCTGCCCCGGAGCAGATCCCCAAAGAACATAGGAAGCCCCCAAACATGCAATGGCGGTTAGACAAAAGGAAATACAGACACAGACAGAAAATAGTATGAGCAAACGTTGGGGCCCAATCTGCCTAGACAGAAAAGGATAGGAAGGACACTTACTGCAATCCAAAAAACCCTAAAAAATACCAACGCTACTAATTGCAAAAACACCTGAGATCACACGACCTCTACCACCTAAATTAGTTCTCTGATGTAACAAAACTAAGCCGCAGCCACTGAAAAAACTGGAAAAGGCAAATGAACAAATAACAGTGGCTCCAGAAGAACTGAGAGGAGCCCAAGCCCCCCGGGGGGGGGGAAACCTGGCTAACCTCACAGAAATGCAGAGAAATATGCAAATGGTAAGCACAAAAACAAAAAACAGAAAATATCTTATCTGAGAGCAGGAGAAGATGCAAGACTCAGCAAGCTTCCAAGTGAACCAGGAACCACAGTTGAGACAAGAACAATTGATCACCTGCAACCATGATGGGAGGGAACCTCCCATATATAAGACCAGTCTGTAACTCCTGATTGCCAATCCTCATTGAATGATTCAGTACTGTTTGTAACCACCAGAGGAAGCTTCTGCTCAGAATTCATTTCTAACACATTCACAACATAAAGGATTTTAAGATTGCGGTAGTTGTGTAGTGGTAGTTGGTAGTGGTTTGGGGATTATTTTCCCAATACTAATTTACTATACCATATCTAAAACCAGATTTTGAGCAAAAACAAGCTCAGACCAGAGCACGTTGATGTATAATTTCACAGGTATTGCCAACATACAATGGTACCAGGAACGGAATACAGTGTTTACTTTTTTGGCCATCAATGTGATAGATGCACCCATCTATCAGCCTAAATACATCACAATTTTAATGTAGTGGGGCCTCCATCATCCTCTACTATTGCAACCAGTTTTGGAAAAACTACTGAAAAGGAAATCTCTACAAGTGCAATGTGTACTTAAAAAGTACCTGTCAAGTGTTTACCACGATAGGGAGGAGCCCGAAAACTGCGGTGTTTGATTTCACTTACTCCTGCACTGATTAGAAGCACTTCCCCATCATATTAAACAGTGTAGGTTTTTGCAAGTAGTGCAGAGTTAATCTATTCAGTTGAGAGTTCCGGGGCTTTCCTGCTTTGATGGTCTCAGCTGTTAAGTGTTGGCCACTTCCATCTGATATTTATACTCGCCCCTTGCAATCAAGGATTGCCAGTGTTAGTTTCATATTGCCTGGTTCTGGAGTTGGAGGTGTTGGTTTGTTGAGGAGGCATTTGTAGTGTTTGTTCAGAAGACTGTTGCTTGGTGATTTGTCTGTGTGCATATCCTCTACCTCTCCTATTTGTTTTTTTCCTTCCTTTACTTCCCGGTGTTCCACTAAGTTGTTTGTGAGTACCTATTTGTATAATTGGTATTTTCATTTACCCCTGTACGTCTTCCCTTGTTAGTCTGGTTTGAGTATTCTCATACACAGGGCCGGCTCCAGGTTTTTATGGGCCCCGGGCGAAAGAGCCTCAGTGGGCCCCTTTAACACAGACCACGATTCATGATGCACAGATACAGCAGAGAAATATGGGTACAGTACAATGCCAAATACTTCACTTCTTCCATTACATGAGTGATATCTATTGTAAATTGTACAATAGCTCAAAAACTGCCAAATCCTCACAGCGCACAGTACAGACTGGACAGTACAGTCCTCCATACAATATTATGGGCACCACAGTCTCCCCCTCATCACCCATATAATACCCCATGCAGGATGTCACCCCCATATAATGCTCCATACAGAATACTGGACCCAAAATAATGCTCCATACAGAATACTGGACCCAATATAATGCTCCATACAGGATACTCGTCCCCATATAATGCTCCATACAGGATACTGGTCCCCATATAATGCTCCATACAAAATATGGAGCTCTCTTCTGCGCTGTACTGCGTTCTGCACTGTTACGGCTCAGGAAAGGGCGCTGTGGAAAGACTCCCCATTATCATCATGATTGCCTCCCCATCATCATCATTGCCTCCTTATCATCATCATTGCCTCCCCATCATCATCATGGCCTCCCCATTATCATCAATGCCTGCCCATCATCATCTTCTCCCCATCATCAATGCCTGCCCATTATCATCAATGCCTGCCCATTATCATCATCTTCTCCCCATCATCATCAATGCCTCCCCATTATCAGCAATGCCTGCCCATCATCATCTCCTCCCCATCATCATCAATGCCTGCCCATCATCATCTTCTCCCCATCATCAATGCCTGCCCATTATCATCAATGCCTGCCCATTATCATCATCTTCTCCCCATCATCATCAATGCCTCCCCATTATCAGCAATGCCTGCCCATCATCATCTTCTCCCCATCATCAATGCCTGCCCATTATCATCAATGCCTGCCCATTATCATCTTCTCCCCATCATCATCATCAATGCCTCCCCATTATCAGCAATGCCTGCCCATCATCAGACACAGACAGCACCACAGCACACAAGCACTCTCTCACATACATACACACACACACACACAAAGCACCGCACTACATACACACACACGTCTTACCTGTCCAGCGTCCGCGCTCTCTGCCACAGCCGGCCGCTGAATGATGACGTCATTCAGCGGCGCTGCTGTGAGAGGAAGCGCCGGCCCCCTGGAGCCAGGAGCTGCGGCAGCGGAGGCACGGGAGAGGTAAGTATTGTGCCAGCTGATGCCGGGGCCCTGAGCAAGCGGGGGGGGGCCCAGTGGCGGCGCTGACACCGCTCTCCTCCGCTAACGGGCGTGGGGGTGCCAGACGGCGAGTGGGCCCCCCGCCTGCTCAGGGCCCCGGCACTTGCCCGGGTGTGCCGGGTGCTGACGCCGGCCCTGCTCATACACTACAACTCCCCACTTCACTGAATGGGGGAGGGGACAGATAAGGGTTGATTTAGGAGCTCAGCAAGGCATGAAGCCTCTGCGTCTTCGCCATCAGAAGTAATCTGGGGAGCAGGGATAGCTAGGGCACCTCTACGTTAAGCATAGGAAGGAGCCCCTAACCACGGGATATTATTCAACAGTCCTGTGACAGTACCTGTCAGTTTACATTTTATTTCCTAAATCAATAGTACATGTGAAAATAAGTAACTTTGTAAAATATCTTATCAGAGAAATCTGCTTCTTTCTCCTCCAGGACTGATATTTTGTTTTCAAAGTTCTTCAATTCAAGTATGGTTATGGTTACAGGTGGCGCTATAGAGTTCATATCCTCTTTTTCTCTGAAGAGCCAATTTGCATATTAAAATTTCCCAGAGGAGCATTGCATGGCGAATAAGCCTCCTTACCTCGACACGCCAGAGCTGGTATATCACTCTCCACAAGGAGAAACCTTACCCCTTAGACCTCAATTCAAGTAAAATTTGTATTCAGTGAAGACAGATTATTACATTACTGAAATATCAGTAGCAAATGCCATCTCCTACTGTAAAATTTTATTTAGATGGGAGAAGGGAGGAGCTCTGTCTCTAGGTCCTTCCTCCTCCCATCTACACAGAATCTTATCAGTAGCAGCTGCCATCTCCTATCTCAGTTATTTTGGAAACTAAAGATAAAAATCAGTTCCAGAGGTGAAAGCAGATATATTAAAAAGTTGCTTACTTTCACATGTTCTATTGATTTATGAAATACAAATTAAAGCAAGAGTGAAATTCTGAGAAGGGAACAAGTAAAGATTGACCAATTAAAGAGAAGAATCAAAGAAGTGAGAAACATCTTCAGTAATAGCAGTTGCACATGTCGATGAGAACTAAAATTCTAACGGTCATTTGTAATTTTTAGTCACAGTAAGGAGACAGGACTCGTCTCTGCAGAAAATAACACAGTTATCTAGAGCACCGCTTCCAGAGCACATTCTCCACTTTTTTCCCCAACATCTACACTACGCCAAATGAAGAAAAAAGTGACATAGTGTCGCCTTGCACAGTAACACCATTTGCTCTCCCCCAACACCCCACCTCAAGTCATCATCATTTTCTGTATACCACTCCTCAGTCTCAATTTATCATTTGTTGTACCGCATCCCCAGTCTCAATTTATCATTTGCTGTACCCCATTCCCTCTCAGTGTCATTTCATAATTACTTACTGTACCCCACGCCCCAGTCTCAATTCATAATCATTTTCTGTTCCCATCCGCAAGTCTCAATTCATCATTTGCTATTCTCCACCCCCAATTCATCATTATTTGCTCTTTCCCACTCTTAATTTAGCATAATTTGCTGTTCTACACCCCCACCCTGAAGTCATAATTTGCTGTCACCCACCCCTTAGTCTCAATTCATAATCATTTGCTCTCCCCCACCTTCAATACATACTCCTTATCTCTCCCCCACCCTCAGTTTATCATCATTTGCTTTCCCCACTCTCAAGTCATCACTTGCTCTCCCTTGGCCCCCACCCTCAAATCATCATTTGTTCTCACCCACCCCATCATTATTTGTACTCACCCACCTCAATACATCATTTACTGTCCCCATCTCAATACATCATCATTTACTGTCCCCCGTCTGCCCCGTCAATACATCATTTACTGTCCCCATCTCAATACATCATTGTTTACTGTCCCCGTCTGCCCCCTCAATACATCATCATTTATTGTCCCTCACCCTCGATTCATCATTTGCTCTCCCCATACCCCCTTCAATTGATCATTTGCTGTCCCCTGTACCACACCTTCAATTCATCACTTGCACTCTCCCACCCCAAAATGAAATGAATGATCAGATGCTACTGTACCTTTGTATAAAGTGAATGAAGCGTATTGTGCCAACTACTATTCATTTGGGGGGTGAGGACCCACTCTTGCACAGGCCTGCTTGTGGGTATCTTATATGCGCATCTACCCTTCCGTGTCTGTAAACCATCATAAATGTCTCTACTGTTAGAATCCATGTATATGATCCATCTGACAGTCAGTTACATCTAATGTTTATTGACAGCTATGGCACAGGTTATTGTAAGAGTAATAACCGGACAGCCTCACACTGACCAAAGAAATTCAATAGGGCTGTTCAGATGAGTCTGTGAGAAAAGAATTACAGCATGCACTATTCTCTTTCATTGTATATCGGATGTTAATTATCCATTCAAATCTCTGGAAGTGCAAAAATGTCAGATCCTGTACAGAATATCAATATTGCATCTGAATTTTATGGCCACTTTGCCATTATTAACCTATGAAACTGTATTTGATCATGTACATTTTAAAGTGTTGCTGTTAAAATATCACATGGGCATAAAATACGGGACACATGGATGGCACACAGGGCGCACACGAATAATAATACGGATGAAAATAATCCACGTTTTCTGGATAAAAATCAGACTAGTCTTCAGACACTCGTCTCACCTACCTTTCCCTTAAAGAAACGACATAGCAAAGCAAGATACTCTATAGAAGTGACTTCAGAGATGCAAAAAACGAGTATTTCCATGTCCTGTCCCGTGCTGTACTCAGTTGGTATAAAATCAATAAAAATGAATAAGACTGAATGTGCCGTGACGGTTTCTAGATGTGGATTACACTGTGAATCTAAATAATGTATTATAAGATCTATAAAATGTCATGACTAGTTTTTATATTTTTGTGATAAATATTAAAGCTCCGTGTCTACACAATAATACTAATTACTATACTTGGATTATTTGTAATTATGCTTGCATTCCATTATTATCTTAAAGCACCACTCCATCATTTTTCTATTGTACCACTGGAGTGGTGTCACTAATATAAGTTCCCTGCCCCTAGTAGTATACTTAGCAGCTGCCTTCTTCTGTTATCGTCACTGGAGTTGGTCTTCTGCAGGTTGTGACCTGTCGGATTGACCCAGAACGAGACTCTCATAGACTACCATTCAGAGCTTGTGATCGTTACCTCTGATATCTTGTCAGTCAGAAGTTGACGTCACAAGATACCGCAGATTGAGTCCGGAGCCGCGCCGCTAAGGACTGGGGATAGTTTCTGGTAAGTATAATACAAGGGTCAGAAAACTTACATCAGTGGCACCACTCCAGCTCTGAAATGAAAAAAAAAAACCTGCTGGAGTGGCGCTTTAATTGCAAAAGGTAAATAAAATCAATTGTTTTCCTACAATTGAGGAAACAAATTAAGAAAATGTTACCTCTTCTGCTTCTATAGCATGTCTAGTCCCAATATCTGCATCTCTAGTACAGCATGTAATATTTTTGCTGTACCTTTTCTGCAATGAAACCAGTGAAGGAAAAGTTTTTCTGGTCAAGGATGGAAATATTGCTGATTGACATGTCACGTGTCAAGTTACAAGTCACATTGCTCACAAAACCTTTGCTGCCGTGATGACTATTTGGTGACTTTAAGATGTTGTAGGTTTTCTGCATTTCTGTAAAAACTAAACTAAATTAACTAAATTAAATTACTTGCATCATTTTCATTAAGTGCAGTTTTTGTGAATTTTTACCACGTTTTTCATGTAAGTCTGTGGGGAAAATCTGTGCATAAAACTCACAAGAGAAATTGACATGTGGATTTCAAAAACACGCTACAGGCCAGTTTATGCAGCGTAAAAATAAAAAGCGCAGTGGGCATGTGATCTCTATACATTTTATTTATTTTACTCATTTATATAGCACCATTAATTACACAGACATTATCCCATCCATTTTGCTGGAATTCTAAAACACTGAGCTTTTTGCGCAGTGAAAATACGCAGTGTCAAAAACCTGCTAAAAACTCATCGTGGGAACATAAACTAATGAAAAATGTATCAAACGGTCTGAGATTATTAGGCTAACGTTCCCACGATGAGCTGTCGGTCAGTTTTAGATATTGCAGATTATCTGCATGTTTTTTAAATATGCAACACAAAAAAAACTCACTAAAAACTCATTGTGTGTACACAGTCTTAATCTAGTAGGATTTTGAGAAGGCTGCGGGGTAGGACCTACCATGAACAATATTATTGCTGCATTGTTATTTATAAGTAAAACAAATTTTACCAACATGGGAGACATTGCCTGTCATCATTAATTCGATTAGGCCTATAAAACAAAGGCAACAGATTAGGATGTTGTTTGCTTTTATAGTCACAAAATCCAGCATTGCATTTCTGTGAATATAAAATAATAATAATAATAATAATAGTAACAATAATATATTTTTGTCATAAACTAATTATTTCCACATTTTTCTAGGCTCATAATTGGTTCAGCTCATAGTTATTCAATGCTTATGTCACATGCTAAATGGAAAAAATTGTGTTCCTTCATATTGGGATTCTGCAGTATTGTCAGTGTTCCCAATTGTTTATTTTTTTTTTCATTGTAATCCTCTAATGAAATTCATAATAACAAATAGATTATTGCAACTAATATCTGTAACATGTTGGTAAATATAATAGTATCTTGCTTTTTATTAATGAGTACAAAATGATTACCGATGTTTCAACATAAAATAAGAAATGAAAAAAAAAAACTAAAATGTAAATGTGTATATTGAAGATGTGAAATGATCTGCATAGAAACATCATGCATTTTATTTCGCTTGCTGTCTTATAACGGTATTATTGTTATTTGTTAGCGACGCACTCAATTTCTTACAGATCTGGCTCAAGCACAGATGTGATTTAAGAGGAAACGGGTAGAAAAAAAAAAGTATTTTGATGTCTGTTTCCCTCCAGCTTTTTCCTTTCCTGCTCTCATAATAATCAGCATCCTTTCCTACTCCCCCTTATCACTGTAATCTCCTCCTCCCCCAAATATTCCTGCAGGTTTGTGTTGTCTACAGTTAAAAATGTGTGCTGGTGAGGTTTCCTGAGCTCATGTAGTAGACATAAATCATTTTAGCCTTTTTGTATCTAATAGAACAAAAAAAAAAAAAAACTAAAGATGAGAGGAAAAAATGGGAGTGGGAGAAGGGCTGCCCACATGAAAGAGTTAGGAGATAGGGGAGGCTGCAGTACATGGCATCTCTAGTCCTAATGAAGCTTCTAGACCTCTGCTCAGTCTAGAATAAACACCCTGCAGTCTTACAACTTCCTCCCTACTTGAAGCAAGAAAACAAACCTGAAATTCATTAGTGCACAGAGAATGTGACAAACCAGCCATATACATAATGATTTTCAAATGATCCAACAAAAAAAAATTGTTAAAATGCAGTATTACTATTTATTTGCTGTTTTATCTGTCATCATCATCTGTGGTGCTTGTACAGTGTCAAACAAACATGACAAAAATGTATCAAACAGAACAGTAAAAAGAAACAATAGGAGACATCACTGCCCACAGGAGCTTACAATCTAAGAACAAGATGGAGAACCATCAGTGGTAATTCAATGGTTGTATTCCCTCGCTGAAGAAGGTACGAATCAGTCATAACATTGTTTCCTTTATTATATGCAACTTAGGAGATATTGTTCTTTTATAAGATCTTGAGAAAATGTTATTTCAGTCTTAATGATAATATTTATGGCACTGTAGAGAAAGAAATGCAGATGTGCAAATGTCCGACCAGTTCTACAAATCCTGAGATTACATGTGTATAGACACTTCGGAAAAATATCATTCTTCAGTGTTTTTAATAAATAATTAGTAATGGAAACAATGTATCATTATGCTAAATATTACTGAGCTAAGACTTCAACATGTAAGTCTTGGTTCAGAAAACATTAAGTGGTCTATAATATTAATTGCAGACAATAAATTAAATATAAATTAAAATTCTATTGCCATTTAAGCTATCATCTCTTTAATATTTTCTATCTGTGCTGTATAATGTGTATCTAATAGCAGCTGTCTATCTATCCAGCTATCAGCTGTGTCTGGTAAAATGGACATATATATCCATACTTTATCTGTCCTGTTACCTAATAGGAGCAGGGGTGTGCTGCTGCCCCCCTGCCTGCAGCAGAGTTTGGGCAGGGAAAGGTGCTCTACAAATCAGTATGCAAATCCAAGCAATTAGCATGAAAGGGGGATAGGATTAGGGAGGCAAATTGGACGATTCTGCACTAATGTGTCACCAACTTCTAAATGAGAATCTGCCCTCTATATTGTCCCTTTCTCTGCAGTGGGTGCCAGTGAGTGCAGGGGTGCCAGTGAGTGCAGGGTGCCAGTGAGTGCAGGGGTGCAGTGCAGTGGGTGCCAGTGAGTGCAGGGGTGCAGTGCAGGGGTGCAGTGCAGTGGGTGCCAGTGAGTGCAGGGGTGCCAGTGAGTGCAGGGGTGCAGTACAGTGGGTGCCAGTGAGTGCAGGGGTGCAGTGCAGTGGGTGCCAGTGAGTGCAGGGGTGCAGTGCAGTGGGTGCCAGCGAGTGCAGGGGTGCAGTGGGTGCCAACCACATGACTCAGCAAGGAATGTGCTCACCTCAAAATCCCAGATGGCCTTCTCCTTATAGGAGCTGAGAGTTAGCAGCATGCCTCTTCGCATCCTCTCTGCTAGAAATACGGCGGAGATGCCCCTTCTTTCTATATTCTTCATCATTCAAATGGGATCTATATGGTGTAATTTCTGTTTGATCTCAGCTTATACTCACCCAGCGTCCAAGTATTAGCGAGCCCCCTGCTGCATGCCCCTAGATTTAACAATTATATATACGAGTTACATACATAATGAAGTATTCTTACACAATGTCAAGTATGTCACATATACTTCTTGCATCTTAGAACATATATATTTATATATATTTGTGTATAAATATAATTGACAGTGTGTGCAAACATACATGTGTGAAGTATATCTGCAATTATACATGATGAAGTATAAATACACATATATGATTACATACACACACATACTGTATGTACACATATCTACAAAAACACGTATGTATATATATATATATATATATATATATACATACACACACACACAAATATATACACATACATATCTACACACACACATATATACACAGTATATATATATATATATATATATATATATATATATATACACACACACACACAAAAATAATATATCAAATATATATATATATATATATATATATATATATATACACACACACACACCATACACATGTTATATACAAATATGCATACGCTCAGACATGCATAAAGCACATACAGATTTTTGCTAGCCATTTCGGCATTAGCTGAGGGTCCCGCAAAGTCCCAGCTCCCTGGCCCATACAGGACATGTCCACCTGCCCCACTTATTAGATCTGTGTCCTCTGTCTCCCTAATTGCAGTTATTAGTATTTCATGTTGGACTGCTCTCTTGCCCCCTCCCTCCTGTGATTTTGGCCCCCTCCCTCCTGTGATCTTGCCCCCTCCCGCCGCTGAGCTGGTGTGTGTCTGCCCCCCTCTATCAGCGAGCTGTCAGTCAGTGCGGCGGCGGCCCTTTCATCTCTCGCCCGCCGCCTCCTCCCCTGCAGCAGACAGCGCGGGGGAGGAGAGGGCTCGGGAGGAGGGGGATGTTAAAGTTACATTACACAAACACACGGGGAGAACACAATCCCACCCAGAGCTAGAGCAGGACGTGTCCCGGGTCTGCAGAGGAACCTTATGGAGTGACCTGGGGATTGGCCTGGTGGGGTCCATGCGCTGCTGCCTGACCTCCAGGGACAGGATCGGTCCTGCACGAGTGGCTGGAGTTACTCCTCAGACGTCCTGGTGCACTCAGCCCTGAGTCACTGCCATCTTACTCACAGTCACAACAAACTTTGGTCTGCTCTCGGCCGCCTTCCATGTGACGCTCACAAAGAGAGGAAAGTTTGGTGGTGACACCAGGAGCGCAGGTGAAGAGTGGAGGAACCTCGTGGAGATCGCTCCTCCTGCAGCGTGGATACCGGGATCAGCTGGATCTGATTAGCTGGGGAGAGCTGGCATTTTTGGTGTGATTTCTGACCCTCTGTGCTCGGCAGTTCTGGTGTCTTCTCCTGTCACAGCCATGCCTCAGCTCTCTGGGGCAGGAGGAGGCAATGGAGGTGGTGGGGACCCTGAGCTGTGTGCCACTGATGAGATGATCCCATTCAAAGATGAGGGGGATCCCCAGAAAGAGAAGATCTACGCCGAGATCAGCCATCCAGAGGAGGAAGGGGACCTAGCAGACATCAAGTCTTCTCTGGTGAATGAGACTGAGATCACCCCCAGCAACACCAGCCATGAGGTAAGTCCAAGTCCTAGGAGACCCCTGGGGGCGCATGGGGAGGGCTGCTTTACATGGAATGGGGTCAGCACGGATTTTCCAGGAAGTCAAAGTCCACAAGTGTCCAAACCTAGTATCAATAGTAAGAGGCGAGCTCCATGTCTGGTGATGGGTCTCCTCATAGGGCACGTTGTGTTAGCATGCATTGTTTTTCTAGTGAATGGTTACTAGGTTTATTTTAATAGATATTCTGGTCACACAGTGGTTAGGTCATGATAAACACATCTAGGTTCAGTTAGATGACAATTGTCCTCATAAACAGGTATCAGTAGTGACTGTGGTAGGAGAATGAAGGAATTGAGGGTCTTCTCCACACCTGGCCTGGAGCAGGGGTCACTGACACAGGTGCAGATGTTGGACCATTTTGTCCCAGGTGAAGCAGAACTTTCCATAATCCTGACAGCTATTGTTTCACATCTAGACCTAAAGATTTGTCATGACTTGTGTCAGCTCTTCATCAGGATGTGTAAGGCTGGTTTATCCCTTAGCAGTGTAGTCACAATAATATGGAGATCCACAATGTGCTGGAATAGGAAATCTGGAAACACTATTTGCAGTTCCCTCTTGTGTTATTTTTCTATGACCCTCTCTGATTTACTGTAGATGCCTCCTTGGCTTTACCATGTGTCACCTTCATTGGTCATGGGAGCAGTGACAGTGGTGCATTTCATTTAGATTGCTTATCCCATAGTGTAAATATTTACCCCATAAAACCCCAAACAATAAAGTTAGAAATCTGTTACCAGGATAAACTGTAATAATGGAATACATGTAGGGTGTAACATTTACAATGGGGCACGGTGGCTGCTTTTATAGGTTTGTGATTAGTTCCCCTTGTGATCTAATGATGAATATTTCTATAAATATACACTTTTATGGTCGGTTGCAGAGTGCAGCCAAATTTATGTATAACAACATGTGTCCCAGCAAATCTAGGTTTAAGATTTAGGTTAAAAAACCCACAAAACAGAGCAACAATATGCCACAGATGTGTAAATGAGCAGTAGCTGACCACAGGTTACTGGCTCCAGAGGGGTTAATTGAACGCGGGGTGTTTAGATCTTACCATTTTACCTTTAATTGGCAATTTTTAAGAATACAATGTAGTTATTTTTTATTATTGAAATAAGATACCCCTTACTGTTACTCTTCAAACTTTTAGTAGCTAAAGTAAAAAATATAAATATTTAAATCTTTTACATTTTTTTTATTTTTACTTGACTAGAGATTTCCTTGTTACAACCATTCATGTGTTAACACATTCAGGACCAACATGATTGTCCATGAAAAAAACCATCATTAATGCTTCCAACAGTTAAGATTTTTTTCACTCATAAAGCAACACTGATGTTTTTAATAGTCAAAATTCACTAATAAAACAGATTTTCCATTTCTGTGTGGGCCATGCCATCATGTAGTACTTTACTTGTACATGGCATTAGGAAATGTAACTGTCATCAGCCCAATACCATGTTTCCTTTATAGAGATTGTGGGATTGGGCTTATCATCCTTCTATACAGACTATGGAATTGGGCTTATCATCCTTCTATACAGACTATGGGATTGGGCTTATCATCCTTCTATACAGACTATATGGGATTGGGCTTAGCATCCTTCTATACAGACTATGGGATTGGGTTTAGCATCCTTCTATACAGACTATGGGATTGGGCTTAGCATCCTTCTATACAGACTATGGGATTGGGTTTAGCATCCTTCTATACAGACTATGGGATTGGGTTTAGCATCCTTCTATACAGACTATGGGATTGGGCTTATCATCCTTCTATACAGACTATGGAATTGGGCTTATCATCCTTCTATACAGACTATGGGATTGGGCTTAGCATCCTTCTATACAGACTATGGGATTGGGCTTATCATCCTTCTATACAGACTATGGAATTGGGCTTATCATCCTTCTATACAGACTATGGGATTGGGCTTATCATCCTTCTATACAGACTATGGGATTGGGCTTAGCATCCTTCTATACAGACTATGGGATTGGGCTTATCATCCTTCTATACAGACTATGGAATTGGGCTTATCATCCTTCTATACAGACTATGGGATTGGGCTTATCATCCTTCTATACAGACTATGGGATTGGTCTTAGCATCCTTCTATACAGACTATGGGATTGGGCTTATCATCCTTCTATACAGACTATGGGATTGGGCTTATCATCCTTCTATACAGACTATGGGATTGGGTTTAGCATCCTTCTATACAGACTATGGGATTGGGTTTAGCATCCTTCTATACAGACTATGGGATTGGGTTTAGCATCCTTCTATACAGACTATGGGATTGGGCTTAGCATCCTTCTATACAGACTATGGAATTGGGCTTATCATCCTTCTATACAGACTATGGAATTGGGCTTATCATCCTTCTATACAGACTATGGATTGGGCTTAGCATCCTTCTATACAGACTATGGGATTGGGTTTAGCATCCTTCTATACAGACTATGGGATTGGGCTTAGCATCCTTCTATACAGACTATGGGATTGGGTTTAGCATCCTTCTATACAGACTATGGGATTGGGTTTAGCATCCTTCTATACAGACTATGGGATTGGGTTTAGCATCCTTCTATACAGACTATGGGATTGGGCTTATCATCCTTCTATACAGACTATGGAATTGGGCTTATCATCCTTCTATACAGACTATGGGATTGGGCTTAGCATCCTTCTATACAGACTATGGGATTGGGTTTAGCATCCTTCTATACAGACTATGGAATTGGGTTTAGCATCCTTCTATACAGACTATGGGATTGGGCTTAGCATCCTTCTATACAGACTATGGGATTGGGCTTATCATCCTTCTATACAGACTATGGGATTGGGTTTAGCATCCTTCTATACAGACTATGGGATTGGGCTTATCATCCTTATATACAGACTATGGGATTGGGTTTAGCATCCTTCTATACAGACTATGGGATTGGGTTTAGCATCCTTCTATACAGACTATGGGATTGGGTTTAGCATCCTTCTATACAGACTATGGATTGGGTTTAGCATCCTTCTATACAGACTATTGGATTGAGTTTATCTTTCTATACAGACTATGGGATTGGGTTTTAGCATCCTTTTATACAGACTATGGGATTGGGTTTAGCATCCTTTTATACAGACTATGGGATTGGGTTTAGCATCCTTTTATACAGACTATGGGATTGGGTTTAGCATCCTTTTATACAGACTATGGGATTGGGTTTAGCATCCTTCTATACAGACTATGGGATTGGGTTTAGCATCCTTCTATAACAGACTATGGGATTGGGTTTAGCACCTTCTATACAGACTATGGGATTGGGTCTAGCACCCTTCTATACAGACTATGGGATTGGGTCTAGCACCTTTCTATACAGACTATGGGATTGGATCTAGCACCCTTCTATACAGACTATGGGATTGGGTCTAGCACCCTTCTATACAGACTATGGGATTGGGTCTAGCACCCTTCTATACAGACTATGGGATTGGGTCTAGCACCCTTCTATACAGACTATGGGATTGGGTTTAGCACCATTCTATACAGACTGGGATTAGGGTTAGCACCCTTCTATTCAGACTATGGGATTGGGTTTAGCATCCTTCTATACAGACTATGGGATTGGGCTTGGCATCCTTCTATACAGACTATGGGATTGGGTTTAGCATCCTTCTATACAGACTATGGGATTGGGCTTAGCATCCTTCTATACAGACTATGGGATTGGGTTTGGCATCCTTCTATACAGACTATGGGATTGGGCTTAGCATCCTTCTATACAGACTATGGGATTGGGTTTGGCATCCTTCTATACAGACTATGGGATTGGGCTTAGCATCCTTCTATACAGACTATGGGATTGGGCTTAGCATCCTTCTATACAGACTATGGGATTGGGTTTGGCATCCTTCTATACAGACTATGGGATTGGGTTTAGCATCCTTCTATACAGACTATGGGATTGGGCTTAGCATCCTTCTATACAGACTATGGGATTGGGCTTAACATCCTTCTATACAGACTATGGGATTGGGTTTAGCATCCTTCTATATAGACTATGGGATTGGGCTTAGCATCCTTCTATACAGACTATGGGATTGTTCTTAGCATCCTTCTATACAGACTATGGGATTGGGTTTAGCATCCTTACACTGTGTGATATCACAGCTCTTCCAGATCTATTACAAGTACAGAGAACGTTGTGGGGCAGCCATGTTTTGGCCCATGCTATGAATAGAGCTGACTTGGGAAGCTGAACTCCTAGGGTGACATACCTTTTTGTGTAATTGTTGCATTACATATTGTGGACACTTGTCATTTAGACTAATTGTTTCCCAGCAAGTGAAATGGCAACCCACAGATGACTTGGAGTCTCCCTTATCAGTCCAAGTTCTGTGTCTGCTTTGCTTTGCCTGTATGTAAACTTTTCCCAGCCTATCTAATCTTAGATTAACCCATGGAATACTATAGCCCTGCCTCAGCTCTTTGAATTTTGTGTAATTTGACCCATTTCTGGGAACTCCCCGAGAAGATCAGGCTGTGATAGATATATAAAAGGTTAATTAAGAGCCAGCGGTGATTGAATACACAGCTTTCACTGTGTGTGACAAAATAACTCCTATGTTGGTGGAACCTTGTACAGAATGACACCAGGCACCATAAGGCTGTGTCCAGATAGGAGAAAGTTCACAGGACTCCCATGGCCTCCCCTGAAGTTGCAATGAACCAAACATATGTCATGAGCCCTATTTTTAATTAGTCTTTTATTGTGATCTTGGCCCCAGATCTCCCCCACTATAGGTGACTGGGCCTAATTATGAATTCTCTATATGGAGTGTTATATTTTAAGGCCCAAGTCTGTCCTGAGACATCCCTTCCCCTGGGTAGAGAATTCCTTATATAATGGATGCACATAAGCAGCTATACACCTTTTCTATAGGAAACCTTCAGCCATTCATTGTTATGTAATGAATCTGGGACACAGATCCACATCTTCCTCTATGCAGAAGACATTCTGACAATGGTGGAAGCCTCTGCGTCTCCAAGTTTCCTTAGACATCTGTAGTAGAGATGGAAGCCTTGTTGTGGACTAGTCTTATCCTACAAATGCTTCATTAATACGTCTTGAATGCCTTTACAATAGTAAATCGTGTTTAATATATACGGTCTCTTTTATATGGCATGTTCCTATTTTAACCTCTTTGGTGCCAGTTACCCAATACGGGTCTTCTCCTGTAGGTAAATATTCTGCTGAAAGAGCGCTCTTGTGTTCACAATTGAGCTGTCATCACATAAGTTTCCCCATAGACAGCTGGGACCAACACAAGCAAAGCAGAATGCAGGTGAAGCTACATGACGTATAGGGGATATTGGCATATTTTGCAAACATACACTCAGAAGTGTGCCCACCCAGAGATGTTGCCCCATTACACAGTTTAGTGTGCGTCCCATTACTTCATAGTCATAGGATAATTTAGTGTAAAAAAAAAAAAAAAGAACAGTGGTTTTATAGGAGATGTAGGAAAAAAAATAGCTAAACCACGCAGACATTGTCCTCATGGTTTTGTTAAAATATTGATGTAGTTTTAGCGTGAGATGCGATCGCAGACCCGATATTGAACCCATAGAAAACCAGCATGTATGTTTACGGCATCAGGATATGTAGGAAATAGGGCATCAAACCAATATTCTCATCATCGTGTTTTCCCATTGCATAAAAAATAGGACACGAGTGTGGAGACAGGCATGCTGGAGACTTGTGATGATGGCACGAGTCAATGGGTTCAACGTGATTACAGAACATGCGTGCGATCTGTCGTCTGAACTCGGCTATGTCTTACAAATAATACGTTTCTTTTTTCTTTATTTGGTCATACCATGAATAATTGCCAAATCTAAATATTGGCGCCAATCCAATTCCTGAATATTAAAATGCGATGGATCTTATAGAAGAATGAGCTGGTTGCGCTTTGTAGATACATAATACGTTCACTGCTGCGAAGTGTAATGCAGGCAAGCGAGACTGGGGCGTTGGGAGAAGCTTGGGAGCTTCACATAGCAAATTTGTGCTTTTGTGTCGCCCTCACAGTCAAAATTATCATATAGCTGGTGGGAGTGTGCAGATGTTATTTATTTATACGTTGAATATTACAATTAATAGTCATTATCTAAAAATATTAGCCACATTTCTGATATATTTGGTAAATGTGTATCCACTTTTAGTATGGAAGCATACTATCTGATAGTGTAATATATACTGTGTAAGCAGAAAATTCCCAGTGGTTAGACACAAGTATGTGTCAACACAAACTTAGTTCTGGCTATATTGTCTGTGTATCCATAACAGGCCATAGTATACCCCGAGTCCAGACTATACATGGAGTTAAAGTGGCCTAGGCTTGATATTGACCTAGGCCATTTTATACCCTCCTTGATATCAGCAGGGTTGAGTGATATGCACAAGAATTTCAATGTCCTTTTGGGGTTCAAGTTTTTCAAGTAAGTCATGTGAGAAGAAAACTGACTTTAAATCTTAAACTTCTATATACATAGACTTTTTGTTACTTGAATCAGTAAAAATATTCGATTTCCACAAAGATATGTGATAAAGAATCTACCGCACTTCTCAGTAGTTAGATATTAAAAGCTGCCGTGTGTCTGAGTATGATAGAAATGGATCTGCACAGTGTACAACCAATCAGAGACCGGGTGAGAAAACCAGTGAAGTGATTACAAGGGCTCATAAAATGGAGGGGTATAGTTTGGCCTAGGCTATTATACACCCAGGGCATTATTTGGCTTAGGACAGTTTATGCCCCGGGGTATACTCAGGCTTGGGTTCTTCTGCCCTTTTTTTTTTTTTTTTTTCATAGGTGACTTTATAATTTGTCCCACAAGAAAGCCTATCGATCTATTTCCTGTTAGTTTTGGACATGGCTGCCTACTCTGATTTTTTTTTTTTTTTTTTTACAATGCATGTTTAGGTTCACTCCAGATACATGATATCAATTTTGTAGAACCTTCCCAATTGTATTGTTATCTTTGTATTGACAGGGGAAAGCTCATGTGATATTACAATGTATTTACAAAGCTTTAAATTAACTCTTTCACAATGATTTGTGGTCTTATCTCTGTAATTAACTTCCTATTATTGAATTATCATGGCTTTCTTTACCTGGCTCGTACAGTCTACAGCAATTTTACTGTGTAAAGACCATTTGGGTGGCCTGAATGTGCTTGTGATATAGGCTCTTGCTCCTTGTGACATCTGACCTTTGCAGCCCACACTTACCCTGACTGAGCTGAAACTGCCAAATAGTTGATACCAAAATGGTACCCTCTGTTTTCTCATCAGTGTCATTTGGAAGCTTTGGTTGAACTGTATTTCAGTCATTTTTTTTCTTGGATACCAAAGATAAACCAGATCTTACATACCGTAATTGTTAAACTCTGAATGGCTTCTTTTCAATTATCCAGTGTTATGACTGATTGATGTAAAGTAGGTTATATAGGAAAAATTAGATTTCTACAATAGTGATATTTTGGTCCTATTCACTTGGCAGAGCATGCACCTTCTCTTTCCACTATGAATGACTGAAAGTTACAGGAAGCGAAGTTTCATAAAATATTATAGTGGTAAACCCCCTTAGAAAGAAAGCAATCAACAGTTTCATACTTCCTTAATTAAAGGGGTATTCACCATCTCCAAGATCCTTTCTCAATATATAGTAGGTGTAATAATAATAATATTGTTGGCAAATACCTAAAATTAGAAGTATAGTATAGTTCTTCTGATTAGCTATTTTGCCTACCCAAGCTGCAGGGCATTTCAGTAGCTTAGGTATCCATGGTTACTTACAACCACTCATATAGTGAGTTAGTTATGTTAGTTGTCGTAACCATGGATACTTAATCTACTGCAATGCCCTACATGTGTTGTAAGTGACATAGCAAATCAGAAAAACTATACATTTCTAATTAAAGGTATTTGCTAATATTATTATTATTCCACCTACTATATTGGGATAGGATATTGGAGATGGGAATACCCCTTTTAAACTATGGGCAGCATAAAATCTAGACAGTCTTCCTCATACGGGTAGATACTCTGAAACATTGCAGGGTTTTTAAAAACAAGCCTGATATGAAGAGAAAAGTCTGCTGGGCAGCTCATTTTAGCTTTTCTCCGCCTATCTCATTTGAAAAGGGTATTCCTAATATTGGAAGTTATCCCATATTCACAGATTATCCTTGAGAATTGGGGCTCAAGATGATGCGCACTACCGCTCTATTCATTCTTTATGGGACGCTGGAGATAGCCGAATGCTGCACTCTGCTGGTATTTGGCGCTCCCCTAAAAATGAATGGAGCCGCAGTGCTCATCAGCGACCTCTGCTTCATGCAAGCAGTTCAGAGCTCTGGTTCTTGGGATTGATGGTGTCCCAGCAGTTGGATCCCCAAGTAATCGTGAAGTTATCTCCTATACAATGGATCGGGGAAACCTTCCAAAACTAGAGAATACCCCTTTTAATTGACAGATTTCTCCCAACACGCAAGTAGAGAAACTTAAGGCCTGTCAAGAAAGCCGAGCTGAACTTTGTTATCTGGGAGCCAAGGCCAGAAAAATACCTGGTGAAGGCAGGGTGACCTGTTGGTACCATTCCATCCCAAAACACCGCTATGGTGATTCTTCATCATTAGATTATTCTTACGGTTTTAGTGTATAGACCAGATATTACCATGCCACAACACGGGCGTTTTTCCTTAAAATCCGCTCACCTCATAACCACATATTTAAAGGGAATCTGTCCCCCTCCGGGACCTATATAACCTATTAATATGGGCATACAGGTAATAGGACCAGTGTAACATTCCTATCTGTATGCCTCATGTTAATGGTCTTGTTGTTGAGAAATGTTATACTCTTTTCTTACGCTAATGATTTCTTCCAGGCATCGGGGCATGCGGTGCTGTAAGAAATCCCTGCTTCCTGTCTTCATTGTAATATTACCCCTCCCATCCGCATCAGTTACGACCCCGGAATCCTGCGCCCTGCACTCCCTCAGAAATCCATACCTCCTCCTCCCTTCTGTGGGCACTGTATTCAGGGATCTTCTGCGCAGGCTCTGGGGAGTCACTGTGACCTCCGGTGTGTGCCCCAATAATATGCTCTCTCATAGTCATTGCTAGGAACCATGTGTACATGGCGATGACTATACTGGGAGGAAAGTGGGGAGAGCACCTTATCGGCACGCACACCGGAGGTCACTGGAGCAGAAGTCGCCGGTGCCTGCGCAGAAGATCCTCGAGCACACTGCCCACAGAAAGGAGGATAAGGTATGTGTTTCTGAGAGCATGCAGGGCGCAGGTTCGGGATTGCGGGGTCGTAACTGATGTTGATGGTAGGAGGGTAGTATTGTAATGAAGGCAGGGATTTCTTACAGCACCGCATGCCCCGGAGCCTGGAGAAACATTAACATAAAGACAGAATATAACATTTCTCAGCATCAAGACCATTAATATGAGGCATACAGGTAGGACTAATGTAACATTTCTATTACCTGTATGCCCATAGTAATAGGTTATGCACTTCCCGTGGGGGTGACAGATTCCCAATCAGTGTGAAGCACTACCTCATCTTATCCAACTTCTTTATTACCAAATAATAGACATGTTGGGGCAGATTTATCAAAACTGTCAAAAAAAAACAAAAAACCTTATTATTGCCCATAACAACCAATCACTGTACAGCTTTTATTTAAAAAAAAAAAAAGTCGTGTATGGTGTGCATGCTTGCATTAATTGTCAGCTAATGTGCAGGGACAGCTGTATGGGAATCTGTCACCAGGTGTTTGCTTCCCCATCCGAGAGCCGACTAATGCAGGGGTAGAGACCATGATTCCAGCAATGTGTCACTTAAGGTCCATTTACATTACAAGATGTTTGGCACTAAACAAATGCTGATCAGCTACTTTCTTGCTCATGAGCTATCCTTTTAATAGCCCGTTTACAAAGGCAGACTGTGCTACAGATGCTCGCTGAATGATCGCTGAGTGCTCATAGGCTGCCATAATTCTCGGCAGCACAAGTGCAATTTACACAGGAGCTACTGAGAACAATGATCTTTTGTGCGGTCCAAAGGATCATTTTGCCTGACAAGCAAGTGTTTTCCTTGTTTGCCAAGGAATTGGCAACTTGTTTATACTGCCCAATTATTGGGATACACGCTTTCAACAATCTAGCAGTGTAAATGGACCTTTACTGGGTTGCTTTCTGTATTTGGAGCGCCCACCAGGGCAGTGGGGATACTCGGTACCGGGCCGCTTTTTAAAGGGGCAGTGTCACGGCAGCAGTGACCCGGTCTGTGACCCTGGGCATCCAATAAAAAGGGGATGATGATGAAAAAGGAGAAAAATAAAGCGTTTGTAATAAAGTGTTTGTGACTCCACCTGTGGTACTCGGCAATAAAGATGTTAGCCGACGCTGCAGATTCAGTCCACTGTTGATGCAGCAGAGTTGGTTCAGCCCTCCACAGGCAGGGCTATGTCCCAGGGCAGTTGAGATATTAAAGATAATGTTGGAAGTGAATGTGGTGCAGGGCAGCTGATGCAGGAATAATTCCGAGGACACAGCGGGGTGCAGTTTCCAATGCTTTACTCACAGTTCTCTTATGCGCAGATGCCCACTTGGTGCCGCGTCCTCCAGGTGAGGGGTCCAGCAAACTCCCAGGTAGATCAGGATACACCTTTCCAAGACTCCCTTCAATATGTTCCTTACCTGGCCGTCTCACTGTGCTGACTTTCCACCCTTCCTGTCCAACACCTCACCGTCAGTGTCCCGAGCCAGCAGCCGTGGACCCTGTCAGGCAACGTCCTGTGTCCCCTTGCTCCTATATGGCTGTCTTTTCATCGAAGATAACTGTGGCTGAAGCTCCTACAGGTACCACTGCCTCCTGCTTGCTAGCTGAGTCTTGAAGTCCTCCACTAGGCTTGGGGGCCGGTACCCCTACGGCGACCTGGTCCCTCCACTACTGGATCGGGCCCCATGGATGGACTACTCACTATCCGTGCCCCTAGGACCCCTTCTGTACTTCTGGAAGCTTCTTTCTGTCTCGTGCTTACTACTAGCTTTCTGCGTCTGGGGACGAGCTCCTTACCGCTTGAGCTTCCCTCCTGTTTTCTGACTCTACAGTCTCCTTCCCGCTCACTAAGCTCCACACCCTTCCGTCTACTTTCTCCACCCACTCTCCCAACACCCTTTACTACCCAGCCTGGGATGAGACCATCCTCCCTTAGTGTACGTCCAGGGTGCACTGCTGCAATAGTCTGTGTTGGGCGCAGGTGTTAGAATCCTGGGTGGTGCTCCCTCCTTACCTGAGAGTGGGGTACCACACCTCTGGATGAGGTGCAGTACCTCTGTGGTGACCTGACCCTCAGGGGCGCCACATATTTTTGATTAAATCACTATTTTACCTGCTGCAAATCTAGGAGTTCTCTGAATTCTGAGCTCTGTATAACTCCACCCACACAACTGATTGGCAGCTTTCTGCCTATGCACAGTGTTCACAGAATGCTGGCAATCCGAGGTAAGGTGGGGTTTTACATAGCTCATGAA
Organism: Oophaga sylvatica; assembly: GCA_033576555.1. Taxonomy (NCBI): domain Eukaryota; kingdom Metazoa; phylum Chordata; class Amphibia; order Anura; family Dendrobatidae; genus Oophaga; species Oophaga sylvatica. The sequence continues at coordinate 224,376,791 of JARQOD010000001.1, forward strand.
TATGGAGGACTACATGGCGTTAGGTTTACTGGTACTTTAGTGATAATCTCTTGCTGATAAAAACACTTATTTTATCAAAACTATGCCAAGCAGTCCAGTAAGTGACACATCGCTGGAATCAGGGTCTCTGCACCTACGTTATGCTATTCTCAGATGTGATAGCAAAACACTTAAGGTACTGCCACACTACACAATCCCGCTAGCGATCTCGTTAGCGTCGCATACTAATGAGATCGCTAGCGGGATTGTTTCTATATCGCTAGTGTCGGCCACATTTAGCGATATCGTTAAGGACGCTATCGCGGTTAGCGATCTCCTTAACGACTTTAGCGGTACAAAAGTACCGCTAAATCGCTAAGAAAAGGTGCTACACTTAGCGATATATACTTACCCAGCGGGGCGCCAGCGACGAAAATAGGGTCCGGAACGATTCCAGCGACGAGCGAGATCACAGCAGGAAGCTCGTCGCTGGCAGATGCCGCACACAACAACATCGCTAACGGGATCGCTAAATAGTGACGTTTTTTAGCGATCCCGTTAGCGATGTTGTTTAGTGTGGCATACCCTTTAGTGACAGAGTCCCTTTTAAGGAGTTAGGCCGGCGTCACACTAGCGAGTTTGATGCGAATTAGTCGCACGACTTACTCGCATCAACACCCGGCACGGCCGCCCTCTCTCGGACCAGAGTGCGCGGCTGCATGTATTTCTATGCCGCCGCGCACTCTGGTCCGAGAGCGGGCGGCCGTGCCGGGTGTTGATGCGAGTAAGTCGTGCGACTAACTCGCATCAAACTCGCTAATGTGACGCCGGCCTTATAGCGAAAGTTATTCACAGAATAGGTAATAACTTGCTGATAAGGGTGGTCCCACCACTGGAAGTCCTCCTGAATGGAGAAAGAAAACTGTTGTGAAGAAGAAACGGAGAGTTGTTGTCATGGGCGATTCCCTGTTGAGAGGAACAGAGGCCGCTATCTGCAGACCGGATATAACCTCAAGAGAAATGTGCTGTCTTCCAGGTGCAAAAATTAAAGATGTGTCTGACAGGATATCAGGACTCTTCAGACCTAAAGATGACTACCCATTCCTGCTAATACATGTGGGGACAAATGACACCGCTAGAAACGACCTGGAAACCATCTGCAGTGACTTTGAAAACTTAGGTAAGAAAGTGAAAGAACTGGGAGCGCAGGTGGTCTTCTCTTCCATCCTCCCAGTGGATGGCCATGGAACAAGGAGGTGGAATAAGATTCTGCAGGTGAACAACTGGCTACGTCGATGGTGCCGTCAGCAAGGATTTGGATTTCTGGATCACGGAGTGAATTACCTATACGATGGACTACTTGCTAGAGATGGGGTGCACCTTACGAAGACTGGAAAACATGTATTTGGAAGTCGCCTTGCTACACTCATCAGGAGAGCTTTAAACTAGAACAATGTGGGAAGGGAAGCAAAACGCCAGCAAAAGCCATACACTTGACAAATACTATTGAGATTTCTGCTATTAGAAGAGAAGGGAAGAACAAAGACAAAAAAATTTACATAATAAAAATATTGAAGGAAGAGAAACCAATCACAAACTAAAGTGTTTCTATACGAATGCACAAAGCATGGGCAACAAACAAGGAGAACTGGAGCTACTAACGCAGGAGAAGAAATATGATGTCATTGGAATCACTGAGACTTGGTGGGACGATACACATGATTGGAATACAAGGCTAGAAGGATACAACTTATTTGCAAGAAACAGACTTGATAAACGAGGAGGAGGTGTTGCATTGTATGTTAGAAAAGCGTATATCTGCACAGAGATTGACGCTTCAGAGACTGGGAGTTCTGTGGAAACTGTTTGGGTAAGAATACAAGGACAGAACAATGGAAAGGACACCATTGTAGGCATTTACTACAGGCCGCCTGTGCAAGCTGAAGATATGGATGAACTCTTTATGCATCAAATGGCCAAGTTCTCCAAAAAATATGACATAGTGGTCATGGGAGATTTCAACTATCCAGACATTTGTTGGGAATCTCTCTCAGGCAAAACTAACAGGTCCAGGAAATTCTTATCCTCTCTTGCTGACAACTTTATCTTCCAAAAGGTAATGGAGAAAACAAGGGGATCTGCTACCTTGGATCTAATCCTCATAAACAGGGAGGAAATGGTGGAGGAGGTAAGAGTGGCTGGGACTCTAGGAGGTAGTGACCATGCTATTTTAGAATTTTGGATAACAAGAGGAGGAAGACTGTGAAGACTCAGGGTGGGTTTAGCATCCTTCTATACAGACTATGGGATTGGGTTTAGCATCCTTCTATACAGACTATGGGATTGGGTTTAGCATCCTTCTATACAGACTATGGGATTGGGTTTAGCATCCTTCTATACAGACTATTGGATTGAGTTTATCTTTCTATACAGACTATGGGATTGGGTTTAGCATCCTTTTATACAGACTATGGGATTGGGTTTAGCATCCTTTTATACAGACTATGGGATTGGGTTTAGCATCCTTTTATACAGACTATGGATTGGGTTTAGCATCCTTTTATACAGACTATGGGATTGGGTTTAGCATCCTTCTATACAGACTATGGGATTGGGTTTAGCATCCTTCTATACAGACTATGGGATTGGGTTTAGCATCCTTCTATACAGACTATGGGATTGGGTCTAGCACCCTTCTATACAGACTATGGGATTGGGTCTAGCACCTTTCTATACAGACTATGGGATTGGATCTAGCACCTTCTATACAGACTATGGGATTGGGTCTAGCACCCTTCTATACAGACTATGGGATTGGGTCTAGCACCCTTCTATACAGACTATGGGATTGGGTCTAGCACCCTTCTATACAGACTATGGGATTGGGTTTAGCACCATTCTATACAGACTGGGATTAGGGTTAGCACCCTTCTATTCAGACTATGGGATTGGGTTTAGCATCCTTCTATACAGACTATGGGATTGGGCTTGGCATCCTTCTATACAGACTATGGGATTGGGTTTAGCATCCTTCTATACAGACTATGGGATTGGGCTTAGCATCCTTCTATACAGACTATGGGATTGGGTTTGGCATCCTTCTATACAGACTATGGGATTGGGCTTAGCATCCTTCTATACAGACTATGGGATTGGGTTTGGCATCCTTCTATACAGACTATGGGATTGGGCTTAGCATCCTTCTATACAGACTATGGGATTGGGCTTAGCATCCTTCTATACAGACTATGGGATTGGGTTTGGCATCCTTCTATACAGACTATGGGATTGGGTTTAGCATCCTTCTATACAGACTATGGGATTGGGCTTAGCATCCTTCTATACAGACTATGGGATTGGGCTTAACATCCTTCTATACAGACTATGGGATTGGGTTTAGCATCCTTCTATATAGACTATGGGATTGGGCTTAGCATCCTTCTATACAGACTATGGGATTGTTCTTAGCATCCTTCTATACAGACTATGGGATTGGGTTTAGCATCCTTACACTGTGTGATATCACAGCTCTTCCAGATCTATTACAAGTACAGAGAACGTTGTGGGGCAGCCATGTTTTGGCCCATGCTATGAATAGAGCTGACTTGGGAAGCTGAACTCCTAGGGTGACATACCTTTTTGTGTAATTGTTGCATTACATATTGTGGACACTTGTCATTTAGACTAATTGTTTCCCAGCAAGTGAAATGGCAACCCACAGATGACTTGGAGTCTCCCTTATCAGTCCAAGTTCTGTGTCTGCTTTGCTTTGCCTGTATGTAAACTTTTCCCAGCCTATCTAATCTTAGATTAACCCATGGAATACTATAGCCCTGCCTCAGCTCTTTGAATTTTGTGTAATTTGACCCATTTCTGGGAACTCCCCGAGAAGATCAGGCTGTGATAGATATATAAAAGGTTAATTAAGAGCCAGCGGTGATTGAATACACAGCTTTCACTGTGTGTGACAAAATAACTCCTATGTTGGTGGAACCTTGTACAGAATGACACCAGGCACCATAAGGCTGTGTCCAGATAGGAGAAAGTTCACAGGACTCCCATGGCCTCCCTGAAGTTGCAATGAACCAAACATATGTCATGAGCCCTATTTTTAATTAGTCTTTTATTGTGATCTTGGCCCCAGATCTCCCCACTATAGGTGACTGGGCCTAATTATGAATTCTCTATATGGAGTGTTATATTTTAAGGCCCAAGTCTGTCCTGAGACATCCTTCCCTGGGTAGAGAATTCCTTATATAATGGATGCACATAAGCAGCTATACACCTTTTCTATAGGAAACCTTCAGCCATTCATTGTTATGTAATGAATCTGGGACACAGATCCACATCTTCCTCTATGCAGAAGACATTCTGACAATGGTGGAAGCCTCTGCGTCTCCAAGTTTCCTTAGACATCTGTAGTAGAGATGGAAGCCTTGTTGTGGACTAGTCTTATCCTACAAATGCTTCATTAATACGTCTTGAATGCCTTTACAATAGTAAATCGTGTTTAATATATACGGTCTCTTTTATATGGCATGTTCCTATTTTAACCTCTTTGGTGCCAGTTACCCAATACGGGTCTTCTCCTGTAGGTAAATATTCTTGCTGAAAGAGCGCTCTTGTGTTCACAATTGAGCTGTCATCACATAAGTTTCCCCATAGACAGCTGGGACCAACACAAGCAAAGCAGAATGCAGGTGAAGCTACATGACGTATAGGGATATTGGCATATTTTGCAAACATACACTCAGAAGTGTGCCCACCCAGAGATGTTGCCCCATTACACAGTTTAGTGTGCGTCCCATTACTTCATAGTCATAGGATAATTTAGTGTAAAAAAAAAAAAAAAAAGAACAGTGGTTTTATAGGAGATGTAGGAAAAAAAATAGCTAAACCACGCAGACATTGTCCTCATGGTTTTGTTAAAATATTGATGTAGTTTTAGCGTGAGATGCGATCGCAGACCCGATATTGAACCCATAGAAAACCAGCATGTATGTTTACGGCATCAGGATATGTAGGAAATAGGGCATCAAACCAATATTCTCATCATCGTGTTTTCCCATTGCATAAAAAATAGGACACGAGTGTGGAGACAGGCATGCTGGAGACTTGTGATGATGGCACGAGTCAATGGGTTCAACGTGATTACAGAACATGCGTGCGATCTGTCGTCTGAACTCGGCTATGTCTTACAATAATACGTTTCTTTTTTCTTTATTTGGTCTACCATGAATAATTGCCAAATCTAAATATTGGCGCCAATCCAATTCCTGAATATTAAAATGCGATGGATCTTATAGAAGAATGAGCTGGTTGCGCTTTGTAGATACATAATACGTTCACTGCTGCGAAGTGTAATGCAGGCAAGCGAGACTGGGGCGTTGGGAGAAGCTTGGGAGCTTCACATAGCAAATTTGTGCTTTTGTGTCGCCCTCACAGTCAAAATTATCATATAGCTGGTGGGAGTGTGCAGATGTTATTTATTTATACGTTGAATATTACAATTAATTAGTCATTATCTAAAAATATTAGCCACATTTCTGATATATTTGGTAAATGTGTATCCACTTTTAGTATGGAAGCATACTATCTGATAGTGTAATATATACTGTGTAAGCAGAAAATTCCCAGTGGTTAGACACAAGTATGTGTCAACACAAACTTAGTTCTGGCTATATTGTCTGTGTATCCATAACAGGCCATAGTATACCCCGAGTCCAGACTATACATGGGTTAAAGTGGCCTAGGCTTGATATTGACCTAGGCCATTTTATACCCTCCTTGATATCAGCAGGGTTGAGTGATATGCACAAGAATTTCAATGTCCTTTTGGGGTTCAAGTTTTTCAAGTAAGTCATGTGAGAAGAAAACTGACTTTAAATCTTAAACTTCTATATACATAGACTTTTTGTTACTTGAATCAGTAAAAATATTCGATTTCCACAAAGATATGTGATAAAGAATCTACCGCATCTCAGTAGTTAGATATTAAAAGCTGCCGTGTGTCTGAGTATGATAGAAATGGATCTGCACAGTGTACAACCAATCAGAGACGGGTGAGAAAACAGTGAAGTGATTACAGGGCTCATAAAATGGAGGGGTATAGTTTGGCCTAGGCATATACACCCAGGGCATTATTTGGCTTAGGACAGTTTATGCCCCGGGTATACTAGGCTTGGGTTCTTCTGCCCTTTTTTTTTTTTTTTTTTTTCATAGGTGACTTTATAATTTGTCCCACAAGAAAGCCTATCGATCTATTTCCTGTTAGTTTTGGACATGGCTGCTACTTGATTTTTTTTTTTTTTTTTTTACAATGCATGTTTAGGTTCACTCCAGATACATGATATCAATTTTGTAGAACCTTCCAATTGTATTGTTATCTTTGTATTGACAGGGGAAAGTCATGTGATATTACAAAAGTATTTACAAAGCTTTAAATTAACTCTTTCACAATGATTTGTGGTCTTATCTCTGTAATTAACTTCCTATTATTGAATTATCATGGCTTTCTTTACCTGGCTCGTACAGTCTACAGCAATTTTACTGTGTAAAGACATTTGGGTGGCCTGAAAGTGCTTGTGATATAGGCTCTTGCTCCTTGTGACATCTGACCTTTGCAGCCCACACTTACCTGTGAGCTGAAACTGCCAATAGTTGATACCAAAATGGTACCCTCTGTTTTCTCATCAGTGTCATTTGGAAGCTTTGGTTGAACTGTATTTCAGTCATTTTTTTTTCTTGGATACCCAAAAATAACAGATCTTACATACCGTAATTGTTAAACTTGAATGGTTCTTTTCAATTATCCAGTGTTTTTTGACTGATTGATGTAAAGTAGGTTATATAGGAAAAATTAGATTTCTACATAGTGATATTTTGGTCCTATTCACTTGGCAGAGCATGCACCTTCTCTTTCCACTATGAATGACTGAAAGTTACAGGAAGCGAAGTTTTTATAAAATTTATAGTGGGTAAACCCCCTTAGAAAAAAAGCAATCAACAGTTTCATACTTCCTTAATTAAAAGGGGTATTCACCATCTCCAAGATCCTTTCTCAATATATAGTAGGTGTAATAATAATAATATTGTTGGCAAATACCTAAAATTAGAAGTATAGTATAGTTCTTCTGATTACTATTTTGCCTACCCAAGCTGCAGGGCATTTCAGTAGCTTAGGTATCCTGGTTACTTACAACCACTCATTTGTGAGTTAGTTATGTTAGTTTCGTAACCTGGATACTTAATCTACTGCAATGCCCTACATGTGTTGTAAGTGACATAGCAAATCAGAAAAAACTATACATTTCTTATTAAAGGTATTTGCTAATATTTTTATTATTCCACCTACTATATTGGGATAGGATATTTGGAGATGGGAATACCCCTTTTAAACTATGGGCAGCATAAAATCTAGACAGTCTTCCTCATACGGGTAGATACTCTGAAACATTGCAGGGTTTTTAAAAACAAGCCTGATATGAGAGAAAAGTCTGTGGGCAGCTCATTTTGCTTTTCTCCGCTATCTCATTTGAAAAGGGTATTCCTATATTGGAATGTTTCCCATATTCAGATTTATCCTTGAGAATTGGGGCTCAAGATGATGCGCACTACCGCCTATTCATTCTTTATGGGACGCTGGAGATGCCGAATGCTGCACTCTGTGGTATTTGGCGCTCCCCTAAAATGAATGGAGCCGCAGTGCTCATCAGCGACCTCTGCTTCATGCAAGCAGTTCAGAGCTTGGTTTTGGGATTGATGGTGTCCGCAGTTGGATCCCCAAGTAATCGTGAAGTTATCTCCTATACAATGGATCGGGGAAACTTCCAAAACTAGAGAATACCCCTTTAATTGACAGATTTCTCCCAACACGCAAGTAGAGAAAATTAAGGCCTGTCAAGAAGCCGAGCTGAACTTTGTTATCTGGGACCCAAGGCCAGAAAAATACTGGTGAAGGCAGGGTGACCTGTTGGTACCTTCCATCCCAAAACCGCTATGGTGATTCTTCATCATTAGATTATTCTTACGGTTTTAGTGTATAGACCAGATATTACCATCCCACAACACGGGGTTTTTCCTTAAAATCCGCTCCACCTATAACCACATATTTAAAGGGAATCTGTCCCCTCCGGGACTATATAACTATTAATATGGGCATAAGGTAATAGGACCAGTGTAACATTCCTATCTGTATGCCTCATGTTAATGGTTTGTTGTTGAGAAATGTTATACTCTTTTCTTACGCTAATTGATTTCTTCCAGGCATCGGGGCATGCGGTGCTGTAAGAAATCCCTGTTCCTGTCTTCATTGTAATATTACCCCTCCCATCCGCATCAGTTACGACCCCGGAATCCTGCGCCCTGCACTCCCTCAGAAATCCATACCTCCTCCTCCCTTCTGTGGGCACTGTATTCAGGGATCTTCTGCGCAGGCTCTGGGGAGTCACTGTGCCCTCCGGTGTGTCCCCCAATAATTGCTCTTCATAGTCATTCTAGGAACCATGTGTACATGGCGATGACTATACTGGGAGAAGTGGGGAGAGCACCCTTATCGGCACGCACACGGAGGTCACTGGAGCAGAAGTCGCCGGTGCCTGCGCAGAAGATCCTCGAGCACATGCCACAGAAAGGAGGATAAGGTATGTGTTTTGAGAGCATGCAGGGGCAGGTTCGGGATTGCGGGGTCGTAACTGATTTTTGATGGTAGGAGGGTAGTATTGTAATGAAGGCAGGGATTTCTTTACAGCACGCAGCCCCCGGGGCCTGGAGAAACATTAACATAAAGACAGAATATAACATTTCTCGCATCAAGACCATATTATGAGGCATACAGGTAGGACTAATGTAACATTTCTATTTCTGTATGCCCATAGTAATAGGTTATGCACTTCCCGTGGGGGTGGGCAGATTCCCAATCAGTGTGAAGCACTACCTCATTTATCCAACTTCTTTTATTACCAAATAATAGACATGTTGGGGCAGATTTATCAAAACTGTCAAAAAAAAACAAAAACTTATTATTGCCCATAAAACCAATCACTGTACAGCTTTTATTTAAAAAAAAAAAAAGTCGTGTATGGTGTGCATGCTTGCATTAATTGTCAGCTAATGTGCAGGGACAGCTGTATGGGAATCTGTCACCAGGTGTTTGTTCCCATCGAGAGCCGACTAATGCAGGGGTAGAGACATGATTCAGCAATGTGTCACTTAAGGTCCATTTACATTAAAGATGTTTGGCACTAAACAAATGCTGATCAGCTACTTTCTTGCTCATGAGCTATCCTTTTAATAGCCCGTTTACAAAGGCAGACTGTGCTACAGATGCTCGCTGAATGATCGCTGAGTGCTCATAGGCTGCCATAATTCTCGGCAGCACAAGTGCATTTACACAGGAGCTACTGAGAACAATGATCTTTTGTGCGGTCCAAAGGATATTTTGCCTGACAAGCAAGTGTTTTCCTTGTTTGCAAGGAATTGGCAACTTGTTTATACTGCCCAATTATTGGGATACACGCTTTCAACAATCTAGCAGTGTAAATGGACCTTTACTGGGTTGCTTTTGTATTTGGAGCGCCACCAGGGCAGTGGGGATACTCGGTACCGGGGCCGCTTTTTAAGGGGCAGTGTCACGGCAGCAGTGCCGGTCTGTGACCTGGGCATCCAATAAAAAGGGGATGATGATGAAAAAGGAGAAAAATAAAGCGTTTGTAATAAAGTGTTTGTGACTCCACCTGTGGTACTCGGCAATAAAGATGTTAGCCGACGCTGCAGATTCAGTCCACTGTTGATGCAGCAGAGTTGGTTCAGCCCTCCAAGGCAGGGCTATGTCCCAGGGCAGTTGAGATATTAAAGATAATGTTGGAAGTGAATGTGGGCAGGGCAGCTGATGCAGGAATAATTCCGAGGACACAGCGGGGTGCAGTTTCCAATGCTTTACTCACAGTTTCTTATGCGCAGATGCCCACTTGGTGCCGTCCTCCAGGTGAGGGGTCCAGCAAACTCCCAGGTAGATCAGGATACACCTTTCCAAGACTCCCTTCAATTGTTCCTTACCTGGCCGTCTCACTGTGCTGACTTTCCACCCTTCCTGTCCAACCCTCACCGTCAGTGTCCCGAGCCAGCAGCGTGGACCCTGTCAGGCAACGTCCTGTGTCCCTTGCTTTCCCATATGGCTGTCTTTTCATCGAAGATAACTGTGGCTGAAGCTCCTACAGGTACCACTGCCTCCTGCTTGCTAGCTGAGTCTTGAAGTCCTCCACTAGGCTTGGGGGCCGGTACCCTACGGCGACCTGGTCCTCCACTACTGGATCGGGCCCATGGATGGACTATCACTATTTCCCTGCCCCTAGGACCCCTTCTGTACTTCTGGAAGCTTCTTTCTGTCTCGTGCTTACTACTAGCTTTCTGCGTCTGGGACGAGCTCCTTACCGCTTGAGCTTCCCTCTGTTTTCTGACTCTACAGTCTCCTTCCGCTCATAAGCTCCACACCCTTCCGTCTACTTTCTCCCCCCACTCTCCCAACACCTTTACTACCCAGCTGGGATGAGACCATCCTCCCTTAGTGTACGTCCAGGGTGCACTGCTGCAATAGTCTGTGTTGGGCGCAGGTGTTAGAATCCTGGGTGGTGCTCCCCTTACCTGAGAGTGGGGTACCACACCTCTGGATGAGGTGCAGTACCTCTGTCGCTAAATAGTGACGTTTTTTAGCGATCCCGTTAGCGATGTTGTTTAGTGTGGCATACCTTTAGTGACAGAGTCCCTTTTAAGGAGTTAGGCCGGCGTCACACTAGCGAGTTTGATGCGAATTAGTCGCACGACTTACTCGCATCAACACCCGGCACGGCCGCCCTCTCTCGGACCAGAGTGCGCGGCTGCATGTATTTCTATGCCGCCGCGCACTCTGGTCCGAGAGCGGGCGGCCGTGCCGGGTGTTGATGCGAGTAAGTCGTGCGACTAACTCGCATCAAACTCGCTAATGTGACGCCGGCCTTATAGCGAAAGTTATTCACAGAATAGGTAATAACTTGCTGATAAGGGTGGTCCCACCACTGGAAGTCCTCCTGAATGGAGAAAGAAAACTGTTGTGAAGAAGAAACGGAGAGTTGTTGTCATGGGCGATTCCCTGTTGAGAGGAACAGAGGCCGCTATCTGCAGACCGGATATAACCTCAAGAGAAATGTGCTGTCTTCCAGGTGCAAAAATTAAAGATGTGTCTGACAGGATATCAGGACTCTTCAGACCTAAAGATGACTACCCATTCCTGCTAATACATGTGGGGACAAATGACACCCCTAGAAACGACCTGGAAACCATCTGCAGTGACTTTGAAAACTTAGGTAAGAAAGTGAAAGAACTGGGAGCGCAGGTGGTCTTCTCTTCCATCCTCCCAGTGGATGGCCATGGAACAAGGAGGTGGAATAAGATTCTGCAGGTGAACAACTGGCTACGTCGATGGTGCCGTCAGCAAGGATTTGGATTTCTGGATCACGGAGTGAATTACCTATACGATGGACTACTTGCTAGAGATGGGGTGCACCTTACGAAGACTGGAAAACATGTATTTGGAAGTCGCCTTGCTACACTCATCAGGAGAGCTTTAAACTAGAACAATGTGGGAAGGGAAGCAAAACGCCAGCAAAAGCCATACACTTGACAAATACTATTGAGATTTCTGCTATTAGAAGAGAAGGGGAAGAACAAAGACAAAAAAATTTACATAATAAAAATATTGAAGGAAGAGAAACCAATCACAAACTAAAGTGTTTCTATACGAATGCACAAAGCATGGGCAACAAACAAGGAGAACTGGAGCTACTAACGCAGGAGAAGAAATATGATGTCATTGGAATCACTGAGACTTGGTGGGACGATACACATGATTGGAATACAAGGCTAGAAGGATACAACTTATTTGCAAGAAACAGACTTGATAAACGAGGAGGAGGTGTTGCATTGTATGTTAGAAAAGCGTATATCTGCACAGAGATTGACGCTTCAGAGACTGGGAGTTCTGTGGAAACTGTTTGGGTAAGAATACAAGGACAGAACAATGGAAAGGACACCATTGTAGGCATTTACTACAGGCCGCCTGTGCAAGCTGAAGATATGGATGAACTCTTTATGCATCAAATGGCCAAGTTCTCCAAAAAATATGACATAGTGGTCATGGGAGATTTCAACTATCCAGACATTTGTTGGGAATCTCTCTCAGGCAAAACTAACAGGTCCAGGAAATTCTTATCCTCTCTTGCTGACAACTTTATCTTCCAAAAGGTAATGGAGAAAACAAGGGGATCTGCTACCTTGGATCTAATCCTCATAAACAGGGAGGAAATGGTGGAGGAGGTAAGAGTGGCTGGGACTCTAGGAGGTAGTGACCATGCTATTTTAGAATTTTGGATAACAAGAGGAGGAAGACCTGTGAAGACTCAGACGTCAAGGTTAGATTTCAGAAAGGCAGATTTTAAGGAACTCAGAAAGAGAATTGGAAGGATCCAATGGCTGGATATCCTTAAGGACAAAAATGTCCAGGAAGGATGGAAAATCTTGAAAAATGAGATTCTCAAAGCACAATCGTTAACAATTCCAAAAAGAGGGAAGAATGGGAAGCATTTAAGGAAACCAGGATGGATGAACATAGAACTTAAACACATGCTAAAAAGGAAGAAAGAAATGTTTATCAAATGGAAAGAGGGAGGCATATCTAAAGAAGAATATAATGCCGTCTGCAGAACCTGCAGGGCACAAATCAGATTATCTAAAGCTGACAATGAATTAAGGCTTGCAAGTGACGTCAAAAGCAACAAAAAAGGATTTTGGGGATACGTCAAAAGTAAAAGAAAAGTCAAAGATGCTATAGGATTTTTACAGGATGAAATGATGAAATGGTAAGTCAGGATGTTGAGAAGGCTGAACTTTTAAATTCCTATTTTGCATCTGTTTTCTCTCAGAAAGGAAATGTAACATCAACTGATCTTCACTGTCCTATTAAAGGAATAGAAGAATCCAGGATATCTATAAACAGAAAGACAGTGAGGAAACACTTAGCTAACATAAATGAATTCAAGTCTCCAGGTCCAGATGAATTACACCCCAGGGTACTGAAGGAGATAGCAGAAGAAATTCTTGAACCACTGTCCATAATCTTTGAAAATTCTTGGAGAACAGGAGAAGTCCCAGAAGACTGGAGAAGAGCAAATGTTGTTCCTATCTTCAAAAAGGGGAAGAAGGTGGACCCAGGGAACTACAGGCCGGTGAGTCTGACTTCTATACCAGGAAAGATCTTTGAACAAATTATTAAAGAACATGTATGCAAGTACCTGGATAAGAATGAAGTGATTAAACAGAGTCAGCATGGGTTTGTAACTAATAAGTCATGTCAGACTAACTTAATTTCCTTCTATGACAGAATCACTGACTGGGTGGATCAAGGAAATGCTGTAGATATAGTATATCTTGACTTCAGCAAAGCATTTGACAAAGTATCTCACACAATCCTTATTGAAAAAATGACTAAGTATGGAATAGACAAGGCAACTGTTAGGTGGATTCATAACTGGCTTAGTGATCGGACCCAAAGAGTGGTTGTAAATGGCTGCACATCCAGTTGGAAGAATGTCTCAAGTGGGGTACCACAAGGCTCTGTTTTGGGCCCTGTATTGTTCAACATCTTTATCAATGATTTAGATGAAGGAATTGAGGGTAAACTGATCAAATTTGCTGATGACACAAAGCTAGGAGGGGTAGCTAATACTAGAGAAGAGAGAGAGAGGATTCAAAAAGATATACATAAACTGGAGCAGTGGGCAGCAACTAACAGAATGGATTTTAACAGGGAAAAATGCAAAGTACTACATGTGGGCAATAAAAATGAAAAAAGCATATACAAAATGGGAGGAATAGGGCTAAGTAACAGCACATGTGAAAAAGACTTGGGTATACTAATTGATCACAGACTTAACATGAGTCAACAGTGTGATGCAGCAGCAAAAAAGGCAAATGCAATTCTAGGATGTATCAACAGAAGCATACAGTCTAGATCACGTGAGGTCATTATTGCCCTCTACTCCTCTTTGGTCAGACCTCATCTGGAATACTGTGTCCAGTTTTGGGCACCACATTTTAAAAAAGACATCAACAAACTGGAGCAAGTTCAGAGAAGAGCCACCAGAATGGTGACCGGTCTGCAAACCATGTCCTATGAGGAACGGTTGCAAGATTTGGGAATGTTTAGCTTGCAAAAAAGAAGACTGAGAGGAGACTTAATAGCTGTCTACAAATATCTCAAGGGCTGTCACATTGTAGAAGGATCATCTTTATTCTCATTTGCACAAGGAAAGACTAGAAGCAATGGGATGAAACTGAATGGGAGGAGACACAGATTAGATATTAGAAAAAACTTTTTGACAGTTAGGGTGATCAATGAGTGGAACAGGCTGCCACGAGAGGTGGTGAGTTCTCCTTCAATGGAAGTCTTCAAACAGAGGCTGGATAGACATCTGTCTGGGATGATTTAGAGAATCCTGCTTTGAGCAGGGGGTTGGACCAGAAGGCCCAGGAGGTCCCTTCCAACTCTACCATTCTATGATTCTATGATTCCTGGTAAAAGGGCTTTGAATTGCAGTGTTTGTATGGAATGAGGGCCGTGCATGCTCCGTTCATTGTCATGCGCCTTGATTGGAAAAGAAACTAAACCCCATTAACTGAAACACCACAGAGCCATACAAGAAAAGCAGTGTATGACAAGGACAAAGGTAAGAAGAATACACTACAAAAACTACCAGAGAAATACAAAAGAAATGAGCTTTATTCACAGCAGCACATATACTGTATAACCAAACAATGACAAAGCATGCATAAGCTGCAATTGTGCCCATGGCACTTCACCCCATTCATCGTGCCCACAGCAGTGGCCTCCATGTGGAAGCCCCTTGGTCTGGCTGTATATACAGTACTTTTTACTTATGCATGCACTTGCTATTATTACTTTGCCTTGGATATACTCGTATGTTCCCTTTTGCTTTCTTATCTGCTCTCTACCGTTCCAGCTGCAGACTCATGGATATTATTGGAGCTTAGTTGCTCTTTTTAACTGTTTTTCAATGTCTGGTCCTATATATGCTGCTTTTTTCTGATATATCTGGTAATTTGTGTAGTGTATTCCTATGCCCTTATCGCACACCCTCACTAACATACATGGCTGTGATCCTACAGTCAGTGGCTGATACAGGTTGCCCTCGGGCAGGAATTTTTAATTCTATATTGTACAGCTCCTTGTCTAGGTTTCTGGCCGCCCTGCAGTCTGAATGGACGGTTACCTAGGTAAGACTCATGGCGGTCTGAAGCTCGCTGGATGCTGCCAGCCTCTGTCCCCTGTTCTTTGCTTCTCCTATGCTGCAGGCGTGCCTCTGCTAACGGCCTGGAATGATTGACTGGTCCCCAAAAAATTTAGAGGTTCAGCTAAAAATGAATCCAATATTTATAGGACCTTAAAGGGAATCTGTCACCAGGTTTTTACTACCCCATCTAAGAGCAGCAAGATGTAGGATCAGAGACCCAGATTCCAGCAATGTTTGACTTACTGGGCTACTTGTTGTAGTTTTGATAAAATTACAGGGTTTGTTTTTTGTTGTTGCATATTTACCAGTTCTCAAAATGCTTAACTCCCGCCCATACCACTGATTGACAGCTTTCTGTACACACTGTGCATAGGCAGAAAGCTGCCTATTGGGGGCAGGGTTATACAAAGCTTCTAAATATGGAGGACTACAAGGTAGCAGGTTTACCAATCTTCTAGTGGTGATGTCCTGTTGATAAAATTTAGATTTTATCAAAACTACAGCAAGCAGCCGAGTAAGTGACACATTATTCTGCTCTCAGATTAAGTGGCAAAAACCTGGTGACAGATTCCCTTTAGAATCAGCTGTCCCTTATTTGGATTCCTTTCTATAGAAGTTCCTTTTGTTATGGGCTTGTTCACATGACAGTATTTTCGGTGCAAATCCTTCCAACAAAACATTGGATCACGCTCGGACCAATGTTATGTTATGGGGTCGTGCACATGTCTGATTTATTTATTTTTCCTTGGACAGAGCTGAATCTCAGAATGCCTGAGTGTGATCTGGTATTTGGATCGCACTCAGCCATACGAATCTATGAGTCCATGGAAATCATTGGACTACACTTGGATGACATCTAAGTGCAGTCCACCGACTGACAGAATGGAGATTTTTTTTTTTCCTCTATCTTCTTCTCTTCATCCTAACGAATTGGATCAGACTGATCAGAGTGTAACTTGCATAACTGACCCGATTCTCACATATGAGAGAATATACAGCCATATGACACTAGCCTAGCTTTCAGTCATTGAGCAAAAGTTATTTTTTCTTGGATAGTACATTTTTCACTGTCTTCTCGAGTAAATGTTACTCCCTGCGTAAAGTACATCCTGTGATAATATTTAGTTAAAGGCCGCAGTTAAAAACAAAAACATAGCTGTACAAAGAGTATTTATTTAACAGAAAAATTGGGACTTCCAACACTGAGGAAGTGGATTAATGAACAGATGCAAAGAAAGTGGGTAATTGCTGTCAGATGGCAGCCCCCCTAATTCAGTAAGCACGTTCTGATCAGATACCTTGTTCCGACACAGGAAGGAAACGCAGTGTTAATAGGACAGTTTCATTGTTAGGCCGGAGTCACACTGGCGACAGAATCGGACGACTGCAATGCGATGAAAAATCGCATTGCAGTCGGACCTATGTTAATCTATGGAGCAGCTCCCAGTATCCGATTTTTTGTGGTCCGTTTTAAACGTCCGTGTACAATCGCAGCATGCTGCGATTGTCACCGATTGTCGGTCGACAATCGCCAATGCAAGTCTATGGGAGCGATGAAAAATCGGATTACAAACGGACCACACTGTGTGACTTGCGATTAAATCGCATCAGTGTCCTTTAGAAAAGCCGGCAATTCATCCCTGCCTATACTGTAAAATCACACTGACAGCTTTAATAAAGAATCGAATCAATACATATCCACACATAGAATCCACATATATATATATATATATATATATATATATATATGTCATTGTGACATATATATATATATACATATATTTATAGTTGTTACACTTCTACATACTGTAATAGCCGCTAATTCAATTGCCGGCTTCAGTGAAATCACAGAAGCCGACATGCAATGATACATTGTTTCCACACATTTAACCATGTAATTTCATGTATTTTTATATATGTTTGAAACATACAATTACATGAGTATATGTGTGCTAAATTTCAGACATGTAGGGGTTAATTAAAGGTGTAAATTCGTTGAAAAAAAATGCGTGGGCTCCCGCTGTATTTTCTCCACCAGACAGACAAAGCAAGCGAGTGGGGGCAGATAATAATAGCCTAGGGAGGGTACATTTTTTTTGTGCCCCCCTGGCTACTAACATCTGCCCCCAGACACCCCAGAAAGGGCAAATCTATAATTAGATTCGCCCTTTCTGGCACTTTGCCCGTCTATTCCCATTGCCCTGTAGCGGTGGCGAATGGGTTAATCTCACCTTAATGTCACCTTAGTATTGAAAGGTGACCTTAAGGTAGGTTAATAATTGATAGCTGTCAATTAGACAACTATCAATTATTAATCCTATTGTAGTAAATTAAAAAAACACAGACACATTAATTAAAAATTATTTTAATGAAATAAAAACACCTTTTTTTGACCATATTTTATTTTACACTTAATCCGTGCGAAGCCATTGATCTCCTAAAATAAATAAAAAAAAATAAAACAACATTATTCTTACCTATTCCGCTGATCTGTCACGTCCCACGCTGTAATCCTTCACAAAGGGTTAACTAGCTTTGAGCCAAGCTGTGCAAGTAATCCTGCATGCTCAGCTCAAAGCTCATGAATGAATAAGTTCCTCTCCTGGCGACAGGAGAGGATGTGTTTCATGAATGAAGCTTAATTGATTGTGTCCACTTTCCCTTTAGGTCAGGTCACTAAAGTTAAATTGCCAATAAATCAATTAAGCTCCATTCATGAATCTATTCCTCTACTTTCGCTGGGAGAGGAACTTATTCATTCAGGGGAATACAGGTCTGAGACAGCATTATTAGCTCTCTGCGACCTGTAACCTGTTAACCTTTCTGATGGATTACACCGTGGGACCTGACTGTACATCGGATTGGTAAGTATAATTTTGCTTTTTTATTTTATTTTTATTACAGGAAATGGTTTTAGCAGGAAAATAAAATATGGTCAAAAACTGTGTGATTATTTAATTAAACTTATTTTTTATTAAACTGTGTGTGTTTGATTTTTCTTTCATACAATAGGATTAATAATTGATAGTTGTCTAATTGACAGCTATCAATTATTAACCTGCCTTAAGGTCACCTTTCAATACTAAGGTGACAATAACGCCAGATTATTAACCCATTCGCCACCGCTACAGGGCAATGGGAATAGACGGGCAAAGTGCCAGAAAGGGCGAATCTAATTATAGATTTGCCCTTTCTGGGGTGTCTGAGGGCAGATGTTAGTAGCCAGGGGGGGCACAAAAAAAATGTACCCTCCCTAGGCTATTATTATCTGCCCCCACTCGCTTGCTTTGTCTGTCTGGTGGAGAAAATACAGCGGGAGCCCACGCATTTTTTTTCAACGAATTTACACCTTTAATTAACCCCTACATGTCTGAAATTTAGCACACATATACTCATGTAATTGTATGTTTCAAACATATATAAAAATACATGAAATTACATGGTTAAATGTGTGGAAACAATGTATCATTTCATGTCGGCATCTGTGATTTCACTGAAGCCGGCAATTGAATTAGCGGCTATAACAGTATGTAGAAGTGTAAGAATTATAAATATATGTATATATATATGTCACAATGACATATATATATATATATATATATATATATATATATATATATATATATATATGTGCTCTATGTGTATATATCTATTCTTTCTTTTGGCATTTAAATACTATTCTTTTGGATCCATTATATGTCAGTTTTGCAAGCCTGCGAGAAAATCTCGCAAGTTGGATGAAAATCGGATGTTACAAGGTACACACACATGTGATTAAATCGCATCTTTGAAGGAAAATCGGATGCCAGAAGGATGTGTGATGTTTTTATTTTGATCCGATTGTCGACCGTCTAAAACGGACCGATTTTTTGTGGTTGTGTGTGACTCCGGCCTTAGGGTGATGTCTGCCCTGACGTTCGTTCTAATTCTATCTATGCATTTTATATTCCGTTCAGGCAGTATATCAGTAATAGGGTCCTTTTTGGTAAAGGAGAACTCCAAGCAAGAGCAGAATCTATGTAGTAGGGTTAGACTTCGTTATAAAACTGACATTGTCGCCTTGCCTGCAAATTTCTAGTGTGTATGACCAATGTGCAATGGTAACGATAATGCATGATGCACAATTGGATAATCCAATAATATCTTCTGGAAAATCACATTCTATATATATTTCTCAGCTTTCAAGAAGAAGACCGGACTCTTATCATGAAAAGTCCAGAGAACACCTGGATGATGGTGAGTTCAAATAATTTATCTTCATGTGACTATAAGTAATGTATTATACAAGGCATTATAAAGAGACGCAAATTAAAGTCAATCTGTTATGGGCTGGGAAGAGGCTGAGTGTCGTACTATTCAATTGCATTACTAATAGAAAGTCCCAAATATGACTTTCCCCATGATGTATATCTAGTTCTGGGGATATACAGTTGTAAACAGCTTGCCTGAACTGCTCCCACTTTCAGGCTTCCCCCAACCATTCCTATATATCAGTAATGCTGGATTTAAGTGGTTACATGAAGCAGATGCTGTAGATCAGCCAATTTTTCTGAATCTTTGGTCTAAGGCTGGAGTCTCACGATTCGAGCGTATAAAAAAATTGATCTAATTTTCATCCAGAAAAGTGGAACGATTTCTTTTCTCGCTTGTCATCCGTGTACAATTCGTTTTTTTAACTCAGCAGCTATTACTCTTTTACAGGACCATTTACAGCTTCCTATGCAATGTAACTCCATTGAATGCCATACTGGTCCGTACGGCAGCCGATATTTTTATTTAATTTTTTTTTAATTTAAAAGCTTTGGAAAAGATGAAAATCTGCACTGCTTCATTGAACAACATAGGTCTTAGTGTGTTCGTTTTTTTATCGGATTGCACTCATCCGAATTATACTCTCGTGTGAGCTAACCCTAAAGGTGGCCATTAGTGATGATCTAGAGTGCCTGATACTCGATTGATCATCAGGGGTGCTCGGGTACACTCATTACTCAATTTAGTATTGCAGATGCTCAAGCGCCTTGCTCGAGGCATGTTTTACGGCTTCGGGCTGCATGCGACTTGCATTAGATGAGGTAAATCCGCAGTTAAGAACAAGCACATGCGTTGTAAGTGCATTTACAGGTGGTTTTAGCCTGGTTTAAACTAATATTTAAAAAAATGATGTAGGGTCCCTCCCTATTTTTGGTAACCAGCAAAGGTAAAGCAGACGGCTGTGGGTTTATATTATCAGGCAGGGAAGGTCCCTGGATATTGGATCCTTCCCAACCTAAACATATAAACCCATAGCCACCCCGGAATTGGCGCATCACATAGGATGCGCCAACTTTGGCTCTTTGCCCGGCTCTTCCCGGTTTCCCAGGTGTGGTGGCAGTCGGGGTGGTGGTAGTTGGGCTTGACAGCTGTAATTTGTCAAAAATCACAGCTGGCATCAAGCCCTGGGGTTAGTAATGGAGAGATGTCTATCAGACACCCCTATTACCAACCCAGTAATCAAAAAATAAAACGCACAAAGCTTTTATTTATTTGAATAAAAGACCCCCCCACTGTCCCTTGTTCACCAATTTATTGAAAGAAAAATAAAACAAATTTCAATGACTTTTCATTTATTTTAAAAAACATATAGAAGAAAATGAGACACCACAGGTAAAAACGGGGGACACCTACAAAGACAGGAGTTAATCCATAGTAGGAATCTTGCTAACGTGTGCAAGTGATAAAGGAATATAAGTCTGGTATGGGCAACAAGTAAGGTATAGACAAATAATGTAATTGCATGCATTTTTTCTATGTATTGGAGTTATTTTTTGGTTATGCATTTAAGCCTTATTGCATGGATTGTAAATTTAGGTGTTTTTTCAGAAAACGATAACTGAAAGACAGAAATAAAAACAATAGACACATTCTCCTTCACCAATTTCTCAAAATGTTGCTACGCCCGTCCGATGTAGTCCACGGTTCTCGATTCTGTCTTCGGCGTCCATGAATAGCAGTAAAGTGATCGTTATTCACAGGCCCCGGGTAGTGAAGTCAGCGCTCCTCATCGTCGCTGAGCACAGTGAGACACTGCGGCTCTGGGTGTCGTGGTCGCTACCCGCCGCTTGTGAATAGTGATCACTTTACTGCTATTCACAGATGCCGAAGACAGATTTGAGGACCGTGGACTACATCGGACCTGCGTAGCAACATAAAACGGGTGAGTATATGCATAATTCTATCATTATGCTTAAAGCGATTTGTGCTGACCGATTCCCTTTAAAACCCCCCTTACACATTGGACTACTGTATGAAAAACTTGGAAGGATCCACCTATTTTGATGGGAACCGCCAACCATCTCTTTGGTATGGTGGTCTCCCGACTGTCCACGAATGATTGTTGGGGAATCTAAGGATCGGGTACTTGGTTAGCTAATTCAATCACTTGATCGGTTCGGAGATATTATTCTGGCAGCAGCTCTCACATAGAGAATACAGGCACACTCGGGAGGGCCAAGCGTTCTGTGGATGGGGAATCGTGGGACATAGCCGTCAGCTGTACAGTCGTATTGGCACTTCTATTTCAGTGGATAAATGATAGTGAAACGTAACTTTACACAATTACCATGGAAGATGTTGACAATAGCTATATATGCCATTATGGGTATTTTGAAGTCAACAAATTAGACAACTGTGCTGCAAAATAACATGGCTGAAAGATTACTACTCTTCTTCCAGTGAAAACATACCTCTGAGCATAAAAAAAAACATTGAGGTGAAACTAGAGGACCCTGATTGAACGCGCTTAGATATTTTTCACATTTTTTCCTAATCGGACCGTCTGTAGAAGTTTGTATACAGAGGCAATTGGCCAGATGGTTTAAAGTCTGAAATGGTGTTTTGGCCAAAAAGTTGTTGGAGGCAGCCGAAGGTTTTCCAGGTGCACTTGATCTAGAAGTGTCAGAACCCCATTAAGATGAAATCCTGGTGGACATTAAATTACAAATTGATAGACTAATAAGATATTTCCTACTTTAAAACTATGTTGATGAATGTTGCGTTATTGGGAGTCATTGTACCGATCTAAATGACAGAAAACCTCATGTCCCTTCAACTCCTTTTTTTAAAGAATTTAAAAAACAATTAAGGTCTATCCTTATCATATATGGTATCAAATGAAATGTTTTAAAGATAATTTCTCCAAATTAAAAAAAAAAATAGTGTAGCAATGTAATTGTCCTAATTTCTAGTCTTTCTTTTATCATCTTGGTTTTCTTTTTTTTTCTTCCTTTATTTTATGTTCTCAGGGGTGAACCTAGCCTCTCTGCTGCCTGAGGCGAACTGCAGAACTGCGCCCCCCCATTGTAAAATTGTACTCTTACTAGCCTAACGTGACGCACATGTGAAATACATACACTTTTAGGGTATGTGCAGACGTTGCAGAATCTGCTGTGGAATTTTCCGCGCAGATTTTGCTAAATCCGCAGGTAAAATGACCTGCGTTTTACCTGCGGATTTGCCGCGGATTTCCCCTGCGTTTTGAGACCTGAGGATTCCTATTTAGAGCAGGTCTCAAAACGCTGGCGAACTGCACAAAAGAAGTGACATGCTGCGGATTTAAATCCGCGCGGAAAAATCCGCAGCATGTGCACTGCGTTTTTTTTAATTTCCATTGAATATAATGGTACTGTACATCACTTGCAGTTCTGCTGCGGATCTGCAGCGGCAAATCCGCGGCGGATCTGCAGCAGATTCTGCAACGTGTGCACAGACCCTTAAACAGGAATATGTTTGAAACATCGATTTTTATATTTGTTAAAGTTCTGTATAAGTAGTACACCTTGTAAACACATGGCTCCACTCCGTAAACCTTGTACACATGCGTCTTTGGACCATACACCTCATACACATGCGGTTCCGCTCCATACACACGCAGCTCCACTCCATACACCCCGTACACACATGGCTCTGCTCCGCTCCGTACACACACGGCTCAAGCACGGAGCCCTGTGTGTACGGAGCTGAGCGGCTCAGCTCCGTACACTTCATACACACAGGGCTCCATTTCGTACGCCTCGTACACACACAGCACTGCTACAGCCACCTCGTACACACACGGCTCCGCTCCGTACACTTCGTACACACGGCTCCGCTCCGTACACCTCGTACACACACGGCTCCGCTCCGTACACCTCGTACACACACGGCTTCGCTCCGTACACCTCGTACACACACGGCTTCGCTCCGTACACCTCGTACACACACGGCTTCGCTCCGTACACCTCGTACACACACGGCTTCGCTCCGTACACCTCGTACACACACGGCTTCGCTCCGTACACCTCGTACACACACGGCTTCGCTCCGTGCACCTCGTACACACACGGCTCCGCTCCGTACACCTCGTACACACACGGCTTCGCTCCGTACACTTCGTACATATAGGGCTCCGTTTCGTACGCCCCGTACACACAGCACTGCTACAGCCACCTCGTACACACACGGCTCCGCTCCGTACACTTCGTACACACACGGCTCCGCTCCGTACACTTCGTACACACACGGCTCCGCTCCGTACACTTCGTACACACACGGCTCCGCTCCGTACACACACGGCTCCGCTCCGTACACCTCGTACACACACGGCTCTGCTACATCCACACTGTAAACCCCTCCTGATCCCACACATAAACTTACCTTCATCCAGCACCATGACAACCAGGACAGCTGACCTGCACACAGGGAACAAAACAGGAGAAAAAATGGAGTTTTCATTTTCATTGCAAAAATATAAAAAGTTTATTTAAGCCACAATAAGGCGACAAGACATAAGACATAACATGACAATGATGTGTATAAAAAGACACAAAAACATATGGCAAGCAGAAAAATACCGTAACACAATATAGCCAATTCAATAGCAGGAGGAAAAAAATCCCTAGATATAATGAACACTAGAAAACCTGGGGCACACCATAGTCCCATAGCTGATTACCATAGTCAGAGTCAGGAGTGTGTTCAGAGGAAGGTATGTCCAGACCCACCGCAATTACATAGCTTAAACACAATGAGAGGTTATATTGTGTCAAAGAGCGGGGTGTAAGGAAGAAAAAAAGGGGGAGTAAACCTCACCAAATGCTGCCGGCCATATGGGAATCACCGACGCACGTTTCGCTGTCGTTCACCTCGCTTTCTCAAGGGGAGTGTGTTGTAGGTCACTAACAGGACCTTTAAGTAGCCATAGAAACCGGTCATGTGACCGCTGAAGGTGCCGCCCACCGTTAATGGCGCATATGCCCGATGCTGTCCCTCCAGCCGCCGCACACCAGACGCGTCACCTGACCGCAGAACCTAGGTTCAAAAATGAACCACGGCGATGCGCCAGCATAACTTTGCCGGTCAGCGGCGGGTGGCAGCAGAGAGCGATCGCGCACATGCGCACCACGGCAGTAAAAATATATATAAAGCACATAGTTTGCAATTGAACAACAATTCATATAATCAAAATATGGGGTCCATGGATCTTTATCCCAATGGTACAAATCTTCATAGGTCCAATTGCTTTCCATCACCAATCGCAATATAATATAATGGTCCCATCATTAAGGGATATTAGGGCTGAGCCTCCAGCGGATAGCAACATTCCAAAACTTAATATAAACTGAATAAAAAGAAAAAAAGTGCAATTTAAAAACAACACACATAAAAAATGATGCAAGCTTATGAAGAAAAATAAAAAACCCAAATTAAGGAGACTTTCACAGGAAGGGGGCAAAATTAAGGGCCTCATTGAGCCCTTTCGGTGTCACTGTGTCAAGAGTCACAATCCACTTTAACTCTTGTTGTGCCAACATTTTCTTTATATTACCCCCTCTAATTCCGGGATGTATAACATCAATTCCTTTAACCTTGAAGTTAGCAGGATCACAGTTGTGTTTATCCCTGAAATGTCTAGGGATGGTTTTCAAACTAGATATATCTTCCATTTTACTGGCTGCGCAAATGTCTCTAACGTGTTCACGTATTCGTATTCTGAGTTCACGTGATGTTAAACCTACGTAAATTAAGGGGCAGCTGCATGTAGCAAAATAAATCACATTTTTCGTGCTGCAAGAGATATATCCTTTGATCTCATATACTTTCGTCCCATCACTTGAATGAAAATTAGAACTGCGAGAGACATTTGCGCAAGCCATACAGTGGCCACAACTATAACATCCCTTCTGACGTCTAGTACTCCCAAACGGATTTATAGTAGGTGCAATATAATGGCTCTGAACCAGTATATCTCTTAAATTCTTGGATCTCCTCGGGGTCATAAGAGGTTTCTCCGTGAGGACGGATCTCAGAGCGGGCTCGGTTTTCAAGACTGACCAATGTTTAGTGAATATGTCCCTCATACTCTCCCATTCATGGTTGAACACTGATATAAAATGAATGTTATTATCCTCCTTTTGCTTTAGAGCAGAGTGATACAGCAAATGTTCACGTGGGGTAATTTTGGCCCGATTGTAGCCTTTTTTAATGCTACGTTTGCTATATCCACGCTGCTCAAAGCGTCTCCTAAGGTTGATGTTCAAATTTCTGGCCGGATGAGCAAATCCTACACATCCTCAAGAACTGTCCGACTGGGACGGCCCCCACAGTGGATCGACTATGCACCGAGCTAGCGTGTAACAACGCATTCACAGAGGTATTTTTACGAAAGACATCCGTCTGGAGAGACAAAGTATTGTCAACTTCCAATTTGATGTCCAAAAAATCAATCTGATTATAATCATACCTATATGTAAGTTTGATATTTAGCTGATTGTCATTAAGCTCGGCCATAAAGTCCTCCAACTGCTGCACCGTGCCACGCCAAAGTAGTAGAATATCATCAATATAGCGTAACCAGCACAGCACATGGTCAGCGGCCCCCGCCCCCGCCTCGCCAAAAATGAACCTCTCCCAGTAACCCAGAAAGAGGTTAGCGTAGGCGGGCGCGCAGGCCGCACCCATGGCTGCGCCTCACTTCTGATGATAAAAGCCATCCTTAAAAGTAAAGAAGTTATGCGTTAATGCAAAGTGCAGCAGTTCGAGGAGAAAACCACAAAGGGGGCCGTCCAAGTCGGAGGCCTCGAGGAAATGGCGGACTGCTTGTAAACCATCTTCGTGATTAATACACGTATAGAGTGTCTCAACGTCAGCTGTGACCAACAAAGTGCCTGCTTCCACAGAGACCCCGTCAATCCTCCTCAGGACATCCGTTGTGTCTTTGATGTAAGATGGTAATGTCTCTACTATTGTTTTTAAATAGAAATCGATAAATTTACAGATGGGGTCACAAAGACCATCCATCCCTGACACAATCGGACGTCCAGGGGGATTGACGGGGTCCTTATGAACCTTAGGGAGGAGATAAAATGTAGCAATTTTGGGAAAAGGTACAAATAATCCCTCAAACATTTTTTTATTGATGACACCGGAATCAAATGCTCCCATGAGGATCCTGTGTAGCTGTGCCGAGAAAGAGGTCATTGGATTATGGGTAAGTTTATCATAAACTTGGTGATTTCTTAATTGCCGAAAGGCTTCACGTTCGTATTTAGCTACAGGCCAGATCACAATGTTTCCCCCCTTGTCCGCAGGTTTAAATATAACATCATCCCATGATTGCATTAGGCGGATGCCTTCCCTCTCTTTATATGTGAGGTTATCAAAACGCCTTTGTGTGGACAATTTTTTTAAATCCTCAGACACTAATCTTGTAAATATGTCCACAGCAGGACAAATGGACAAGGGGGGAAATCTTGTTGATCTGGGTAATAGTACTGTTGGAAACCCACCTTGGTTTTGTGGGGATTGCTCCTCCAGTAACTCTTCAAGTGTTCGAATGGCCTCTCTCTCAGCAGGGCTCCACAGTTCCTCATCAGATCCACTCTTATTATGTAACTTTTTCAGGATTAATTTACTTGAGAACAGATGTAGATCTTTCAATGCTACAAAATAATTGAAACCATTAGTGGGAGAGAACGATAGACCCTTCCTTAATACTTGTGTTTGGACCTTAGTCAATATATGATCGGACAGGTTGATCACCTGCAACTCGCTCTTTGATCCGTCCTCACTAGGTTTCCCAGCCGTCCCCTTCTTTGTATTAAATCTCGTATTCATCCTTTTATTACTGGATGATGCTCCATCATTCGGTGTTTTTTGATGTTTTTTTGAATTCTGTTTTTCGTCATTAGACATCATGGATTGGATTGAGGTAGAACGTGAGCGAGATCGTGACTCACTACGGAATCTGGGTCGTGATCTCTCATTATTACTTCTCCATCTATAGACCCTGTTCAGTTGTTTATCATTGACATCGCGTTGGAATTTTTTTGCTTTAATACTCTGAATCTCCTCCGCCCATTTCTGGGTGTCATTCTCAATTTCAGTATTGAATTTTTTTAGGGCATCACTAGACATTTCTTTTTTAATAATAGCCTGTAGATTTTCAATTTCAGTTTCGATTGACTTTAATGAGTCCGAGTTCATGTCCCTCAGGATTGACATAAAGCCGAAGGAGCATTCATTGGCATATCCCTCCCATTTGTCACGAACATCCGAATTTTCAACTAAAAATGAGGGGAAGACCTGAACCCTCAGTCCCCTAAGTATAACCTTCTTTTGTAAATATTTGTCAAGGAACGCATGGTTCCACCAAACCTTTGTCCTTTTGCGTATGAGATCCTTAAATTTGGTGGTAACTTCCAAAAGGTTTTTATTAACCTCATTGCTTGCATCATTAGAGTCTTTGAGTACATCATCAATTTTTGAGAGCCACGCTCCGTCGCATGCTCTAAAGTCCATAACTATATGACTGGATTTAACTGTGAAAAACACAGATATAAGCATTAATAACCACATATCCAGATTATAAAGTAATGCAGTTGTGAACCCTCTTCACAAAATGACTACATAAATCTCCATTAGATGAAGCAACAAAACAGGAGAAAAAATGGAGTTTTCATTTTCATTGCAAAAATATAAAAAGTTTATTTAAGCCACAATAAGGCGACAAGACATAAGACATAACATGACAATGATGTGTATAAAAAGACACAAAAACATATGGCAAGCAGAAAAATACCGTAACACAATATAGCCAATTCAATAGCAGGAGGAAAAAATCCCTAGATATAATGAACACTAGAAAACCTGGGGCACACCATAGTCCCATAGCTGATTACCATAGTCAGAGTCAGGAGTGTGTTCAGAGGAAGGTATGTCCAGACCCACCGCAATTACATAGCTTAAACACAATGAGAGGTTATATTGTGTCAAAGAGCGGGGTGTAAGGAAGAAAAAAAGGGGAGTAAACCTCACCAAATGCTGCCGGCCATATGGGAATACCCGACGCACGTTTCGCTGTCGTTCACCTCGCTTTCTCAAGGGGAGTGTGTTGTAGGTCACTAACAGGACCTTTAAGTAGCCATAGAAACCGGTCATGTGACCGCTGAAGGTGCCGCCCACCGTTAATGGCGCATATGCCCGATGCTGTCCCTCCAGCCGCCGCACACCGGACGCGTCACCTGACCGCAGAACCTAGGTTCAAAAATGAACCACGGCGATGCGCCAGCATAACTTTGCCGGTCAGCGGCGGGTGGCAGCAGAGAGCGATCGCGCACATGCGCACCACGGCAGTAAAAATATATATAAAGCACATAGTTTGCAATTGAACAACAATTCATATAATCAAAATAATCAAAATATGGGGTCCATGGATCTTTATCCCAATGCACACAGGGAGCCTGACCATGTGACCCCTGACTCCTCCCCTCCTGTGACCTCATCACAGGTCCTGGTCGCACATAAGAGGACAGCACAGCAACGGACTCCTGGCTGCCAGAAGCTGAAGTGGAAAGGTGGGAGGGTGAGGAAGGGGTGCATGGGGGGCGTGGCTGCTTCTCACTGCGGGACATATAGCACAATGCTCAGGAGTGTAAGACTAAGCAGGGATTAAGGAGAGCCGGCACCACACCACGTGTTCTGAGTTCTGCTCTGCCGCCCCCTCAGGGCCGGCTCCAGGTTTTTATGGGCCCCTAGCGAAAGAGTCTCAGTGGGCCCCTTTAACACAGACCACGATTCATGATGCACAGATACTGCAGAGAAATATGGGTATAGCACAACGCCAAACACTTCTCTTCTTCCATTACATGACTGATATCTATTGTAAATTGTACAATAGCTCAAAAACCGCCAAATCCTCACAGCGCACAGTACAGACCGGACAGTACAGTCCTCCATACAATATTATGGGCACCACATAGTCTCCCCCTCATCACCCATATAATACCCCATGCAGGATGTCACCCCTCCATATAATGCTCCATACAGGATACTGGTCCCCATAAAAAGCTCCATACAAAATATGGAGCTCTCCTCTGCGCTGTGCTGCGTTCTGCACTGTTACGGCTCAGGAAAGGGCGCCGTGGAAAGACTCCCATCATCATCATTGCCTGCCCATTATCATCATCATTGCCTGCCCATTATCATCATCATTGCCTGCCCATCATCATCAACGCCTCCCCATCTTCATCATTGCCTGCCCATCATCATCATCACTGCCTGCCATCATCATCACTGCCTGCCCATCATCATCAATGCCTGCCCATCATCATCAATGCCTGCCCATAATCATCATTTCCTCCCCATCAATATCATTGCCTGCCCATCATCATCAATGCCTGCCCATCATCATCAATCATCATTACCTCCCCATCATCATCATCACTGCCCTCCCCCCACCACATCACACATACAGCAGACACACACAAAGCACCGCACTACATACACACACACACTGATACACACAGAGACACATACACAGACACACACACAAACATCTCACCGTCCGGCGTCCGCGCGCTCACTGCCACAGCCGGCCGCTGAATGATGACGTCATTCAGCGGCGCTGCTGTGAGAGGAAGCGCCGGCGTCCTGCAGGCGCCCCCTGGAGCACGGAGCTGCGGCAGCGGAGGCACGGGGAGAGGTGAGTATTGCGCCGGCTGCTGCCGGGGCCCTGAGCAAGCGGGGGGGGCCAGTGGCGGCGCTGACACCGCTAACGGGCGCCGGGGTGCCAGACGGCGAGTGGGCCCCCCGCCTGCTCAGGGCCCGGCACTTGCCCGGGTGTGCCGGGTGCTGACGCCGGCCCTGCGCCCCCTAGCTGCCGCCGCCTGAGACCGAAGGCTCAACTTGCCTCATTATAGGTGCGCCACTGTATGTTCTATATTTATATAGTGGCAACATATTTTACAGTTCTGAACAGAGATTGAAACTATTTGCATCACTCCATGTCATAATCGAAATTCCCTAGCTCGGACACATGCTTGCATCAATCAACTCATTAGAATATTTTTTTTAATTATTCTGCTCTTCCTTTTTTTAATTATAGAATTTTTGGAAAAGTTAAGTGACATTAAATATGGCTACCATTATAATTGAATATCTGGGTGTATTTACTTACTGTTGTGACTGTAGCTTTCCCAAAGGCCTAACTACAGGTGGCCATATACAGTAGACTATGGCTTCATTCACATATCCATGTGACACGTCCTACTGCAATCCATTTTTTTCTCTCTCTCTCGGAAGCGCACTGACCCTTAAAGTTTCATTGACCCACGCACACATCAATTTTAAAAAACGATCCATGTCTCCAGTCGGTGAAACTCGTCCATGGGGATCCGTTGAACACGGATGAATGCCGGGAAGTTCTACTTTGTAGCTCAGTTTTCTATCCGAGTTTCACCTGTTTTTAACTGATACATTAGTCAATAGATACATAAAAAATAGACAGGAGTTAAATTATTATGTTAACAGGCTGTCAATATTAATTTATTTGATGAAATAGACGACTTTGTAGCATCTCGTCCGAGTGTTCCTGTGTATGGGGGAGTCGGAAGAGATCTGTCGTTTATGTGATAGTTTGGCCAATGGGGCTATCTATTGTGCATGGCCACATTTAGTGATTTTTTTTTCTTTGGGAAAATCCTAGTTGAAATAAACTGGGACAGAATTTGCTAAAAAATAATCATTGTGAAGCCTATTAGAAATAAAATGTTACAAAAAATGTCAATTCAGCCAGGAATCTTCCAGGGTAGACTGTGGTCTGGGTGTGGTGCCCGGAGGATGCACTGGTCTACCGGCTTACAGGTCAAACAGCTCTCAGTGGTCTAAAAGGGAATGTTCTCCAGCTCCAAAGGAAAGTGATTAAAGCTTAGCCTTTTAATCACATAGGATAAAAAATGTCAGAATGTGCACATTTAAAAAAAAAATGTTTATGCTTTTCAGGTAGAAAAACCCTTAATTATATAGGATAAAGAAAATTGGTGGAATTTGCAAATATTTAAAAAAAAAAAAAACTTTTACTGCACGTTTCCGGTAGAAAAACCCTTAATTATTGCTATGATAAGGGGTTTTCTACCTGAAACGCGTTAAACATATGTGCACATTCTGCCAATTTTTTTTTATCTTCTATAAAAAAGGCTAAGTTTTAACTATGTACCGTTTGTGCTGGAGAACATCCCCTTTTACACCCGTGAATATCACTCTGAATTACTATATTTGTTTCCACTTTTCTCTATATATTTCCATGGTTAAATGCTTTATTGCAGATAAATGTTATGTAGATTTTGAATATCTCGTGTATAAATTTTCCTGGCCACCAAAACAATGTAGGCCTGCCAAACTACTTGTCATTTAGGTGTCCTAATTTAAATTCGGTATACAATGGAGCCCCACTGTGGGTTAAACTACGTGGGGGAAACCTTATGTTACATTTGTATCACAGTCTGAGTTTAATTGCAGTCAATTGTCATGAATAGAAGCAATTGTTGATGTGACAAGTATTCCTAAGGCGAGCCAGGGTAACCTAATATATAATAGTGAGATGCCAGCCCGTCCCGTGTAGTGGTCGCATTACACAACACTTCGCACAAAGGCCACTGTTTTCAGAAATAAACAGTCGCCTACAATGAACAACTGACATAATAATACGGCATGAATAGGAAGACCATTGTGGTTTACGAACAGCTGACATATTAAAATTACAGCAGGCGTACACATTCTGGTATCACCTCTCACCAAAGGAAAACTAAGAAGACTTATATCATAAACTCTTCCAAGTGCTCGCGTACCACTTAATTCTTGACATCAACCAAAATTTTGAAAATAATAAGACTTACATTTTCCCCTCTTGTCAAGGGGGTAAATTGTAAATTCTTCCTTTTCCACTTGTAGGAATACATCCTAGTAAATATATAGGATTTAATTAATTTTATTTGCTTTTGAACAATGTTCTAGTTGTGTTGTGAGTTGATAAGTTCACAATAATGGAATTTCTATGTAGTCTGATTCCCTAGTATGAGAGAATATATGGCAGTGTGAGCGTACCACAATCCTTTTTTCCTGGCAATTGCAGGTCCACTTCACCAACCCCTGACTATAATATGAAAAGTGATTGTCCATATAGCGCAGTGTTAAGTCGTTGGCCATGTTAACAATTTGTTGAAATACCATATATTAATTCCTAACATTTGTCAGGGGTGCATCATCAGTTTTTATTTTTTGAATTTTGCATTGGCCTTGGTAGTAGTTAGCATTTCGTCAGCATACTTCATGAGTATTTATAAGCTAAAGCCAGGAGTGGGACTTACAGAGAAAAACTATAAAAAGCCTGCTCTGTTTTGGAGACACTCCTCCTGGTTTTGCATACTGATCAAAAAATACTGACACGTGAATGAGGCCTTAACTGCTTCAACTGACTAAGGCCTCTTTCACACTTCAGTCGTGCGACGTCAATTTTTTTTTTTTTTGCGGATCCGCTTTTTTCCCATTGACTTGCATTAGTGGTGGATTTTGACGGATTGTCATCCGTTGGATCCGTTTTTTGACGGATCCGCCATAAATTTGGCGTCCGCCATTTTTGGAAAACGTTCAATGCAACGTTTTTTGTGTCCGGATCTGCCGCGTCCGCCATTTTGGATAATGGTCGCCTATGGGTGGCGGATCCGCGGCCATCCGTTTTTGGCGGAATCTCTCTCTCTCTCTCTCCTCCGTGCCAGACATGCGTACCTGCATTTTCCGGGTTGAAAAGTTCATAACTGATCCGTCAAAAAATTGATCCGTTTGCATCCCATTTTGCACCTTTTTGACGGATCCGCTATTTTCACACTTTGGCAGATTTTAACTGACGGCAAACGACTGAAGTGTGAACGAGGCCTAAGGAGCACAGGCTTAAAGATCAGTCCACTGCTCCTTTGTGCTGTTCCCCTTTTTAAGGATTATGTGCCCACAGTGTCTTTAAGACGCCTGTAAAACCGCTTCAGGAAAAAGCCAGAGGTATAAGAAGTATCAATAGACTGAACATGTGCACAGCAATGATGTTTTTACATTGCTGTGCATTATGTTCAATTTTTGCCGCTGTTTGGTGGCTGTGTGTTGTGTTCATGCCCTAACACTGGCCCAGACACACTTTTGGCATTCTGTGGGTTAATGGGGCCCTTTGGCTACAGATCCTGAGACATTGGTTTCGGTATAAAATAACTACAATACTGTTGTAATATTGTGTACTGTGGCCACTCTCCACACACAATGTTGTCACAATGACAGTACATCGGTAGTAATAGCATTAAATTATACATCCAGTCTAAAAAGAATGTGGTTTATAGAATATTACCAAGCCTAATATTTTCAATATTCTTCTGTTTTTGAGTATCTTCATTCTGTCCATCACAATAGGATAGTTCATCCACTGAAAAAAAAAGTGTGTAATGTACTTAACGTGGGCCTTTATTCCTGATGTGAGTGTCTGTTCCATTTCTCAGCTGTACCGAGTGACCTGCACTCTGACTGCTCGAATCACACAGCATCTTATTGGTGGACTGTATGTCTGTTTAAGCCTCAATGGGAGTCTCTCAGTCTTGTAAGTAGAGACTTCTGGTCCACACAAGAGGCAATAAGGTTCAGACAGTCGGGGAACGTCCTGAGAAATAGGAAGGGGGCTCCTAAAACGGGAATAAAGCCCCTAGTAAGAGAATTACAGCATTACTGTTTGCTAGATGTTGGTTGCTTTCTTTCCATATGATAAAAATGTTCCTGGACAGCATTTATTTTTTATACTTCTAATAATTCTTTATAACACAGAACTTTCCGGGGGGACATAGAACAGGGCCCATGTGCAAGAACAATATATAGGCCCTTTGCAGCTCATCATAATCCACAATTTCTGAGGTAGTAATGGGACCCCTTCCCTCATCATAATGAACCTGCTTTGGAGATAATAATGGCACCCCTGACTTCTTGGGGCCCTGTGCGGCCCCACAGTTTGTATCAATGATATGTCCAACCCTGGAAGTAGAATCTATGAGGAGATGGGGAAGGGACTGAGACAATAGGTAAAAACTGATTGGATTGACATGTATGGTCCATCCATCGTAATAATAAATAGGGTTTTTAATGTAAACCTGCATGAACCAATCATCAGCCAGAGTCTAAGTATAGTTATCAAGTGCTATTGGGTGTGTAAGGCCGGGATCACACATGAGAGAAACACGGCCGAGTCTCGCATGTGAATTCCCAGCACTGGTGCTGGCACTCGGGAATGGAGTGTGCGGCTGCATGTATTTCTATGCAGCCTCTCGCTCCGCTCCTAAGTGCCAGCGGCAGTGCCGGGAATTCACATGTGAGACTCGGCCGTGTTTCTCTCATGTGTGATCCTGGCCTAACACAGGTACTAGGATGCAGTAACACAGAGGCACAGAGCAAAGGGTAACAGGGAAAACAATTACTTGTCTAATAGGTACAGGGATAACCTCCTCGCAGGGAGCCACAGGGAATAAATTAGGTGAAAGCTGTGGGGTAAAAAGGGGAAAAATAACTCAAAATGGAAATTTATAAACGTCAATTGCACTTAGCATAATTCAAATGTTTTTCTCTCTTCCTTGGTGGATGGCTCAGGCAGGTGCCGAGTTCTTCCTGCTTCCCCGCCTAACAAGTTGGCCTCACTTCTGGCAGCATCAGGTGGTCACCGGTCTTACCCGCTGAGCCCCTAGTCCATTATGCTGCAGCGCAGCAGGGAGTCATCCACTGCGTTCCTCCGCACGCCCGATGAGGTCTGAGAGTCCTTGCGGTACCCGACCGTAACCTCTGTCGTGTGGCCTATCTCTAATCGCGGATTGGCGCCGGTCCTCACTGACTTCTCTCCCTGGCGGGAAGCCCTTCTCTTTTCCCACGCAAACCCTCTTATCCTTCCCTATCTAACCACGCACCATCTACACAGGTCAAGGGTCTGCTCCGTCCTCAGTATCTCCCCCCCTCACCCCACCCCGTAACAGTAGGCCTGGCCCAATCAGTTCCGGACCCGGAGTCTTGTCAGCTCCCACAGCACGCTTTTCTCTTCTACAGGTGCACAAAGGATGTGGAGTGGAGACAGTTGAATAAAAGAGGGACCAGACAGGGAGGCACTGTATTGTTGTGATGGACAAAATAAATAGTAAAGAAAATATTATTAAGAGTGTGAGGGCAGATTCACAAGTGGGAAATTTTGATAGAGAAATTTCTGTTCTTGGCTCATTCACCTCAACTTGCAGAAATCAAGTGCTTGCTTCTAAAACATCCCCATTCAATTGAATCAACTGATTTCCATGTATCTTTCTTTTATCACGAAGTGTTGGAATAAACTCCTTCTCAACAAAGGATTGTACTGTCCTTTTCCCTGATGGCAAATGTTAGAGGACTGTCCACCCACCTTCACATACATTAGCCTTTTGGGCTATTTTACTACAATTTTTGGTTATATCTAACATCAATCAAATATGGCAAGCCTTAAAGGTTCACCTGTACTATGGATAAGATGCAGCACTACTAACAAAAGCCACCATGTAAGGCTATGCCCAAGATAACCTTATGGGTTCCATTAATCATGTAAACCACCTTACATTTCTGGAACCCTTGTACTAGGAATATTATCTGCATTTGACAGATTTCATTACATGTAATCTATTTCATAGAGATTTCCGTTGTCTTGATGGGGAAAAATAGTATTGTATGTCAATTCTGCTGGTGCCACTGTGGCCGGCGCTGAACTGAGCATTTTGACTGTCATATGTCTATATTTCTACCACTTTTTTGATCACCGGTTCAACATGGTGAAAATTAGCATGGCCATGCGAATAGCGTTGGCACATAGCTCCTCTCAATTAGGGCCCAGTCACACTCTTCAATGTCCCAGCGATCCCACCAATGATACGACCTGGATGGGATCGCTGGGACATCATTAGCTGACCGCTGGTGAATTGTCACATGAGCAGACTCACCAGCGATCAGGACCAGCGAGCACGCTGGTATCCAGTGTACACATCGGGTAACTGAGCACTGCGCGGCACCTAGTTACCCGATATGTACCATGGATACCGGCTCCCGGCGCTCTACAGCAGAAGCTGGGAGCCAGTATCCAGGGTACATATCGGGTAACTAGGCACTGCGCAGCCCTTAGTTACCCGATGTGTACATTGGATACCAGCTCGCTGATCATTGGTCTCCTGCTGTCACACGCAGCGATGGGCGCTGGCCAGCGGGACACCAACGATGAAAAAATGGTCCAGGCCATTCGACCACGATCAGCGATACCCAGCAGGGGGGCCTGGTCATCACTGCGTGTCACACTAAGCGAGATGGCTGGCTAAGTCGCTGTTGTGTCACAAAATCGGTGACGCTTCAGCGATCTCCCTTAGTGTGACGGGGGCTTTAGACTTACAAGATGTTCGAATGACTTTTTAAAATGGTATGTCTCATTGAGTATTAGAATCCCAGTATCTGAAGTGGAGACGATACGGAAGATGTTTCACGTGTTCTAATACTGTATTGTACTATAATACAATATTTTACTGCCACTAAATATAGGAAAGATGTGTATCTTCGTACCGTGTTAGCCAGTAGATAGAAAAATATTTAGACTTGAGAGTCCTCAGTGGTTGATACCTTTTAATGGCTAACTGAAAAGATGGTAACAAATTGCAAGCTTTCGAGACTACTCCGGTCTCTTCTTCAGGCAAAGACTAAAACAAAAACTGAAGAATCACATATATATATATATACACAAGAGGACACAGGAATAGTGCAATAGGTAAGACAAGTGATGTGAAGCAGAACTGTCATTATGGCAGAGGAATGAACATAAATATGGGAACAGATCATAGATAAGGAGAGAGTTTTATTACCCTCTGATTGGGGTCTGGTGTTGTGTTTTGATGCCCCTAGAAGGTCAGAGACGCAGATTCCTTAATTGATATAGAATGACATGAATCCATGTGACACGTTCATTCCAGCACTAAGAGTGTCAAAGGTCATCATAAGTTTGTATTCCCAAACCTTTCTATCTTTCTCAGATTTGAAGTTAGATTTTAATACCAGTAATTCCATATCCATTATGCTATGACCGGGCATACAAAAGTGTTTTGCCACAGGTAAATCCATTCTTTTTTCTCTTATCGTGTGGCGATGAGAATTCATCCTTGTTCTCAGTTTTTGCCCGGTCTCCCCCACATACAGACCCCAGTTGGACATTTAGTACATATAATTAGGTACACCACATTAGATGTGATGCAGCTGAAAGTACCTGGGATCTTGTAGTCCTGATGGGAGTTGGGTATCTTTATCTTGTCCATATTTCCAGACCCCCCACTACTATGTTTTAGGCAGCCCCCAAATCTAAGAAGCATCATTGTCAGAAGCTCCTGTCCTCCCAACAGCTGCAGGAACCTTTCCTTGCAAACAGAAGAAGTGTAAAACATGTGCATCTATAATGACCACGGACAAGATAAAGATACCCAACTCCCATCAGGACTACAAGATCCCAGGTACTTTCAGCTGCATCACATCTAATGTGGTGTACCTAATTATATGTACTAAATGTCCAACTGGGGGTCTGTATGTGGGGGAGACCGGGCAAAAACTGAGAACAAGGATGAATTCTCATCGCCACACGATAAGAGAAAAAAGAATGGATTTACCTGTGGCAAAACACTTTTGTATGCCCGGTCATAGCATAATGGATATGGAATGACTGGTATTAAAATCTAACTTCAAATCTGAGAAAGATAGAAAGGTTTGGGAATACAAACTTATGATGACCTTTGACACTCTCAGTGCTGGAATGAACGTGTCACATGGATTCATGTCATTCTATATCAATTAAGGAATCTGCGTCTCTGACCTTCTAGGGGCATCAAAACACAACACCAGACCCCAATCAGAGGGTAATAAAACTCTCTCCTTATCTATGATCTGTTCCAATATTTATGTTCATTCCTCTGCCATAATGACAGTTCTGCTTCACATCACTTGTCTTACCTATTGCACTATTCCTGTGTCCTCTTGTGTATATATATATATATATGTGATTCTTCAGTTTTTGTTTTAGTCTTTGCCTGATGAAGAGACCGGAGTAGTCTCGAAAGCTTGCAATTTGTTACCATCTTTTCAGTTTGCCACTAAATAGAAATTTTCACCAGATGATTGTAAATGTTAATGCCCTTTTCATAAGACAATTTTTCTTCTCTTCTGTTTTTGTGATGGTGAATAGCTGGAAAGCATCCGGATGGCGTCTTATACAGCAAAGGCCCTTCGTATCCTGGATACCCAAGTTACATCATGATGCCAAATATGAATGACCCATACATGTCAAATGGATCGCTGTCTCCACCCATTCCTAGAACAGTAAGTACACTGTGTGTTTTCTCGAGTTTATTTTTTCTCCGACTCCGTCCAGGTCAGATTTCTATGTAATGTTTATGAGCCTTCAAATTCTCCTTGGCAGCACAAAGCGTAAAATGGGTTCTTTCTGTGTGAACTGTGCCTTGATTGTCTCCAGCAGTTTCTGAAGAATTGGAGTATCTTCTCACATCATTTGTTGATGCTTCTGGAAATAACCAGTGTCTATGATCTAAGTGGCTTTCTGTAAAAGTCTGTTTAGTTAGGGTTATTTTTTTTAACTATAAGACTTGAATGAAATTGAAGCTCTTGTATGTTTTTTGGAGAGAACTTTTAAAGTTGAAAGTTTTATATGAAATGATAGTTGTTCTTAAAGTTGGACAAAACTTCCACCTATACGATATTTCAAAATGTTTGAATTTACACTTTTTTGAAATGTGGAGTTCAGTGAGTGAGGCATGAAGTAGTAGACATACCCTTGTGAGAACCATCCTACTTCTTGAGCTGTTGAAGCCATTGACTATATAAGATGTATGGGGGTGTCCTGACTCTGCTCCCCAACAGCAGCTTTCATGGGAGATGATTATCATCCGGCATGTCTCGGATAATTGTCTAATGTGTATGGCCAGTCTTGGATTATGAAATATATTTAATGAGTATCTGTTGGATTTTTTTTGGACAGTGATAAAATGTGCTAGTGGTAATTGTATGTTATAGCATTGGCTAAAAGCGTGGTCATACCATGAGTCTATGGCCGGCTGTAGGGTTTGTTCTGCTTACATGTATTTGCAATGGATTGGATTAATTTCAGCTGCTGTGGATCCGCACAAGGATAACCCTCATTCTGGAACACTTTTTTTTTTTTTTGCTTTGCTTCTGTGCTCTTCCATTCCAAAATGTATGTTCCTTCCTAATAATGGTGCAAAATGTCCCTCAAGCCAGTTTGACATACCCACCCAAAAAGTGTTGTTGTCTATTTGCTTTTACTACTCGGATGGGGCCAAACAAAACATGGCCACGCTCCCCAACAAGTTCTGTGGTTGAAGGGGAAAATATTCACCGTTGTTACAAGGGGGCATAACTTTGGAACAGAGGGGTACATTAGAAAAAAAAATGTTTCACAATTAATGGAGCAGCACCACTTTTAGGAAGGACTCCATTTAAATTCAAACAAAAAATATGCAAGGAAAGGTCTTCTTAAGATGAGACTGGAGGCCTTTTTTGAAACCTAGATCACAAGATATATGGCTCAATTTTTGTACAGGGATTTTATTCTGATATTTGGAGTCAGGCTTGAATTCTTAGTATGGGGCAATTAGTATCTTCCATAATGTTTTCTACGTTCCTTTAGGTCATCACATTAAGGCTATGTTCACATGTCCAGTAATCATCAGTTAGAACGGATCCAGCAGCAATCTGTCAACAAAAAAGTTCTGCAAGCACAACTTTTCTGTCCAGCTAAAAAAAAAAATGATTTCAACTGGATACATTTTTTTTAACATTGAAGTCTATGTAAAATGGGTCAGTTAAGTAGCCTTTAGTTTTTCTTTCATTTGGAAATTATCTGCTTACTAGATCAGTTTCAAATGTATGAAAAACTGCTGATTATGCAAAGGTTTAGTTTTCCATAGACTCCAATGTTGTTAAAAACAAAACAAAAAAAAAAAACAAAAACGAATTCAGTTAAAATCAGCATTTTTTTTTTTTTAATTGTTAAGCTGGACAAAAAAGTTTTTTGGTTTTTTTTGTTAACGGATTACTGCTGGATCTGTTTCTAACGGATGATTACTGGACATGTGAACATAGTTTAAGATTATAGTTTGCTCTTGATTGACCTGTGTGTTTATTCAAACTTATCAACTCTGCAGCCCTATGTAAGTGAAACGTCACTTTTCTGTCAAACATGCAGCAGAGAAAATATTTAGCTGGTTTGAGGACAGTTTGGTTTTTATTTTGGAAGATTTTGTGGAGATCTACATGACAAAACGCAGAGGTTTGCAGTAGTAATGGCTACTGGCTATATGTTGAATCCTGGTTTAAAAACCCAAAATGTCCATAAAAGAGAACAAACTACACAGATTCCAGCAGGGTGAGCTTTTTGGCACCAACACATAAGGTGTTTGTCTTGACAGCTCCAAATGCCAATGCTTTGACCGATTGTTTGTCATGCAACCAAAGTGTCATGTCAGTGGTATGTTTAAATACAAAAGCCCCCAACACCACAGCGGTGTGAAGGCAGACCTTTTGTTCTGGGATGCTTTTCTACCCTTTAAAGCACACAGCTGTTTTATTGAAAGTGAAGGGTCCACTGTTCCCAGCTGTTTCAGGGCATAAATGGGTCCCTGCTACTTTCATCAGTGTGAAAGTGAAGGCGACTTCATGTGCAGCCTCTGCCAGCGAAACGTGTTACTGTCCACAGATGGAGATCTGGAGACTTTTAAGTCTATATTATGTTACATGACACATAAACTGAGATCTGACTGAAGAAATGAATGCCAGCTCCACATAACACATTGCCTTCATATGAGGAGTACAATCTGTTTTGAATAAGAAGACATCATGTTAGAATTCTTTGTTTCTCAGAAAGCTCGGGCCTACATAAATTTAATTTAAAGCATTCTTACATTTTGCCACATAGAGCCTGTGTAAAGCGGACTGGCGCGTGTTGAAAGATACTTAATAGAATATTTTTTTTTCTGTAGATGGCGTAAACAGAATTTGTGGCTTGGCAAATTGCAACGACCAGATTCCATAACAATGTATATTTACGGCTTTTTAGCCTAAAGCACCCTGTAAAACTTTTTAAGGTGCAAAGTGTTCATTTCCTGTTGACAGCTTCATGAGCATTTTGCCCTGCCTCTTGCATAAGGGTTAACCCCCAAAATACTTGTAGTGCTGTCACTTTGTCATGGTAATGTCAAAATGTAGCCCTTGAGAGCTTTTTTGGGAGCTTGATGGACCAATTGACACTGTACATATGGCTACACCTTGGATGTGTCTGTTAGGTACATGCATATAGGTCATTGTATGTAGTTTGTCTCAGTTTTATACATGGACCTGAATTGATGCTCTTTCTATTGGCTAAGCTGAAAAAGGTCCAGCTACCTAGCACTTAAAGGGAACCTGTCATATTGTACATGCAGAATATCTGTAGACAGCACGGTATAAAGAAGAAACTGAGCAGAATATGAATGTGGAGCGCCCGCCAGGGCAGTGGGATTACTCGGTACCGGGCCGCTTCTTAAAGGGGCAGTGTCACGGCAGCAGTGACCAGGTCCGTGGTCCTGGGTGTCCAAATAAAAGGGGATGATTATTAAATAGGGGAAAGATAAAGAGTTTGTAATAAAGTGTTCGTGACGCCACCTGTCGTACTCGGAAACACAGATATTAGACAGTTGATGCAGCAGAGTTGGTTCAGCCCTCCACAGGCAGAGCTATGTTCCAGGGCAGTTAGGATATTAAAGATAATGTTGGAGGTGAATGTGGTGCAGGGCAGGTGATGCAGGAAAGATTCAGAAGACACAACATAGTGCAGTTTCCTTTACCTTTAACTGACTGTGTATGCAGGTACAGTCCGGGGCTCAGGTTACAGATGGTTCTGGAGTCGGTCAGCCTGAAAGCAATTTGGGAATCTCCTTATTCAGGTGGGTTGTGAGGCCTCCTCTCTAGTGCTATTCTCTGAGGTACTTGCTGCTGTAAACTCTATTCAAGTTCCTCTCTGTCTGCTACTTAGGTAGAACTCCACTCGCATGACAGGCAACTGTAGCCTGCTTCAGGGATCGCTCCTGTATGGCGTCTCCGGCTCACATGTGCTGCTGTGTCGTTGAGTATCAGTTGGGGACAGAGGATCTGCAGTTTTCTGCCCTCTAGATTCTGCTGCTGGGGCTTTAGTACCCACACAGCCTTGGACTCCGGGGCCCGGTCTCTGGTGCTCAGGCCTGGGGGTGAGCTCAGCTATAGCTCCTGTCCCCCAGCTCCTCTCCACATGTCCTGTCTCAACCCTGCTCATGCACTAACTAACTACTAACTTCCTGCCTCTGACCAGAGAGTAGCTCTCCTGAAGTCAGGTTAGAGCTCTCCCTGCTGGCCTGGAGCAGGAACTCTGTTATATGCTGGAACTACCTGTTAAGGGGATCCCTTCTTTGCTTCCAGGCATGACATCACTCCCCCCCCCCTGGAGGGAGGCAAGGCCATTGTGGCCACCGAACTCCCGGGGTGCCACATATGTTTGTTGGAAAAGATTCAGTACAAAGGTATGTTTGTGTAAGGAGATGGACATATTGTCCATGTTTCCCTCCCATTATGAATTGTTCTATGCATTAATGGAGTCAATAATGTGTTTGACAGTAGCCAAAGTAAGAGTTAAGGGTTGGGACTAGCCCAGAGAGGGAGGGGCTAGGCAGAAAAGAAAATGACAGTTTCCTGTTAGTGACGCAAATGGGGGGGCCCTGTAGTGCTTAGAGAAAGGACCTAAGGTCCAGTGTGAGCACTGCTGCATTCTTGGGTGTCCCTAAAGTGAGAGGAGACCGGAAGAAAGATAGCATGATCAAGAGCAGTAAAGAGGAGAAGTGACTGAGAGAACAGAGTGATTTACCAGAGACTGGACCTGGGAGAGGATGCCCAGCAGTAAGGCTCAGAGTTTATAACTCCTGATGGTAATGGGCCAAGACAGGATGGAGTATGTGAGACGAATAGAGTGCCCCGGGCACGGAAGTCATGGAACCACATGTTGAGTAAAAGACGCTTGCTAAACTGAACTATAATATTGAGCTCAGTTGTGTTGGAGTATCAACAATCAGTGAATACCGAGGACAAGTAAAGAGGAAGTAATTGAAATTGTGTGGAAAATGCTGCGAGTTGTGAAGGAAATGTTCTTAAGGTTGTGCACCCACTATCTTCTGTATATATTAACTACCTATTTCCCGTTCGGTAAAACGTTGTATTTTAAGTGGTGGTCCCCCTCCCCCCCACATTGATCTGTAGAAAATCTGGTCCTGGTAAACCAGCATCATCTGTTACATGCTGCCTGCATGGGCGTAGAGCTCCTCACAGCACAAGTCCACACACCCAGTCAGGGCCCTCACTTTCATGTAACGTGCCGAGGCGTACAAGATGAGTACCTTGGCCACGGCTACCGTCCCACGCCACATTACATGCACACAACGTCTTTTTCAAGTGGATTTCGCCTTAATCCACCCGAAAAAGTGATTTAAAAAAGAGAGAAAAAGTGAGCATGTGCAAAGCAATG
Source organism: Oophaga sylvatica (assembly GCA_033576555.1). Taxonomy (NCBI): domain Eukaryota; kingdom Metazoa; phylum Chordata; class Amphibia; order Anura; family Dendrobatidae; genus Oophaga; species Oophaga sylvatica. The sequence goes on from JARQOD010000001.1 coordinate 224,421,071, forward strand.
TCAAAACTACTTGCTGTGCATACATTTCATCTTTTGTCCCTCTTTTAACAGTTTCATGCTTCGAAAGCCATGAAGCGACTAAAGTGAACAGTCCGTTTTTCTGCCGTTTTCAGTTTAGAAGCTGACACTATTTTCTATAAAGACTGAATGAAAGAAAAAGATGTCATTGCAAAAGGTATCCAATAGGATGTCAGAAAGAACAGATCGGTTAATAAACTGCCAGCGTCTTCCGACTGCAAAAAACTGTGTACTGTGGTATCTAAAGACACAGTGTGCACGTATCCTTGCTTGCATTTTATTTATTGAAACTCCTTGCGTTTTGTATGCATAAGTCCAGTGGGTGGTCCTACTAGTGATTGACCACTATTTCTGCATCAGTCATACTGGGAAGACTGTTAATCTGAATAAGACCTCCCACTGGACTCCTATTCAAACAAACACCAGGAATTCCAATCAATAAATTTAAAATTTTGCCAAAGCTTTCTCATAAAAATGTATCTCCATGTGATCGGCTCCTCCTGCTCTATAACATCCTGCCTGCAGATCAGATAACATTTTAAACATGACAGATTCCCTTTAGTCAAAACTATTATTGCTCTAGTTGGAAAATCAAGTTTTGGTGATGTCTAGCAACAGCCCCATGCAGTGTCAGACTGGGGTGCCAAGGGCCCACCAGTTACATCAATTCCAAGGCCCAGTGTTGGACTGAGGTGCCAAGGACCCACCAGTAACATCAATTCCAAGGCCCAGTGTTGGACTGGGGTGCCAAGGGCCCACCAGTTACATCAATTCCAAGGCCCAGTGTTGGACTGAGGTGCCAAGGACCCACCAGTTACATCAATTCCAAGGCCCCACCTTACAGCTACATGCAAATACGACATTATCCTGATGATTGTTAATAAGACGTTGCCTTTTGTGTGTGCTAGTACTGCTCATATAAGTGGGTGGTGGCCCATTCCTGCACAGGGGCCCACTAGAGGATTGTCCTGTGGGCCAGTCCAAGCTTGGCCCCATTTGTGAATGAATTTCTTCTAATGGCAGCTGCCTTGCTGCCTCCAATAACCAGGACTGCCTTCAAAGATCCAGGCAGCTGATGATGAAATTGGATATTGTTCCTGTTGCTTGACATTGAGATGGAGGGACAAGCAATTTTGGCAAGCAGTGCGGCATAAATGTGCCTGTTACATTCTTGTTTGTCGAGTATCTTCATTAAGCAGCTTTCATGAATGTCCCTTTTTTGCCGTCCCAGACCTAAGCGCAAAGTAAGTGCAGGTCTTCTCTGTGATCCTCTACTGTAAAAGAAGTTCTCCATTCAAAAATATTCTTTGTAAACTCTGTCTCCATAGGCTGTCATGGGACTGGCATAACATAGCTGCTTCCATTCTGCATTGACCCTTTTTCCTGTTCACAAAGTGCCAATCTTGCTTTGAGCTGAAGAGATAAGCCGATAGAGCACATAGGTGCCATAGAAACTTACAGGACTGCCAACCTGACTTTACTTCTTTTTTTTTTTTTTTCTGGACAACTTATTTAAAAATCCCAGAGAGCTAAAATTATTTGACTTATTAGAAAAATATACTAAATCACAAATATTATAAGCAACAAAATCTGAGGCTCTGATATTCATTTGAAAATTAAAAAAGGGGTTGTCTCATCTTAAATGGGTAAAATTGCGAAATGTTCGTAAAAACCAGCAACTTTGCAACGTGATTGTTATTAAAAATCCTTATCGTTTTCAATAATTAAATGGTTTTTATTTTTTTTTTTTATTGCTCATTGCCTAGGTTATTGGTCACTGTCTATCAACAGATGAGGAGCAAAGCGTTTACAATTCTATAAAGCTTGTAAGCGCTGCTCTAAATCTGTCTGGATTGCTGGATCTGGCCAGCTTTAGTGCCTCTGTGCTTTTCAGATGCTGCAGAGGCAAAGCTGCCTCTACTTGTAACCTCACAGAGCATAAAGTTTGGGCCAGGAGTGCAATCATGCAACTGGTCTGAACTGTCAATCATTCAGGTTTGCAACGCCCCACAATAAGCACAAAGCTGAAGCGGGGGAGCCATGTGCTCAGCAATATGAGACAACCCCATTAAGGGAATGTTTTTTCAGGGTGGATGCAGGTTTTCCTGCCTAGATTTTAGGATGGAGTATCTGCTGTTAACTGTAATATCCTGCAAAGTGAATGACTTTTACGCAGAAGGAATTGCTATATGGCTTGTCAATTTGTGCTGCAGACTTTGGGCACTTTTTCTCACAAATTGCAATGCATAAGGATAAATCTGAAACAAAGAAATAGCAAATTTGTGACAAAATTGTGACGCACAAAGGTTTTGTTGCCGATTTGCTGCAGATTAACAGAGGAAAAACTGGTGTGTAACATTTTTATGGATACACTATTTTTTTCCCTTTTTTGTCTACTGGAAAAAGCTCCCTTTTTTAATGGACTGCACAGGAATTTATGGCAACCCTGGAGAGTACTCTCCTTCTACCCCAAGAGGTGAACCTACACTTAGTACCCCTAAACCTGGAGGACTCTATACAATCATAACATTGATGGCCAGGCTCATTGCATTTAATGAAAGGCATGTAATGTTCAATTTCAGGTGCTGTGTCACTCGCCAGTGTAGTAGCAGTCGGTGATGGGGGAACCAGCTTATTAACTACTGTAAGGTCAAACTGCTGCTAAGTAGAGGGTTAGAAATGCAATAGGAAGACTTATTGTACCCAAACCACTTTTCTCTATATACGGTAGTTATTTTTTCAGTATTGTGCTATACAACACACATTTTGGTCATGAGCCGACTTAATAAGCTACAACTTAAGGTACTGCCACACTAAGCAATCCCGCTAGCGATCTCGTTAGCGTTGCATACTAATGAGATCGCTAGCGGGATTGTTTCTATATCGCTAAATGCGGCCACATTTAGCGATATAGTTAACGACGCTATCGCCGTTAGCGATCTTCTTAACGACTTTAGCGGTACAAAAGTACCGCTAAATCGCTAAGAAAAGGTGCCACACAGCGATTACATACTTACCCAGCGGGAGCGCCAGCGATGAAATAGGGTCCGGAGCGATTCCAGCGACGAGCGAGATCACAGCAGGAAGCTCGTCGCTGGAAGCTGCCGCACTGAACAATATCGCTAACGGGATCGCTAAATAGTGACGTTTTTTAGCGATCCCGTTAGCGATATTGTTTAGTGTGGCATACCCTTTAGTGTATTCCATTCTGACTTTCATCAGGTCTACATTAGTTGTCTAAGCAAAGAATGGTATACAGAAGTTTCTTACCTTGTACTGTATATTCTAAGAGTCTTGTTCTGGAAAAGCAACGGGTGAACCACAGCAATAGCACTGAGCATTTTTTTTACACCTCTATTGGTATGTTACCAGACAAGCTCTGTCTGTGGTAAAATATAGGAAGAAAAGTTTTTGTTTTTTTTCCCCCTTTTGCTTGACCCATACTTGTGAGCTGTCACCGTATATCATCCTAACAGCTTAACCTCTTTCACAACAGTAGCTTCTGTTCCTGCTGTATGTGTTCTGTACGTGCTGGCATCATAAATCACTTGGTGATGTAATTAGCATTTGTATGTACAGGACAAGCTCCAGAATCCATATTTATGGCATTTTAACCAATATACTTGTCATTGAGGCTCTGTTGCTTGCCATATTGTTCTGTATCATTCAAGGTTGTGGAGTCAGTAAGCCAAACCTCCGACTCCTCAATTTCCCTGACTCCCAACTACAAGACTCCAACTCCACATCACTGCCTCACTACTGAGCATGTACATAAAGTGCAGCACAGATTCATCTCCACTACGACTCCACAGCACTGCCTCACTACTGAGCATGTACATAAAGTGCAGCACAGATTCATCTCCACTACGACTCCACAGCACTGGTCACTACTGAGCATGTACATAAAGTGCAGCACAGATTCATCTCCACTACGACTCCACAGCACTGGTCACTACTGAGCATGTACATAAAGTGCAGCATAGAGTCATCTCCACTACGACTCCACAGCACTGGTCACTACTGAGCATGTACATAAAGTGCAGCACAGATTTATCTCCACTACGACTCCCCAGCACTGCCTCACTACTGAGCATGTACATAAAGTGCAGCACAGATTCATCTCCACTACGACTCCACAGCACTGCCTCACTACTGAGCAAGTACATAAAGTGCAGCACAGATTTATCTCCACTACGGCTCCACAGCACTGCCTCACTACTGAGCATGTACATAAAGCGCAGCACAGATTCATCTCCACTACGACTCCACAGCACTGCCTCACTACTGAGCATGTACATAAAGTGCAGCACAGATTTATCTCCACTACGGCTCCACAGCACTGCCTCACTACTGAGCATGTACATAAAGCGCAGCACAGATTCATCTCCACTACGACTCCACAGCACTGCCTCACTACTGAGCATGTACATAAAGCGCAGCACAGATTCATCTCCACTACGACTCCACAGCACTGGTCACTACTGAGCATGTACATAAAGTGCAGCACAGATTTATCTCCACTACGGCTCCACAGCACTGCCTCACTACTGAGCATGTACATAAAGTGCAGCACAGATTCATATCCACTACATCTCCACAGCACTGCCTCACTACTGAGCATGTACATAAAGCGCAGCACAGATTCATCTCCACTACGACTCCACAGCACTGCCTCACTACTGAGCATGTACATAAAGTGCAGCACAGATTTATCTCCACTACGGCTCCACAGCACTGCCTCACTACTGAGCATGTACATAAAGCGCAGCACAGATTCATCTCCACTACGACTCCACAGCACTGCCTCACTACTGAGCATGTACATAAAGTGCAGCACAGATTTATCTCCACTACGGCTCCACAGCACTGCCTCACTACTGAGCATGTACATAAAGTGCAGCAGAGATTCATATCCACTACATCTCCACAGCACTGCCTCACTACTGAGCATGTACATAAAGCGCAGCACAGATTCATCTCCACTACGACTCCACAGCACTGCCTCACTACTGAGCATGTACATAAAGTGCAGCACAGATTCATCTCCACTACGACTCCACAGCACTGGTCACTACTGAGCATGTACATAAAGTGCAGAATAGATTCATCTCCACTACGACTCCACAGCACTGCCTCACTACTGAGCATGTACATAAAGTGCAGCATAGATTCATCTCCACAACTCCACAGCACTGCCTCACTACTGAGCATGTATATAAAGTGCAGCACAGATTTATCTCCACTACGACTCCACAGCACTGCCTCACTATTGAGCACGTACATAAAGTGCAGCACAGATTCATCTCCACTATGACTCCACAGCACTGCCTCACTATTGAGCACGTACATAAAGTGCAGCACAGATTCATCTCCACTAAAAGCAGAGATCCTTAGATCAGGGACAGAACAGACATTTATCGGCCATTTCATAACTTTCTCAAATTCTCATGAAAATATTGTCATATATACAGCTCTGGCAAAAATTAAGAGACCACCACATCAAAACCCTGTCATGGGCAGCCCAATCTCCAGACCTGAACCCCATTGAAAACCTCTGGAATATAATCAAGAGGACTATGGATAGTCACAAGCCATCAAACAAAGAACTGCTTACATTTTTGCACCAGGAGCAGTGTGAAAGACTGGTGGAAAGCATGCCAAGACGCATGAAAGCTGTGATTAAAAATCATGGTTATTCCACAAAATGTTGATTTCTGAACTCTTCCTGAGTTAAACCATTAGTATTGTTGTTTCTAAATGATTATGAGCTTGTTGTCTTACTTAGCATTATTTGAAGTCTGCAAGCACTGCATTTTTTGTTATTTTTACCATTTCTCATTTTCTGAAAATGAATACAAAATTAATTGCTTGGAAATTCGGAGACATGTTGTCAGTAGTTTATAGAGTAAAAGAACAATTTACATTTTACTCAAATATACCTATAAAGAGAAAAATCAGACAAACTGAAAATTTTGCAGTGGTCTCTTAATTTTTGCCAGAGCTGTACTGCATTGAACTACTGTACCAATTTATTATATATTTCAGAAGTCGCAGTCAATCCATTTTATACTCCCACCAAAAATGAACACAGACCCCGACTCCATAGTGGTGCCCTGGACAATGTCTGCACAAAGTTTGTGTTACTTTTCTCCTGTTACTTGTTTCTTCTTACACTCCAAAATATAATTGTGGCCATCACAAATGAAACTATAAACTACGGTCCTGCTCACCATTTTTGGCACCCCTTCATTTTTTTATAGACTGCACAATATCTTCAGAAAAAGGTGTACCACAGTTATATTCTCAGGATTTTTTAATTAGTGGTACAAAGTAATAGAACTATAAAACATTGTTTTTCAACCTACGGTACATGTTGCAATTTCAAAGAAGAAACCGAATAAACCTCATGTGCAGGAATAAAGGCACCCCTAATTAAAACTTGGTTGCACCCCCTTGGGCATTGACAGCCTCCAAACGTTTCTGGCAGCCATCTATAAGCTTCTTGCACTTCTCAGCTGGTATTTTCTCCCACTCTTTCTTTGCAGTTTGTTCAAGCTCTTGAATGTTTGCAGGGCTCTTTCTCCCAATGGCAAATTTCAGCTCATCCCAAAGATTTTCAATGGGATTGAGGTCAGGACTCATCGTTCTGCCTTCATACACGTTGACACTGTGTGCAATCTAGCATACAGCCTAAACCATGATTCTATCTTCCAAATAAGCAGACTGTCCTCTGTAGTCTAACTTGTTTATTGGTGAACAGTATAGAACATGCGCGGTAAAACTATAAAAATACAAATGACATAGATAAGTATTGGACACACAGCTGACACTTTACAATTAACAGGAAAGTATACAGTATGATGCAAACTTTACACAGGATTCTAATAACATCTCCTATGCACTGGCTGCTATACAGTTAATAACCTCCTAAACACTGCATTGCTAGAGAAGATATTGATCTTACCAGATATGCTTTACCAGGATAGCAAACTCAAGTTGGAGAGGTTACAGGAGAGCACATGAACACATGTATTCCCTGAAGTACATGGAAGAAAATTGAGCTTCTTCCCAGCATACCTTGCTTTAATCCCACAATGCAATACTCTATCTGCTTGTTAAAGGCACAGGCTATAAATTCAGCCACCACTAGATGGTGCTATAACAAACAAAACCAGCACACAATACAAAGCATACTGCCCTGTACTCAGATGGGCAGAACACTCATTTCTGGCCATTTTTAAAACTGTCCAGTTTTTTCTTTTCCAACCATTCTTGTGTACTTTTGGATGTGTGCTTTGGGTCATTTATCTTGCTGGGGGAACCATGATCTTCAACTCAAACCAAGTTTTCTCACACTGAGTAGGACATTTCACTCTAAAATCTCTTGTTAATTTTCTTTTTTCATGATTCCTGTGATACGGTCAAGGCCTCCAGTACCAGACGCAGCACTGCAACTCCACAGTATAATGGATCATCCACCATGCTTAACTGTTGGTAGGGTGTTATCTTCTATATAGGCTTCATTGCGCCGTTTGTAAACAAGCTGTTGCTTTGCAGTGCCAAAAAGCTCTATTTTTGTTTCATCTGTCAACAGAACATGTTCCCAGAAGGACTGTGGTTTGTCAAGGTACGCTTTGGCAAAGATCAGTCTTTCCTTTTTATGTATTTTCTTCAGCAATGGTTACTACTTTCGCCTTCACTCATAAAGCTCTGCTTGGTTTAGTGTGCGGCGTATGGTACTTGTTGAAACCATGACCTCAGACTGTTCCAGGTTGGCCTTAAGGATGTTTGATGTGGTATTTTTTGTTATCATTCGCGCCAACCTTTGAAGACCTCTCATCAATTTTCCTCGTTCCCCCACATCCAGGGAGGTCCTTGACTGTTCCATGCTTCGCAAACTTCTTGATACCATTGCTCACTGTTGCAACTGGGATACCAAGGTCTTTGGAGAGGGCCTTATACCCTTTGGAAGTCTTGTGTTTGCTAATAATAGCAGTTCTGATGTCCTCAGACAGCTCCTTTTGTCTTCACCATTGTGACAAAGGAACATGGCCTACCATGTGGCTTTTTAAAACACTGAAGTCATCATTCATTGGCTAATTCATGTCACATGGGCACCGACAATTAATCAGAATCAATTGCTGTGATTTACAACAGGCAAGTCAAAATGTGTTTCCATACTAATTTAATGTAAAGGGTGACCATACCAGTGTCACAGCAAACTTTAGGTTTTTCTATTTTTTTTCCTCACATTGTTTTTTGTTTTAAATTATTGTTTATCATTTGCTTTTTTGTATTTAACCGAATTCTCTATACCAGGGTTCCCCAACTCCAGTCCTCAAGACCCACCAACAGGTCATGTTTTCAATTATCACCTGGACAATACTAAGGAAATCCTGAAAACATGACCTGTTGGTGGGCCTTGAGGACTGGAGTTGGGGAACCCTGCTCTATACAAAAAAAAAACTGTTTCACTTGATTCATTTTTTTTCTGGAGATATTCCACATTATGTACTTTAACTTTATGGGTGCCGATAACGATGAACAGGGCTGTTAACATTCAATGTAACATTGCTAGACAATGCCCAATTAAGTTTGAATGGCTACTTTCCATCAGGAACTGCCACCAAATCTGCTAGTCTTTCGGGCATAAGCCTCTCTCCACTAGCTAGGAAATTATGTTTGCTGATTCCCTAGGGTGCTTTCACAATGCTTTTAGGCACCCATTGGTTGGCCCTGTCCGAAACGCCTTCAAACCGGCATTTGGATGTACGCGCTGAATGGACCATAGGCTACAATGGTACCGAGAGAGCGAACGTGCACTCTGTCATGCATAATTTTCAGCTGTGTATGCCTACTGGAGGGGACACTCGAACGTAGGAGACTGTGTTCAGACGCATGCCCCAACGGGACTAACGGGTGCCTGAATGCAATGGGAAAGCGCCCTTATCCCATCACACAGAAAGACGTGTAAGTTTTATTTATATTGTACTGGTAAAATGGGTGAACAGCAGGACATTATCTCTCTTGTTTTCGCAAACCAATGTCTCGTTAATATTAATGTATGTTTGCTGAAAGGAAGTTACTGCCAAGATCTGTAATGCACTCCTATGGCCTTGAGCAGTCATTAAAACATGGCTACTTTTTTATTTTTTTAATTGGTTCCTGGGGACTAGGTAAATAAGGTTTGTTTTAATAGAGCCAGTACAAGCTCTATATAAATGGGTAAAGGGAACTTGACAGCTAATTTCATGTTGCCCAAACAATGGGCAGAATGAATCCATGGTTTGCTCTATTATTGCATGTATGTTTTACTGTAGTACCTTCAATAACTGGCTGGGGACATTGCTCACAAATGAGAGAAGTATACAGTGAACACCACTCACATATTAGATGCGGAGTTGAGTGAATCAATCCACAAGAATCTGGTCCAACATCCAGGTCGGTAGTACCTAACTGCTAGTTGGGAGGCCTGTGAATCTCTTTCCTTCTGGCGGCGTTTCATTTGTCAGGGTTGGCGCAGTGTCATATGTAACCAGCCTTGGGTGCGCAGGAAGGTGAGAGACTTGCGGGCCTCCCATCTGGCCGCTAGTTACCCCTGATGTTGGAGGTAGTCCAGGGTCTCGCGAATCGATCCGCTTATATCTTCATAGATGTACACACTGCGTTCCCCTCAAATATTAGGCTAGGTCCGCAATAATACAGCGTTTTCTGCTGAGCACTGCATTGGAGATTTTGTTGTAATCTCTGTACTACTGTATTCTAACTGGAACCCCAGACAAAGCCCTGGTGGACACTGTTTGGCCTCCATCCAAGTATTCGTCTTTTTCAGGAATGCACAAAAACAGTATTTCAATTCGCAGGGCCCAGCAAATTTCTAAAAATTCAGTACAACTTTGATTCACATCGGTTCAGTTCGCTTATAGCTAATGAATTCTTCCTTTATTTTATTGTTCTGCTCCCATGATTGATCAAAACAGATTTGTTTAGCAAGCGCATGAACATATTCTATATTGCTGTGCAGCTCTTTGCATTGTTGGGTTTTAATCTGTTAAAATAGGAATATAATCTTCCGTAAACATTTGGTTGTAAATCCTAACATTATACATATGTGCAAAAAAGGCCTCTGTCCAATCTACTCAAAGCTGCTCAATGTGTGGTTTCACCTTAATTTGTGGAATGGTAATGACCAATATTTGTCTTGTATATAGTATTCTATTTGGTCTGGTTTCTATAATTATTACTTGCTAGAAAGCTCATTCGTACAACGTAACTGATTAATCATATACTCTCTGAGGTTTATCTATTACAATCCCTGGTTATTTCTATGAAAAGTTATGCAAGGGATTAAACCGCATCAACACTAATTCAATTAGTCAAATGTTGAGTGAATCTCCCTTGTTTAATCATAGATGACTACGACCCGGAATTAGGTAACGTTTGTATGATTCGTATTTTCAGGACAATTCACTGGTGTAATCAATCTGTTCTGATATTACTAGATCACTTAGTATCAATCTAACAGACATCAAAATATACAAGAGGAGGGCCCATTCCTGGTTTCTCTCAAATTCAGGATCTGATGATGTTATTTTTTTCCCTCCATCCCTGGTAGAAGAGATCCTCGGGCTGGTCCTGCATTTAGTATATTTCATTAGTGAATCTCATGCTAGTAAAGTTTATATTAGCACTTCAATAAAAATAAACTTATCTCTAATAATCAGAAAGCCAAGAAGACTATTCCAGGCCTAGATTTGCTTTGCCAACGTGCAAAACAGTTTATTGTTCTTTGATCTTTAGTTTTATTAAGTCGTGAATGGAGCCTGTCTAGTAAATGCTAAAGGAGGTGGTGTTCGCACCAATGGATTGAACGGACGGTGAAAAAGTCCTTTTAACATGGACTTAATCAATAATAGCAGTAAGAGGAGGACAGTCGGGGTGTTATTGCAGCTGTTCACATGCTGGGACAAAGCTTGTTGTCTGTTTCGACTCTATCGCTGACACTGGCGGCTGAACCTGTAGAATGTAAGCCCGAAAGGGCAGGGTCCTCTCCCCTCTGTACCAGTCTGTCATTGTTAGTTTGTTTACTGTAAGTGATACCTGTAATTTGTATGTAACCCCTTCTCATGTACAGCACCATGGAATCAATGGTGCTATAGAAATAAATAATAATAATAATAATAATAATAATAATAACTAAAGCCACAAAACTCCCATGCTACAGATGAAAATTTTCATGATGCCATACTCTTATTTAGTGATATTCACTTTGTGTCTAAACTAACATTTGTTTTCAGTGAATGATTGCTGCCATTGTAACTGAATTTTGTGTCAGCCTCCTCTATGAATGTGGCACAAATCTTTACTTTAAGATCAAAACTCTATAGATGTCACACAGGTGTTTATTCTCATGCACGCCGGCAGAAGCACTGTATGGACTACTGACATGTCTGATAAACCAGGGTCCTACAAATCATTATGTTCAACTCTAAAGGTACTGTCACACTAAGCGAGATCGCTAACGAGATTGCTACTGCGTCACCGATTTTTACTATGTCACGCAGTAGCGATCTCGTTAGCGACTTAGCTGTGTGTGACATGTAGCAGCGATGTGGCCCCCGCTGCGATGTCACTGATCATTCATGAACGTTCTGAGTCGTTTTTTGGTCGTTGGTGTCCCGCTGGTGAGCCTGAATCGCTGAGTGTGACACCCTTTATGAACGACTTTACCAGCATCGCAGGCGGGACTAGGGTTTCCCAATGACCGCAGAGGTCGTTATACAGATCGCTGATCTCTGATGAGATCTTTGTGTTTGGAAGCTAACTAGCGACCACATAGCGATCGCACCAACGATCTCGCCAGGTCGTGTCGTTATCGTGATCGCTGGTGCGATCGCTAAGTGTGACAGTGCCTTAAGAGGCACTAATAAGGGACTCTTTTAATCAGCAGTTAATGCTTGTAGAGGTAATGTTTGAGTCTGTGGTCCCAGTTCTTTTCAGGTCATTGACCAGGTCTTCCCGTATAGTTCTGGGCTGATTCGTGACCTTTCTTAGAATAAAGATTACTCCACGAAGCGAGATCTTGCATTTAAGAGGGCTTCTTAAAGTAGAACAGCCAGGTCTGTGAGAGCCAGAATTGCTGGTTGATAGGTGATGAAATACTTCTTTCATGCAATATAATGCAATTTAATTATCTAAAGATCATACAATGTTATTTTCTGTTTTTTATTTTTAGTTTCTGTCTCTGACAAGTGAAATGTACCTGCGATAAAAATTACAGACCTCTCCATTTTTTGTAGGCGGTAAAACTTGCAATTTCGTCAGTGTATCAAATACTTATTTTCCCCACTGTACATGATTTATACACACATTTAGGGGGAAAACGCTCATGACAGGGTTTCTTTAAAGGGGTTGTACATAACTCTGCTACAGTATTTAAGAAGAGATTGTATTTGCCCTTGTACAATAAAAACTCTTTACACTCTGGTACTGGCTCCCCTGGGTCTCCTGAGGTTTGTGTGACATTGGCTGCAGGGCACATGTGGCATAACAATCAGTCACTGCTAAAAGGCTGCAGTGCTTACACCTCCCCTGAACTTCCAAAAGAAGGGAAACAACAGCAGCTCAGTAGGGTCTGCTGATTGACTACATGGCATACAATCTCTAATAAGCCAGGGGTTTCTCTGAAACTATGCTGGTATGGCAGGGGAGTGGTGTTTTCACTATTCCAGGAGGGAATTTAGAATTTAAAAAGGAGTTGTCCAGGTATTGGAGAACCCTTTTAGCAAACTATCTGCATGCGACTCGCACATTATTCTTGTGCCCTAACCTGTTGAAGTCTGCCCGTGTCTAGGAGCATTGGTTCCATAGAGAAGTACAGAGCCTATAGTTGTAGGGGTGATCTTATTACAATGTACGAATATATGTAGGGACAGTACAGAGATCTTTCTAATGATCTTTTTACATCTAGGCCTGAAACGGTAACAAAGGTGCGTCCTCTACATCTAGATGAAACCAGGTTTAATCGTTATTGCAGGTGGCCGTTTTTTACTATAAGAGCAGTGAGACTTTGGAATTTTCTGCCACATGATTGCAATGGTTTATTCACTACAAAAGAACAAGGAGGGCCTTGGATGCCTTTCTTGATAAATATAATATTACAGGTTATGGGTACTAAATTATGTGATGGGACGTTGATCCCGGCAAACCACTTGGCTCCTAGTCCCCTAATGTTGGTATGTGCTGTCACTATTATGCAACAATGAGTGTAAAGCCCCCATCTCACACAGCGATCTTGCTAGCGAGATCGCTGCTACGTCATTAGTTTTGTGACGCAACAGCGATCTCCCCAGCGATATCACTGTGTGTGACATTCAGCGACGATCAGCCCCCCTGCTGGGTATCGCTGATCGTCGCTGAATGTCCTGGACATTTTTTTGATCGCTGGTCTCCCGCTGGCAGGCACGCATCGCTGCGTGTGACAGGCGGGAGACCAGCGATCCGCTGGTAACCAAGGTACACAGCGGGTTTCCAGGCGCGGGGCTGTGCCTGGAAACCCGCTGTGTACCTTGGATACCAGCGCCCTGATGCAGGAAGCTGGTAACCAAGGTACACAGCGGGTTTCCGCGCAGCGCCTGGAAACCCGCTGTGTACCTTGGTTACCAGCTCCCTGCATCAGGACGCTGGTATCCAACGTACACTGCGGGTAACTAAGCGATGTTACCCGCAGTGTCGCTGTGCTGATCGCTGCCTGTTTGGCAGCTCAGCAGCGATCATGTAGCGACACACCAGCGATCCTGATCGTTGTCGGGATCGCTGGTGTATCGCTATGTGAGACCCGGGCTTAAGGGCCAACTCTCGTGCTACAAGAGTACTGCATGAGTTGCAAAACATTTGCGCAACTCTGAGTTGCACAAAAATATGGCTCTTGTCACTTTCAGGTCCGCCAAACCGGGAGGAGCAGGACGGGGTGCGAGGAAGCAAACCCAATGCCACCAGTGGTCATCTAATCTCTTGTATTTTTCTTAATGACAAACCATATAGGTAGCCCAACTTATATATATTTTTCCAGATTACTAGAATTTAAACTTGTATGTTTGCATGGACATCCCTTTTCAATAATTTTCAATAAAATTATGTTTTTAGAAGCAGTATTTTCTGTGATCTATTCTTTTGTACATTTGTACATACTACGGTATCTAAATCGATCTGTGATACTGAGCATATTGTTTGAATTGCAAAACATTTGCGCAACTCCAATTTGCACAAAAATATTGCAGCTTTTATCACTTTTAGATCCTCTAATGGGTTGGAGCAGGACGGGGTGCAAGGAAGCAAACCTGACAAGTTACAAGTGTCGTAACTTATCCCAAAAATTGTAGTCAGGTTAGTCACTGGTGTAACGTTTTTGGCATCACTCACACAAGTAATAAAATGTTAAGTGTTGTGAACTTCACAGTGAATTGGGCACATCTTATTCACGCAAAACCATCTTTAAGACAGACGTCCGGTCATGCCCCAGTGATGTGAATGTCTGAGGGGAATTGTTCACAACAACAATAATTTACTCCCTACCACAGTTGCCACATTCAGAAAAGTAGGAAAACATTTTTGGTGTAACTGAAAACCACAAAACATTGGTGGAAACAGTTTTTTTCATGATCTGAACTATACTCAGGAAAACATGATTTTTCTGTCTGCAATAAAAAGAAATTGGAGATGGTTTAATTATTAAAAACAAAGTATACCTTCTTTGAATTTTATGGTTTCACGCATCAGGACAGATAAGGCTACTTTCACACATCAGGTTTTTCCATCAGGCATGATCCGGCGTCGCGCCGGATCCGATGTAAACTGTGTAAAAACTGATGAAACGGATCTGGATTTTAGTCGGACCCGTTTCATCAGTTTTGCATCCGTTTCGTCCGTTTTTTATCCGTTTTACGACGGATTCGGTTTTTAAAAATGCCCATGGGAGGCTCCCAAACGATGATCTGTTTCCTGGGGGCTGGCCAATTGGATCTCAGCATGCGCAGACTTAAAAACCGGATCAGGTGACCGGATCCGTCTTTTTCCGGATCTGGCGCATTCCGGCGCCCATAGACTTCCATTGCAGCAAAAAGCCAGAAGCGCCGTAACCAAATTTTTCGCCGCAGACAAAAAACTTTACTGTAGACGTTTTTTCCAGACGCCGGAATGAAAAAACAAAAGAAACGCGAGGCCATGCGGTGTGAACCGGCGCTATTACAAGTCAATGTTAAAAAACCGTATCCGGCGGTAGATTACGCCTGATCCGGTTTTTCGAAAAATAGCCGGATCATGCCTGATGGAAAAAACCTGATGTGTGAAAGTAGCCTAAAAACTCTGGTTCTTTAAGTTTGAATATTGGGTACATGCAACCTCAGATGGGCATCAATGTATGAGAAGTTGCACCACCAAAGGACAGACTGTGAAATAGCAAAAAAAAAATCATGTGCTACAGCTTAAGGTACTGCCACACTAAGCAATCCCGCTAGCGATCTCGTTAGCGTTGCATACTAATGAGATCGCTAGCGGGATTGTTTCTATATCGCTAAATGCGGCCACATTTAGCGATATAGTTAACGACGCTATCGCCGTTAGCGATCTTCTTAACGACTTTAGCGGTACAAAAGTACCGCTAAATCGCTAAGAAAAGGTGCCACACAGCGATTACATACTTACCCAGCGGGAGCGCCAGCGATGAAATAGGGTCCGGAGCGATTCCAGCGACGAGCGAGATCACAGCAGGAAGCTCGTCGCTGGAAGCTGCCGCACTGAACAATATCGCTAACGGGATCGCTAAATAGTGACGTTTTTTAGCGATCCCGTTAGCGATATTGTTTAGTGTGGCATACCCTTTAGACTCAAAAGGCTGCAGTGTGTTAAAAGAACAACACAGAATGACTGTTCATCCAAGTACAGGCGTTCAGAGCGCCCGATGTGTGGCTAAATATTTGAATGCACCTTCCCACCTACTTTTTGTCCCTCTATCTTTAAACCTTCCCCACACTTTTTTTTATTAACAGCTCTGGCTTTACAGAGCCAGAGAATGGCGGAGATGTATGGGAAAAAAAATGTATGTGGAAAGCTGCACGTAAATGTTTTGTCCACACCTAGGTTGCCCCAAGCACCTGTACTTGGTTTGAACAGTCATTCTGTGCTGACAGACTCCCTTTGAAATGTTCATGATAGCCCAATTAGAAAAGGATTGAACAAGTATTACTTGTTTAGAGGGGTTCCCGGGAAAAACAAAACTCTTCTTCATCATATTTTTTTTTTTTATTTTATTTAATAAAGAGAAAATTGCCGCATGACTAATGATTGCAAAGTTACATCAGAAAAAAAATCACAAAACTTCTGGAACAATATCCTTTGGACTGACAAGACTGAAGTGGAGATGTTTGGCCACAATTCCCTGTACCATATTTGTCAAAATCAAACACAGGATATCAACACAGACACCTCATACTGTCAAGCACGATGTGGTGGTGGTAATGGTGGAGAGGAAGGGGTGAGGATTTGGCCATGAACTCTTCTGTATAGAGCTTGGCCCAAACTAGCAACATGATATCATTCCAAGCACAACAGCAAATCTACAGCAGAATGTAAGGTGTTGCAATGATCTAATCAAAGTTCAGACATCAACCCATTTGAAATGATGTGGCAGGACCTTGAAGGGACTCTGTCAGCACAGAATGACTGTTCAAACCAAGAACAGGCGCTCTGTGCATCATGGCGGAGCCAAACCTTTAGGTGCACCTTCCCACCTATTTATGATCGCTCAATCTCCATACCCCTTCTTTGATTGGCAGCTCAGTCTTTATAGAGCCTGGGCGGGTCAGAGATAGATGGAAAAGTAGAAGGTGTGAAGGTGCACATGATTGGCCCTGTCATGATGCAGCATGCGCCTGTACTTGGTTTGAACAGTCTGTGCTTGCACACTCCCTTTAAGAGAGCTGGACATAAACGGATGTCCACAAAATTCAATGTACTTAAGCACCACCATAAAGAAGATTAAGCCAAAATTCCTTGAGCGATGTGAGAGACTGATGAAGTAACCATTTTCTGTATGACTAAGTTACTGCCGCTATGGAGTGATTCTACAAGCTATTGATTCTTGGGGTGGAATTTTCCACACATTACATATTGCCATTATTTACCAAAAACTAGGCCAAAAATGCAGAAGTAATTTTTTTACTGTTAATCTGAGGTTGTATTTTCTTATTTTGAAGACCTTCTAGGGATCAGATGTTGTTTTTTTTATGTCCTGATACTTGAAAGCATAAAAAGTATAGAATACAGAGAGTATGTACTTTGTGTTTTCTCATGACTGTAATTGTTACTTTACCATAGATTCCAACTGGTGGTGTATTTTGTTTTGTCCATGTTTATTACCTGTTGATACTGGATATGTGGAGGATGTTTTGCATTTCTTTTTTACTATTTGTCTAAAAACATCCTCTTCTACAAAAAAACATGACATGTCTTTCTCCAACTTACGTCAAGCAGGTTTGGGTAAAAGGTGCCGTAGCGATCATGTTACCGTATCATATTACGATTTGTATGTGGAACCAATCAGACTTGATGCTGGTCAAAACAGTTTGCAAAAAGCTTGTTTTGTTGGCCCGGAGGCATGCGGAGAGGAGTATTTTGGTGTGGCTGGACTCTTTTGATGCAGTAAAAAAGCAGTGAAGTCAAATAGCTATAAATGTGTATCCAAAACACACTATAGAATGGAAAGAGTATGGCTTACAATCTGAATGTTAGACTTCAAGAGCTGAGAAAAGCATTATCTTCCCTCCCGAAAACAGCTATGGGTGATGTCAGATCCAGTACTGAAAACATTGAGAGTCCTGGCAGAATGTAATACAGCTGCAGTCCAACATGATGCTGAAATAGGGTTGTGAGAGCATAAAGGCTTTCCGTATTCCCAGGGCGCACAACTGCTTGCGGCCTTGGCTTTGATCTCTTCAAAGGCTGCTGCCTCCTCCTAGATGGGGGAGACTTGGCTGCTGCTCGCTTGCATTGAAAAAAGGCAGAGGTCTCTATTCAGGCAGAAATCAATCACTGTGCAGGAACAATTAAGTGTAATTCAACCATCATGGAACCAGGATGAGATTATGGGTTTGTTACCTGAGTGACTGTGTGGAGATGGGGAGCAGGGGCCTGCTGACACGCCATATTCTGCTGACAATAATAGGCACATGAGTGATGTGTCGGGCGGGGGAGACACAATGACAAATCATGGTCATGCTGTCCAGCCGAGCAGAAAATGAGGTTACAATTGAGAGATAATACTTGCATATGTAACCGTATTTTAGCAAGCTGGGCAACTTAAGGGAATGAATACAATGGAACCCCAATTCAGAAGCATGTAAAAGAGCGATAAAATTTAGTGTTCTGTATATTCTATTCGGTTGCCTGGTTTATTGGGTTTTAAGAAACTTCTTCATGTGATGACGGTACTGATCACTCCAAAAATATTAGCATTTTTATAATTTAATTAATACCTGTCACATGTCCATATCAGACGGCATTTTTTTTAATATACAGCACACACATTAAATCATTTAATGTCTAAATATATTCACGTGATCAGCCTTTTAATAAAATGTTATGTCTCGAAGGACTCTTTTTCTATCGTATATATTAGATAAGTTACTGAATGTTTCCTTCTTTTGTCGAACCTAGGGATATTTAAAATTTCATGTGCTGCTGTCTGTCTGAGATGTGATTTCCTTAGCATAAAATGGAAATCCACTCATTTTCGCACTTTTTGGCACTTCACAGACATTGTCGAAGATTTAAAAAAAAAAAAAAAAAATCCTATCCCCTTGATGTACGTTATATTAATGACACATGTCCTGTCACTGAAATCCCGGTCATGCCTGTCATAAGATAATATGCAGCGGCTGCGTATCTTGTTCTCGGAACCATAAAAATTACAAGTAGGAAATCCTTGCTAACCAATTGTAGCAAAAAGTGCCAATTTACCCCTTTATCCCTTTAGGGAATGGCCAATTAGGAAAACAGGCTTTAGAAGCTTATTAGGTTGGCAGTGTCTAGTAATACTCGGAATGGCTTTGTTGTTGCATGTTTGTCTCCAATAAGTAGGTGTGCAGGCCAAGGCGCAATCAAGTTTAACAACGGTGGTCATTAAGCCGGAGGCATGAATATAGTTCCGCATCATCGTCACATCGGTCAGTGACACATGACAGATATAGGTAGGACTAAGAAATTGGACAGCTGCTTGTACTCGGAAAGAAAAATAATTGATGTTACCCCAGTTTTTTATCACCCTTTTTTAGTATTCATCTTAGTAATAGTTGTTCTCGGTTCTAGAATTGAACTTTAAGGACGGTTAGAATTTGTCTTTGTAAGACATAAAAGTCTATTTTTGGTAAAGACAGAAGAGCACAATATACTTTTTATTCTAGCAAACTGCAAATTCCCCTTGGCCATGTGTTGCGGAATCAAGACTTCTACATAGAGGTCAAGGAGCAAAAAATAAATATAAAATGGCAGCAGCAAGGGTATAAAGATGCATCGACGAGGAGTTTAGTACACAGGGCTGCATTTACCTTTTAAGATGTTGAGGCAGAGACATCAGAGGCGTGAGAGCTGCTTTGAGTTACAGATCTTCAAACAATATAAGTCAAAACAAAAAATCAATTCCTCCGGTCCCTGGGAGCAGTTATCTAGAGATAAAAGAGAAAAATAAAGTTATGCTAAAGCAGAGAGGGGAAAGGAACCGCTATGCCAAGGGTATACGGAGCATGAGCATTGCTGTAGTGGACCTCAGATGAGCCAACATCAATGAATTTTTAGCTCATCAAAAAGGTTCAGTCTTGCCAACTCGCTTCAGTGAGGCTACAATCTGCTCCAGGGCTGCCCGAAGCTTTGGCTTCAGTAAACTTTTTTTTTTTTTTCTCCCCAATCTTTTTCTCCCACTTCTCTTTTATAATCACATGGGAATTTAGTAATGTAGTACTGAAGGAATGAAACTTTACTGCTTTTGGGTTTTATAGGACAAAATCAAAATTGGCTACTAATGAACTAATGCCAATTGGGAAGTGTTTGTGACAGTTGTCCATCAACGTTTCTAGATTTGCAGAGTAATACGGTAGTCTATTCAGATGACTGCCAGAGCCAGGGTTTTTAAGGCCATAAAGGACATGAGCATACAGTACCCAAGGTGGCTGCTGTGGTGCCAAAGACTGGTTGTGCCACCCTCTTTCTCCATTCAGACCTGCACAAGGTACTTCCAGATTAGCAATAAAGGAAGTGGGGAGAACTTGGTGGCATGAGTCCTCATCAAAAGGAGGTCCTATTCAGCTGTAGCTATGAGATCCACTCTTTTACGTTCACATCAACTATGATTTGCTGCCCTTTATACAGATATATAGTCCATGTCCATGATGTTCTGTGATTCTATGTGAAGCATGTATGGATATGAGCAGAATCCAAGAGCTACATCACCTTTAAAGGGTTTCTCTGGATTAAAATGATTCATTCAGCATGAATGCAGACTTGTGCCAAGTGATGTCCTGATTCCCCTATTGGTGAACCCAAGGCCGCATGTATTCCTGTAGTCCCATGCCAACTAGCCTCATTCAGCTTCTCACAGGTCTGCTATTGAGAGAAGCTGATGAGATTAGTTGGCATTTCACCGCAAGTATGAAAATTGCAGACAGTACATGCGGTTATGTGACCGCTCACCCGCATCGGGCATACAGGTAAAATGTGACTGTGTGGCTAAATAATCCAAAGCAACATTGTAAATTAATCCTATGGCAATTTATTTTTTTAATTAATAACGACATCCATATTTGCCAACTATTATTAATAAGTAATATAGTTTGCTTTCTCCGTACACAATGATCCATACTCATCCGGTAGACTGGCTGTGCAGCGGCAGCTGTAAGATGCTGTTTGTCTGTCTAGAGACTTTTTTTTTCATGTAACAAAAGTATCTGTACAGCAGAAATGCCTGACCTTTCCCAGGCCTTTGATCATACTCGCAAGCTGTGAGATAATGAACACTGAGTAAGAAAAAAAAAAAAGGAAATTTGGAAAAGCTTCATGTCTTCACACTAATAGGCTGATTTCCACTTCCAAATGTGTCAGATTAAACAATGACCACAGTTTATACCATGATCTGTGATTTGTCAAAGTGCTTTATGTAGCTTTATTCTACTAGGATAACAGTGTAATATGTGCAATATTCATTTCGTGTTTAGACTATACAAAAAAGAAAACAAATATACACTGAAGAACGCAAAGATTGACATGGTCTATACATGTGACAACAGTCATAAACGTGACAGCATAGAGATTAACATTATATGTATATGCCGTAGAATACCTTTTTCACTGTAGAACTCAATATGCAAAGTAGTATTGTTTTATAATATCATAATATGGGACAAGATGTAACATCTCTAATAGGGTGCCATAACTATTGCATGTCTAATAATCACATGAGGCAGACAGTTCCCTGCTCTACGGCGCATGTGTGAAAGAAACCTATAGTTACAGCCTGATACATACCTTAAAGAGATTGTCCACTACTTTATCATTGATGACATTTCCTAAGGATAGGTCATCAGCAGAGATGAGCGAATATTTCAGTATTAGTTTCGGATAGCGATCGCCATATTTGCAATATTCGCCGAACGCCATTGGAGCCGATGGGAGTTCAGATGAGTGAATGTGTTCGGAAACTATCATCAAACATAAAATTGTCACAAATATGGCATAAATATGGCACATTCGGATTCGGCAATTGTTTTCCGAACATACGGTATTCGCTCATCAATGTCTGATTGTTCGGGGGTCTTACACCTGGACAATGCGTGGGTTTAAAGCGGCCTAGGCTTGATTATACCCCGGGTATATTATGGCCTAGGCCAGTTTATACTCCATGGTATAAATTGACCTAGGCCATTTCACACCCCTTCATTGCCAGATTATACTCCCCTTCATATCATCAGTGTTGTGATATACCCAAGAATTACATAATTTTTCAATATCTTATTAGGGTTTCAGGTTTGTCAGATAAGTTATGTGAGACAGTGACTGACTTAAATCTTAAACTTCTAAACACATAGACTGATATTACTTAAAGCAGAAAAAACTTAAATCAGTACAAAATATTATACTTCCACAAAGATATAATGAGGTAAGAATCTACATCGCACTTCTCAGTAGTTACACTTTAAAAGCAGATGTGTATCTGAGTATGATAGAAAGGGATCTGCACACTGTACAACCAATCACAGACAGGGTGAGAAAGCCAGTGTAGTGATAAGATCAAGTCACAATTGCATTCTAAAGGGTATGCCACACTAAGCGAGATCGCTAACGAGATCACTAAAACGTCACTATTTTGCAATCTCGTTAGCGACCTCGTTGTGTGTGGCATGTAGCAACGATGTGGCCCCTGCTGTGATGTCGCTGATCGTTCACTAGAGTTCTGGACCGTTTTTTGATCGTTGGCGTCCCGCTGGTGAGCCTGAATCGCTGTGTTTGGCACCTTTTGCGAACGACGAGCGACCTCGTTTGTGACGCATATGGGTTTTAGCGTCACGGAGTGGATCGCAATATCTGTAAGTTCTCTTTTGCGTCACAGAGAGGATCGCAGAAGTTGCAAAGCAGGCTAGCAGGACGCAGAGAGCAGGAGCGATGCTGGAAATTCCTATGAATCAGAAGCGCTCAGTACATGCTAATGACATCCTAACGACCGCCAAAGTCGTTAAAGAGATCGCTGACCGCTGATGAGCCGTTTATGAGATCTCCTGTTTGGCAGCTACTAGCGACCTAAAAGCGATCACACCAACGATCTCGTTAGCTTGCGTCGTTATCGTGATCGCTAACGAGATCGCTAAGTGTGGCAGTACCTTAAGATAAAAGCCCTTAATGGACAACAGTGCAATCTCAGATGTATTGTCTGTTGTCCTTTACCAGTTACATTGTATTGTAAGATCAATCTTCATCATGTGATTAACAACACAAATACCTTCACACTATGTGTAAAGTCTCTCCCCCCCCCCGTCACACTAAGCGAGATCGCTAGCGAGATCGCTGAAGCGTCACCGATTTTGTGACGCAACAGCGACCTAGCCAGCGATCTCTCTTAGTGTGACGTGTGACACGCAGCGACGACCAGCCCCCCTGCTGGGTATCGCTGATCGTCGTTGAATGTCCTGGACCATTTTTTCATCGTTGGTCTCCGCTGGCCAGCGCGCATCGCTGCATGTGACAGCGGGAGACCAACGATCAGAGAGCTGGGAGCTGGTATCCAATGTACATATCGGGTAACTAAGCGCTGCACGGCGCCTAGTTACCCAATATGTACCCTGGATACCGGCTCCCAGCTTCTGCTGTAGAGCGCTGGGAGCCGGTATCTAGGGTACATATCGGGTAACTAGGTGCCGCGCAGCGCTTAGTTACCCGATGTGTACATTGGATACCGGCATGCTCGCTGGTCCTGATCGCTGGTGAGTCTGCCCATGTGACAGCTCACCAGCGATCAGCTAACGATGTCCCAGCGATCCCATCCACGTCGTATCATTGGTGGGATCGCTGGGACATTGAAGAGTGTGACGGGACCCTAAGTCCGTTTTAAGTTCTTAAAAAATGTTATCTGAAATCTCATTTACAAGGGCTCATAAAATAGAGGGGTATATTGTAGCATGGAGGGGTATATTCTGAAATAGGCTATTTTACACCCCGGGTATACACTGTGTTCCAAATTATTATGCAAAAATTGTTTAGGAGCGATAAGGTAGGATTTTTTTGTTTGTCAGTTAAACTCATTGATGGTGATGTGTGTCAGGGCTCTTTATATCACTGTAAGCAATTGCAGACACCCGTGCTAATTAGTTTGGCAGGTGTGTCCAATGAAAGGCAAGACTACTTAAGAAGGCTGTCCCACATTATTAAGCAGCCTACATTTTCTGCCAAAATGGGAAAGAAAAAGGATGTGTCGGCTGCTGAGAAACAACAAATTGTGGAGTGTTTAGGTCAAGGCATGACTACAATCAACATTGCCAAGACACTTCATCGTGATCATCGCACAATCAAGAAGTATGTAGCAGATTCACAGTACACACGTGTGCGTGCTGATAAGGGAAAATTGAGGACTCTTTCCTACAGGCAATTATGTCAGGTTAAAAGAGCAGGGGCAAAAAAGCCTTGTCATATCAGCAGAAAAGTTTTTGAAGCTGCTGGTGCCTCCAACGTCCCCCGAACAACAAGATGCAGAGTCCTTCAGAGGTTTGCAGCTGTGCGTAAGCCATCCTGTCGACCTCCTCTATCCACTGCACACAAGCAGAAACGGCTCCAGTGGGCCAAACAATACATGAAGACTGACTTCAAAACTGTTTTAAGTTCACCGATGACTGCCGTGCAACGCTCGATGGTCCAGATGGATGGAGTGGAGGATGCCTGGTTGATGGACACGCCATGCAAACACGGCTACGGCGGCAACAAGGAGGAGGTGGAGTAATGTTTTTGGCTGGAATCATGGGGAGAGAGATTGTCGGCCCCTTTAGGATCCTTGAAGGGGTAAAGATGAACTCCATAGTGTATGTTGAGTTTCTCAAACATCACTTCCTGCCATGGTTCAAGAAGAAGAACCGTGCACCATCTCATGCTGCACATAACACGTCTGCATCTCTGGCTGCTATGGGCATAAAAGGGGACAAACTTATGGTGTGGCCCCCATGCTCCCCTGACCTCAACCGCATTGAGAACCTCTGGAGCATCATCAAAAGGAGTGTCTATGATGGCGGGAGGAAGTTCACATCTAAGCAACAGCTCTAGGAGGGTATTCTGTCCTCATGCAAAACAATTGAAGCAGAAACCATCCAAAACCTGACAAATTCAATGGACGAGAGAGTTCAGAAGCTCCTTTCGAACAAGGTGTTCTATGTGCAAATATAACATCACCTAGAATAAAGTTTTGAGTTGAAAACTGTTTGATTTCAGTTTGCAAGAACCTGCTAATGCTTATAATTTCAAAAATTACCATTTTTTTGTTCTTTATTAAAATGAAAAGGTTGAAAACTCTGCTGTGCATAATAATTTGGAACATGCATTTTGAGTGCAGTTTGAGTGTTTTATTTTTTAAAAAATATACTGTTATCATAGGCAGTTTGTACAAAAACCTTTCAATTGTACTCTAATAGTTATTTGACTGGAAAATTACAATGACTGAAATTCATATAGATAATTTGGGAAAATCTGAGAAAATATTATTTGCATAATAATTTGGAACACAGTGTAGTTTGGACTAGGACAGTTTTTCCCCCTTGGTATACTGGGCCAAACTATACCCTTGTTTAATCTGGACTGGGGTTAATTTGACCTGCTAAACCTGCACCTCCACCGTTCAGCTGTTCCAGCTGCCGGACGGAAATGCTCAATATGCAGAGTTGCTCCGTCTTCTGATGGCGGCCACTGCAGGGTAATGCACATTCGCCTCCTATAGATTTGAATAGGAGGTGGATGTGCAGCACCCTGCCACGACCAGTATCTGAAGACGAAGCAGCTCTGAAATTAAGTATTTCCGGATGGCGGCTGCCACTGCCAACACCGAGAATAGCTGATCAGCGGAGTTATCTGGTGTCGGACCCCGACCGCTCAGACATAGATGACCTATCCTAAAGATAAGTCATCAGTAATAAAGTAGTGGACAACATCTTTAACTGTTTGAGTAAAATGCAGTTTGTCTTCAAAGGATATTCCAATCACAACACAGCATTCCCGCCACCGATTAGCAGTTTTTATGCTTGGACAGAGCTGTAGCGCATAGATATATTAATTTTGAAGCAGCTACTGCTAGGTACTGCAGAACAGTTCTGGTTAAAAAAAACAAAAACAAACAAAACAAAAACAACTCTTTCAAGGCCCCCATATAACATTGGTAAAAAATCAGCTGAATCTGCCAATTCCAGTGGAACAAGCTGGCCACCTGTAGTGTATGGGGGTCTACCGACTCTCTCCTAACAGATGATGTTGGGGGAGAGAAAGATGCAGCCTTCTTAATTTCAGTTGCTTATCCTCTTCTTCTCTGGGAGAATCTTGCAGCAGTTCTCCCATAGAGAACACAGATGGCGAACTATCAGCCCATGATCGTTTGATCGAGAGCTAATGGACATGGAGGCATTTACTACCTTCTCCCTATAAAGAATACATTGATCCTGGACTCAGCGAGTAATACCTGTTGATATCAACAGCTTAGGATTTCAAAGGCCCAACTTTTTTTATTTATTTTTTCTTCAGGGGAGATAAGCAACTGCTAACAATTTCTAACAGCAGCTTACAACCTTTTCCCTGAAGAAAACGCAGGAGCACTTGGTGAAGATGAGTGTTCCAGAGTATCGTAAAGAAATAATAGTTGGCGGACTGCTGGCTCATGTATGGAGCTATAGGTAGTATTCACACCTGCATTGGAGGCATATGCCTACGACAATATCTTACCAAATATTATTATTATTTATTTATATAGCACTATTAATTCCATGGTGCTGTTAAATAGCGCAATTTTGCTTGGTAAAGTGAAGGCCACCATAACTGAAACCAAATGGCCACCATTATACTCAATAACTATAACCTCTTTAATGTACGAGTATGTAATGCTTCTTTAAATTGTGCTAAACCTAAAGTGGACACTTTATAAAAGTAATGCATCCGCCCCATGTCCATGACGTAGAGTCCCAAGGCTTATGGTGATACTGTTAGATGCCATTTTTTGGGGGATATTCTCTGCTATAAACAATTCTACTAGTAGAGAAAACCTTCTTGATGTGGTTTGGGATTAAGGATCCAGTCTTATGAAAGTCTATGGGTGTCCAACCACCAGGCAGAACAGCTTGTAGTTTGTACAAAGCTTGTACAGTTATTTTGCATTATACAGGCTTTGGTAAAAAATACTGGCATGGATATGAATCAGTTGTCAGTTTAAGTCTAAAGGCAATTAAAGAACTGGGGGGATACAGAGGAGAAAGAATGTCTTTGTCTCTACACTTTAAGTGAGTATTTTACATGTGTGTCAAAGGTGAGGAATCCAGGCGCTCCCATGGTTCAAGAACAATGTCCTGTATTTGTAGCTGTGGTCAGTAACCACAGCTTCTTTTCCCATATGTATGTAACTGCTGAATTGGGTCCTTTTGTCTGTCCTTCATGTGAAGGGTAAGTTTGACCTCTTTTTTGCAGTAGCTGGACATGCTAAATATAGAGCCATTCATTCCTTTGATGAAATGGAAGCTTCTGCATCCTGTGAGGTCACTTCTAAAAAAAAAAACAAAAAAAAAACGTAGGACCCGTTTCCGAGCTTCAGATAGTTCATACATCCACCAAAGCTTTTTAATAGATATATTGTATGTAGGTATTATATAATGTACTTTTCACACTTCCATGTGCAAAGTATAGGAAAGATGTGTATCTTCGTACCGTGTTAGCCAGTAGATAGAAAAATATTTAGACTTGAGAGTCCTCAGTGGTTACCTTTTAATGGCTAACTGAAAAGATGGTAACAAATTGCAAGCTTTCGAGACTACTCCGGTCTCTTCATCAGGCAAAGACTAAAACAAAAACTGAAGAATCACATATATATATATATATACACAAGAGGACACAGAATAGTGCAATAGGTAAGACAAGTGACGTGAAGCAGAACTGTCATTATGGCAGAGGAATGAACATAAATATTGGAACAGATCATAGATAAGGAGAGAGTTTTATTACCCTCTGATTGGGGTCTGGTGTTGTGTTTTGATGCCCCTAGAAGGTCAGAGACGCAGATTCCTTAATTGATATAGAATGACATGAATCCATGTGACACGTTCATTCCAGCACTAAGAGTGTCAAAGGTCATCATAAGTTTGTATTCCCAAACCTTTCTATCTTTCTCAGATTTGAAGTTAGATTTTAATACCAGTAATTCCATATCCATTATGCTATGACCGGGCATACAAAAGTGTTTTGCCACAGGTAAATCCATTCTTTTTTCTCTTATCGTGTGGCGATGAGAATTCATCCTTGTTCTCAGTTTTTGCCCGGTCTCCCCCACATACAGACCCCCAGTTGGACATTTAGTACATATAATTAGGTACACCACATTAGATGTGATGCAGCTGAAAGTACCTGGGATCTTGTAGTCCTGATGGGAGTTGGGTATCTTTATCTTGTCCGTGGTCATTATAGATGCACATGTTTTACACTTCTTCTGTTTGCAAGGAAAGGTTCCTGCAGCTGTTGGGGAGGACAGGGAGCTTCTGACAATGATGCTTCTTAGATTTGGGGGCTGCCTAAAACATAGTAGTGGGGGGTCTGGAAATATGGATTGTAATCGGGCATCTTTTTGTAGTAAAGGTTGTAGTTTCCGTGCAGCTCCCCTTAGCATCTCCAGATTTGGATTGTAGGTGACCACTAGAGGCACCCGGTTATTTTCTTCTTTAGTTTTGTAATGTAGCAGGTGATTCCTTGATATTCTGGTGGCTCTTGTAATTTGGTTTTCAATTGTTCTTGGATGGTAGCCCTGGTTCAAAAAAGTCTTTCTGAGGCGACCAAGGTGTTCATCTCTATCCATGAGGTTGGAACATATACGGTTGTATCTGATGGCTTGGCTGTAGACTATAGAGTTTTTTATGTGTTTTGGATGGAAACTGTCCCATTTAAGGTATGTTGGACGGTCGATTGGCTTCTGATACAGGGATGTCTCTATTTCATTGTTCTTTAGCTTAATGGTGGTGTCTAAAAAGTTAATTTCAGTGCTGGAGTAGTTAAGTGTTAAGTTGATGGTGGGATGAAATTGATTGAACTGTTCATGGAACGTCTTTAGCTGTTGTTCAGACTCCGTCCAGATGATTAAAATGTCATCAATGTAGCGGTAGTAGGCCCGAGGCCTGATGGGACATGAGGACAAAAAGTCGCTTTCAAGCTTGGCCATGAAAAGATTTGCATACTGTGGAGCCATTTTACTTCCCATAGCTGTGCCAGTCTCCTGAAGATAGATCTTGTTGTCACATTGATGACATTTTAATCATCTGGACGGAGTCTGAACAACAGCTAAAGACGTTCCATGAACAGTTCAACCAATTTCATCCAACCATCAACTTAACACTCAACTACTCCAGCACTGAAATTAACTTTTTAGACACCACCATTAAGCTAAAGAACAATGAAATAGAGACATCCCTGTATCAGAAGCCAATCGACCGTCCAACATACCTTAAATGGGACAGTTTCCATCCAAAACACATAAAAAACTCTATAGTCTACAGCCAAGCCATCAGATACAACCGTATATGTTCCAACCTCATGGATAGAGATGAACACCTTGGTCGCCTCAGAAAGACTTTTTTGAACCAGGGCTACCATCCAAGAACAATTGAAAACCAAATTACAAGAGCCACCAGAATATCAAGGAATCACCTGCTACATTACAAAACTAAAGAAGAAAATAACCGGGTGCCTCTAGTGGTCACCTACAATCCAAATCTGGAGATGCTAAGGGGAGCTGCACGGAAACTACAACCTTTACTACAAAAAGATGCCCGATTACAATCCATATTTCCAGACCCCCCACTACTATGTTTTAGGCAGCCCCCAAATCTAAGAAGCATCATTGTCAGAAGCTCCCTGTCCTCCCCAACAGCTGCAGGAACCTTTCCTTGCAAACAGAAGAAGTGTAAAACATGTGCATCTATAATGACCACGGACAAGATAAAGATACCCAACTCCCATCAGGACTACAAGATCCCAGGTACTTTCAGCTGCATCACATCTAATGTGGTGTACCTAATTATATGTACTAAATGTCCAACTGGGGGTCTGTATGTGGGGGAGACCGGGCAAAAACTGAGAACAAGGATGAATTCTCATCGCCACACGATAAGAGAAAAAAGAATGGATTTACCTGTGGCAAAACACTTTTGTATGCCCGGTCATAGCATAATGGATATGGAATTACTGGTATTAAAATAGGAAAGATGTGTATCTTCGTACCGTGTTAGCCAGTAGATAGAAAAATATTTAGACTTGAGAGTCCTCAGTGGTTGATACCTTTTAATGGCTAACTGAAAAGATGGTAACAAATTGCAAGCTTTCGAGACTACTCAGGTCTCTTCATCAGGCATAGACTAATACAACATCTGAAGAATCACATATTTATACACAAAATAGCACAGAAAAAATGCAATAGGTAGGACAAGTGACATGAAGCAGAACTGTCATTATGGCAGTAATGCCATAATGACAGTTCTGCTTCATGTCACTTGTCCTACCTATTGCATTTTTTCTGTGCTATTTTGTGTATAAATATGTGATTCTTCAGATGTTGTATTAGTCTATGCCTGATGAAGAGACCTGAGTAGTCTCGAAAGCTTGCAATTTGTTACCATCTTTTCAGTTAGCCATTAAAAGGTATCAACCACTGAGGACTCTCAAGTCTAAATATTTTGGTATTAAAATCTAACTTCAAATCTGAGAAAGATAGAAAGGTTTGGGAATACAAACTTATGATGACCTTTGACACTCTTAGTGCTGGAATGAACGTGTCACATGGATTCATGTCATTCTATATCAATTAAGGAATCTGCGTCTCTGACCTTCTAGGGGCATCAAAACACAACACCAGACCCCAATCAGAGGGTAATAAAACTCTCTCCTTATCTATGATCTGTTCCAATATTTATGTTCATTCCTCTGCCATAATGACAGTTCTGCTTCACGTCACTTGTCTTACCTATTGCACTATTCCTGTGTCCTCTTGTGTATATATATATATATATATATATATATATATGTGATTCTTCAGTTTTTGTTTTAGTCTTTGCCTGATGAAGAGACCGGAGTAGTCTCGAAAGCTTGCAATTTGTTACCATCTTTTCAGTTAGCCATTAAAAGGTATCAACCACTGAGGACTCTCAAGTCTAAATATTTTTCTATGTGCAAAGTAGTAACTGAGGAAAAAAAAACTAGTAAGGCGATATCCACACGGAGTTCTAATCTGAACCAAAAGTGGTGATAGTCTGCATGAGTAAAGTAGTACAGGGTTAATGACTAGCTACCTTACGTGGAAAAATGACTAACTTCTAAAAAAAAAAAAAAAAAAAAAGACGATATATCGTGCTAAAATTTTTACTAATACATACCTTGGTTCATGAGAAACTGATATTTTAAAGCAGGTGTTGAAAATGTCAGCGTTCACATCCAAGCATACCTGCACGCGCCGTTCCATATTGTTGAATGTATTCCGCAGGATGTCTGGGGTCATAGCCTGAATTTCTCGCTATATATTCTGAGTGCCTGTAGTATTAGTGGCTTGCTACTGTACACCCGAACTTTCAAATGGCCCCAAAGGAAAAAATCAGGTGGTGTTAAATCAGGTGATGTTGATGGCCACAGTCCCTTACAGACTACTCTGTCATCAAAGAAGACTTCAATACAAGGTTTGGACAGCAGATTTCGACCTCCAGACCTCTTTTAGAAACTCACTCTGGCATGTCTTTAAGGACTCGGTTTTATAATACGTTTTCACAATGAAGGCACGGCCCTCCAAACTGAATCTGCATATTAACAAATGGAAAAGGAATTTGGCAGGAGTGAAATGCAAGCTCCACACGCTAACTACCAACATGCAGCAAGTCTATCTCGTAGTGGAGATGATTGGCGGGGAGACAAGTCAGTGAAACCACTCGGCACGAGGATGTTTTACTTGTCGCTGTCACTGAAGTTAATGGCACACTCACTTCTCATGAACCAAAGTATGTACAGTCCAAATTTCAGTACAGTCGACCGTATTTTAGAAGTTACAGCAATTTTTCCAATTAAAGTAGCAAGTGAATCTCGTGTTTTCTACAAAGTGTTGTTTCAGCTGACAATTCAGAATAATTTTGAGGCTACACAGTGACTTTAGCTGCAACATCCATCACGCCACCCAAGTTCGAAAGGTTTTTCTGCTATAACGTTGAAGAGTGATACCAGTTAATGGGAAAAATATTTAGAATTGAGAGTCCTCAGTGGTTGATACCTTTTAATGGCTAACTGTAAAGATGGTAACAAATTGCAAGCTTTCGAGACTACTCAGGTCTCTTCATCAGGCAAAGACTAATACAAAATCTGAAGAATCACATTTATACATGACACAGCACAGAAAAAATGCAATAGATGAGACAAGTGACGTGAAGCAGAACTGTCATTATGGGAGAGGGATGAACAGTTGTGGCAATAAATATTGGACCAGTTCATAGATAAGGAGTGTGAAAGTTTTATTGCTCTCTGATTGGGGTCTGGTAATGTTTTGTGATGTTCTCACAGGGTCTTTGAAGCAAATTCCTTAATTGATGTAATAGGCCATAAATCCATGTGATAGGTTCAGTAAAGATGTATATCTTAGTACCGTGTTAGCTCAGGCAAAGACTAATACAAAATCTGAAGAATCACATATTTGTACACAGCACAGAAAAAATGCAATAGATGAGACAAGTGACGTGAAGCAGAACTGTCATTATGGGAGGGGTGCCTCTAGTGGTCACCTACAATCCAAATCTCGAGATGCTAAGGGGAGCTGCACGGAAACTACAACCTTTACTACAAAAAGATGCCCGATTACAATCCATATTTCCAGACCCCCCACTACTGTGTTTTAGGAAGCCCCCAAATCTAAGAAGCATCATTGTCAGAAGTTCCCTGTCCTCTCCAACAGCTGCAGGAACCTTTCCTTGCAACCAGAAGAAATGCAAAACCTGTCCATTTATAATGACCACGGACAAGATAAAGATCCCCAACTCACATCAGGACTACAAGATCCCAGGTACTTTCAGCTGCATCACATCTAATGTGGTGCACCTAATTATTTGTACAAAATGTCCAACTGGGGGTCTGTATGTGGGGGGAGACAGGGCAAAAACTTAGAACAAGGATGAATTCTCATCGCCACACAATAAGAGAAAAAATAATGGATTTACCTGTGGCCAAACACTTTTGCATCCCCGGTCATAGCATATTGGACATGAAATTACTTGTACTGAAAGGTGATTTCGCATCTCAGAGACACAGGAGAGTTTGCGAATACAAATTGATGGTGACCTTTGACACTCTCAATGCTGGAATGAACCTATCACATGGATTTATGGCCTATTACATCAATTAAGGAATTTGCTTCAAAGACCCTGTGAGAACATCACAAAACATTACCAGACCCCAATCAGAGGGCAATAAAACTTTCACACTCCTTATCTATGAACTAGTCCAATATTTATTGCTACAACTGTTCATCCCTCTCCCATAATGACAGTTCTGCTTCACGTCACTTGTCTCATCTATTGCATTTTTTCTGTGCTGTGTTGTGTACAAATATATGATTCTTCAGATTTTGTATTAGTCTTTGCCTGATGAAGAGACCTGAGTAGTCTCGAAAGCTTGCAATTTGTTACCATCTTTTCAGTTAGCCATTAAAAGGTATCAACCACTGAGGACTCTCAATTCTAAATATTTTTCTGTGATAGGTTCTTTCCAGCATTGAGAGTGTCAAAGGTCACCTTCAATTTGTATTCGCAAACTCTCCTCTGTCTCTGAGATGTGAAATCACCTTTCAGTACAAGTAATTTCATGTCCAACATGCTATGACCGGGGATGCAAAAGTGTTTGGCCACAGGTAGATCCATTATTTTTTTTCTTATTGTGTGGCGATGAGAATTCATCCTTGTTCTCAGTTTTTGCCCTGTCTCCCCCACATACAGACCCCCAGTTGGACATTTTGTACAAATAATTAGGTACACCACATTGGATGTGATGCAGCTGAAAGTACCTGGGATCTTGTAGTCCTGATGTGAGTTGGGGATCTTTATCTTGTCCGTGGTCATTATAAATGGACAGGTTTTGCATTTCTTCTGGTTGCAAGGAAAGGTTCCTGCAGCTGTTGGAGAGGACAAGGAACTTCTGACAATGATGCTTCTTAGATTTAGGGGCTGCCTAAAAATTTATTGCCACAACTGTTCATCCCTCTCCCATAATGACAGTTCTGCTTCATGTCACTTGTCTCATCTATTGCATTTTTTCTGTGCTGTGTTGTGTATAAATATGTGATTCTTCAGATTTTGTATTAGTCTTTGCCTGATGAAGAGACCTGAGTAGTCTCGAAAGCTTGCAATTTGTTACCATCTTTTCAGTTAGCCATTAAAAGGTATCAACCACTGAGGACTCTCAAGTCTAAATATTTTTCTATCTACTGGCTAACACGGTACTAAGATATACATCTTTACTGTACCAGTTAATGGGGTACTCTGACCATGCTAAGCAAGTTGCAAGAAGTCCATCCACTTTTGTGTGACTTGCTTGTCAGTCGCAGTATTTTCCGGTTCACTTGTATGGCGTTGCTATGTAGCAAAGACACACCAATATGTGACAGGTGTCGCACTCAAAGTTGCCCTGTAGCCCAAGCCTAAGCAGTCATGTTTTTGTAAATTTGTAACTGAGGTGACGCTTACAGTTATGGTCCCCCTGTGCAGGTTGTGTGTCCTG
The DNA here is from genome assembly GCA_033576555.1 of Oophaga sylvatica. NCBI lineage: Eukaryota > Metazoa > Chordata > Amphibia > Anura > Dendrobatidae > Oophaga > Oophaga sylvatica. Next base: position 224,455,640 of record JARQOD010000001.1, read on the forward strand.
GCCAAACTTAGACATGCCACCCCTGCTTATACAAATCTCTGCATGTTAATACATTATGCACATATTTACACATTACACATAGACATATATACAGTACAGACCAAAAGTTTGGACACACCTTCTCATTCAAAGATTTTTCTGTATTTTCATGACTATGAAAATTGTACATTCACACTGAAGGCACCAAAACTATGAATTAACACATGTGGAATTATATACTTAACAAAAAAGTGTGAAACAACTGAAAATATGTCTTATATTGTAAGTTCTTCAAAGTAGCCACCTTTTGCTTTGATGACTGCTTTTGCACACTCTTGGCATTCTCTTGATGAGCTTCAAGAGGCAGTCACTGGAAATGGTCTTCCAACAATCTTGAAGGAGTTCCCTTTTGCCTTCACTCTGCGGTCCAGCTCACCCCAAACCATCTCGATTGGGTTCAGGTCTGGTGACTGTGGAGGCCAGGTCATCTGGCGTAGCACCCCATCACTCTCCTTCTTGGTCAAATAGCCCTTACACAGCCTGGAGGGGTGTTTGGGGTCATTGTCCTGTTTAAAAATAAATGATGGTCCAACTAAACGCAAACCAGATGGAATAGCATGCCGCTGCAAGATGCTGTGGTAGCCATGCTGGTTCAGTATGCTTTCAATTTTGAATAAATCCTCAACAGTGTCACCAGCAAAGCACCCCCACACCATCACACCTCCTCCTCCATGCTTCACGGTGGGAACCAGGCATGTGGAGTCCATCCGTTCACCTTTTCTACGTCGCACAAAGTCACGGTGGTTGGAACCAAAGATCTCAAATTTGGACTCCTCAGACCAAAGCACAGATTTCCACTGGTCTAATGTCCATTCCTTGTGTTCTTTAGCCCAAAGAAGTCTCTTCTGCTAGTTGCCTGTCCTTAGCAGTGGTTTCCTAGCAGCTATTTACCTTCAAGGCCAGCTGCACAAAGTCTCCTCTTAACAGTTGTTGTAGAGATGTGTCTGCTGCTAGAACTCTGTGTGGCATTGACCTGGTCTCTAATCTTAGCTGCTGTAAACCTGCGATTTCTGAGGCTGGTGACTCGGATAAACTTATCCTCAGAAGCAGAGGTGACTCTTGGTCTTCCTTTCCTGGGGCGGTCCTCATGTGAGCCAGTTTCTTTGTAGTGCTTGATGGTTTTTGCAACTGCACTTGGGGACACTTTCAAAGTTTCCCCAATTTTTCAGACTGACTGACCTTCATTTCTTAAAGTAATGATGGCCACTCGTTTTTCTTTACTTAGCTGCTTTTTTCTTGCCATAACACAAATTCTAACAGTCTATTCAGTAGGTGGGTTCTTTCCTCAGTGTCCTGTGTACATGTAAGCTCATAGGAAAGAAATGACTGTACATGCAGTAGAGAGAAGAGTGAATTGTGATTGCTTTGAAATAGTACATAGTTGACACCAACTAATGGCAGAGATCAGCTTGGCCCTTCTGCCCCATGTACCTCTGTGCACATACAATATGACTCCTCCCACACAAACACTGTCTGGAATAATACTTAGGCTGTCATATGACTTGTACTTAGAGTTGAGCAAAACAGGTCAGCCAGATTCATAAGTTGCCGACTTTTGCCAAAGTCGGGTTTCGCCGACCGAAACCCGACCATAGCGTGAAGTCAGCCATGCGGTCGGCAAAACGAGCGTCAAACTCTGATTTCCCAGAATGCTTGCAGGTGCCTTTTTTTCAGCCAATGAGCAAGGACGTACACTGTGGGCAACGAGATGACATGTGCAGCGTCCACCACCATCGTAGAGAATGGCATTGCAGTGATTGGCTTGCTTTGGGGGTGTCATAGTGTCTATAAAAGCCCTGACCGCCGACCTCCATTTTACTTCTGCCGATCTTTAACAGTAGGGAGAAGTTGCTGTTTATCAGTAGGGAGAGAGTTAGGGCCCGGTCACACTAAGCGAGATCGCTAGCGAGATCGCTGAAACGTCACAGATTTTGTGACCCGACAGCAACCTAGCCAGCGATCTCGCTTAGTGTGACACGCAGCGACGATCAGCCCCCCTGCTGGGTGTCGCTGATTGTCGCTGAATGCCCTGGACCATTTTTTGATCGCTGGTCTCCCGCTGGCCAGCGCGCATTGCTGCGTGTGACAGGCGGGAGACCAGCGAGCTGGAGCTGGTAACCAAGGTAAACATTGGGTTTCTAGGCGCCGCGCGGCGCCTGGAAACCCGATGTGTACGTTAGATACCAGCGCGCTGGTGCAGGGGAGCTGGTAACCAAGGTAAACAGCAGGTTTCTTAGAAACCCGCTGCTTGCCCTGTTTACCAGCTCCCTGCACCAGTGCGCTGGTATCTAACGTACACTGCGGGTAACTAAGCGACGTGCATCACTTGTTACCCGCATAGTCGCTGTCCTGATCGCTGATGAGATCTGCCTCTTTGGCAGCTCACCAGCGATCATGTAGCGACACACCAGCGATCCTGACAAGTTCATATCGTTGTCGGGATCGCTGGTGAGTCGCTATGTGTGACGGGACCCTTAGGGCTGTAAAGCTATAAGAAGTTCTTATGTGCTTGTGCTGATAGCAATTGTGCTGTACAGTTAGAGTGCAGTGACAGGGGAGGATTTTCTTGTGTGCAGCAGTGCTGGTTATTAGGCTGCCTGCTAGCTGTATTGCTGTGTGTACACTGCTGTGCAGACTGCTTTTTACACAGCACTAATACTTTTATTCTTTTTTTCTGCACAGTTACCGACCGTTCATTTTTTCCCACACGGTATAGAGCTGTACGCTCCTCACACACTACCGTGTACCGGCTGGTATCACGGACAAATACATGCTGGCTATCTGTGTGTGACTCCGGAAATAAATACGGAGAATTAAATTTTCCCTACACCGTATACAGCTGTACGCTTCTGATACAGTACCGTATATCTGCTGGTTGTATTACGGTGAAATCCATACTGAGTGAGCGTCTGTGTGTGACTCCGGAAATAAATATGGAGATTTAAATTTTCCCCTACACCGTATACAGCTGTACGCTTCTCATACAGTATCATATATCTGCTGGTATTTTTGGTACATTTTCCCAAACATGAGGAAGTATGGTGGAAGAGGCAGTGGGGGGGGGGGGCAGCTGGTACTGATGGTGGTGGTGGTGCATCTGCTGGTAGTGCCAAAAGCACAATAGCACCTAAGGCAGGAGGAGTTGAGCCTGCGTCATCGTCTGTCTCCAGAAGGCCTGGAAGGCTCCCTTTTCTGGTAGTAGGTAGACCGCTTTTAAAGCCGGAGCATCAAGAACAGGTTTTGGCTTACATTGCCGAAACAGCCTCCAGCTCTATCGCCTCCTCTTCTGAAGTTTCAAAAACTGCAAGCACTGAGTCGTCAGTGCAGGCTCCTGGTCAGGAACAACACCTTTCCTTGTGTCCTTCACCCCCACCAAAGTGAAGGATGCGGCAGGCCACACTTCAGATTACTCCCTGGTGCTCTTTCACATATCATGCCTAAAGGTACTGCCACACTTAGTGATCTCGTTAGCGATCTAAATAACGACGCAAGCTAATGAGATCGTTTTTGTGATCGTTTTAATGTCTCTAGTAGCTGCCACACTTAGTGATCTCGTTAACGACTCAAAAGCGGTTAGCGATCTCATTAACGACTTTAGCGGTCATTGCGATGTAAAAAACAGCGCACATCGCTCACAAAAGGTGCCAGAACACAGCGATATAGGCTCACCAGCGGGACGCCAACGATCTAAATACGGTCCAGAACTCTAGTGAACGATCAGCGAGATCACAGCAGGGGCCACGTCGTTGCTACATGCCACACACGTTAGCGTCACGAACGAGATCGCTAAATAGTGCCGTATTTTAGCGATCTCGTTAGCGATGCTGTTTAGTGTGGCATACCCTTAACTTATCAAGTGAAATCCTGAATTCCCCAGTCCAAGATGAATATGACATGGAGTGCACTGATGCACAGCCAGTGCTATATGATTCTGCTGGTACATTCACCCAGAGCACTGCATTGCCCTCGCAGTCTACTGAGCCAGATTCTGACCCTGATGAAACTCAGGTGCCCTTCCCGCATACTATACCACCTTACACGGTGACAGAGAGGAAGGTGCAGATGAAATTGAAGAGGAGGTGATGGATGACCCAGTTGTTGACCCGGATTGCCATCCATTGGGGGAAGAGGGTGCCGCTGGCAATAGCTCAGAGGATTTGGAGGATCAGCAGCAGGCATCGACATCGCAGCTGCGGTTATCTGACAGGCCCGTAGCAGTCCAAAAATGTGTTAAAAAAACAAAAAGAGTTGCAGGACAGCTTGGCCAGACGATCAAATTAGCACAGCGTGCAAGCCCTGAAAATTTTTCCCATAGTAGGAAGAGTGCAGTGTGGCACTTTTTTGACCAAAATCCTATTGATGAGGCAAAGGTATCTGTAAGAAGTGCGGAAGGACCTTTAGCCGAGGGAAAAATCTCCGAAATTTGAATACCAGTTGCATGCTTAGACATGTAAACACCATGCACTTGCAAGCGTGGACGGATTACAAAACCTCAGGTAGCACACGTGCACTTTCTCCGACTGAAGGTAGCCAGCAACGCTACATCGCTTCCCCCACTGTAAGCCCACCGGTTAGCACACCACCAGCAAGAAATGTTGAGGTGTCGTCGCAAGGCCAAAGCAGTCAGTGAATCACAATGTTTTTCCAACGAAAGACTGCATCTAGGCCATCACCACCACCATCACCATCCCCCTCTCAGTCTGCCATGTCCACTGCTAGTTCCACCATATGCAGCTCTCAAGTCCAGCTCACCCTAGCAGAGACTCTAAGTAGGACAAGAAAGTTCTCATCCGCGTACTCTGGCTTTGAACGCCTACATTGCCAAACTGATCTCATTAGAGATTATGCCCTTCCGTTTGGTTGAAAGCTCATCGTTCCGAGAGCTCATGGCCTACTCTGTCGCACGCTATGACCTACCCAGTCAGCACTTCTTTTCTAGAAAAGCCATCCCTGCCCTCCACCTGCATGTGAAAGACCGCATTGTCCATGCACTCAAACAATCAGTGAGTGGAAAGGTGCACCTCACAAAATATGCATGGTCCAGTAGGCATGGCCAGGGCCATTACGTGTCCTTCACTGCGCACTGGGTGAATGTGGTGGATGCAGGGTCCACAGGGGACAGCGGTGGTGGGACAGTGCTGCCTAGCCCACGGAATAGGCAACAGTTGGCTGTAGGCGTTCGACCCTCCTCCAGAAGCGAAAGCTGATCGACAGAGCGCAGTCGAACGAGCACTCCATCCGCAGCTGCCAGTGTTGCACACGAGGTGTCCCACTATCGAACAGCTAGTGGTAAGCGTCAGAAGGCTGTTTTAAAGATGATGTCTTTGGGCGACAACAGACACACCGCGGAAGTACTGGCCGACTACTTGCAGCGAGAAACTGATCATGGCTGGGCAGTCTACATCTTGAGCCAGGCAAGGTAGTCAGTGATAACGGACATAATTTTGTGGCGGCCATAGCCCTGGCAAAACACAGACACAGACACATACCTTGCCTGGCTCACACCTTGAACCTGGTGGTGCAGTGCTTCATAAATAATTATCCGGAGTTACCAGCCCTGCTCCATAACGTGCGAAGACTGTGCTCGCACATTCGTCGCTCGCCCGTAGACTCCAGTCGTATGTAGAGGCTGCAGCGATCGCTCCACCTCCCCAAGCACCGCCTAATCATAGACGTTGCAACAAGGTGGAACTCCACCATGCACGTGGTTGAGAGGCTGTGCGAACAGAGGCAGGCTGTAATGCATTTGTGGGAGGATACACGGGCAGGCAGTTTGAGGGCAGACATCGAGTTGTCGGGTGTGCAGTGGTCAAAGCTGAAAGACCTCTGTAAAGTCCTTCAGTGTTTTGAGGAATGCACACGGCTGGTAAGCGCAGACGATGCCACCATAAGCATGAGCATCCCACTTATGCGTCTGCTAATGCAAACTTTGACGCACATTAAGGGTCAGGTGTCTGCAGCTGAGGAGGAGGGAAGCCTTGATGACAGTCAGGCATTGTCTGCTCAGGGAACTGTCCTGGATGAGGTGGAGGAAGAAGAGGAGGAGGAGGATGAGGGGGATGATTATATTGGGGAGGAGGATGCTTCTCAGGGGGCAAGAGAAAATGTTGGCTTGCCAAGGTCAGGTACAGTGTTTGTGCATGACTGGAGGGATGTGGATTTGGCAGAAAGTGCTCCTCCACCCACCACTGGCAATGCATCATTGACACCTGGAACATTGGCCTACATGTGTCATTATCTCTTGCGGATCCTAAAAAGGGACCCCCGCATTGCCAAAATTATAAAGGATGACGACTACTGGTTGGCCAGCATCCTCGATCCACACTATAAAGGCAAATTACAAGAACATCATGCCACAGGAGAACCTAGAGCTAATATTTGTGAACAAACAAGCAACTCTGGTAAACCGTTTGTTAGAGGCATTCCCAGCACACAGCAGCGGTGCAGGTTCTACCATGAGCCGTACTGGGCAACATGGAAGAGGTGTTCGTGGTGCACTCAGCCGAAGTGGCGTTGGAGACAGGGGTTTCATGACCATGTTGTGGACTGATTTCTCGAGTACCGCTCACAAGACTGTTAATACTGAATCGATTGTAACAGACAGGAGACAACAGTTGTCAACTATGGTTCATAATTACCTCTCCTCCCCTATCGATGTTCTCCCTCACAGTTCATTCCCCTTTGACTACTGGGCCTGTAAATTGGAAACCTGGCCTGAATTGGCACAATATGCCTTACAGGAGCTCGCTTGCCCTGCTGGTAGTGTGCTATCAGAAAGAGTCTTCAGCGCTGCTGGATCAGTCCTGACAGAAAGAAGGACCCGACTGTCGACCCAAAATGTAGGTGATCTCACCTTCATTAAAATGAACCATGCCTGGGTTTCAAAGGATTTTGTACCACCTTCCCCTGATGACACATAGGTTGCCAGCAAAATGGCTCACTTTGTCCTCCTCTTCCTCCGACTTCTCCAATTCCTCCATTTGCAGCTGCTGAACGTCCAGCCTACACCTCAACATTTGCCAGGTTTTCCACCTCCCTAACTGGGCTGTACCCCCCCCCACAACTTTAGCCAAATAACTCCCAGTTTTCAATTCGTTACTATTATTATAAAGTAAATTAAGGTTGACAAGCTTAAGTAATAAGAATTAATGTCGTTGGCATTGAAATGGGCACTTGTAGGTATGTTTACTGTCCTCCACTCACTGCCTGCCGACTTTTATTCCCCATTGACTTGCATTGGGGTCGGGTTTCGGTCGGAACTCCGACTTTTGCCGATAGTCGGCCGATTTCGTTCAACTCGACCTTTGGTAAAGTCATGTGGTCCAAAACCCGACTCGACCATCCCGGAGGCAAAGTCGCTCATCTCTACTTGTATTCTGCATTTCTCACCAATTTTACCATTTTCAGGCTCTATAATTTTCAGTTAACTCTTAGCAAATGAGTGGAGACTAGCTGCCATGATGTAGCTTGCCACCTGCAGCAGCAGGATGGCTATTCTACTGTAGTACTGATGTGAGTAGCAATGAATTCGACTAAGGGGTGAGGTAAAACACTAGAACTGGTTGCACTCTTTAATTGTCTTTCTCACTGCTTCTTTCTATTCTTTACTGCTCAGACTTCAATAGGCAGCTGCAAACTGACCACTCAGTGAACTGGCAAGTGGCAATCCCTCTGCTCTTGAGCAGGACTGATTTTAGCATTTTTTTTGAGTGAATAACAAGATTAGGAGGCAGATAATTGGAGAATAAGGGGTTAAACGTATAGAAAGAAGCCTATTTCTTATAAGATTTATTGCAAAGTTTGTTTAACAAACTGTCTCCATTGAAGCCACATCCTAAGGAAGTAACGAAAGTCCCTATGTAGTTGGACATTTAAAGCTATGTCACACACTTCTTTATTACCAGGGTGTTTTTAAATATATGTTTTATATTTTGTTTGGTTTTTTTATTTCATGTGTCTCGTATTTCCACCTTGGGATTTCTTGGAGTTACATATTCTCATCCAATAACTGTTTGCAGACTGACTTCCTCTTTCAGAAGTATTAACTGTAAGAAGAAGTCCACTGAGGAAAAATCGGATTAATTATGGAGTATATGGAAGAAGAACAAACATTTTTGTTTTGAAGATGCTTATTTTCTTTGTCTTTTTAACCAAAGAGACTTTGCAAATCATGTTGGAAGGCCTGTGCTATGTGCGTTATGCACAAGGGATTGCATATCCAGAGAATTGACTTGAAAACGGAAGAGACACTTAGGGGAAAACAGATGTGTTAGCAAATCACAAACGGCTTCTACTTCGCTTTGTGCAGCACATCAGTGTGAAGATGGGAGCTTGCAGCTATTTTGCCAAAGGACAATGAACTAGTCCTAGTAATTACTTACTGTTTATACATCAGAAACTTGTATAGCTGACAGCAGGTCATAGGGCAGGTCCTTCTGGATCATGTCACCTAAAGGCTTTAAGGATTATTTCCTCTCGGGAAGAATCCCAACATTAAACCATCGGCTCCAATATTGTCTATTCTGCACAATGACTTGGATTTGCATCTTCCCAGATGTGGATCTTCCAAGGACAATTATAGTGAATTATCGAGACAAATATGTCAATCAAACTCTGCTAAATGGTAGAAAAAAAAGTTGCTTTACTTTGCATTGGCCTGACTTTCCATAGCATGAGAAGAGATATTTCTACTGATGGTCATTATGATGACTGGAAAATATGTTTACTTATCAACATTTAATTAACCTTCACTTTTAATATTTGGGTGATTGGTGACCAGATTTTGAACTGTGAAATTTGATTTGCATTGTGCAACCTTAGTCAGTAAAGATAGTCATAAGCAGGGCTTAGTATGAAAAAACAGCCATGGCACAAATTCTCCACCAATCTGCATACTATTAACGCCCAACCTCCATCAAGGGGCAATGCCTCGAATCCAATTCCTTGAGTTTTGCTTTACTTGGCCATGCCCCTACCTTAAGAGCTGTTTTAAGAGCCACATGTGAATAGAGTGGCTGTGCTCATGATCAACCACCGCTTTATACATGGTGCTCAGGATTGGTGGTGGTCTCTGCAATCGGATAACTTCTAAACTTGAGATAACTAGAGATGGGCGAACGCATATAGTAAAGTTCGGGGTCTGTATCGAACACCTACTGTTTGGGCATGGACCCCGAACACGGACTTAACCAGGAAGTCCATGTTACTGTTCAAGTTCGGACCCCCCCCCCCCAAACACTGGGTGTTTCTCGCGCTGTCATCTGAGTGGCAGCGCAAGAAATACAAGTGGCTCTGATTGGCAATAAGATTAATACCATCGATCAGAGCGGTGCGGCTCCCAGGTGACAGCGTGAGCCCGCAGATGTGACCGGAGGTAAAAAGTTTTTCTCCAGTAATAGGCGTCGGCTGTTGGAACCACTACTCCCATCAACCTGTGACTGCTGCCTCTAATAACAGTAAAAACAGGCGGCGGCTGATGGAATATTTGTCAGCCGGCGCCTGCTCTATAAATATACAGTACAGACCAAAAGTTTGGACACACCTTCTCATTCAAAGATTTTTCTGTATTTTCATGACTGAAAATTGTACATTCACACTGAAGGCATCAAAACTATGAATTAACACATGTAGAATTATATACTTAACAAAAAAGTGTGAAACAACTGAAAATATGTCTGATATTCTAGGTTTTTCAAAGTAGCCACCTTTTGCTTTGATTACCGCTTTGCACACTCTTGGCATTCTCTTGATGAGCTTCAAGAGGTAGTCTCTGGAAATGGTCTTCCAACAGTCTTGAAGGAGTTCCCAGAGATGCTTAGCACTTGTTGGCCCTTTTGCCTTCACTCTGCGGTCCAACTCACCCCAAACCATCTCGATTGGGTTCAGGTCTGGTGACTGTGGAGGCCAGGTCATCTGGCGTAGCACCCCATCACTCTCCTTCTTGGTCAAATAGCCCTTACACAGCCTGGAGGTGTGTTTGGGGTCATTGGCCTGTTGAAAAATAAATGATGGTCCAACTAAACACAAACCGGATGGAATAGCATGCCTCTGCAAGATGCTGTGGTAGCCACGCTGGTTCAGTATGCCTTCAATTTTGAATAAATCCCCAACAGTGTCACCAGCAAAGCACCCCCACACCATCACACCTCCTCCTCCATGCTTCACGGTGGGAACCAGGCATGTAGGGTTCATCCTTTCACCTTTTCTACGTCACACAAAGACACGGTGGTTGGATCTCAAATTTGGACTCATTAGACCAAAGCACAGATTTCCACTGGTCTAATGTCCATTCCTTGTGTTCTTTAGCCCAAACAAGTCTCTTCTGCTTATTGCCTGTCCTTAGCAGTGGTTTCCTAGCAGCTATTTTACCATGAAGGCCTGCTGCACAAAGTCTCCTCAGTTGTTGTAGAGATGTGTCTGCAGCTAGAACTCTGTGTGGCATTGACCTGGTCTCTAATCTGAGCTGCTGTTAACCTGCGATTTCTGAGGCTGGTGACTCGGATAAACTTATCCTCATAAGCAGAGGTGACTCTTGGTCTTCCTTTCCTGGGGCGGTCCTCATGTGAGCCAGTTTCTTTGTAGCGCTTGATGGTTTTTGCAACTGCACTTGGGGACACTTTCAAAGTTTCCCCAATTTTTCAGACTGACTGACCTTCATTTCTTAAAGTAATGATGGCCACTCGTTTTTCTTTACTTAGCTTCTTTTTTCTTGCCATAATACAAATTCTAACAGTCTATTCAGTAGGACTATCAGCTATATATCATAGAAAAAAAGGCTGCACTCAAGCATACTAAAGCATGACAACATGGAATACATGAAATTTAGAGTAGCAATATGGCTTTGGAATATAAGGAAAAAATTGAGACGCTTAGTATAAACATTTGGCCAAACATTTTAAAGCCCACTCCGCCCCCACCAGGTGGTGATTTTAATTACACCAGGTCCCTACTTTACCCATAAATGCAGGCATTACTGACAGAGGTGCATATTCACCCAGAAATTCAGATATCAGCCTAATAGAGGTATGTTCACATTAGGTCAGGGACTCACCAGAAATGAGACCACCTTGATGATGGTTGGTGGGCTTTAAAATGTTTGGCCAAATGTTTATACTAAGCGTCTCAATTTTTTCCTTATATTCCAAAGCCATATTGCTACTCTAAATTTCATGTATTCCATGTTGTCATGCTTTAGTATGCTTGAGTGCAGCCTTTTTTTCTATGTTTTACATGGGGGTAGCTTCCCTTGGTTTGCACCTAGTTCACATTAGTCTGGATGTGCCAGTCAGGTTTTTTTGTATATTATCAGCTGTATATCCACCAGACTTCTGCACAACACAACTGATGGTCCCAACCCCATTTCTAAGGCAAGAAATCCCACTTATTAAACCTGACAGGGCACACCTGTGAAGTGAAAACCATTTCTGGTGAATACCTCTTAAAGCTCATCAAGAGAATGCCAAGAGTGTGCAAAGCAGTAATCAAAGCAAAAGGTGGCTACTTTGAAGAACCTAGAATATAAGACATAATTTCAGTTGTTTCGCACTTTTTTTAAGTATATAATTCCCATGTGTTAATTCATAGTTTTGATGCCTTCAGTGTGAATTTACAATTTTCATAGTCATGAAAATACAGAAAAATCTTTGAATGAGAAGGTGTGTCCAAACTCTTGGTCTGTACTGTGTGTATATATATATATATATATATATATATATATATATATATATTATAATGTGTGTATGTATGTGTATATATAGAGTTGTGTGAAAAAGTGATTGTCTCCTAAACCTAAAAACTGGTTGAGTCACCCTTAGCAGCAACAATATGTTATATTGAATTTAGCCTTTTGAGTGTTGCATCTGCATTGTGTGTGCATGTGCCTCCCATGCTGAAAGATTAAAAGGCTGTCCAGTACATTACACTGACTTAAACTTTAGCTCCAACACACCTGTAGTGGCACCCTGCACCTCTACCAATTCCTTCTCTGCCATGTATCATATTTTTAGTGGAATAAAGAAAATTTTATTGACTATGGACATGGTGTGAGCAATTCTGAAGAATTTGTGGATTTAACGGAATTTAATTGTGCCCATATATAGTAGTTCATTGTCATGAATGAGAATTTAAAGCAGGCTGAACTTGGGAGTTGGCTGAAAGTTCAACATCCCGGACAAGCTATGGTTAGGGGAGCGAATAGTGATCATGGTCAAAAATTAAATTGTACATTTCATTACTATATCATGCACATGTGTGAGTCTGGCCCACTTGGGAACTGGTGAATACCATGGTGGGCCCCCCACCACCCTATATGAGCAGTGTTTGGCACAGTATACTTCATTCACAATCTACAGACAAAAGTAGCATCTCGTTATTCATTGAATAGTGCTGAGCGAACATGCTCGGATAAGGTGTTATCTGAGCATGCTAACAGAGTGTCTTTGGCGTGCTCGAATAATATGTGCGAGTCCCCCGCGGCTGTATGTCTTGCGGCTGGTCGACATCCGCAACACATGCAGGTATTGCCTGTTTGTTAGGCTGCCGCGGGGACTCGAACATATTTTTCAAGACATTTATCGGAGCACATTCACTCATCACTATAATTTAACAATCTACCCAGTTATATTATCACATAGAAGCATACGTACATTTTTGAATGAGGGTAATTGAATATCTGCCGTGGGGTTCCAGAGTCAAAGTTACTAGTGTGTCCTTATCTTCCCCGTTAGACACTGTGAATTTGTCATATCACATCTGTATGGAGTACTCCTAAATTCTGACATTTATCACTGACGTAGTTATAAGTAATATGTGCTGAGGGTATGAAATGTGGACTAAATTATGAAATGCAAGCAATGAATCAGTATTTAAATTAAGGAAATGTATTGTTAGCTGGGAAAACCTCTGATGTAAGAGAACGAAAGCATGCATAAAGCCAACAAACATTATGATTTTTATTTTTTGAACTTTAAACCTTTTCTTTCATAAAAAGCATCTCAAAAGGACAGGATAGGGTCAAGCTGGATATACCCTGGTAGGACTCGGCTCATGAATAATAGTGAGATATTATAATTCTTTTGTTATATTGTGACAAAACGATCTAATTCTTGACACACCTACCGGCACTGTGTTCACTATGCAACCGGCAAAAAATATAAGACAAGGCCAAAGCTTAAATTAAAATCCTTAGGTTCTTATCTTCTTCCCACAGGAAAGCAAATCTGTGTTGAAAACCGTAAAATTAAGAGGAGAGCTAGGATGGCATAATTTAGTGAGAATTCATGGTGCTGGATTTTTTGAGCTTTATGACTGGAGGGTTAGGCCAGACATTAATAAGATACCGTAATACAACTTCTTGTGGTCTGTAGGAAAAAAAGAATTGGGTATGAAAACAAAATTAGAGGATTTTGCTTAGGTTTCTGCTTTTTTCGCTGTCTATATTAAAATATTGTTATTTCAATTAACTTTGCTTGCAAATTATGATTTGAGTTCTCTCAGTACAGAAATTCATGATTTGTCACAAAGACAAATTTATAATTTAACAATTTATCAATGTTAAATTATTTGGCATATCTCGAGAAAAAAAATATGGATCACACATCCAAAAATTACATATTGATTTGCTGTTGCGAAGCAAAATTTACAAAATTGAACATGGGGTTCTTAATTACTATTTTGATCAGAATGTATAAGCTCACTGCTGTGTTACAGCAAACCTCTCAGGGCGTCCCTAACTTGTCAGGTGACATCTCGCCAACAGGAGGAGCGACCCAGATTCCCCACCCACACATGGTGTAAGATGAAGTAACCACAGCTCCAGGTCAGCGCTCCTCTCAGGCACAACACCGTAGCACCAATGGCCATCACACAGCACCAATAGCCATCACACAGCACCAATAGCCATCACACAGCACCAATGGCCATCACACAGCACCAATGGCCATCACACAGCACCAATAGCCATCACACAGCGCCAATGGCCATCACACAGCACCAATAGCCATCACACAGCACCAATGGCCATCACACAGCACCAATAGCCATCACACAGCACCAATGGCCATCACACAGCACCAATAGCCATCACACAGCACCAATAGCCATCACACAGCACCAATGGCCATCACACAGCACCAATGGCCATCATACAGCACCAACACCAATTTTTTTTCTATAGTTGTTAAACTATTTTGGGTCCGACCACTGTGATCCTGCTGTTTGTTAGAACAGTAATAACTATGTAATTAGTAATAAGACCGTTCTGTACCTCCTTATAACCTACCTGCTTCACTTAGCCCTTTAATGTGACTTCATAGTTCTTCTTTAAAGTCAATGGCCAATAATGCTGCAGCTGTAAAATGTTGTACTTAGAAAGTCCAAATCAAATGGATTGCCCATGTTTAGGTGAAACGGGTTGTTTTTTCCCATCTTACGAGCCATGTCTCAATTTACTTGAATGGCGTTGAACTGCAATGACACTCGCTCTGTGTGACTGCAGTCTTATGCATTCCCCAGGAATTCGGTGGTATCTGAGCCGGGACCGGAGGGTATGTATGAGTTATACATACCCCAGCCTGTGGGCGCGGCCTTGCTCACCATACACTTGTATAAAACGAGGCTACGCCTTCTAGTAGACCACGCCCACAGGTCAACCGCATCAGTGGCCAGGAGTATGTATAGCGCATACATATATTTCGGTCCCAGGTATAAAACCTACGAATCCCCCAAGTGCACAGTGAGTGTGCTGGGAGGAGTCATAAGTCTGCAGTCACACGGAGTGACTGCACACTTATCAGTTTTGTCCGGACAACCCCTTTAAGTGCCAAGATAATTCCTCCGTCCTTATGTGTAGCTGTTACTACTAAGCAGAAGGTCTGGCCATGCAACTAGCCAATGGCAACAAAATCAGTGATCCTATTGACAACATGCATGGCCGCAAATTCTTGCATTTTAGGTTACTTTTTGCAGAGAGAATTGTTTTGTGTAATAAGATGCAGAACACCAATGTGGTATTACATCAGTTTGCAGTAAGATCTCAACTTTTTTATTGTGATTTGATTATGAATATTTTTTTTTTTCATTATTCTTACAGTCAAACAAGGTCCCAGTTGTGCAGCCGTCACACGCAGTCCATCCCCTCACCCCTCTCATTACATACAGTGATGAGCACTTCGCACCAGGAGCTCACCCTTCACATATTCCTTCAGATGTCGGCTCAAAGCAAGGTATGGATTATTGCTCTGGATTGATGAAACATTTCTTCTTTACTAGGGGCTAAATGAAGCGCTGTATTACAGAATATATCGCCAATCTGAGAGACGATATTCCTATAGTGCCTCTAATGTTAATTGATTTCTGCTTGCTCCATGTTATTTTAATGTCTGTGTGGAAGGAATAAGAAAAACGTTGAAATTAGAATCTTTGACAATACAGGTCCTTCTCAAAAAAATTAGCATATAGTGCTAAATTTCATTATTTACCATAATGTAATGATTACAATTAAACTTTCATATATTTTAGATTCATTACACACCAACTGAAATTTGTCAGGTCTTTTATTGCTTTAATACTGATGATTTTGGCATACAACTCCTGATAACCCCAAAAAACCTGTCTCAAAAAATTAACATATTTCAACCGTCCAATAAAATAAAAGTGTTTTTTCAAAACAAACAAAAAAACCATCAAATAATAATGTTCAGTTATGCACTCAATACTTGGTCGGGAATCCTTTGGCAGAAATGACTGCTTCAATGCGGCGTGGCATGGAGGCAATCAGCCTGTGACACTGCTGAGGTGTTATGGAGGCCCAGGATGCTTTGATAGCAGCCTTAAGCTCATCCAGAGTGTTGGGTCTTGCGTCTCTCAACTTTCTCTTCACAATATCCCACAGATTCTCTATGGGGTTCAGGTCAGGAGAGTTGGCAGGCCAATTGAGCACAGTAATACCATGGTCAGTAAACCATTTACCAGTGGTTTTGGCACTGTGAGCAGGTGACAGGTCGTGCTGAAAAATGAAATCTTCATCTCCATAAAGCATTTCAGCCGATGGAAGCATGAAGTGCTCCAAAATCTCCTGATAGCTAGCTGCATTGACCCTGCCCTTGATGAAACACAGTGGACCAACACCAGCAGCTGACATGGCACCCCACACCATCACTGACTGTGGGTACTTGACACTGGACTTCAGGCATTTTGGCATTTCCTTCTCCCCAGTCTTCCTCCAGACTCTGGCACCTTGATTTCCGAATGACATGCAAAATTTGCTTTCATCAGAAAAAAGTACTTGGGACCACTTAGCAACAGTCCAGTGCTGCTTCTCTG
The DNA here is from genome assembly GCA_033576555.1 of Oophaga sylvatica. Taxonomy (NCBI): domain Eukaryota; kingdom Metazoa; phylum Chordata; class Amphibia; order Anura; family Dendrobatidae; genus Oophaga; species Oophaga sylvatica. The sequence continues at coordinate 224,471,999 of JARQOD010000001.1, forward strand.
TAGCCCAGGTCAGGCGCTTCTGCCGCTGTCTATGGTTCAAAAGTGGCTTTACCTGGGAATTCGGCACCTGTAGCCCATTTCCTGCACACGCCTGTGTACGGTGGCTCTGGATGTTTCTACACCAGACTCAGTCCACTGCTTCCTCAGGTCCCCCAAGGTCTGGAATCGGTCCTTCTCCACAATCTTCCTCAGGGTCCGGTCACCTCTTCTCGTTGTACAGCGTTTTCTGCCACATTGTTTCCTTCCAACAGACTTCCCATTGAGGTGCCTTGATACAGCACTCTGGGAACAGCCTATTTGTTGAGAAATTTCTTTCTGGGTCTTACCCTCTTGCTTGAGGGTGTCAATGATGGCCTTCTTGACATCAGTCAGGTCGTTAGTCTTACCCATGATGGGGGTTTTGAGTAATGAAGCAGGCAGGGAGTTTTTAAAAGCCTCAGGAATCTTTTGCATGTGTTTAGAGTTAATTAGTTGATTCAGAAGATTAGGGTAATAGGTCGTTTAGAGAACCTTTTCTTGATATGCTAATTTTTTGAGACAGGTTTTTTGGGTTATCAGGAGTTGTATGCCAAAATCATCAGTATTAAAACAATAAAAGACCTGACAAATTTCAGTTGGTGTGTAATGAATCTAAAATATATGAAAGTTTAATTGTAATCATTACATTATGGTAAATAATGAAATTTAGCACTATATGCTAATTTTTTGAGAAGGACCTGTACATAGCTAAATGCAGCAATTAGCTCGTCCGTCAACAACATACATATTTACAACTACAATCTGGGACTCATTGCAGCATTTCTTGGTCTGCAAGTGTCAAATACCATTGTGGTGTGGCCGATGTTCCACTATCGTACGAAGCAACCAAGTCTTGTATTACAGCAAAAATCATTTTTATTTTTTTTTCTCTCCATCGACTTCTTTCTCCTCCCGGACTGAATTTTCATTCTCAATTTAGGGGTAAAATCTGTTTTCACATTTTGCCATTACCAAGATAGGAAATGACAGTTGGTGCTGATAAAGTTCTATGGAGGAGAACTGTAACCATTTCAGGAGAACTCATCTCTCCTCCTCCTCTTTCCCTCTACATAGAATTTTAAAAGCACCAACTGTCCCCTCCTAAATAGGAAAATTTGCCTTTATTGAATTTAGATTTTACAAGTGATCAATTCAGGTGCAGAAAGAAGCAGATTTTTATGATATATTACAAAGCTGATTATTTTCATGTATCCTATTGATTTATGAAACGAAGATCGGAACAATAGTTACTCTTAAGTGTTTTGTCTACGAAAACAAATCTAATAATTACCATTATTGCTCTTAATAATATAATTTTAGATCCTTAACACACTTACTCGATATTGCTGTGGAGAAACTTCTAATGAAAACCCATGACATGCAATTCCTTTCCTACAAGGTACATGTAGGGTTTAAATATGGCCTAACCATAAAATAACCCGAAATCTAGGACTGAATGAAAGAAAATGAAGGGGAAAAAATACCTGTTTGGCATTCTCACATCAGTATTTTATCAGTATTTGTAAAATCAAGAGTTTTTCCAGAACACAGAACAGGTGTCAGTCTTTCAATTCTAGTTTTCCTCTGATTGTTCCACTTCTGGTTTCAGCATTCAAACACTGACCAAATACTGAACGTGTGAACAAGCCCCTAAGCGGAGCATACCTTAGGAGCATGTCTAGCCTCCATTGTGATGGGCATAGTAGGGGGGATATTACTGCTGCTGCAAACTGCCTTTCAGCCTGAAAAATCACTGAAATACTCAGACTAAATACTAAAAAAAATGATTAACGGTAAACCCAAATTCATCTTTAATATGAAACAATGATAGAAAATATATTCGAAGTGACAGCAGTCATCAAATATGCAAGAAGTAATAGGGGTTAATTGGTTGCTAATGCCATTACCCTCTTATGTGAGTGTTGAGCTTGAGAACTATGGTACGGGGAAAGCTGGCATCCATTTGGGAAGGGATTAGATGTTTGTGGCAAGGTGTTTGGTCTACTTGTAGGGTTTTCATTCCCAGCACTGTGAATGAAGATGTGCAATTTCTTAAGGGATTTTTCTTCATATCATTTTTTTTGTTCTCCAATAAGTACTACCAATGCAAAACAGCTTGACCTTGCCGCCCAAAGGCGTCAGCTTGATGAAGGGCTTAGTAGAAGCTGGAGTGACAATCGGGAGCCAAGTGAATCATATCAAGAGTGAGCATTAGAAGCCTTAAAATGATTCATAATTAGTCACTGATCCTGTGGTTGGAATGGGGAGGAAAAAATGTAATGCAACCTTTAGGGAATGTAAGTTAATGGACGAGCCCTAATGTAATGCACCTAATCTATGCTGTATTTAAGCCTATTTTAGGCACCAAATTTTTTTTTGTCTATTTCTCAATTTAAGTTTCCATTGAAACAACAATAACAGAGAAAATCCAAAAGTATAATAATACAATATATTTTCTCTGGGATTCAGTTTGAAGCATATCTCTTTTACCACTGGGCCAGGGTGAAACTTAAGGGTTAAAATCGAAATCAGAAATTGCCTAAGCACCTTATAAATGTAAATTTCATGGTTATTGCATTATGCATGCTGTTCGTGTATATTTTTTCCTCATCCATCAAAAAATAGAACAGAACTGGAGGACAGTGACTAATCCATTGAGGGCTGAGAAGGAATTAATGTCCTCCGGGTAAAATAGCAGCACTTACCACTTCTTTGCAGTGGAACTAACATTATTTGTCGTACATTACATTTACAGCAAGAAAAAGAAGTATTGATGTGACTGTCCTGTGACCCTCCTACCGACATATACACATGCGTATAGACTGTGATAAGGATATAACATTCTGCTTCTTTACCAGGCATGCACAGGCATCCGCAAGCCCCTGACCTACCTACCTTCTACCCACTGTCCCCTGGCGGTGTGGGCCAGATGACTCCTCCTCTCGGCTGGTGAGTTTTAGGAACAGACTGTGTTGATGCCCTACTCTCATTACTGTAGTGTTACATCAAAGGTTTCTGACACGACAAGAACAGAAAAAACTGTTTTAGTTCGGGAATCTTAAAATCCAGAAAGTTGGTGAAATTGTCATATTATATAGCACGGTGTACTTACAATTGCTCATTTTGTCTTTCTACCCAGGTAATTTTTCTCTTTTCTCTATGTATATAAACAGGAAGGATCTTTTTCCTGCATGAGTCATCTTCTTTCTCCATCCTGAGGCAGCTCCTCCCCCCAGACTGTCCTATTCGCATGATATTTGGTATTTATCGGCCTTTGCGTGCATGGGTCTGATGAGGAGTCTCTTTACAAAAATCTAGTTTTCTCTGTGTGACCAGCTATAAGCCGGCATAGTCAGCTGGTCAGCAGGCTTAGGTCATCTTATCCCTACTGGGTTTTTAATTGATTTCCAGTGGAGTGGGTAATTTATTCTTGACCCCACTTACTACTAAAAGGGCTTCTTTGTCCTTTGCAGCTATAACTTCTAGTTGAAATTACCAATACTCGTTGTTCCACATATTTTTTAACCCACTGTTTTCTATAAATACGTTCATAAAAGGTATATTTTATCCTCTAAATTTGCTCAATATACCAATACATTATAGGTTACAAGCATTCTAAGAGTGCTTCTTTAAGCCCTTCACGACCTATGATGTATAGGTATGTTAAGTCATATCCAAGCATTTGATGCAGGCTCCGGCGCTGAACCGCATCTTTTCCGGCTCAGGACAGCTCATTTAATCAGTTGTCATGTGCCCCTAATAGCCACTGGTGGACTCTCGATCCACCTTCGGCTGTTAACATGTTAAATACTGCAGTCCATCTGACAGCGACATTTAACTTGCACTTGCCGGAAGCCCGTCACAAACCTTACCCATCGGTGCCCCTGTGCTTGATGTTGCAGATCTCCTATGAACACCGGCCGTTCATAGGAGACAATGAATTTTGCTACACATAGCAGGGCTGAGGCTCTACATGTAGCACAAGCAATCGGATGATCGCAGCTTCAGTCTTCCTAAGGAAGCAAATAAAAAGTAGAAAAAAGTTTTTTTTAAAAATAAAATATATAAAAGTTCAAATCAACCCCTCTTTTTGCCCCATTCAAAATAAGAGAAAAAAATAAAGTTCAGAAATGCCCAATCTATCAAAATATAATGTAAATTAATCTGTTCGGTTAATTGTGTATCAAGAAAAAAAAAAATCAAAATTCCAGAATTATGTTTTTTTGGTCGTCGCAACATTGCAAAAAAATGCAATAACAGGCGATCAAATCATCGTATCTACCCCAAAATGGTATCCATAAAAACAGTCAGTTCGGCGCGAAAAAATAAGCCCTCACCTAGCCCCAGATTTTATTTTTTGTTTTTTTTTCATACAAATCGGGATTTTTTTTCTACCAATTAAATAAAACAGAACCTATATGTGTCTCGTAATGACCTGGAGAATCATAATGGCAGGTCAGTTTTAGCATTTAGTGAACAAGGTAAAAGAAAAACCCAAAACACAATTTTTTGCAATTTCACCACACTTGGAATTTTTTCCCGTTTTCCAGTACACTAGATAGTCATATCAATGGTGATGTTCAAAAGTACAAGTTGTCCTGCAAAAAGCAAGCCCTCATACGGTCATATTAATGAAAAATAAAAAGTTATGGCTCTAGGGGGAAGGGAGCAAAACACAAAAAAGCAAAAACAGAAAATCTCAAGGTCATGAAGGGGTTAAAGAGTAGACATCTTTTTTTTTTCTTTCATAAATCAATAGTATACTTGAAACTAAGAAACTTTTGTAATATATTTTCTAGTAGACATCTGCTTCTTTCTTGGGGGGAGCATTGTCCCCACTTTCTAAACAACTTTGCGGAGGTTGAAGGCTGCCATGTACCTGAAAGTATACACAGTAGCCATCCATCGCTGGTGAAAGAGCAAGGTCATGGACATGGCTATGTGTCACCCACAGGAGCTGTCACAAAGCTTTGCTAAAGTTGAATATGGCAAATATGACTAGCTTTGCGCTAATGCGTCACCCCAAAATTAGGGTTGCCTTTCCATTCCCAAGTCTGTAGCAAACCCAGTGATGGATGTCATGGGGGAAATAAATGTTCTTGAAATTCAAATAGGAATTATATTCATAATGATGACAGATGCAACCATGGGTATCTAGAGGAGCGATAGAGGTTTTTACCATGCTGACAGCACTTGCGCACATGCCAACAATTGTATAGCATTTTTTTTTTTAAAGGGGCTCTTCAAATCCTGAATGTCAAAGTCTAAAAAGGGTCAGGGGTGGGTAGTTTTGGGTTTGGATTGGCAGTCTAGGACAGAATACTAAACATCAACTGCCAACATCAGTGTTGGTATCTATGCACTTGTCCATTTGCTCTTTTTGATACTCGATGGGCAGACAAACTTAAGAAGATAAGTCTATTGTCCAACTTTTTCATATATGCCCTGTAATATTAATGTTCTCTTCTTGCTAAATGTCTGACAACTTAGGTGAAGATTTTACAGCTTAGTGCATAGTTTGTGCAAGTGGAGTTCAAGTTCACACACTCTTGTGCATTGCTGTGTCAGTGTGTGCAAAGCATAGACGACTGCTAGTGAATCACTCATCTGTGATTTAAGCCCCTATGCACACCACTCCCTCTGCTCCTGTCCAGACTCATGTAAAGCAAAGATTTATCATTATTGCTCAAAATGATCTGTCTGTGGTGGAGTGGGAGAGGTAGAGAGAATGCTGGCATACTTACTGAAGAAGGCTGGCATTTATCGAGTGGACCCTCACCCACTAGGCAACAGAAAGTAGAGGATTTTTTGCCTGCACTGGTTGTTGTGCTGAATTTAGGTGACACATAGCCAGATAGCTGTCGTCCAAATGCTTATTTGGGTATCTGCTATTCCTAGAACCCAGAATTGCTCCGCTATTCCAATCCATAATTGTGCTGCCCCCAAAGAGCGCACATTTTCTTGCAGGAAAAGGGGATGAGAGAGAGGTTGATGTCTCCCATGGAAAAAAGATTGGGCATACTGCCTTTCCACATCCCATTTCATCAAGTCTGAGTATTTTTTAAAAACGTTAAAGGGGGTTCCCACCCCAAATTTTTTCTTGTGGCTACCACCTTAAAGGGGAAAGTGATGAGGTTTTTTTACATATGACCGGAAGATTCTATTGATATTTATAGATTCTAATTGAGGGTTGTTTACTAGTTCACCTTTCCCGACTGGGGGCCCCATTCTTCTGACCCCCATTCCTTGCTATTCAGTTTACAAAGCGTTGTATTTTTAACTAAACTGAGCAAAAAATTATTGTCATTTTTACAAGGGGTGATATGTCATTGGTAACCTTGCAATCACACGGGGCCCAGAGGAAAGGAGCCCACTTTTACTCCAAAGAACGTGGAAAAATTTTGATATAAGAGTTTGGCGCAAAGATCCCTATCTGTTTTGCATGGTGCCTTTTCTGATGTTTTCACCGTTTTTTCATACAGTAGCTGTCAATCTTTTAAGGACTGTTAAGGCTGTCACCTAAGCGAATCGCTAACGAGACGCTAAAGTGTCAAGATTTTTAGCGAGACCCCAAAAAGTGGGACCTGAATCGTGAGTTTTTCACCCTTTTAACGACTTTACCAGCGCCGGGGGGGACGGGTTTTTTCCCCAAAGACGCAGAGGGGTTTACAACGCTATTTGATGAAATTTTTTTGGGTTTTTGGGAAACTAACACGACCAAAGCATCGAACGATCTCCCCGGTCGTTGCTTGCGGATCGCTAGGCATCGCAAGTGTCAGTGCCTTTATCCTGCTGCACCTCAATACACATCCGCTAACTCCACTGAGCAAAAAGGTTTAATAAGGGGAAAAGGGGATTAGCTGTTTTACTATTGTTAAGCTTTAAATTTTCCAAAATTTGACAAAATTGGTCACCATTTAATCCCCAAATTTTTCACTTTTTTTTACTACGAGATACTGGATCCTACCGGGGAAAACTGTGTATGAGAATTTGGAAAATTCCCCAAAAATGAAATAGATAAGGGTGACTTTCTGGCGTTTTCGTTTTTTCCCGGGGAAAAAACCCGGGGTTTCCCCAATACTGAGTCATTTTTAAATTTTTTAGGGAAAAACCGTGCATTTTTGTTGGCTGGTCTTATTTTAAGGATAGTTTTTTAAATTTTTTGGATTTTTTACCTTTTTACTGAAAATTTAAATTACTACTCTGGGGAAAAACGGGTATGGTACATAAAAGCCCAAAAAGAAAGCTGGCAGGCCCCACAAAAATGCAGATGTCCCCCCCAAAAAAAACCCAAATTTGGGGCCCCCCTTTTTTCAGGGGGTGATACTTAAAACTTTTCGTTTTTAGTCAGTGTTTAAATCGCGAACAAAGACCCCCCAACATTTTGCCCCCCCCCATTCAGGAAACCCTAAACCTTCCACCAAAAAAACAAAGTAAATCTTGGATTTAATGGCCACAGCACCCTTATTTAAAACAAAAAAAATACAAAAATTAAAATAATATATACCTAACAACTTAGGGAGGGTCCTTTTAAATACAAAGATCATGGGGAATTGAAAACCCAAACCTTGAACACACCCAACCTCTTACTCCCCCCCTTCCCCCCAGGGCCCCGGGGGGACCACCCCTTTGGGGGTGCTGTTACACCAATTATTGGGGACCCCCACTCCATTAACACCCCCTTTACCCTCACCAGATCACCACCACGTAACTTCAAAATGGAGACCCTAAACAGTCCCCCCCCAAACCAATTTTTCCCCAATTCAAGGACTCTCTA
>JARQOD010000001.1:224479893-224551417 GCA_033576555.1 Oophaga sylvatica
CCCAGAATTGCTCCCTATTCCCAATCCATAATTGTGCATGCTCTGCCAAGAGCGCACATGTTCTCTGCAGGAAAAGGGATGAGAGAGAGGTTGATTGTCTCCCATGAGAATAAAAGATTGGGCATACTGCATTTCCACATGCCCGATCTCTCATCAAGTCTGAGTACTCTTATAGACGTTAAATGGTTAGCCAGCCAACATTTTTCTTGTGGCTATCCACCTTGAAGGGAAAGTGACTGAGGTTGACTTGACATGATGACCGGAATGATTCTATCCTGATATTATACTAGTATTGCTAATTGAGGGTTGTTCTACATATGTTCACCTTCCCTGACTGTGGTCCGCCATCTCTTCTGACACCTATTCCATCTGCTATTCAGTTGTACATAGCTGCATTGTATCTTCAGACGTAAACTGAGCAAAAAATTATTAGTCATTTTTACACAGGGGCTGATATGTCATTGGTACTACCTGTGCAATCACACAGGGGCCCAAGAGGTAAAGGAGCCCACTTTTACTGCCAAAGAACGTGGAATTGTGCATTATAATGAGTTTTGGACTGCAAAGATCCCATATACTGTTGTTGCACTGGTGCCTTCTTCTGTATGTTCACACCTGTTTTTACATATCAGATAGCTGTCAAACTCTTGTTAAGCTGACTGTTAAGGTACTGTCACACTAAGCGAGATCGCTAACGAGATCGCTAAAGTGTCACCGATTTTATAGCGATCTCGTAGTGACTTGCTGTGTGTGACATGTAGCGGCGATGGTCCTCTGTGAGATGTCGCTGATCGTTCATGAACGTTCTGAGCCCTTTTGTCGTTGGTGTCCGCTGGTGACTGATCGCTGAGTGTGAACCTTTATGAACGACTTTACCAGCGTCGCAGGCGGGACTAGGTTTTCCCAACGACTGCAGAGGTCGTTATACAGATCGCTGATCTCTGATGAGATCTTTGTGTTTGGAATCTAACTAGCGACCACATAGCGATCGCACTAGCGATCTCGCCAGGTCGTGTCGTTGTCGTGATCGCTAGTGCGATCGCTAAGTGTTACAGTGCCTTTATCCTGCTGACACCTCAATACACATGCACGCTCAACTCCACTGAGCATACATATGTGTTTATATAAAGGGAAAGGGGAGTTAGCTGATGTTACTATTGTTGCAAGCTGTTATTGTCCTAAGAACTTTGACTAACTTGGTCACCATTTATATACCAACTTTAATCACATTTACTTTACTACTGAGATACTGGATCCCTATCCTGGGGCCAAGCTGTGTAGTGAGAATATTGGAAATTGCCCCAAGCATGAAATAGATAAGGGTGACTTTCTGGTCTGTTTTCAGTTTCTCCAGGAAGAAAACCAGGTGATTTCCAAGTACTGTAGTCATTTACATTTTACAGGGAAACCATATAGCTGCATTGTTGTTGTTGGCTGGTCTTCATTTCAAGGATAGTTGTACAATTTGTCTGGATTTTATTAACCTTTTACTGAAAATATTAAACTTACATACTCAATAGGGAAAAACAGGGTATGTGTACAATAAAAGCCAAAATAGAAAGCCTCGTGCAGTGCTGACAAAATAGTGCAGATGTCCCCCATAACAACCAGATTCTGGCTCTCATTTTATCAGTGCAGTGATGACTTAACTCTTGACGTTGGTATAGTCGAGCTGTTTACTCGTACGGAACCAAAGACTCCCAACATTGAGCCCCTTCCCCATTATCAGGATACCCCTGATATCCTTCCACCAATAACGACAGACAGTAAATCTTTGGATGTATATGGCCACAGCAGCCTTTATTTAAATACAAACAATATTAACAATAATTAACAATATATATATACCATAACAACATTAGGGAGGAGTCCTTGAAGCTACAAAGATCATGGTGAATTGAACCAATATCCTGTGAACAACACCCAACCTCTTACTCCCAGCCGTTACCCCACAGGCTCGGGAGCACCACCATTGAGGTGTGCTGTTCACCCAATTACTTGGGGATCCGCCCACTCCATGTGAACTCCCCTTCCACCATTCACCAGATCACCACCACGTAACTTCAAACAGTGGAGACCCTAAACAGAGTCCCCACAAACCAATTTCCACCAACTTCAAGGACTCTCTACCCACCCCCTTGAGCCGCCACAACGAGGGCCCATTGAAACCTCAGTGGCCCGAGACCCCCTAAACCCGCAAAGCTATGGCCCTTTCAATACCTTCCTGAATACCCAAAGCCCAAATATCCGAACCAACGGCATTCAGATGAACCCCATCAGCCAACCAAAAATCCCCTTCACCCTTCTCCAAACCAAAATGCCGTGCAGACACGTTACCGTTCCGGCCATGAAAGAAGATACAACCCTATTAACCTTTATCCTGGCCTTGTTAATCTTAGCCAGGGACCTCATGTTCCGCCAACGCCTGCGTGGAACAATTTCAGACCAAACCAAAATGACCCCCGGATATAACACCCATAACCGCAAGCAATCCTGCTTAATATCTTTTACTAATTCCCGGAAGGGTCGCACCGCAAGATCATTCCCCCCTGCATGGAGTACCAAAATATCAGGAGCATGGTCCAAACGAGCGCAACCATGAATTTCAGGCAGCACTCTCCTCCACTGCATTCCTCGGAAGCCGAGCCATCGCACCACCACCATAGACCGGGGAAATCCCAATTGCCGCACCAGCAGCTCACCAGTGGACAAAAGAATGACCGAAAATCCACATCAAATACTCCGGTACACTGCCCAACACTACCCGACGGCCTTTTCCCTCCTGATCCGTCTTGGACCTTCGCAGCCAAAATTCAACTCCACCCGCCGTCAATAGCACGTCCTTAGCCAACAAACCGCCTACCCCCTGCTTATTACACGAAACCAGCTCGCCCACCCGCAAGGCCCCAAAAAATGCCAACGAAAAGGCCAAACGGAATAATAGAACCTCAAAACGAGAGGAACACAACGTATCCAAAATAAAACCCAACTGTTCTAATAAAGCAAAAGAAACCGGGCGCCTCGTGTCACCAAGCCCCTTTGTTCGACAAAACCTTTCGCCGCTTGCTGTACCAAAAAGGTCTTAGTCAAATCAAAACTCCCACGCAAACGAAAACCAAAAGATAATGCTGCCAAAACCCGCGATACTTTGGCACAAGACCATCCTTCCCTCGCTCCCTGCCCCCAACCAAGCCAACAAAGCCCTTTGTTGATTCATCCCTTGTCCCATAACTAGAATTTCCGCTAAAAACTTCTCCCAATTAAGCCACACTGCCTGATAAGCCGCCCAAGTTTTTGGGGCCAAAGACGCCCTAATCAATGACTCTGCGGACCGTAAACCACCTTCCACAGCTCCTCCGGGCAGGCTAAACCTTCGTACTCTGCTTCCGGGGCCAATGAGCGAAAACGATCCCACTGTAAACGAGAAAGAGAATCAGCTATATCGTTCTTCACTCCCGGAACATGCGTCGCCGTCACGTGCGCATTTAATGCCAGACACAGCAAAACCAAATGTTGCAAAACACGAACGAGAGGATGCGGTAAGCCCATTAATTGTACAAACGACTCCCATGTTATCACAATTGAACCGCACCCGACGATCCCGAAACTCCTGCCCCCATAAATGCACCGCCACGAGAATCGGAAAAATCTCCAACAATGTTATGTTGCGCACCAAACCCTCTGACACCCACTCCTCAGGCCAGCGAGATGCACACCACTGCCCCTTGAAATAGGCTCCGAAACCAACACCGCCAGCCGCATCCGTAAACAATTCCAACACATCATTCCCAACAACCTCAGCCATGACCAATGAGCGCCCGTTATACCCTTCTAGGAAAGAATCCCAAATAGCCAAATCTGCCTTAAGTTCTCCAGACAACCGTATGAAGTGATGAGGGGCTTTAATCCCTGCCGTAGCGCTAGCCAGCCTACTGAAAAAACTCGCCCCATCGGCATCACTCGACATGCAAAATTCAGCTTCCCTAGCAATGACTGCAAATCCCGCAACGACAACTTCTTCAAACGGCGCGCTCTTCCCACTTCAGCCCGTAAAGCCAACAACTTTTCTTCGGGCAATCTGAACTCCCATGCCACCGTATCGATGACTATCCCCAAAAAACACAAACAAGTAGATGGACCCTCAGTCTTACCAGGCGCCAAAGGAACCCCAAAACGCTCCGCCACCCACTCAACAGCTCTCAAAATCCCATGACAGCGCGAAGAGTTTGCTGGGCCCACACACAAGAAATCATCCAAGTAATGAATAACTGATTCACAACCGGACACCTCGCGCACCACCCACTCTAGAAAGGAACTGAACGCTTCAAAATATGCACATGATAAAGAACACCCCATGGGTAAACACCTGTCAACAAAGAACCCGCCTTCCCAAAAACAACCCAGTAGCTTCAAGCTATCCGGATGCACCGGCAAAAGCCGAAAAGCAGATTCGATGTCGGTCTTAGCCATAAGGGCCCCACGACCGCACTTCCTCACCCACCGCGCAGCCTCATCAAAAGAGGAATAAACCACCGAACAAATTTCCGGATCGATACCATCGTTCACCGATCTCCCCCGCGGGTAAGAAAGATGCTGAATGAGCCGAAACTTGTTCGGTTCTTTCTTTGGAACAACGCCCAACGGGGAAACCACTAGATCAGAAAAAGGTGGCGACAAGAAAGGGCCCGCCATTAGGGTTGAGCATTCCGATACTTCCGATACCTGAAATCCAATGTAAGTCTATGGGAACAAAATATCGGAAGTAAATACTTCCGATATTTTGTTCCCATAGACTTACATTGGATTTCAGGTATCGGAACTGGGTTTCGGTATCGGAATGCTCAACCCTACCCGCCATGCGACCAAACGAAACTTCCTTTGCCAATTTTTCTCCCACCACCTCCTTATGCAATAGGGCCGAACGCAAATTCCTAAGTACCCGCGGGATAACAAACGGGGGATGTGGGATAACAAAACCATCCTTAAAACCATTATACAACAACGCCGCCTTCTTCTTGTCGCCATATCTATTTAGATAAGGGACCATCCTTTCCAGTCTCACTGGAGTCTCTCCCTTGTGAATTACCTCCCCAGATTTTTGCTTCCCTTTTTTAAAACACTTAGCCGCTCTATGTGAGGCACCATTGCAGTTGGAGCAAACATGTTTAAATTTGCACCCCGCCCCGAATTTACACTGGCCGTCATTAAACTGCCAGCACACCCCAAATTTGTTTCCTCCTGCTTGTCCTTGACCACTTCCTCCTGCTGCCCCCGCGTTACTGCTACTCTGGCCGGTGCCTCCAGTTCCCCCAAGAAAGGAATGCCCAAACTTATTCTGTGCAATGACTCTCATCCACAGACCAATGTCCTTCTGATCCCAACGAATCGCCGGACGAACCGCCTTCCTTTGCCTGAACTGCTCGTCATACCGCAGCCAAGCCTGCCCCCCATACACCCTATATGCCTCCCCTATAGCATCAAAGTAGCAAAATAAAGCCGAACAATTATCGGGAGCTTTTTCCCCAATAACACTTGCCAAAATGGCAAACGCTTGTTGCCAATTAACGAACGTCTGAGGAATCAAACGCCACCTCCGTTTCTCCTCCTCCTCCTTCTTACTATCCTCCTTCTTACTTTTATCCAAATTAAATTTCTCTAAAGGCAATAAAGAGAATATTTCAACATACTCATCCTTCCAAATACGCTCTTTCACCTCCTTCTTGAAATGCGCCCCCAAAGGGCCCTCAAAACAAACATACACCTCCCCGTGCGCCCTATCATCTAAACGCACCCGACACTCTTGCTCCTTCTCAGTCTGCACAGACACAGGCTCGGCACTCTGCCCTCCTGCTCCGTACCGCTCGAAACCAGTTGCCCCCCAACCTGCGACCCAACCCAAGCCGACACCGGAGACGGAGAACCAAAACCCCTCTCTAACCGTGACAGCAAATTGCGCACATCAACCAACATATCCTTAACCCCAGCTGCCTCAGCAGCCCCCCCAACACTATTACCAACCCCTGAACGAACTACCCAAACGGTGAAGAAGACAAAAACGAATGACGGACACTTAACACAGAATTATACTCACCGGGCTGCGAAGGTGCTGTGAGCCCTCCAGCCGGATAACCTGGCTCCAAAGATGCATCCCCACTGCCTTGATCCGACACCACGACTCCGCTGCTTTGATCCTGACGTCCAGAAACCCCGCCGGGACCTCCAGCAGACAAAGGCCCGAACCCCGAGAGAGATCCAGCCCGCTGGTCCTGAAATAGCGATGACAACTGGGTCGCAGTAGCACCCGATGATACTACCGAACCATCAATAGCCTCAGCTCCAGCAACGGCAGAGTAGGCAGGCCGCCCCTGATTCGCCACACCGCGGCGGCCCCCCGAAACAACTGGAAACCCATCCACTATGGGGGATAAAATTTGCTGACCCGAACTGCCGACCGAGGCCTCGGCCGCCGACATTCTGAACCCGTCAACTGAGGCAGGCCCCGGTGCAGCAACACTGACACTGTGGCCCCCCGACGAACCTAGGACCCCGCCGCTAACCAGGAAGGGGAATTGTTGATCTGATAAGCCGGCCAATCCATCAGCCGCCGACGCACCTGCATCGCTGTCCAAAGCAGGCCACACTGCAAACCGATCGCAACTGCGACCCCCCGAAGACGCAGCTCTCAATGAACGCCCGTCGCGTAGCGGCTCCACCACCGACGCACCTTCCATGCTGCTTAAAGCAGGTCGCACAGCAATGCGATCGCCACTGCGACCTCCCGAGGACGCAGCACTTCCACGACACCTGGCGCGTAACAGCTCTGCCACCGACGCACCTGCGATGCTGCCTGAAGCAGGTCGCACAGCAAGCCGATCACTATTGCGACCTCCCGAGGACGCAGCTCTCCCAAGACGCCTGGCGCGTAACGGCTCCGCCCCCTGACTAGCACTCGGCGGAGGAGAGGTTACCGCCGCAAGGCCTCGCCGGCTGAGCGGATTCCTCCCAGGCCTGGGCCTGCTTGCCCAAGCGCCGCGTGGCGCCCGGCCTGGAGGGGCCCGTGAGGGGCTCCTTCGCCGACGCGAGGCCTGAGGAGCCTGATCAGGCGAAAGTCGCTCAGGAGGCCTCACCCGTCTTGGACGCCTCTCCCGCTGCGCTGCCCCAGATGATGGACCGGACGCTCCCTGGACAAGGATCGCAACCTGCGCTTCCAACCATCCCGTCGGCTGCGACAAGGCCGCAGACCTGAGGCGCTCCAGCGCCGCATTCACTGACATGGTGAGTTGTACTACTGATGGGGCAAGACAGGAACTGACACCTTACTCCACCCCATCACTGCCTTATAAACCCCCCACCACCCCCTCTCATTAAAATGTTCCTCCCTCTTTGTAAACCCCTCCAAACCCCCGTCATGCCGGCCTCCGCCCACGCCTCTTTCTTGAGGGGAGGGAGGCTCTGCTCCGGCCATTACTTTGGTCTTGGCAACACCTTATTTTTTTTTTCATTTGCACGGAGTAGGCATATGACCTGTAATACTAGGCAAAGTCCTTGGACAAGAGTGGTGCCTTTTCTGGAATTTAAGATTCTTATGTTTTTTGTAATCAAAGTTCAGCTGAAAGCCCAAAAAAGGTATACCGGCTTTGAAATGAAGTGGACAAGACACTTCATTACCAGCAGACACAGCAAATAAAATATATTTTCTCAGTCTCTTTATTGGGGGACACAGAGACCCAGTGTTGGTTGACATTTTGCACTTAAGACACCTCACTATGAGCCTTAACAAAGCTCTTGTCAATGTGAACTCAAACTGTCCATGTATTTCACTGGAAATATTAAGATTTTTGGAACTCTCCATAAAATTTGTTTCTCAACAGTCTTCACTGCGGGACACAGAGAACCATGGGGATAATCTGCTGCCACCTGGAGGCTGACACTATTATTACATTCAAAATGAAAATTGGCTCCTCCCCAGCAGACTATATCTCGCCTGCTAGCTTCCGGCTCCCCCAGTTTTATGTAATGTCAGTTGGGGTAAGGTCTGGGTAAGGTCTGTCTCAGACCTATCTTAGTCGTTAAGCGTTAAACGTCTCTTTTGTATGTTTCAGCTGGATCGTGTTAAGTGTAACTGAGTGTATTTCTGCACTCTGTTTTACCCATGCAGTGACTGACTGTACATGCTGTAATTGTGCAGTCTGTATCCTCTCGCATCAGTATGGCCGGACCAGAGTACCTAGACTACAAGGAATTTGAAGAAGTCTTACAAATGGTAGAAACACAGCAGAGTTGGTGGCATCCTGATCTGCTCCACCTGTGGTAGATACAGTCGTATCTCGACTTTCCAGGACAGCCACCTTTCCTCTTGCTGAGTTGACAGCACTTAGCTACAGACTAGTTACCTCTGTTTTTGGGGTCTCTAAGTCTGACTCTGATGCAGCAAGCTCTGCCCGGCTTTCACTGCCAGTCGAGTATCCAAGTATTCAAGGCTTGGGTGAAGCATTTACAGTGCAGTATTCTGGCTGGTTCCAAGGAGGCTGACCTTGTGGATATTGTGGATCAGATTGCGCAGGCAGATATTTATGTTCGGCATTCTTAGTTGCTGCTGAATGCTTTGCTGAGGCGGCAAGCAATTGTGTGGTCATTTGTCATATTTCAAAGAAGTAGCTTACAGGTTTACCTTTCTAGGGTTAATGACTGTTCGGTACTAAGTTGGATAAGATTATTGCTGACATCATGGGTGGCAGAAACACTCTGCTTCCTCAGGCCCGGCCCAGCCTTCCATTTAATAGATGGGGAGTTTGCAATTTCACCCCTTTTGTCAGTGTACTGCATCGGAGATTTCCAGTCATCAGGTCAGACCCGAGTCTCCCAAAGGTCAAGTAGATCATCCTTTAAACCCACTCATGCTGGGCGATTCTCCAGTCCGGGTGGTAAACCCTTTGGTTCCAGAGGCAATAGAGGAGTTAACATATGACAGGCGCCCCCACTCAAGGATTCTTTCTGGTTGGGTGATGCCTCCTCCTCTTCATAGAGGCAGAACTTGGGGCAGGCAGCAATTTATGAGTCAGAGAGGTCATTTCTTCTGGCGGCTACAAAATAGAGTTTGTCACTCTCCCACAAGAATGTTTTTTCAGATCTCGTTCCCCCTCAGCATAAGAGCCCGTTTTGATCAAGCTGTAGCTTCCTTGCTTCAAGCCGGAGTAATCATGAGGGTTCCTCCTTCAGATTATTTCAGGGGGTTCTATTCTTCTATCTTCGGTCTCGGGTCCATTCTTTCACCAGAATGTAAAGTCGCTCAATTTAACAGTATGGCTGTTGAAACCACGATTCTAAGGGCAGCAAGTTTATCAGAATTGGTAATCAAAACCATGATCTAAGCATAAAAGCCCTCTTTGTTGCACATCTATCATCGTGCCTGGAAATCTACTTTTGCCGGAGTGAGTCTTCTGGATTTTTTTCAATGTCTTTTTCTCTCCCTGTGCTGCTGTTCTTCTTGCAGTCAGGGATTGAGTCAGAGTTGGCGATTAGTTCTCTCAAGGGACAGGTGTCTGCCTTGGCTATCTTGTTTCAGAGAGATGTGTCCTCTAGACCTCAGGTCAGGTTTTTTAGTAGAGCATTGTAGACAACCCTATCTGCCTCCCCTTCATCCGTGGGCCTTAATTTTGTCTTGCAGGCTCTTAAGTCTCCACCATTTGAGCCTTTCGGAGAGATTTCTGCCCTTCATCTTGCATGTAAAGTAGCTTTACTTATAGCCATCACCTCTATTAAGGAGAGTATCGGAGATTGCTGCTCATTCTTATCAAGCTCATTTCCTCATCCTGCACTAGGATAAGGTCTTGTTGAGACCTGTTCCGTCTTTTCTCCCCAAGGTGGTTTTAGCTTTCCACCTCAGCAGGGACATTATCTTACCTTCCTTTTGCCCTGCGTCTTCTCATCCAATCAAGAAGGCTCTACACAAATTTAAATGTTGTCAGGGCCATGGGGTGCTATTATCAGTCTTTGCCCCATTTAGACACTCTGATTCTTTGTCACACCAGTTGTCCCTCACAGGGGCCTGGCCGCCTCAAAGACACCAATTGCTATTTGGCTTAAAACAGCCATTATTCAGGCTTATAGAGCGAAAACCACGAATGGTGGGGACTTCTTGGGCATATCGCCACCAGTCGTTGGTCATGCAATTCTGTAAAGCAGCTACTTTCTCATCAGTACATACCTCCTTCATGTTTTTTCAGGGTCCATACCTTTGCTTCTGCGGATGCAAATCTTGGCAGGATGATTTTACAGGCGGCAGTTGCTCAGGCTTTGGCCTGAGCAAGAGTGGAGGATTTGGTGGTAACAGTATATATTATTTATTTTCCCAACCCAGGGACAGATTTAGGACGTTCCATGGTTCTCTGTGTCCCCCCAATCAAGCGACTCAGAAAGTACGATATTTGGCACTCACCGTAATCAGTTCTTCCGTGGAAGACACAGCACCCACACTTAGTTGCCCGGCTGGGTGTGAATTTGTTGTTTTCTTCTTTCTGGATGTAAATAAATTATTTTTGACCAAATGCTTTAATATTTTTTTTAATTCTCCTACTGCTTTCTCACTAAACTGAGGGAGCCTGAGGCGAGCAGGTGAGGTACTGTATAATCTGCTGGGGAGGAGCCAATTTTCATTTAGAATGTAATAATAATAATGTCAGCCTCCAGGTGCAGCAGATTATCCCCATAGTTCTATGTGTCTCCCAATGAAGACTGTTGAGAAACAGATTTTACGGTGAGTACACATTGGCAAGAGCTTTGTTAAGGCTTATAGTTAGGTGTCTTAAGTGCAAAATGCCAACTTTAGGATGTCTCTAAAATGGTGTATTGTCTTAATCAGCCAACCACTTGAATATTAATTCCCTAAATCAATGTTTTCATATATGTGATCTCTGTGACCTACTGGGGTTCCTTGAGGACAGGTTTAAGAAATAGTGGCCTGAAACATCTACGCATGAGTCTTTAGCAAGAATTGTTTTCCTAGTATCATATATACTGGGTATTTTGGCAAATGTTCATGATGTGTCTACACTGATATAAGAGTAAATTGTTCCAAAGTGTTGGCACCATAGGTCGCTCTGTTTTTTATTTAAAATCAATTTGATGTTGATACTTCTCTTGAGTAGACTTTGCTGGCACAGACATAGATTTGTGGGTGAACCAGATGGTTTAAGACATCATCCTAGTCATCTTAGCACAAGTATACATTTTCTCCAACAACAGCAGAGGCACAATATATAAAAGATGGGTAAGACAATCTTCCCCTTTGACGTAAATAGGAATTATTTTGAAATTCGAATGAATTTGGAAAGGCTCTAAAAATTTCCCGTAAAAGTTTCATTCCTGTCCGGGTGTATTTCTTTCTCTGCCTTGCAATAGAACTGTGGCATGTAGTATGTTGTAATATTTTCTTATTACTATATCGTATCAAAGACTACTTGGCCTAGACTCTTAAAGTTGCCAAGTTGTCTTTCTTACATGATAAATTTACCGTAAACAGCAGGTTTCATTGGTTCCTAATGTGTTGTAGAGAATTTGTTACTATAAATCTTTTTAAATGTACTGCACAAACATATTAATGTAGCATATAAAGTGACTCAGAGAGAATGAGTATTTATCAGATTTTAGGAATCTCTGCCCATTATATTAAAGGAATTGTCTTGTTTGGAAAATCCAAAATACCATCTTGGGGCATGTGTGTTCCTCACATGAACAGCTTATTGATTTCAAGGAACACTATATATTCATTAATTTCACATTGAATGGAAATGAACACTTACTCCTCGCAGACCATATCTGAAAATCAGGGGAGCAGTGGCAAAATGACTTGTAACCACCTATTATTTATTTTATTTTTTTTTTTAAAAGGAAAAAAAAATCCTTAAGTGGGCAGATCAGTAACACAAATGGCACAAGGCAGTAGGGGTTACTATTAGGATTTAGTAATGAGTGTAGCAATTGGAAAGTCCAAAATATTTAGACCTGCTGTCTAGAAGGAGGGCCATTTTTGGTAAAAACTTGCCTTTTCCCCAGAGGTAGGATGCTGCTGGGTTCTTGCCGTGTTACTGCATTTTAAGAAGATTCCCATGTTAGAGTATTGTGTGTAATATATATAGTGAGTTATTGTAAAATTATTTTTTATTTACTATCTCCCCACAATTGTCCGGTACAATACATAATTACTCCTTCACCGCATGCTTTGTATCACAATGGTCTAAAGTTTATCCCTACAGTATAATAGCTGACAATCAAGATGTCTAATCTTCCACACTAGAATAATCCCAATCCTCCGTTTCATGCCTGTGGCCTGTTCTTCCCAATAAAGACAATTCGCTAAGTGCAGGGATTGTCAGCGGAGCAGCATTATAGACGCCTGCAGCTTCTAAAGCCATTTTTACATGAAATCTGTCAATCAATAACCCTGTTTGAACTGAATTGATTGAGCCAAGTGGCTAGGAATGAATCAATTATTCTGTCTGAACTATTCTTTTTAATATGTTAATCCAGTTCAAAGTGGAAAGCCGTTCTAATCAAAAAGGAAACACAATGTAATCTAAGCAGTTCAAAGCACACACAAAACAATAATACTTGATTTCTGAATCCTGCTTGTTAATTTGTGTCTATCTGTTATAATCCCAATCATCGTAAATGTGTTCTTGCTTTCAGAATACATTGAGACTTTAGTGTGATCAATAATAACTATTAGCAATACTTGAATAATTACTCTTGAATTTTATTGGCATTCAATGTGCTATTCTTTCTTTATCCTAGGTATTCACATCATATGGTTCCCGGTCCACCAGGTCCACACGCAACTGGAATCCCTCACCCCGCTATTGTCAATCCTCAGGTTAAACAAGAACACCCACACAATGACAATGACTTAATGCATGTGTACGTATTACTTTCACTGTAGGCTATGCAGTGTATTCAATACAGTTCCGTGCTCGCATGTTATAGCAATATCTGAAATTGTGTACCACAATGTATATGTAACACACTCCCACAAATATTACGGAATTGTGTTCTCACATCTGTAAAAGTTTAAACGCCCAGGGCTGTGTAAAAAAATAAAAATAAATAAAACCTATACTCTCCTTCGAAAGCAGTGGCACTTACTTTCTCTCTTCGAAAGCAGTGGCACTTCTCTCCTTCGAAAGCAGTGGCACTTCTCTCCTTCGAAAGCAGTGGCACTTCTCTCCTTCGAAAGCAGTGGCACTTCTCTCCTTTGAAAGCAGTGGCACTTCTCGTCATTCTGTTCTGTTTTCCCGATCGGTCTCCTGGCATCAACACTCCAAGGAGGGCATTACATGACCACTGCAGTCAATTAATGGATGCTGATTGCCTGCAGCCTTCATTTTCTGAACAGGAAGAGATTGTTCACCCAGAATTTAAATGCTTCAGCCGGTCACACAGTACAGAGTATAAAGGAGCGCTGTGCCAGTATGGTAGGTGAATGTTTTAAGGGTTTTTTTCTTACACCACACAAGTTTGAGGAACCCTTTTAAATTGGCCTTTTGTCAATATATGTAATGATGTATCTTTTTTATTGTACTACTCTCTCATTTATAGGGCAGAGGGACCTTGTTTACTCCCTCCAGTGCCCTTAGTGCCAATACATCTTCTGAACCACCTATACTTAAACTGTTGCTTTAAATTGAATGACTGAAGTGGCTGTGGAATTGGTCGTCAAAAATAAAAAATGATATGTGACCTCGTTGTTACAGCCTGCTATTGAAAATAGTAAGAATTGTGAACACTATCATTATACTTAATAAACTCTGAAGTGACAGTGTCTGAAGGCCTCAGATTGTTTGGGGGCTGGTGAGAATGGCAGAGAAAGAGCTGTTTTACGTAATTAGTTGCAAATGTATATAAACCCATTAATTACGGTATATTTATTCGTTTGCTCTTTTGTGTGGTTTTCATCTCAGTGTGTCCTTCTTTTCCATTTAGGAAACCTCATCATGACCAGAGAAAAGAACAGGAGCCAAAAAGACCTCATATAAAGAAACCGCTGAACGCTTTTATGTTGTATATGAAAGAGATGAGAGCGAACGTTGTAGCAGAGTGTACGCTTAAAGAAAGTGCTGCCATCAATCAGATTCTCGGCAGAAGGGTGAGCTTTTGGGGTTTCTTTCTTCTCCTTTCTGCTAAGCTGTACTCTGCTTTACAAAATACTGATTTTTGCCCTTGTAACACTCGGATACTCACGAAGGCTTCTTTCACGCAGTTTTTTGCAGTATTGTATTTTTTGGGGGCTTGTAAAAAATGCTATGAAATTTTGTGCCTATTTTTGTGTTCTCTTGAAAACAACCTAGCATATGATGTATTTGGGAAAGAATGCCAAGGATTCATAAAATGCACCAAAAGTGTGAAAAAATGCCACCATTGCTGCACTGTTTGGGGTTGTTAATATTTCCTTATTGACTAATCGCTAACATCTGGTCCCAGAGTTTTGTTTTTTTTCTGCAAAAGAAATTTGCAGAAAAACGCTTGAAAACTGTGGGGTTCCCCCCCTTAAACTTTCATGGTTGTTCTATCACTTGGCAACCTGTAAAAACAGAGTAAATGAGGAAATGAACGGTCAGTGCTTGGTTCACCTGCGCTCTCTTACATGTCCCCGAAGTATAATTTATAATGTACCAAAAACAAAATTGCTTCAGAAAAATACTTTGTACTCATTCCAACAAGATATCCTGAGTGCTTCCTGCCTTGGTAATGTTTAGGCGTTCTATTTACACCACACTTGCAGAAATTCTTAACGTTTACCCGAAAGACATAGCTGCTCTTAATAACGAAAAAAAATAAGTTGTCACTCAATGCCACTTACATGGCAAGTCTGTAACTCAATGTCTCAATCCGGAAGGAAATTTTAGAAAATTATTTAAAAAGAACCTTTCACCAAATTATTCATGTTGAACTGGACACACATTGTGTTTTGTTTTTTTCTTTAATTTCGCCTGCAGAGATATTGGCAAAGTATTTGGCATCTAATAAGTTAATTTTCTGTACATCTATGAGGGTGTTATCAGACCGTTTTCACGCTTGGCTTGTACTTCTTCCCTTTTTATGATGTTGCAGATAGCAACACTCCATAGAAAGAAGAACACCCTCTACAATAGCTCAGAACAGGTTTCTTGGTGTGCCAGACCTCTGTCATACAACTCTGATCTCTTTGTCCAACCTCCTGCCTGATTTAGAAAGTGCTCAGAGTAGAGCACAGATGACTAAAACCTTTCAGGTAAGATCACGGCAGTCCCTGTTGGGGGTGGCAGCATGGCTGAGTTTAGCAATTTCACATTACAAATCTTTCTATGAGCTCTCCTCCTCTCATAGCACTGTCTCATCTACTGTCCTGTCGCTCCCTCACACTACTGTCTGTTCATAACAACATGTTCTCGCTTTGTAGTGAGATCAGATTGTCTATCATTTGAAATCACACTGGAATAGTCTTCCTACACTGAGTTACTCCTGTGTGAGATGTAATGACAGCCTGCTCTGCTGTAACTGCAGAGGGAGTACAAATTGTGCTGAGCACAGCAGACATAAGTGTGATCACTCAGGTTAGGGCAGGGACGGCATTAGGTGCAGGCAGACTAGGCAGCTGCCTAGGGCCCCCAGCTGAGCCAGTGGCGTGCCACTAATAGCAGCACACTACACGGCCACTGAGGGGCTCGGCGCCGGCACTATCTCTGATTCAACTTATCGGCATCATAGACGCCGATACAGTTGAAAGCAGTGATGGAGGAGAGAGCATCAGCTGATGCTCCGTTTCCCATCACTCCCCCTCTGCTTGTAACTCACCGAGCGCACGATAACATCACTTCATTGTGCACCACGATGTGCCAGCAGTGGACTCGATGAGACCGTTGCAGAGCCTTGAGCAGTGCAGGGAACAAGGAGGAGGGCTGAGTATTGTGCGAGGTTGTGTGTGTATGCATTATTGTGTTTGTATGTATATATGCATTATTGTGTGTGTGCATGTGAGAGTGCTGTGGGTGCATTATACTGTGTGTTGGGGAGAACTGCGTTATACTGTGTGTTGGGGAGAACTGCACTGTACTGTGTGTTGGGGAGCTGCACTATAATGTGTGTGGAGTGGGGCTGCACTATACTGTGTGTGGGATGCTGCATTATACTGTGTTTGGAGGGGAGCTACATTATACTGTGTGTGTGTTTGGGTAGCTGCAGTATACTCTGAGGGGGGCTGCATTATACTCTATCAAGGACCATGGGGAGTGCATTATACTTTATGGTAGCTGTATTATATTATATTGAGGACTATTTGTCCCCATCATTCTTCCTCAGCCAGTGTAAAGAAACTCGGGAACAAGCCTCAAACAACTTCAATGCCATCCATCACGCTCGTTTAATGGCCTGAACTCTGCACCTGTAAATACAGCTGAAATGTTTGTGTGATATGGAATATGTGAGTATTTGGGGCACCACTTTAAACTTTTGCTCAGTGCCCCACTTTCTCTAAAACCGGCCCTGGGTGCAGGCACACCGTTGCTGCAGCCAGTGTAGCTGAATAGAGGCTAAATAGGTATGAAGGCCTACTTGTACCTCCAAAGTAGATGGAATTATGTGTTTTGATGAACTATTGGCCTGCAAAGGACCCATATATTATCCTTGCATAGGGGCCTTCTTTTCTCTGTGTCTGTTCCTGTGATCATTGACACCCTTTTGATCTTGGCTCTGGACAGACAGTGGTTGAAGAAGGTGAGCACGGAAGATGTAACAATGCTTTTGGAGGAGTGCTTACAGAAGGGTTTGTAATGTAACACGCCTAAACTCAGCTGTGCTGCCTCTTCCCCACATGGACTGCTTGGACTTTATCTGAAAGGTATCTGTTCTCTGTGCTCCACTCTGTAAACATGAACAAGGTTAGACCAGGAACGTAGACTTGGAGTACAAGTCTGCAGTCACACTTATGTGACTGCAGACTTGTGAATCCTCAGTGTGCTCACTGCGTTCTGTGAGGATTCTCTGGCGCTGGCAGCAGTGGGCACGTAACAACAAGTAAGCAATTTGCATTCATGCGGTCACTAGTTGTGCACATCCAATGCAAGTGTATTGAGCAAGACCAGACACGTCTAGTCTGATCGTGTCTGGATGCATGCAAATGACATACTTGCATTCACATGATTGCCCACTCTCAGCACCGGAGAATCCTCACAGCGTGCTGTGAGGATTCACAAGTCTGCAGTCACATAGAGTGACTGACTGCAGACTTGTACCCTAAAGGTACTGCCACACTAAACAATCCCGCTAGCGATCACGATAACGACGCATACTAATGCGATCGCTAGCGGGATTGTTTCTATATCGCTAAGTGCGGCCACATTTAGCGATATAGTTAACGACGCTATCGCCGTTAGCGATCTTCTTAACGACTTTAGCGGTACAAAAGTACCGCTAAATCGCTAAGAAAAGGTGCCACACTAGCGATATATACTTACCCAGCGGGAGCGCCGACGAGAAAATAGGGTCCGGAACGATTCCAGCGACGAGCGAGATCACAGCAGGAAGCTCGTCGCTGGCAGATGCCGCACTGAACAACATCGCTAACGGGATCGCTAAATAGTGACGTTTTTTAGCGATCCCGTTAGCGATATTGTTCAGTGTGGCATACCCTTAAGAAAAAAAAAAGGCTGGGCAATCTATAAAATAACACCTCTGCCTGGCAAACAGATAAACTGTGTTATGTATAGTGCAGGGCTCAATGGGGCAGTGCATGACTGCTATCTTTCCTAATGCTGCCCTGGCTTGATTGACATCTGAGGACAAAATATGTCATCCCAAACCTTTTTTAAATCAACATAAGGTGCATCTGCAGAGAAGCTAGGTACTATGTGCCACTGAAGCCAGAGCAGACTCGCCCTGTTACACTGCACAAGAAGTATACCTCATTGGCATATTGGATTTAAGAAAGTGTTGGGTTGTTGTACCTCTTCCTCAGGGATATCCGTCACACACAATTAGATAGGAATATGGTCCATCATACTTGATCTTGCGGTACAGCTTCTACAGTCATGGCCAAAAGTTTTGAGAATGACACAAATATTATATTTTCACATGATCTGCTGCCCTCTGGTTTTTATGTGTGTGTTTCACAGATGTTTTTTATCACAGACAGAAATATAATTGCAAACATATGAGTAACAAAAGCTTATATTGACAGTTAGAATGAGTTAATGCAGCAAGTCAATATTTGCAGTGTTGACCCTTCTTCTTCAGGACCTCTGCAATTCTCCCTGGCATGCTCTCAATCAACTTCTGGACCAAATCCTGACTGATAGCAGTCCATTCTTGCACAATCAATGCTTTCATTTTGTCAGAATTTTTAGGTTTTTGTTTGTCCACCCGTCTCTTGATGATTGACCACAAGTTCTCAATGGGATTAAGATCTGGGGAGTTTCCAGGCCATGGACCCAAAATCTCTGTTTTGTTCCCTGAGCCATTTAGTTATCACCTTTGCTTTATGGAAAGGTGCGCCATCATGCTGGAAAAGGCATTGTTGATCGCCAAACTGCTCTTGGAGGGTTGGAAGAAGTTGCTCTTGGAGGACATTCTGGTACCATTCTTTATTCATGGCTGTGTTTTTAGGCAAGACTGTGATAGAGCCGATTCCCTTGGCTGAGAAGCAACCCCACACATGAATGGTTTCAGGATGCTTAACAGTTGGCATGAGACAAGACTGGTGGTAGCGCTTACCTTGTCTTCTCCGAATGAAGCGTTTTCCTGATGTCCCAAACAATCGAAAAGGGGATTCATCAGAGAAAATAACTTTACCCCAGTCCTCAGCAGTCCACTGCCTGTACCTTTTGTAGAATATCAGTCTGTCCATGATGTTTTTTCTGGAGAGAAGTGGCTTCTTTGCTGCCCTCCTTGAGACCAGGCCTTGCTCCAAGAGTCTCCGCCTCACAGTGCGTGCAGATGCACTCACACCTGCCTGCTGCCATTCCTGAGCAAGCTCTGCACTGCTGGTAGCCCGATCCCGCAGCTGAAACACTTTTAAGAGACGGTCCTGGCGCTTGCTGGTCTTTCTTGGGCGCCCTGGAGCCTTTTTGGCAACAATGGAACCTCTCTCCTTGAAGTTCTTGATGATGCGATAGATTGTTGACTGAGGTGCAATCTTTCTAGCTGCGAAACTCTTCCCTGTTAGGCCATTTTTGTGCATTGCAATGATGACTGCACGTGTTTCTTTAGAGATAACCATGGTTAACAGAAGAGAAACAATGATGCCAAGCACCAGCCTCCTTTTAAAGTGTCCAGTGGTCTCATTCTTACTTAATCATGACAGATTGATCTCCAGCCATGTCCTCATCAACACCCACACCTGTGTTAATGGAGCAATCACTGAAAAGAGGTTAGCTGGTCCTTTTAAGGCAGGGCTGCAATGATGTTGAAATGTGTTTTGGGGGATAAAGTTCATTTTCTAGCCAAATATTGACTTTGCAAGTAATTGCTGTTAAGCTGATCACTCTTTATAACATTCTGGAGTATATGCAAATTGCCATTAGAAAAAGTGAAGCAGTAGACTTTGTAAAAATTAATATTTGTGTCATTCTCAAAACTTTTGTCCATGACTGTACACCTCTTTAACTCCAGACTGGCAATTTTCCACACAGCACAAGTAATTTTTCATAAAAAATAGGCCACTAATTTGGCTAGGAAACACTGCTATAGAAAATAATGGAGCAGCACTGCAGATGGATGGGGACTCGACAAGTTACTTTTAAATAATAATTTCAGCTATTCTGTAATATCTATTTTATTAAATTGCAGAATAGAATTAGTGTAGAAAATAGAAAGTCCACAAAAAAAATCTCCTTAAGTCTTGTTGGCCAATTCTTAGATTGGTTTTCGATTAGCTTATTAAAGGGAAAGTAGTGATGCGATTTAAAAAGGGCTAGACATTTTGGAATTGTTTACTATTACTAAATAACACTGAAAATAACAGTACTATTCTGTTTTGCACTACGTATTAGTGTGGCATAGTCGTTAAATTATTCAAGCTAGAATTTTAAAGGGGTTGTCTCTGGCCAGATCCAGCCAGGTTCAATGTCCTTGCACTTCCCCCATGCTGCAGAAGCAAAGCTGCCTACAACAAAGTCGGAGAGGGCACCATTGCAGCCAGTGGCTCAGTCATGATGCTGTCCTGAATTGTCAATCATTCGGAGTGCACCGCCCCTGGCAAGCTGGTGACCCAAAGGTAGAGGAGCAGTGTTCTCCTGAAGATGGGAACATGAGACAACCCTTATGTTCTTAAGGCCCCGTCACACATAACGAGATCGCTAGCGAGATCGTTATTGCGTCACGATTTTGAGATCGCTGGAGAGCCGTATCGTGATCGTTGGGGAGCTGTCAAATATGCAGAACTTCCCAACGATTTTGGCCGCCCCAGCGATCTAACTAACGATCTCGTTGCTCGTTGGGACGCTTTCACACAGCAGCTATTTCAACGATCCACACCTTGATAGGGGCTGTACTGTGTCACCAATCATCTCCGATTGGTGGACGCTACTGCGTTCTGATTGGCGGCAGGTTAAAATAAACACGTTGTAGCAGTTCCGTCCCTTTGTTCCTGTTTGCGTTCTGGTTTCGGATCGTAGCAGCGTTCTTCAGCTGTGACTCTGTGTCCATTCATCTGGGCTTTGTTCCTGACAAGCGTTCTGGTTTGTGGATTGTAGTGTTCTTCGGCTGTGACTCCACACAACCCGGAGAATTCTGCTAAGATCTGCAATCCAGCACGAGGTCAGAAACAAAGGATGCTTTCTTTATGCACGGCGGGAAATGAGAACGCTGTAGCGACCACCAATCGGGGACGAGGGGCGCGGAAAAGTCCAATTTATGCACGCCTGCGTGTTTCAGTTCTGAATCGCTAACGAGGTCGTTGGTTAGGTGTCAAATACAGCGATGAACACTGCCCAGCGGGAGCGCAACGACCCAGGAATGGTCCAGGAAGCTTTGTAACGATCAGCGATCTCACAGCAGGGGCCTGATCGTTGCTACCTGTCAGACATAACGAGATCGCTAGCGAAATCGTTATTGCATCACAAAACCCGTGACGTATCAACGATCTCGCTAGCGATCTCGTTATGTGTGACGGGGCCTTTAGACTTCATATTATGTCTGTAAATGTGATAAGAGGATTTTCTGTTGGATAGATAAGCGTGTGCACAGCTTTAGTAGGTGCCAGAGTAGGTTCCCACACCATTAACATATATTAAGAGACTCTGCACTCAACTTAAGTGATCAGATAATTTAATGTTGTTCACACTAGTAGTAAACAAAATGGTTCGGTCTTAAGCCCGGGTCTCACATAGCGATACACCAGCGATCCCGACAACGATCAGGATCGCTGGTGTGTCGCTACATGATCGCTGCTGAGCTGGCAAACAGGCAGCTCAGGCTGCGATCAGCACAGCGACACTGCGGGTAACATCGCTTAGATACCCGCAGTGTACGTTGGATACCAGCGCCCTGATGCAGGGAACTGGTAACCAAGGTACACGTCGGGTTTCTAGGTGCTGTGCGGTGCCTGGAAACCCGCTGTGTACCTTGGTTACCAGCTCCCTGCATCAGGGCGCTGGTATCCAAGGTACACAGTGGGTTTCCAGGCACAGCCCCGCGCTGGAAACCCGCTGTGTGCCTTGGTTACCAGCGGATCGCTGGTCTCCCGCCTGTCACACGCAGCGATGCGTGCTGGCCAGCGGGAGACCAGCGATCAAAAAAAATGTTCAGGACATTCTGCCACGATCAGCGATACCCGGCAGGGGGGCTGATCGTCGCTGAATGTCACACACAGCGATATCGCTGGGGAGATCGCTGTTGCGTCACAAAATTAGTGACTCAGCAGCGATCTCGCTAGCGAGATCGCTGTGTGAGACGGGGGCTTTACATCAGCCTTCATCAGTTACAGAATAAAGTAAGGTTATTAGGTCAGGTGGACCAATAATCTTGGTTGAAGGTCACTAGATCATTAAACACTCCGTGACATGAAAAAGTAGGGCAAGGGTTGTCAGACCTGTGCACATATAGGGTTAAGTGCACAGAAATTTGATAATGGAAGAAAACATAAGTGACAGTAATTATGACTTCTCAAATGTACACGTCATTAGCAAATCTCATGGTTTCTCTCAGTATTATAGGAACGCAGGTCTTACTTTTACTTTACCAGAGTGACCAAAAAAATCTGGGGAGGTCCGTGGCATACAATGGTAGAATATATATTAAAAAATATATGTACCCACAAGACTTCTGGGTTGTTTTTTTTTCTAGTGGACTTTCTACTTAGAGGGCACACCAAATTTACCCTTTAAACAAGCTGTACATTGACTACTTTACATTGTATCAAAGTGTCAGATCTTCAGTGTTGTCCCATGAAAAGATATAATAAAATATTTACAAAAATGTGAGGGGTGTACTCACTTTTGTGATGTACTGTATGTATAAAAAAGTGAATCTCAGAGTTTTGTAAAAATTGTGTTTTCCTACTCATATACTCTACCATAGGCCCGGGTCAGCCATGCGAGAAACTCACACGAGTCTCACCTGTCAATACCCGTCACTGCCGCCGGCACTCGGACAGGAGCGTGCGGCTGCATGTATTTCCGGGTATTGAAACCTATGTTCATCATTAACCAGTTTAAGATTTTTTTTTTTTCACACCCAGGCATTATAAACTTTTGTGAAACACTTGGGGGTTCAAAGTGCTCACAACAGATCTAGATAAGTTCCATAGGGGGTCTAGTTTCCAAAATGGTGAAACTTGTGGGGGGTTTCCACTGTTTTGGTGCATCAGAGGCTCTCCAAACGCGACATGACGTCCAATCTCAATTCCAGCCAATTTTGGTTTGAAAAAGTCAAACGGCGCTCCTTCCATTCCAAGCCCGGCCGTGCGCCAAAACAGTGGTTTTCCCCCACATATGGGGTATTGGCGTACTCAGGAGAAATTGCACAACAACTTTATCTGTCCATTTTCTCCTTTTACCCTTGTGAAAATAAAAAAAAAGTTTGTAAAAGATCATTTTTGTGACTAAAAAGTTAAATATTCGTTTTTTCCTTCCACGTTGCTTCAGCTCCTGTGAAGCACCTGAAGGCTTAATAAACTTCTTGAATGTGGTTTTGATCAGCTTGAGGGGTGCAGTTTTTAGAATGGTGTCACTTTTGGGTATTTTCTGCCATATAGACCCCTCAAAGTGACTTGAAATGTGAGGTGGTCCCTAAAAAAAAATGGCTTTGTAAATTTTGTTGTAAAAATGAGAAATCGCTGGTCAACTTTTAACCCTTATAATTTCCTAACGAAATAAAATTTTGGTTCCAAAATTGTGCTGATGTAAAGTAGACATGTGGTAAATATTATATATTAACTATTTTGTGAGACATATTTCTCTGTTTTAAGGGAATAAAAATTAAAAGTTTGAAAATTGCAAAATTTTCACAATTTTCGCCATATTTGCGTTTTTTTCAAAAATAAACGCAAGTTATATCGAAGAAATTTTACCACTAGCGTGAAGTACAATATGTTAGGAGAAAACATTCTCAGAATCGTGAAGATCCGTTGAAGCGTTCCAGAGTTATAACCTCATAAAGAGACAGTGGTCAGAATTGTAAAAATTGGCCCGGTCATTAACGTGCAAACCACCCTTGGGGGTTAAGGGGTTAAATAAGGGGCATAATTGAAACATGTTTCTTCACAGAATGAATGACCTCACTAATTGAACTCTACACTGCTGTTAATTAGAATTCCCCCCCTTCATTAAATGAGTCAATTACACCCAATTAGCAGCGTACATGTCATGACTGTTGATTCTATTGGTTGTCCGTTACTCGTATACACCTAGTTATGAATTTTGTACCATATTTTATGATCTTTTCTGCCAAAAACAGTAATTAAACATTAGTGATGTTGGACTGCTATTATTTTGCACATAAGAATATGCTTAAATACTAGAAAACCATCTTATTTCAACCTTGCATGTATTGTGCTTTCGAATAAAAAAGTTTCATTTTTTTGTTATAAAAAAACACAACACGTTTCGGCCATGCAGGCCTTCATCAGGTGTGTTATAAAATGATTTTGTTGTAAGCTATTTATACCCCATTTTCATTGCTAATGGGTGTGGTTGTACTAACTGAGGAACCAATCGGTATCTATCAAACTCGTTAGCAGTTAAAGTTTGTATATTATAACTTCATCCCCTAGAAAAGAATGTTGTACACACATATTATATAACATCATCCCTCATTCACCTACTCCAGGGTTAAAATGGTATATCTGTAAATTTTAGACAATCACACATATGTCAGTGTACGTGTTCACAAAAAAAAAAAACCGCTCCTGTACACATGTCTGATTAAAAGCCTCACTTCTCTTGGTGCAGGCGGTAAACTAGAAGAGCTGCAGGTACTACAGATAATAAAAAAAAAAAATTTTTAAAGAAAAATAAGAAAAAAAAAAAAGGCAAAAACAAGACAAAAGGGGAATCTATTGATTGATCTATGCGAGATCAGAGATCTCATTCAGTCCATCAGGGTACAGACTGCCAAGTCTGTATATCCAATAGGACTCTTTGGCAATAAGAACTGTTTTTCTGTTTCTTGTTGCTGCAGGTATTTGTTCTATTGGCGTGACTTTTATACATTCAAAGTTTTTGTTATGTATAAAAGTGATGTGTTTAGATAAATTTTGTATCAAAAACCCTATTTTCACATTATGTCTATGACCATTGATACGATTTTGTAGTGACTGTGTAGTGCGGCCAACATAAGAATCCACACACACCGGTCACCACATACACAACAAAATCAGAACCACAGGTTAATTCTTGTGTAAAATTGTATGTGGTATTGCTGTTTTTTATTAATTTTTACCAAAAAACAGTCACAACGTTTTTTTTTTCCACATTTAAAATTCCTTTTTCTCATTGTTTGAACAGATGTATTGTGCTTTACAAAAGCCAACAGTATAGATGCTGATAAATCCAAGTAGCTGATGGCAGACAAACACGTACGAAACCAGAAAGCTTGAATTTTTACTTTTCCTCCTGGACTCCCCTCTTTGTGAAGTAGTGCCTCTCTAATGGTCATGTTCTCTATGATGCTTTAATTTCAGAATTGTTTGAATGTCCCAGCAATAAACTGCAGAGCTGTTTTTAGTTGCATTCCTCCTTCTATTGCATTTCGTGAAGTCTCTAGGGCACCATCGAATGGACCATGCAGCTCCCTGACCTGTAGTTTCTCTGAGCCCTGTTGTGTTATTTCCAATTTTAAGTGTTCACTGATCTAACTGTGACCTCTGACCTACAGAGAACATTAGTTCATTATGTATGCCTTGATGGGTGAACGGTTACCACTAGCTAAAAATGTGCACCAATCAAGAGAGAAGTCATCACTCGTATAGCTTCATTCACATTGAGCAATCATTGGCACTATGTGAATAATGCAATTATTTGTGTACGTTATTGTCCTCTCCACTGCCATTTATACACAGGGCGATGTGCTACCGACAAACGAGAACCTAAACTCAGTGCACATCACCAGTGTAGAATTAGTTTTTGTGATTGGTCAGAATTCCTGATTTTTTTTTTTTTTTTTTTTATGTGCCAGGGTTTCTAAGGCGGTGTGCCCACGATGAGTTTTTCATGAGTTTTTGATGCTGCATATTTTCGCCAAGTCAAAAACGTGGCGTCTTACAGTTCCAGCAAAGTGGATGGGATGTATAGAAATCTCATGCCCACTCTTAAATTTTTTTTGCTCAGAATAAACTGATATGCGGCGAGTGTTTGAAATCTGCAACATGTCAATTTCTATTGCGGGTACGCTGAGTTTTAGGTACAGATTTTTCTCATAGGTTTGCATTAGAAGCAAAGAATACACAGGTAAAAAACGCACATGCGGTTTTACTGCATTTCTCTCAGTGGAAAAGCATCAAGAACACATTAGTCCGCGCATGACTATATAAAGTTTTGTCAAACTAAATATCGAGAAGTATAAAAAACAAAGCAGCTTTAATTAAAACATGACATGCCAACAAAAGTAAAAGAACACAGCGCCAAACAACACAATAAAAATGCATGTAAAAAGAGCACAATCAAAAATGCAATGAAAAAATAAATAATCGATTATACTTATCGGTAATAGATGCAGAAAATTTTCAACATCAAAAGCTCACTGTGGAAATGTAGTCTTAGAGCATGATATATGCTCCACATACAGGAGTACAGCATAATTTTTCTGCTGATAAAAATGGGGTTGTATGATCTTCTTAATCGACTACTATTGCAAACGGGTTGTAAAAGCATGCAATTTTGCAATTTATCTCTTAAGATTCCTCTCCATTCTACAGAAGAGGGATTTTTCATTCTATTGTTTATTGCTCATTGCCTAGGTTACCATCCACCATGCAGTCTAGCAGTGGTGGCTGATCTCCTAAGCAAGGAGCGATACTGCTGTCAAGCTGCATCCCCCTCTTTTTTTGACTGACAGCTCTTGTTTCATAGAACCTGGAAAAGACGGCGATAGATGGAAACCAAGCAGGCGGGAAGGTGTATTTTAATGACCTTGCCATGAAGCATCAAGCGCCTGTACTTGGTTTCATCAGTCATTCTGTGCTTTTAAAATGCCTGTAAAGTAGTTGACTGGCTGCAGCAGGGACAGAAGGTAGACGACGTGTGACTATGTGAGGCGTGTATCCTACCAGCTAAGCAAAAAAAATTAAAAAAATATAAAAATAAACTGGAAATGTTTTTTTTTTTCTATTAAGTCTTTGAGTATTGTAAAAAAAAAAAAAAAATGCACCTATTTGGCAACTCCGCATCTGTAATGTCCCAAACTATAATACTAACCTGTCAATTGGCTTGTAAAGTGAACACTGTACAAAAAGTGACAGAACTCCTAACTTTTTTGTCACCTAGCCTCAAATTTTTTAGAAAAAGCGATCAAATACATCCAAAAAATATGCCAACAAAAAAAATCAGTTTGTCTTACAAAAAAATTTAACTTTTAGGCTCCGTTATCGGCGAAAAATAATTAAGGCAATCAGAATATGAGGACAGATTTTTTTTTTTCTAAATAGGATTTTATTGTAAGACGGTAATAAAGGATTATATATACTGTCAGTCAAAAGTTTGGACACACCTGTTCATGCAATGTTTTTTCTTGCTCTTGTTGGAATGAACATGGATGTGTTAAACCTTTTTAAATTCCGCAAAATTCTCCGCAAAACGAGTGACTCGGCAGCGATCTCGCTAGCGAGATCGCTGTGTGAGATGGGGGCTTTACTCTGATGATCGCTTTACAAAGCCTTGGCCTTGAGTTTACTCAGGTAGTCACCTGAACTGAGTTTTAGCAAACAGCTATGCTTCTTCAAGACCTTGTGGAATCACCAGCCTCCAGAAAGTGTTCGTGTCCATCAGGTGTGTTTTGTCATGGCAGAGTTGATACACAGTTCCATGCTATGTTGAGCTCTCTTCCACAACTGTTTTATGATCGAATATGGCAAGAACCGCTCCACGAACTAAACTGAAATGACAGTTCTTCAATACTTTAAGACATGAAGGTTGGTCAATCTTGAAAATGGATAGAACATTGACTGTATCCTCTAGTGAAGTCATGAAAACCATCAAAAACCATGTCTTAGTGAGATGCAGAAATAGTGAGCAGATAGTTTCTGCATCTGTGGTGCCCATCTGGAGGCATTTTGGGGGGGGGGGGAAGAAGTGTGATGGTCTCAATGTGCTTTGCTTTGTGTCTCAATAGTTGACAATAATTATTTATTTCAGTACTTACCCAGTAAGTACTGAAATACTTACTTACCCAGTATGGCTGCCAGAGCATTCTGCAGCGCCATGCCATGCCATCTGGGTTGCATTTAGTGGGACCATCATTTGTGTTGCAACAGTACAATGACCCAAAATGCACCTCCAGACTATATATTGGTTACAAAGAGAGGATGAAGTGTTACATTAGATGATATGGCCCCCACAATCACCTAAACCTGATAGATTCTTCCTAGCAGAATTGTCAATCCCGGTTAGGGTGTTCTTTGATTTGCTTTCTTAGTTTTTGGGTTGTGCAGCATGCATATTGTAGGCTGCACCTCCTGAACTTGAGGACGTACACTTCATATGTGAGTGAAATTGCAATTTATAATGTTCCTTATTTGGTTTATGTATGAATTTAATGTCACCACTATCCTTTTTCTCTGGCTATACATAGGGACATATTCTTCATTTAGCATACAAACATTTGTATAAACTCCAGCTAACCAGCCAAGTCTTGCGTGGGTTACTGGTGACAAGAGTACGAGGATAATATACTACCCAATATTTTTCCCTTTCTAGTGACTTGTTATTATGTTTTTGTGTTTTTTTTTTGTATAAAGTAAACTAATTCCCTGCCTAGTTTAGGTTAGGTACATGTTACGATTGTGCCAAATATTGGGTGCATACAATCAGAAGGTATACCTAACAGAGGACACAGTAAGGTTGCATGGCGAGGCCTTCATCCACCATAGGGACCCATTGTAAAGGAATGTATACTGTTTCGTAGAGATGAGAAGATCGCTTTGTGCAACCATAGTCCAGGTCCGTAGTCTCTGGCCACGGACAGGAGTTGCGTGAATTCTCCCGAGCTTCCGGGTTCCCTGACATGACATGTGATTAACCTGGCTGTTGAGAGGTCACCTGCGTGCCGCATGAATAACGTCATGCCAGGCCAGTGAATCATAACATGAGCCTGGGATCTCTAAGAGTAAGGAAATTCGCTCAGCTCCTGTATTCTGCCAGAGAGCACTGACCTGGATTGTGGACTGGAGCAATTGTGCACCCAGTTTAATAAAGCTCGTTATACCTATGCATATAGCCTTAAACATAACTTTACTGCAGCTATTCTCTTCAGGCACAGTCTTGAAAAATAGTGCTTTTCCAAATTGGTTCAAGGCTCAGATCAGACTTGCATTATCCATGTACTGCATGATCATGACCCCTGGCCCCCTACTAACACCATTGACTCATAGGACATGAAGTGTTTTTGCCATCAAACATAATGGAATGTTCAACCAATGTCAACACAGCCCAAATAAGAAATCTTTACATTTAGGAACTCTCCTGATAGCATTCACGAAAATAGAAAAATAAAGATAAAATAGTGGATAAGCTTTAAATATTAGGTATTCCACTGCACAAGAAATGAAGACTCCCATTTGAGGAGCAAGGCAAAAGTCAGAGTTAATCAAATAGCTGATGTCAAAGATAATAAAATATTCTGTATGTTGGAGAATAATTTTGATTTTTGCAATGACGTGTATGCCCTATGTAATTTAGAAATCCTCATAACTATGATTATACCACAGGCAGATTTGGGCAAAATAGTCAAATCCCTCATGCAAGAAATACACAATAAAGCCTATATCACTCAATTAATTCAAAATATCCAGCTTTAAATGTGCCTTAAAAATACTCCCTTTTAGGCAGTCCTATCACTTCACCTTGCCAGTCTAACTTTTCCTCTGTAATTTGGACCCTTCTACCATCTTTCTCCCACACTCCATGCTCTTAAGGTACTGCCACACTTAGTGATCTCGTTAGCGATCTCAATAACGACGCAAGCTAATGAGATCGTTTTTGTGATCGTTTTAATGTCTCTAGTAGCTGCCACACTTAGTGATCTCGTTAACGACTCAAAAGCGGTTAGCGATCTCATTAACGACTTTAACGGTCATTGCGATGTAAAAAACAGCGCACATCGCTCACAAAAGGTGCCAGACACAGCGATATAGGCTCACCAGTGGGACGCCAACGATCTAAATACGGTCCAGAACTCTAGTGAACGATCAGCGAGATCACAGCAGGGGCCACGTCGTTGCTACATGCCACACACGTTAGCGTCACGAACGAGATCGCTAAATAGTGACGTATTTTAGCGATCTCGTTAGCGACGCTGTTTAGTGTGGCATACCCATTAGTAACACTTTATATTTGGATATACAGTGGGTTCGGAAAGTATTCAGACTCCTTTAAATTTTTCACTCTTTGTTTCATTGCAGCCAATTGGTAAATGCAAAAAAGTTCATTTTTTTCTCATTAATGTACACTCTGTACCCTATCTTTACTGAAAAAAAAACAAAACAGAAATGTAGAAATTTTTGCAAATTTATTAAAAAAAAACCTGAAATATCACATGGTCATAAGTATTCCGACCCTTTGCTCAGTATTGAGTAGAAGCACCCTTTTGAGCTAGTACAGCCATGAGTCTTCTTGGGAATGATGCAACAAGTTTTTCACACCTGGATTTGGGGATCCTCTGCCATTCTTCCTTGCAGATCCTCTCCATTTCCGTCAGGCTGGATGCTGAACGTTGGTGAACAGTCATTTTCAGGTCTCTCCTGAGATGCTGAATTGGGTTTAGGTCAGGGCTTTGACTAGGCCAGTCAAAAATGGTCACAGAATTGTTCTGAAGCCACTCCTTTGTTATTTTAGCTGTGTGGGGTCCTTGTCTTGTGGGAAGGTGAACCTTCGGCCAAGTCTGAGGTCCAGAGCACTCTGGAAGAGGTTTTCATCCAGTATATCTCTGTACTTGGCCGCATTCATGTTAACTTCAATTGCAACAAGTCATCCTATCCCTGCAGCTGAAAAGCACCCCCGTAGCATGATGCTGCCACCACCATGCATCACTGTTGGGAATGTATTGGGCAGGTGATGAGCAGTGCCTGGTTTTCTCCACACATACTGCTTAGAATTATCACCAAAAAGTTCTATCTTCGTCTCATGAGTCCAGAGAATCTTATTTCTCATCGTCTGGGAGTCCTTCATGTGTTTGTTAGCAAACTCTATGCAGTCTTTCATATGTCTTACACTGAGGAGAGGCTTCCGTCAGGCCACTCTGCCATAAAGACCCAACAGGTGGAGGGCTGCAGTGATAGTTGACTTTGTGGAACTTTCTCCCATCTCCCTACTGCATCTGTGGAGCTCAGCCACAGTGATCTTGGGGTTCTTCTTTACCTCTCTCACCAAGGCTCTTCTCCCACGATTGCTCAGATTGGCTGGACGGCCAGGTCTACAGGTCCTTCTCAAAAAATTAGCATATAGTGCTAAATTTCATTATTTTCCATAATATAATGATTACAATTAAACTTTCATATATTTTAGATTCATTACACACCAACTGAAATTTGTCAGATCTTTTATTGTTTTAATACTGATGATTTTGGCATACAACTCCTGATAACCCAAAAAACCTGTCTCAAAAAATTAACATATTTCAACCATCCAATAAAATAAAAGTGTTTTTTAAAAACAAACAAAAAAAACATCAAATAATAAAGTTCAGTTATGCACTCAATACTTGGTCGGGAATCCTTTTGCAGAAATGACTGCTTCAATGCGGCGTGGCATGGAGGCAATCAGCCTGTGACACTGCTGAGGTGTTATGGAGGCCCAGGATGCTTCGATAGCGGCCTTCAGCTCATCCAGAGTGTTGGGTCTTGCGTCTCTCAACTTTCTCTTCACAATATCCCACAGATTCTTTATGGGGTTCAGGTCAGGAGAGTTGGCAGGCCAATTGAGCACAGTAATACCATGGTCAGTAAACCATTTACCAGTGGTTTTGGCACTGTGAGCAGGTGCCAGGTCGTGCTGAAAAATGAAATCTTCATCTCCATAAAGCATTTCAGCCGATGGAAGCATGAAGTGCTCCAAAATCTCCTGATAGCTAGCTGCATTGACCCTGCCCTTGATGAAACACAGTGGACCAACACCAGCAGCTGACATGGCACCCCACACCATCATTGACTGTGGGTACTTGACACTGGACTTCAGGCATTTTGGCATTTCCTTCTCCCCAGTCTTCCTCCAGACTCTGGCACCTTGATTTCCGAATGACATGCAAAATTTGCTTTCATCAGAAAAAAGTACTTGGGACCACTTAGCAACAGTCCAGTGCTGCTTCTCTGTAGCCCAGGTCAGGCGCTTCTGCCGCTGTTTATGGTTCAAAAGTGGCTTTACCTGGGGAATGCGGCACCTGTAGCCCATTTCCTGCACACGCCTGTGCACGGTGGCTCTGGATGTTTCTACACCAGACTCAGTCCACTGCTTCCTCAGGTCCCCCAAGGTCTGGAATCGGTCCTTCTCCACAATCTTCCTCAGGGTCCGGTCACCTCTTCTCGTTGTACAGCGTTTTCTGCCACATTGTTTCCTTCCAACAGACTTCCCATTGAGGTGCCTTGATACAGCACTCTGGGAACAGCCTATTTGTTGAGAAATTTCTTTCTGGGTCTTACCCTCTTGCTTGAGGGTGTCAATGATGG
The DNA here is from genome assembly GCA_033576555.1 of Oophaga sylvatica. Lineage (NCBI taxonomy): Eukaryota > Metazoa > Chordata > Amphibia > Anura > Dendrobatidae > Oophaga > Oophaga sylvatica. The sequence goes on from JARQOD010000001.1 coordinate 224,512,232, forward strand.
CCTTCTTGACATCAGTCAGGTCGCTAGTCTTACCCATGATGGGGGTTTTGAGTAATGAACCAGGCAGGGAGTTTTTAAAAGCCTCAGGAATCTTTTGCATGTGTTTAGAGTTAATTAGTTGATTCAGAAGATTAGGGTAATAGGTCGTTTAGAGAACCTTTTCTTGATATGCTAATTTTTTGAGACAGGTTTTTTGGGTTATCAGGAGTTGTATGCCAAAATCATCAGTATTAAAACAATAAAAGATCTGACAAATTTCAGTTGGTGTATAATGAATCTAAAATATATGAAAGTTTAATTGAAATCATTACATTATGGAAAATAATGAAATTTAGCACTATATGCTAATTTTTTGAGAAGGACCTGTAGGAAGACTTCTGGTGGTCCCAAACTTCTTCCATTTAAAGATTATGGAGGCCACTGTGCTCTTAGGAACCTTGAGTACTGCAGAAATTCTTTTGTAACCTTGGGCAGATGTGTGACTTGCCACAATTCTGTCTCTGAGTTCCTTGGCCAGTTCCTTTGACCTCATGATTCTCATTTGGTCTGACATGCAATGTGAGCTCTGAGGTCTTATATAGACTGGTGTGTGCCTTTCCAAATCAAGTCCTATCAGTTTATTGGACTCCAGCTGTGTTTAATTAAAGGAGTAGAACCATCTCAAGGAGGATCACAAGGAAATGGACAGCATGTGACGTAAATATGAGTGTCTGAGCAAAGGGTCTTATGACCATGTGATATTTCAGTTTTTATTTTTTAATAAATTTGCAAAAAATTCTACATTTCTGGTTTTTATCAATCAAGATGGGGGTGCATTTTGCATTTACCAAATGGCTGCAATGAAGCAAAGAGTGAAAAATTTAAAGGGGTCTGAATACTTTCCGAACCCACTGTATAGAGTTACTGGCCGGTGAGTCAGTACATACAGCTTTACATGAATACCCTTCTTTATTATAATGATGGCTGGATCACACACTTCAAGCACTTTTTACCTTTTGTGTCCTTTTGTGAGCAAGACTCTCACTCCTATTTGACTTGTTGAACTGTTATTCTGTAATGTCTGATATTATTTGTATATGTCCGCACTCAATTGTCTGAATTGTAAAGTGCTACGGAATGTGTTAGTGCTACATATTATGCCATTTCTTTGGTTTCTATAATATAATTGTTTTTTTAATGTACATTGTGTCTTAATTATTGGAATTAAAATACAGTTGTGTGAAAAAGGGTTTGCTCCTTCCTGATTTCCTATTCTTTGCTCCCTAAACCTAGTAACTGGTTTGGTCATCTGCAACAACTGCAATCAAATGTTTGCGATAACTGGCAATGAGTCTTTTACAACGCTCTGGAGGAATTTTGGCCCACTCATCTCTGCAGAGTTGTTGTAATTCAGCCACATTGGAAGGTTTCGGAGCATGAACTGCCTTTTTAAGGTCATGCCACAGCATCTCAATCAGATTAAGGTAGGACTTTGATAAGGCCACTTCAAAGTCTTAATTTTGGTTTTCTTAAACCATTCAGAGGTGGACTTGCTGGTGTGTTTTGGGTCATTGCCCTGCTGCATAACCCAAGCGCGCTTCAGCTTGAGGTCATGAACAGATGGCCAGACATTCTCCTTCAGGATTTTTTGGTAGACAGCAGAATTCATGGTTCCATTTACCACATCAAGTCTTCCAGGTCCTGAAGCAGCAAAACAGCCCCAGACCATCACACTACCACCACCATATTTTACTGTTGGTATGATGTTCCTTTTCTGAAATGCTGTGTTACCTTTATGTCAGATGTAATGGGACATACTCCTTCAAAAAGGTTCAACTTTTATCTTGTCAGTCCACAGAGTATTCTTCCAAATCTTGGGCATCATAAAGATATTTTATCACCAAACTGAGATGAGCCTTTATGTTCTTATTGCGCAGCAGTGGTTTTTGTCTTGGAACTCTGCTATGCATGCCATTTTTGCTCAGTCTTTCTTTATGGTGGAGTCATGAACCCTGACCTTAACTGAGGCAAGTGAGGCCTGCAGTTCTTTGGATGCTGTTGTGGGGTCTTTTGGGACCTCTTGGATGAGTCATCGCTGCGCTCTTGGGGTAATTTTGGTTGGCCCGCCACACCTGGTAAGGTTCACCACTGTTCGATGTTTTCACCATTTGTGGATAATGGCTCTCACTGTGGTTCACTGGAGTCCCAAAGCTTTAGAAATGACTTTATAACTTTTTCCAGACTGATAGATCTCATTGACTTTGTTTCCCATTTGTTCCAGAATTTCTTTGGGTCTCATCATAATGTCTAACTTTTGAGGATCTTTTGGCCTACTTCACTGTCGGGCAGGTCCTATTTAAGTGATTTCTTGATTGGGAAGAGGTGTGGCAATCACATTTTCACATAGGGCCCTGTAGACTTGGATTTCTTTTTCCCTTAATAATAAAGACCTAAATTTAAAAGCTGCATTTTGTGTTTTTTTGTGTTATCTTTGTCTAATATTATTTAAATTTGCTTGGTGATATGAAACAGCTAAGTGTGACAAACATGCAAAAGAATAGTAAATCAGGAAGGGGGCAAACACTTTCACAGTTGTGTGTGTGTGTGTGTGTGTCTATATATATATATATATATATATATATATATATATATATATATATTATATATATATATATATATATATATATATATATATATATATATATTGTGACATTTCCAGGGGGTTTAGCTCTAGGATCGCTGTCTGGGTAGACAGAATGGCATGAAAACAGTTCATTCAGACAGCAGTTCTGGTGTAAAACTGGCCGCAACCAGCTTTATTAAAGTCCACAGCAAACAGATTAAAACAAAGCATAAACAGAAAACCTGGGCTTGTCTAGCCTCTAATTACACTTAGATAGATGGCCCTCTCTATCCGGGACCCAGACTCTACCAGTCTGTGCCCAAAACAACACATATCACATATGTTACCAGTATGGAGCTTCACAGATACTCCTCCTTGTGTCTGAAGGCACCTTCCATGACCAGACTTGAGAGAGATCCACTCCTATTCAGCCGCTCTTCACACGGATTCGCACTGAGACTACTCCTATGTCCGGGGTCCTTCCTGCACCCAAACTGAGATAGCTCAAACACTCTTGGAGACTGCTTCCTTGTGCCAGGACACCTCTCTGTGTCCAGGCTAAAGACAGCTCTAACACTCTTGGAGACTGTTTCTTGTGCCGAGACACCTTCCTGTGTCCAGGCTAAACTAGCTCTCTGACTGTGCTTCCAAGCACCTACTTCTGGCTTCCTAATCAACACCTGAGTGGATTCAGGTCTGAGCTGCAAGCGTGTACTGAATGGCAGGTGTAGTGACCTTTCTTTACCACCAGGTTTACAAAGCCACACATTTCGCTCATACCAGTCAGCAAGGTACTTAGGTGAAATATACACCTCATTCACCACATATTCCTTCACTGTCTCACAATATATATATATATATGTGTGTGTGTCTTTTTCCTTTTCTGAGTTCAATGAAATTCCGTATAAGATAGGGAGGAGTCCATGGTGTCAACAGTTGTGAGATGTTACATGAAAAATGTATCAATCTTCTAAAATGTATGTATTTTAAATGTTTTTAATAGTTGAAAAAACATTGACTAATTCTTGTTATCTCATGCTAAATATTTAGCATTAAGTACATTATTATACCAGATCAATAGTGAGTTAGATCTGCTCCAGATGTTGAGGAAGTGCTATATAACAGGTATTAAAGGTCAGTATGTATTTAAAAGTGGTGGAAGCATTGCAAGAACTAATTAGGTGTCTTTTACAGAGTGAGAAAAAGGTATTAATGACTAGGCGCCACTAGAGATCTCCTAGACCTGGGGCCCTTTTAGCACAAGCAATGTTATATTGTTGGCTAAAAGCGTGAATGAGCAGTTATGGCATTGGACCCAATAGGAAGCACATTTTACCTTGGCCTAATTATAAACACATTTCTTGTCAATGCTTTTCCCTGCTTATTGATCCCCAGCTCCCAATGTTTCAGTTTTTTACATATTTAAAATGCATGTTGTATGGAATGAGCAACTATCTAATCTCCATGCCTAAGGCTATCAGGCCCTTCTCTTTTAAAGCATGTACAGCCAACATTGCATTTTCCTGGCAACATAACGCCAATTCACATCCAAGGCACATGTCACTGTGGCAGCTGGAAAGCCGACCAGAAAAGTGGATTATGGTGACACCATTTGAAGGATTTAAATTGATTTTTGGGTAAATAAGACTGCTAAATAAAAAGCTGGTATCCACATCTCTTTACTTTTCATTGTCTGCTACCGATTTTACTATGGAAGAATCACAGTATTTTTTTTTACAGGACGTTGTATTTTAATGGGCTGTGTGAGCAGAGGCAATATAAAATGTCACATTTCACACCAGCCAAGATCTGAGCAATGCTGCCATGGAGGACTTTATAGGATCCTAATTCTATGTTTGAGATGTGATTTTAGGATTACTTTTTATTTCTGGTCAATGACTTTTGGGAAAATGGTGCATTTAGGAATAGAAGATTTGACCAGGTCAAAAGTCTGAAGTCATGCTAAAAGATGCCAAATGTCGGATAACACAATTTGGGCTTCAGGAACTATTTGTTTTAGTCAACATTATCGTCAATTGCGCTGATTAATATGCTACATTAAGTCACGTACATTCCACAGCTCAAAGCCGTGACATGCGCTATTTTGTCAGTGGCTGCTGCTGTCTACTGCAGATCAAATCCTACTAAAAAGGATGGGAGCTGATCTGCTGTACCTGGCAGTGGCCATTAATCTATATGCAGAGCTGTTGTGTTCCACTCTGCACACTGTTCACATCCGATCGCCGCCGGGGGAGCTTACAGCTGATCAGTGGAGGTATCAAACCCCCCACAATCTTATACTGATAATCCATCCCCAGGATAGGTCATCAATATAAAAATACTAGACCAGTTCTTTAATATATATATATATAATATATATTACTTTGAATAAATGTTCTTCGAATAATCCGTGAAGATATGTTTTCCTGTCTGGTCAATACTTTTCATGTGCGATTTATTAAAGCTGTATTGTTTTCCTTGCAGTGGCATGCTTTATCCCGTGAAGAACAGGCCAAATATTACGAGCTAGCCCGAAAAGAAAGACAGCTACATATGCAGCTCTATCCAGGCTGGTCTGCAAGAGACAACTATGTGAGTAGTATTCAAAGTGTTTTATTAAGAATGAGTGTCTCAACAACTAATCTATCACAGACAAGTGTGCACTTTATAAAACCTAAAAATAAGTAAAATAATGACTTAAAGGGAACCTGTCAGCAGGATTGTGCACAGTAACCTACAGACAGTGTCAGGTTGGCTCCATTATACTGATTAAAATGATACCTTGGTTGATGAAATCCATCTTGTGGTTGTTTAATCTTTTATTTTTAGTTTTGAGTTAATGATATGCTCGTGCTTCAGGGGTTCTGCATGTGGGTCTCTGATTAGGTATTCATAATGCAGACTGCTGACAGGTCACTGATCCCTCACTGACCTGCCCCCTAGTTTACATAGTGAATACCAGCACTTACTGAATAAAAAAACCTTCTGCAGGCAGGTGCTATCTATGGCCACTGCACTGCAGCATAATTGCATGTTTACTGTGCACTTAATCCCTTTTGCTTATTTAACTGAGTGAGGGAAAAAAAAGTAAATTTGAAAATGGCGCCGCCCACACCTGCGCTATAGTAGCTATTGGATCTCTATTCACACCGATATCCACTAGTGCGCAGGCGGGTGCCATTTCCAAGTTGCCTTTTTTTTTTCCTCACTCAGTTAAATAAGCAAAAGGGATTAAGTGCACAGTAAACATGCATTTCTGCTGCAGCACAGGTGCCATGACTGGCACCTGACCGCAGAAGCATTTGTTGTTTTGTTTTTTTTTTTGTTTTTTTTTTAGTATGTGCTGGTATTCATTATGTAAACTAGGTGGCAGGTCAGTGAGAGATCAGTGACCTGTCTGTAGCCATTCTGTTGGAATATGTTTGGTGCAACAACTCCATTCCTGTCTGAGTGATTAATTGCTAGATTTGTATGCTGTTTATAAAGTTAAAAAAAAAACTCCCCGAGACTCACACAGGAAGAGCATGTGACTGTATTTCCTGTTTTCCTTGTCTGTGTATGAGAGAAGCAGCCTGGTGCAGATGCTGCACAGACAGACACACATGATTTATTCCTGATCTATTATGCTTATCATATATTGTTCCTGTTTTTTTCTGAATAAAGAAGCTCTGTTGTGCCTCATCCATTACCAGACATGGTGTATAGATTCTGGTGCAAGCAGTCATATGACAAATAACAAGGATTTCTTCACTGACCTTAATGAAAGCAAGTCAGAAAAGGTCATCTTAGCTAATGGTCACTATATGACTTCAGAAGGAGTAGGAGACAGCTACCTCCACTGTCCAGTTTCCTCAGCACAAAGCAGAAAGATCCCAATAAAGGATGTTCTCTGTTCCCATACTTAAAAGCAATCTTCTGTCAGTAAAGAAGCTCATGCAAAAGGGGAATGTAGTTACTTTTAGAGATAACAGTTGCATCATCTCAAGGAAGGGTCACACTCTTGCAGAAGGAAAAATCCAAGATGAACTTTAGCAGCTAAAATGTAAAGAAAGAGTGTACAGTGCTAGACAAGATCTGCATAAGAACTGTATCCATGTATGGCACAGACGTCTTGGGCACAGAGGCCCAGAAGAAGTAAGGAAGCTAGCTCAACTTGCAAATGATATTGAAATCAACCAGTGTAGTGAAATGATGAAGTGCACTAGCTGTCTTAAAGGGAAAATGTCCAGAAAATCCTTTCCTAAAATAAGCACCACTAGATCTGCACAGCCTCTGGATCTGAAACATACAGATGTATGCGGTCCAATGAGTGTTCAAACTCCTAGCAAGAAGAGATATTTTCTCACATTTATTGATGACCACTCCAGATATACAGTCATCTACCTGCTTCACAGTAAGGATGAAGTTACTCAGAAACTTAAAGAATATCTTGCTGTAGTGTTTAACAAATTTGGAAAAATGCCAAAAGCCCTGCGTGCAGATAATGGAACCGAATATATAAGTGGTAAACCATTTTGAAAAAGAATGTAATCGTGTTCGACTACCATTCCATACAACCTAGAACAAAATGGCATTACAGAGAGAAAGAACCGTACTCTCTGTGAAAGTGGAAGACGTATGTTGTTTGATGCAAATCTACCTACAACGTATTAGGGAGAAGCCATCATGACAGCTTGCTATCTTCAAAACAGAGTGCCAGGTAAAGCCACAAATAAAACTCCATATGAGCTATGGAAGTGAGAGAAGCCTAACCTGAAGCACCTCAGGATATTTGGAAGTAAAACGTTAGTGTACGAGGGGGGCCTGAAAAGTTTGAGACCCACCCATGAAATCTTTTTTGCATGGTCTTGTTTTGCAATGCAATATCTTATTTACTTTGATGAGTGGTCTCATGATGAGCAATCTTGATTTATTTACATTATTTTGTTTCCGTGACAGCATTTTAAAGTTTGGTGGCAAGGCTGAAATATGGGAATGGATAAATTGGCAAAGCGAGCAGTCATTCACTACCTTCATAAAAAAGGACTGACCCCATTGGAAATTCACAAGGACATGCTGGAGACATTAGGGGACAATGCTCCTTCTTATACAATGGTGAAAAAGAGGGTTGCAGATTTCAAGCACCGACAGACATCAATTGAAGATGCTGCTCGCAGTGGTCGTCCCTCAACAAAATTTTGACCCACGGTCACTACTTCTGGGTCGGGCCTCGAAATTTTCAGGCGCCGCTCGTATGTTCCCAAAGAAAAACGTTCCAAGTGGGAATCACATGCAAAGCAAGGAGTCCTGGTAGGCTATAGCAAAACTAAAAAGGGGTACAGAATCCTGCACCCAGAGACCAACACAGTAACAATCAGTAGAAATGTAGTGATTGATGAAAACTCTGTATCGCTCAAATTCCATGAAGTTACACCAGTTATTCAACCTAAGAAGCAAGAACAAAAATCTCAATCACCAAACCCAGACACCGAAAAGGAAAACACTCACTGAAGTATGGATAAGCTCTGAAGCCACTGAGGAAGTCACAGGAGAACCAAGTCAACCTCCAGTCAGGAGATCAGAAAGGCCAAACAAAGGTATCCCAGCTAGACGCCTTTATTACATGGTCAGAACACTTTCTGAACCAGAGCCACAGTCATGGCAAGAGATGCAAAAACTGTCTGTCCATGAGAAGCAGAAGTGGATAAATGCTGCTAATGAAGAGATGGAGTCCCTCCACCAACTCAAGACACTGGAGCTTACTGAACTACCACAAGGGAAAAGAGCTATTGGATGTAAGTGGGTTATCAAAAACAAATAAGACTTAGAAGGTAAAGTTCACCGGTTTAAGGCAAGATTGGTCGCAAAAGGGTACTCGCAAAAGTATGGTGAAGATTATGATGCTACATTTTCTCGAAGCAATCCACATTCAGAATTTTAATCTCCATAGCTGCAGTTCGACAGATGACAGTGAGACATTTTTACATCAAAACAGCCTTCCTACATGGTGACATTGAAGAAGAGTTTTACATGAGCTATCCCGAGAGGTATATTAAAAAGGGTGAAGAGCACCTGGTTTGTAAAATGCAAAAATCTCTCTATGGACTTAAGCAGTCGGCAAGAGCTTGGAACTCGAAAATGAACAAAGATTTGATGGATGAAGGATTTAAAAAATTTCAAGCTGATCCATGTTTGTATATGAAAAATGTAGCGAAGGAGTGGATGTATGTTCTCCTATATATAGACGATGTAATCATGTCTCATCAAGATGAAAAAAAAATTGCAAAGCTAGGCAAAATTCTCAACCAGTACTTTGAGACTAAGGACCTTGGAAATTTGACATATTATTTAGGAATCCAAATCCAGAGAGAAGATGGGAGTTTTCTTCTCAACCAAAGTTTTAAAATTTACGCAATACTAAACCAGTTTGGAATGTCAGAAGCCAAAGGTGCGTCAACACCAATGGTTACATCCTACTTAAAATTGGAAGAAGAAGATCTTCTACCCATCAATGAGAGTTACAGACAAGCAGTGGGGGCGCTTCTGTACATAGCAACCACAACTCGTCCGGATATCTCAGCCACAGTCGAAATTCTCTGCCAACGTGTAGGCAAGCCACGCCAAAGAGCCTGGAATGCAATTAAGAGAATTCTTCAATATCTTAAAGAAACTCAAAGGCTAAATCTTAAGATATCTGCATCAGGAGATCTCTCTCAGAGGTTATGTGGATGCAGATTGGGCTGGAGATTCAAGGGATCGGAAATCAAGTGGTTACTTGTTCAAGTTAGAATATTAAATTTCTTGGTCCAGAAGAAAGGAAGTGTCAGTCGCATTATGTTCTACAGAAGCAGAATATACAGTATATCTGCTGCTTATGCAAGTCAAGAAGTAATTTGGTTGAAACAACTTTTTGGAAGATTAATTAGCTCAACTAACAGTTGTCTATGAGGACAACCAAAGATGCTTTAAACTTGCAGTGAGAAGATTAGTGCAAGGACTAAGCACATTGATGTAAAACATCACCACTTATGTGACTTAGTGGAACGTGGTGTTCTCGAGTTTGTTTATTGCGAATCTGACAAGATGATAGCTGATGGTATGACAAAGCCATTAACAAGAGCAAAGTTTGTGGACTTCAGAACCCCAATGGGACTAACAGGATAAGTAGTTGTTGAGTGGGGGTGTTGGAATATGTTTGGTGCAACAACTCCATTCCTGTCTGAGTGTTTAGTGGCTAGATTTGGATGCTGTTCATAAACTTAGAACAAAAAAAAAACTCCCAGAGGCTCACACAGGAAGAGCGTGTGACTGTATTTCTTGTTATCATGTGTCTGTGTATGAGAGAAGCAGCCTGCTGTAGATACTGCACAGACCGAGGCACCAAAATGATTTATTCCTGATCTATTAAGCTTATCATACAGTCATGGCCAAAAGTTTTGAGAATGACACAAATATTATATTTTCACATGATCTGCTGCCCTCTGGTTTTTATGTGTGTTTGACAGATGTTTTTATCACAGACAGAAATATAATAATTGCAAACATATGAGTAACAAAAGCTTATATTGACAGTTAGAATGAGTTAATGCAGCAAGTCAATATTTGCAGTGTTGACCCTTCTTCTTCAGGACCTCTGCAATTCTCCCTGGCATGCTCTCAATCAACTTCTGGACCAAATCCAGACTGATAGCAGTCCATTCTTGCACAATCAATGCTTTCATTTTGTCAGAATTTTTAGGTTTTTGTTTGTCCACCCGTCTCTTGATGATTGACCACAAGTTCTCAATGGGATTAAGATCTGGGGAGTTTCCAGGCCATGGACCCAAAATCTCTATGTTTTGTTCCCTGAGCCATTTAGTTGCTTTATGGCAAGGTGCTCCATCATGCTGGAAAAGGCATTGTTGATCGCCAAACTGCTCTTGGAGGGTTGGGAGAAGTTGCTCTTGGAGGACATTCTGGTACCATTCTTTATTCATGGCTGTGTTTTTAGGCAAGACTGTGATAGAGCCGATTCCCTTGGCTGAGAAGCAACCCCACACATGAATGGTTTCAGGATGCTTAACAGTTGGCATGAGACAAGACTGTTGGTAGCGCTCACCTTGTCTTCTCCGAATGAGGCGTTTTCCTGATGTCCCAAACAATCGAAAAGGGGATTCATCAGAGAAAATAACTTTACCCCAGTCCTCAGCAGTCCACTGCCTGTACCTTTTGCAGAATATCAGTCTGTCCATGATTTTTCTGGAGAGAAGTGGCTTCTTTGCTGCCAAAATCATAGAATCATGCCCTATAGGCAATCCTTTATTGATAAAATACCTCAATGGGTAGCACCCAAAAACAACCGTGATATAAAAAAAACAAAAAAAAAAAACAAAGTGTATTCCTAACTTAAAAGCTATGGGGATAGCCTAGAGTCCCTGATGTAGGTCTGGGCTGTCACCTGCCTAACAGCGGAGGTTGGCACCCTAGGGGGAAGCGTTGTGGCGCCCCCGCTCCACGATGGCTGACCCTAGGGTCCCTGTTAGGCCCTTACACCTTAGGGGATACCCTCTCCCAGATAGTAGGGAGACCCCTAACATTAATACAGAGACCAGCTATCATTAAAGGTGACCCTAAGTCCCCAAAGTATTAAAAACAGTTCACAACACACGGGGTGGTAGAAGTATAATGGAGATTGGCACAGATCTGCTGTACAACACTGCTAGTATACAGCAGCCTCCTTTTATGAACAGGAGTTATGATAAAACTGCCTTCTTGTGCCACAGCTTAATGAAAGTGAATGTGAACAGTCTCATACTTGTTCACTCACTAGTCAAGGCTCCTCCAGTGTATGGGAAATCTAAATGTGTGTGCATACCAGACAGTCAAATATAAGCTAAGATGCAATCTATAATTGTCAGCTATTGGACCAAAAGTCTAGTCTGAACTTATAAACACACTGAAAGAATGACTAGAGCATATAATGACTGGAATAAATAAGACGCATCGGCGTCATGAGAAGGTCATTGACACTTGATTTTAGTGTCATGTTAGGGGATAGCAATATTTGAAGATAAATGTATAAGGCAGCAAGATATAATTGATGTATACCTTCCCTAGCAATGCCCGATGTACCGAATAGGAGATAGGTACAGATATAACATTCCTACAGGTATGGTGCTAAATGGGGAATAGGTATATATATTGCCTTCCTGTACGTATAATACTAATCACCCCTCATCATGATGTGGATACACTGAGAAACTCCATTATAAAATGATATTAATAAGAAATGCGTAACGATACTCATCATTTCTCATGGTCAACCCACCACCATCAATAGTAGCGCCTCAACGTCAAGACTAGTCTCTGCACCATGTCATTTTGACACCGGACATCTGTACATCTGGCCTCCTGATGAGCCCATGGGGCGAAACGCGTTGAGGCGCTACTATTGATGGTGGTGGAGTTTCTCAGTGTATCCACATCATGATGAGGGGTGATTAGTATTATACGTACAGGAAGGCAATATATATACCTATTCCCCATTTAGCACCATACCTGTAGGAATGTTATATCTGTACCTATCTCCTATTCGGTACATCGGGCATTGCTAGGGAAGGTATACATCAATTATATCTTGCTGCCTTATACATTTATCTTCAAATATTGCTATCCCCTAACATGACACTAAAATCAAGTGTCAATGACCTTCTCATGACGCCGATGCATCTTATTTATTCCAGTCATTATATGCTCTAGTCATTCTTTCAGTGTGTTTATAAGTTAAGACTAGACTTTTGGTCCAATAGCTGACAATTATAGATTGCATCTTAGCTTATATTTGACTGTCTGGTATGCACACACATTTAGATTTCCCATACACTGGAGGAGCCTTGACTAGTGAGTGAACAAGTATGAGACTGTTCACATTCACTTTCATTAAGCTGTGGCACAAGAAGGCAGTTTTATCATAACTCCTGTTCATAAAAGGAGGCTGCTGTATACTAGCAGTGTTGTACAGCAGATCTGTGCCAATCTCCATTATACTTCCTACCACCCCGTGTGTTGTGAACTGTTTTTAATACTTTGGGGACTTAGGGTCACCTTTAATGATAGCTGGTCTCTGTATTAATGTTAGGGGTCTCCCTACTATCTGGGTAGAGGTATCCCCTAAGGTGTAAGGGCCTAACAGGGACCCTAGGGTCAGCCATCGTGGAGCGGGGGCGCCACAACGCTTCCCCCTAGGGTGCCAACCTCCGCTGTTAGGCAGGTGACAGCCCAGACCTACATCAGGGACTCTAGGCTATCCCCATAGCTTTTAAGTTAGGAATACACTTTGTTTTTTTTTTTGTTTTTTTATATCACGGTTGTTTTTGGGTGCTACCCATTGAGGTATTTTATCAATAAAGGATTGCCTATAGGGCATGATTCTATGATTTTGGTTTTGAAGCCCTTCTGTACCTATTATATATTTTCAGTGGCTTCTTTGCTGCCCTCCTTGAGACCAGGCCTTGCTCCAAGAGTCTCCGCCTCACAGTGCGTGCAGATGCACTCACACCTGCCTGCTGCCATTCCTGAGCAAGCTCTGCACTGCTGGTAGCCCGATCCCGCAGATGAAACACTTTTAAGAGTCGGTCCTGGCGCTTGCTGGTCTTTCTTGGGCGCCCTGAAGCCTTTTTGGCAACAATGGAACCTCTCTCCTTGAAGTTCTTGATGATGCGATAGATTGTTGACTGAGGTGCAATCTTTCTAGCTGCGATACTCTTCCCTGTTAGGCCATTTTTGTGCATTGCAATGATGACTGCACGTGTTTCTTTAGAGATAACCATGGTTAACAGAAGAGAAACAATGATGCCAAGCACCAGCCTCCTTTTAAAGTGTCCAGTGGTGTCATTCTTACTTAATCATGACAGATTGATCTCCAGCCATGTCCTCATCAACACCCACACCTGTGTTAATGGAGCAATCACTGAAAAGAGGTTAGCTGGTCCTTTTAAGGCAGGGCTGCAATGATGTTGAAATGTGTTTTGGGGGATAAAGTTCATTTTCTAGCCAAATATTGACTTTGCAAGTAATTGCTGTTAAGCTGATCACTCTTTATAGCATTCTGGAGTATATGCAAATTGCCATTAGAAAAAGTGAAGCAGTAGACTTTGTAAAAATTAATATTTGTGTCATTCTCAAAACTTTTGGCCATGACTGTATATTGTTCCTATTTGTTCCTGAATAAAGAAGGTCTGTTGTCTCCCACTTGGAGAGTATCCTGAATAATCCGCTGCCAACTCATACTGGTGAATACCTAATCAGAGCACCACATGAAGACCCCACCTACCCCCACCCACAGGCCGCCCCGGAGCACAAGCATATCGTTAACTCAAAACTGAAAATAAAGAACAACCACAAGACAGATTTTGTCAACCAAGGTATCATTGTAATCAGTATAACAGTCCCGACCCGACACTGTCTGTAGGTTACTCGGCACAATCCTGCTGACAGGTTCCCTTTAAACAGTGTTCCCCTATCATAAATACCTCTGGAAGTCAATCAGTCAATGGACTTTCCGCATTCAATCCTTTGTGCAAAGACATGTGTGACTGAATCTATCCTAATAGATTGTGTCATTCACCATAATTTATAGCCCCTGCCCATAGGCTTTTTTTGGACACATACAGTACAGACCAAAAGTTTGGACACACCTTCTTATTTAAATATTTTTCTGTATTTTCATGACTATGAAAATTGCACATTCACACTGAAGGCATCAAAGCTATGAATTAACACATGTGGAATTATATACTTAACAAAAAAGTGTGTAACAACTGAAATTATGTCTTATATTCTAGGTTCTTCAAAGTAGCCACCTTTTGCTTTGCACACTGTTGGCATTCTTTTGATGAGCTTCAAGAGGTAGTCACCGGAAATGGTCTTCCAACAATCTTGAAGGAGTTCCCAGAGATGCTTAGCACTTGTTGGCTCTTTTGCATTCACTCTGCGGTCCAGCTCACCCCAAACCATCTCGATTGGGTTCAGGTCTGGTGACTGTGGAGGCCAGGTCATCTGGCGTAGCACCCCATCACTCTCTTTCTTGGTCAAATAGCCCTTACTTAGCCTGGAGGTGTGTTTGGGGTCATTGTCCTGTTGAAAAATAAATGATGTTCCAACTAAATGCAAACCGGATGGAATAGCATGCCGCTGCAAGATGCTGTGGTAGCCATGCTGGTTCAGTATGCCTTCAATTTTGAATAAATCCCCAAAAGTGTCACCAGCAAAGAACCCCCACCATCACACCTCCTCCTCCATGCTTCACGGTGGGAACCAGGCATGTAGAGTCCATCCGTTCACCTTTTCTGCGTCGCACAAAGACACGGTGGTTGGAACCAAAGATCTCAAATTTGGACTCATCAGACCAAAGCACAGATTTCCACTGGTCTAATGTCCATTCCTTGTGTTCTTTAGCCTAAAAAAGTCTCTTCTGCTTGTTGCCTGTCCTTATCAGTGGTTTCCTAGCAACTATTTTACCATCAAGGCCTGCTGCACAAAGTCTCCTCTTAACAGTTGTTGTAGAGATGTCTCTGCTGCTAGAACTCTGTGTTGCATTGACCTGGACTCTAATCTGAGCTGCTGTAAACCTGCGATTTCTGAGGCTGGTGACTCGGATAAACTTATCCTCAGAAGCAGAGGTGACTCTTGGTCTTCCTTTCCTGGGGCGGTCCTCATGTGAGCCTGTTTCTTTGTAGCGCTTGATGGTTTTTGCAACTGCACTTGGGGACACTTTCAAAGTTTCCCCAATTTTTCAGACCGAATGACCTTCATTTCTTAAAGTAATGATGGCCACTCGTTTTTCTGTACTTAGCTGCTTTTTTCTTGCCATAATACAAATTCTAACAGTCTATTCAGTAGGACTATCAGCTGTGTATCCACCAGACTTCTGCACAACACAACTGATGGTCCCAACCCCATTTATAAGGCCAGAAATCCCACTTATTAAACCTGACAAGGCACACCTGTGAAGTGAAAACCATTTCCGGTGACTACCTCTTCAAGCTCATCAAGAGAATGCCAAGAGTGTGCAAAGCAGTAATCAAAGCAAAGGTGGCTACTTTGAAGAACCTAGAATATAAGACATAATTTCAGTTGTTACACACTTTTTTGTTAAGTATATAATTCCACATGTGTTAATTCATAGCTTTGATGCCTTCTGTGTGAATGTACAATTTTCATAGTCATGAAAATACAGAAAAATCTTTAACTGAGAAGGTGTGTCCAAACTTTTGGTCTGTACTGTACATGCCATAGAGGGGATTTTCTTATTTTGTACCATCTGGGTGCAAGAGAAGCAGAGTACTGCTCTGGCAGGCTGTAATTCATAGGATACCATTTATCTGGAAAGAAGTGATGCAATTCTACATTTTGCCTATATTGGACAGGAAATGTGGCTTCCCCCTGGAAAGTCAACAGTTTGCCAAACGGCAATAGCTGGATCTGTGCTGATCAAATGTTTGGCTCATCAGGGGGCTCAGCTGAAGAGGTTGTTCCCTTGCAGAAAATACTGATCCCCAAGTGTAGCTTCTTATAGAAGAAAAAAAACCTGCTCTTTACTCGTCCTTCCAAGGTCACTCACTCTTTACTGCTGCTCCCAGTATCTGATATTGGCTGCAACACTGGGCTTAGCATCTCTGAGTGGGACGTTATCTCTACATGGGCAGAGCTGCTGAGCTCATTGGCTGTTAGTGACGTCAGGGCTGCAGAGGAGGTGTGTGTATGTATAGCTGCACCCAGGGACCAGGATTTTCTGAAAAGGGACAGCCCCTTTATTGTTATATTGTAAATATTAACTTCAGTAAATAACATCTCCTAATAACTTGAGCTCTGAAAATCTACTTTGCTCATGCTGTCAGTCACCATTGTTGTTCACCGAGTGAGGCCACCAATGAATGATATGTGTAACTTTCTTTTCTGTGATTTCTGATCCAACAGCTTGTTTTTGAATTCTTAAAGGCATTCTCCAAAAGTAGGAAATGTAATAATTTCCTAATTACCATTAATTAGTTAATCACCCTTGTTTTATCTAGGGAACTAATCACTATAGAATTGGATGGCTTCTGCCTTATTGCACTGACAGAAGCCTGTACTAGAATGTTAATAGGACAGGAGCCTGTGAGCATGTACAGAAGGAAGCTCCTACCCACTCCCTTTATGTGTAGGAAGATGTGCTCTCCTATAAGGGTGATATTCTGATCTTATACTGGAGACCAGCGCTGCCAGCAGGAATTTTACTGCCCTATACTGATAAAATTTTCTGGGCCCCCTTGAGACTCCACCCAGGCTCCACCCCAATTTCGCCTCCATCCTTTGAATCTTCCACAGTCCCACTGCCCACACTTGGAAAAACTCCACTTCTGCACCACGTCCTTAACAATCACACAGTAACAGTTCCCATCGAACACCATATCACATACATAGCCATAAGCTTTTGTTTTGGCTAAAAGATTTTTTAAGCCGCTACCACAACAAGGTGGACTCTTTTGGCTGGGCCGTACTCTAACATATTAAACATTAAAATATTCAATACTCTTTTTAGGTATTCTTTAAAGGAATATGTCACATACATTTTTTAAAATGACCAATAATACCAAATACAAGGAACAAATACCGCTACACCATGACCAGACCACATATTATCATCACATAATGACCGCATAATACCACATACAAGGAATAAATACTGCCACACCGTGACCAGATCACATATTACCACCACGTAGTGACTGAATGTTACAATACTGATCATTATGGTGTATAGTGTCAGTGTACAGGTAATAGTGACTCACCAGTGACATTATACACAAGGGCTCTTTATATACTACATAGTGTAAATGTACACATAACACATTGACTCACCTGTCATGCCTCCAGTTGAAGATATTCATCTTCGCTTTTCTTCTTCATCCAGAGCAGACCACCATCAATTCTTCCAGCCAGGACTCATCTCTGCAGAAAATAAGACAGCTTTCCAGAGCACACTACCCAACTCCTACACTACACCTGATGAAGAAAAAAGCAACAGTGTCATCCTGTACAGTAACAGGACCCCCCCCCCCCCACTGGGAACAGTATCCTCAAAAATCAAATACATCACAGCAGTAATAATATCACTTAATTATCCCATACAGTAATAATGTCCTACATTCTGGAACCTTGCTGTAATAGTAACGTCCACCATCCTGGCCCCCATGTGACTCATTCATGGACTCCATGTACCTCCATCTTGCCCCAAAATATGTCCTCTCAACCTGGCCCCATATGTCTCCATCCTGCCCCCACATGTTCTCCCATCCTGGCCCCATGTCTACATCTCTCCCTCATATGTCCTCTCTTCGGGGCCCCATATGTGCTCTCATCCTGGCCCCATATGTCTCCATTCTGCCCCCCATATATGTCCTCCCATCCTGCCACCCCATGTCTCAATCATGCCCCCATATATGTCCTCTCATTCTGGCCCCATATGTCTGCATCCAGCCCCCATATATGTCCTCTCATCCTGCCCCCCCATATGTTCTCCCATCCTGCCCCCATACATATTCTCGCATCCTGCTGCCCCCCCATATGTCTCCCGTATTGCAGATTTCAGTAAAAGTTTCTCCTTACCTGGCTGGGTCCAGCGGCATCCTCTTCTCCTCAACCATTTGAGGTGCGGACACGACAGCGCATGACAGTGACATCATATGCCGGCGATGTGCACTTTCACATCAGCGGCCGGCCTCTGATTGGCTTGCGGCTCCTATTGCAGTGCAGGAAGCGATCCTGCACGGCAATAGATTGCAACTGAGTATGCAAGTTCAGTTATTAACGAACGGCCGAATCCTGCACTTGGGGCATCATGCCCCATATGCCAGTAAGCCCAGTAATGCCCTGATGGCAGCCCTGCTGGAGACACGAGGAGTACTGAGGCAAGAAGCCTGCTTACACTGCTGGCCAATCGGTCTTTGTTTTCTGAGCAACTGCTGTGACCTTGGAGATAGCTTGACTGTATGTGGTATGGGTTATCACAGGTCACAGTAACCGCTCAACATTCAGAAAGATATGGTGGACAGCAGTGTGAGCAGCTCTTCTTACCTCAGCACCCCACGTGTGGAGGATGGCATCAGAGAGATCACACAGAATCCCACCGCTGCCACCACATGGGATGAACCCGCACCTCGCCACCCTGCCTGACGTCACTATTACATTGGATGGATCATGTAATACGATCTCCATACTTTCAACAACACGACATTCCCCATCCCTTGGGGACAAGTAATGTCAGCTTGGTACAGTTTTATACAGACACCCGTCCACACGGCACGGGCAGTGAGATGATTTGGCCCACACAGTCACTGATATGGCACTACACTCTTTCACAATCCTTTCACTGGCACCAGTGAATCCAGAGCTCTGCTAGCTTGGTAGGACTGCCACCAGTTCCTCATTAGATATAAGCCCGGTCTGTGAATGGGATTATATCGGGCCAGAAACCAGTCCCGATAGCATGGAAAATTAAGACGAGAAACGGACTTGTAGACTCTGGATCGAGATAAAAGAGCATTCCAAGGTTAAATTATATATTTAATTGTTTTAAGGGCACATTAGACAGTACACTATATACACAATTGTTATACATATACAGTACAATGGTCAGATATGCAAATACAGATAGTGGTAGGACAAAAAATGTAAGCAGATAAATCACGTCAATTAACGGGTTGATGTTCGACCATGTGTGCGCTGGGTGCAGGGGTCATGGACTGCCAACTGGTTCCTAGGTCTTTCATAGCGCGTTACTCAACGTGATCCCCCTTTCGAAGTGGACTGCATGCATAACAGAGAGAGACGACATGGTCTTACACTAGCCTTTATCCCCTTTGTGTCACTCCCCTCCTGCCTTCTGAGCTGAACCTAAATCTCTTCCTCTTGCCTCTAGCAGCTACAATATTCAAAGCGTAAGATGTATCATAACTCCTTAATGGACAGTCCTAGGGAGGCGGTTTTGGCACCATGCTATCTGGCCGGGCCCCTGCTACGTGTTGAGACTAAACACATGTTTCCTATCTGGTTCCTACTAGCCATTCTACGTATCTCCCCACCCTGTGGTCCTATTACGGATTGAGACCCTGGAAGGCATTCAGCCTATTCTAGAGATCTTGAAAATGTAACTGGTGTGTGGCCAGGACATACAATAAGACTATATTTTCCTTATAAAATCATAGCTGACGGAACAAAGAAGTAAAGATAGCAAATAAACTCAGAACTCAACTTCAGTAGAGTGATGATTTTTAATCGTGTCCACAGTAATAACAGAAACGTTTCGGTCCTGAACTTGGACCTTCATCAGTCACATGGACTACTGTGAGTAGGTGGACCCAGCAAAAAGAGGGGCTATGCCCGGAATATCAGGTTTAAATTCTGTTCGATATAGGTGATCAAATATGGCAGCGGTTACCTGGGGGGTCCCGGTGGAGCAAAAATGTGCCTGCGGTGGACGCGGTATCCGCCGCTAGTCCGTGCATGGACTAGCGGCGGATACCGCGTCCACCGCAGGCACATTTTTGCTCCACCGGGACCCCCCAGGTAACCGCTGCCATATTTGATCACCTATATCGAACAGAATTTAAACCTGATATTCCGGGCATAGCCCCTCTTTTTGCTGGGTCCACCTACTCACAGTAGTCCATGTGACTGATGAAGGTCCAAGTTCAGGACCGAAACGTTTCTGTTATTACTGTGGACACGATTAAAAATCATCACTCTACTGAAGTTGAGTTCTGAGTTTATTTGCTATATTTATATGGTGTGGGAACCTACTCAGATACTCCTATACGGCTGTGCACATGATTATTCACTTTGCATGGAACAAAGAAGTAAGACCGCATGGTATCCACATGGCAAGCAAGCCTTTTGTTCTGAGCTTAGCTGGCTCTAGGTGTGAGACCTGTCATTCACAGCCTTTTGAGGCTTGACCCCCCCCCCCCCTTGCTGATCTAGGTGTTCTTATACAGCTGCACATTAAAGGGGGTTTTATAATCCCATGCCAGATTGGCCACAAATGATTGACATGAAATTATACCTCCTATATTCTTCGCACCTGGTTTCTCCATTATTTGATCAGGAAGGATGGACAGCAGTGATGGCAGCCTCCTCTTACTTCAGCACTCATGGTATCTCCATTATTTGATCAGAAAGGCAGGGTGAACAGCAGTGTGAGTAACCTCTTCTTACTTTAACACCCCTGGTTTCTAATGTATTAGATCAGAGTGGTAGGAAGGACAGCAGTGTGAGCAGCCTCCTCTTACCTCTGCACCCTGGTATCTCTAATATTAAATTAGAATGATAGGGTGGACATTAGTGTGAGACCAGCTGTGGGGCTCAGCTAGTCTCCAAGCGATTCATTAACCCCTTTAATACCAAAGGTGTATCACGCAAATGCTTGCCTTCTGTTAAATGCTTGTCTTTCTGTAAAAGAAGTTTTCTTAGGAAACACATCATAATTTGTGAGCAATGATTTCTAAATGGCCCAAGACTTCCAGCCTGCAAACCTTGAATTACAGTCTACGTGGCTGTAAAGCCTTTGTTCAGACAAGTAGTTTTATCTTCTCTCAAGGGAGCTGCTTTGGCTGACAAAAGTAACATCATTGGCAGATTCGTCCCTTGTTGGCTGCCTTCCACCTCATCCCTGTGATCACTCTTAGTACAACTGCAGCTTTTCAGTGGAACTGGGATTATTACTGGCTATTATCGGCCAACAGAATGCACAAGTCTGTGAAGCAGAGCTATACAAGTGGACGTTTCTAGTGGGCAAGAGGTCCAGCTGTCATTCCTGACCACAGAGCAGCTACAGCCTGCATCCTCTTATATAATATTCTCTCAGGATAGGCAGATGATTATTATTGTGTATTACAGATCATTTCAACATAATATGTAATAAAATATGCAGTGTTAGAAGTGCACAATGGTGATATTCTAGTGGTGTCATTTCATATGACCATTCATACAGAAGTTGAGCACTTTGGGTTTTGAATATTTATAAACAAATTAGTATAATTATAATATTTTACCACTATATCTTAAAGCAAAATCAATTCTCTACTATTGCTATATGCATCTATTTAGTACAACTGATTATAAAATAATGAACGTAACCTGATTTTCTTACTACAGGGTAAAAAGAAGAAAAGGAAGAGAGAAAAACTCCAAGAATCCACATCAGGTTAGTTCTGTTGTCTTCATTCTTGCATTTGTATATTTAATGTAAGAGCACAAAATATTAGATGTTGAAGCCCTCCTGAATTATGAGGTCAATACTCTATGAAATGGTGACCTGCAAACCACAACGGCACAACCGTGTACAGTGAAAGCTGAATGCTTTGTAACACTTTACTGTATAAGTTAATTTCATGCTCCATTTTTTTTTTTAAATGTAATTGTCCATTTGTATGTAAATGAGGGTCACACAACGATGGGTATTGTATTTTGTAAAGTTTTTGTTTAGACAAGTTGATCTTTTTATGGATACTGATTAAAGTCATGGTGTTATCCTTTAGAGACCCTTTAAAAACAGTGGTTATTGTTCTTAAAATGGGTAAAATGCAATGTATATAATATATGTAGTTTGCAAAAGGTTTAGGCAGATTTGGAAAAACTGCTAAGTAAAAATTATTTAAAAAATAACTGTTCATAGTTTAGTTTATTTTTCTCTAAATCAAACCAGTAGTTAGCGTGACCAACCTGTGCCTTCAAAACAGCATCAATTCTTACACAGTAGTGCTCAAAAGTTTACATGCCCCGGCAGAATTTTTGCTTTCTTGGCCTTTTTTTAGAGAATATGAATGATAACATCAAAACTTTTTTCCCCACTCATGGTTAGTGGTTGGGTGAAGCCATTTATTGTCAAACTCCAAATGACCCTGATCAAAAGTTCACATACTGTGGTGATTTTGGCCTGATAATTCTTTAATATTGCACTTTGTTGATTGATAAAAATAAACTATTAACACTTCAATTTAAAAAAAAAAAAAAATTCTTGCCTTGCAGCGTTTTTCCACACCTACTTAAAACTTTTGCACAGTATTGTACATGATTAAATAGTCCAAATAAACTGATCTTTTATCATTACCAGGTAAACGAGCTTAAAATATTCCATATTAACATTTTATATAATAGATTTGATTTTTTTAGAATCTATATTTTATAATAGATTCTATCTAAGTAGAATATTAAGCCACCAAATAATTAGCCCAGGTTGTTATAGTGGCAATGCGTACCTTCCAGTCCAAGCTTGATCTTAGAGTTTTCAAAATAAGCTTAGGCTTAAGGCCCAAACATCTGTAATCATCAAGTATTGCATGTGTTAGTCTAGCCCAATGCTTCCCAGTCTCCATTCCTCACGACCACCTAACAGATCATGTTTTAAGGATTTCTCTACTATTGCATAAGTGATGGAATTATTATTAAGGCTTCAGAAATTACCACAGGTTCTCACCTGTGCAATATTAAAGAAATCCTGAAAACATGATGTGTTGGGGCCATGAGGACTGGAGTTCAGGAAACACTGGTCTAGCCAATTACCGTCAGTCAGACACTGACATTGATGACCCATCAAAGAAATCCTTTCTTTATATTCATTTTATAGCCATATCACAAATTTCCATCATAGCAAAAATGGCTAAAAATATAATTTCATAAATTCACCTCACCGTGCCAGATTGTATGGTTACCAGAAGTTTGCAGACTATTCGCAGCACATGATACATTTTGCAGAGTGGATTCAGCAATGCCCTCAAAATGTCCAGATAAGTCTCTCCTTGCTGAATTCACCTAGTGTGGTGTCTCATGCTATCATGATGGAAGTCTGTGATTTTGATATATGTATGTATGTGTGTATCTCCCTGATAGAATTCCTTTGCTGGTTCATCATTTTTCATGTGTGCTTGATGGTTATGGCTGAACTGTTGGCTTGAGAGATCCATCTTCTTTTATTGATGGCCAGGGATAGTGCCATCGATATGATTTTCACTTCTGTCAACCAACTGTTGCCATCAGCGGCCAGAAGTTCTTGGATGCTGCCGAAACACAGCAGCTTCTTCAAAACTATAGTGGCTGCAGCCAGGTATTACAGATTGACCTCTTATATAACAGATCTACGGTTTCTTTGCAACCCAACCAAATGTCCGTGGAAGCTACCTGAAAATCTCCCAAACTTTGCCTTGAATATTTATAGTGAATAAGCTCAAATATGATGCTGAAATATGGGCTGTAGATCTAATATTTTCAGGTTCTAATATCAGAAATTATTTTCTCAATCATCTGTACGTTTAATAATCTCAAAAACATCTTTTTGGAGAATGTGACCGCAGTAGATGGAACTTTGATTTTTTTTTTTATTTCTTAACATTTCACCATTTATTACAGTTATATGAAAAAGTTTGGGTACCCCTATTAATCTTAAGCTTAATGTTTTATAAAAATTGGTGTTTTTGCAACAGCTATTTCAGTTTGATATATCTAATAACTATTGGACACAGTAATGTTTCTGCCTTGAAATGAGGTTTATTGTACTAACAGAAAATGTGCAATCTGCATCCAAACAAAATTTGACAGGTGCATAAGTATGGGCACCTCACCAGAAAAGTGACATTAATATTTAGTAGATCCTCCTTTTGCAAAAATAACAGCCTCTAGTCGCTTCCTGTAGCTTTTAATGAGTTCCTGGATCCTGGATGAAGGTAGATTTGGAGCGGTGTGTTGGATCATTGTCTTGCTGAAAGATCCATCCCCTGCGTAACTTCAACTTTGTCACTGATTCTTGAACATTATTGTCAAGAATCTGCTGATACTGAGTGGAATCCATGCGTTCCTCAACTTTAACAAGATTCCCGGTGCCAGCATTGGCCACACAGCCCCAAAGCATGATGGAACCTCCACCAAATTTTACTGTGGATAGCAAGTGTTTTTCTTGGAATGCTGTGTTTTTTTTACGCCATGCATAACACCTTTTTGTATGACTAAACAACTCAATCTTGGTTTCATCAGTCAACAGGACCTTCTTCCAAAAAGAAATTGGTTTCTCCAAATGTGCTTTTGCATACCTCAGCCGACTCTGTTTGTGGCATGCTTGCAGAAATGTCTTCTTTCGCATTACTCTCCCATACAGCGTCTCCTTGTGCAAAGTGCGTTGTATAGTTGACCGATGCACAGTGACACCATCTGCAGCAAGTTGATGCTGCAGCTCTCTGGAGGTGGTCTGAGGATTGTCCTTGACTGATCTCACCATTCTTCTTCTCTGCCTTTCTGATGTTTTTCTTGGCCTGCCACTTCTGGCCTTAACAAGAACTGTCCCTGTGTTCTTCCATTTCCTTACTATGTTCCTCACAGTGGAAACTGACAGGTTAAATCTCTGAGACAGCTTTTTGTATCCTTCCCCTGAACAACTATGTTGAATAATCTTTGTTTTCAGATCATTTGACAGTTGTTTTAAGGAGCCCATGATGCCACTCTTCAGAGGAGATTCAAACAGGAGACCAACTTGCAAGTGGCCACTTTAAGTAGCTTTTCTCATGATTGCATACACCTGGCTATGAAGTTCAAAGCTCAATGAGGTTACAAAACCAAAAAAAGTGCTTTAGTAAGTCCGTAAAAAGTAGGTAGGAGTATTGAAAACAAGAAAATGATAAGGGTGCCCATACTTATGCACCTGTCAAATTTTGTTTGGATGCAGATTGCACATGTTCTGCTAGTACAATAAACCTCATTTCAAGGCAGAAACATTACTGTGTCCAATAGTTATTAGATATATCAAACTGAAATAGCTGTGGCAAAAACACCAATTTTTATCAAACATTAAGCTTAAGATTAATAGGGGTGCCCAAACTCTTTCATATAACTGTATATACACTTAGATTACACACTTTCTGACAGTTACTTACAACCCATGGAGATGAAAGAAACACTTCAAATGAGGATTACAATTAACCACGAAAACATGTTGGGCCATCACCACATCACAGAAAGTAGAATAATACTGACATTTAAAATTGTGTCCTGCTCTTGACCTCAAATGACTTTACTCTCGGATATGGCCTGACCATTTGGCTAGCATGTCTTCTTTACAGCTGTCAAAAGATCCCAAACATTATGTAATCTTATCGATTGGGTTTAAAGTCACATTTGTTCTGGGGAATGAAAAGCATTACTCCAATAAAAAAAAATCACAACTGTAACTATTGTCTTATACAAAATATATAGGCTACTTACTGTGAAGATGGGCAATCTGTGGGATGGCTGCCTAATAGCAGTAGTGCAAGCTTCTCATATTTTGTTTCTTACCCCAGAATGTATTAGTTCACCCCTATATTCTACATGCATCACTATTTTTGTGTGCTTTCAGATGATCTATGTATATAATTTACTTCATCCCACTGTCCTCCGCCACTCTTTTTGCTGAGATAAGTGGTAATGTTTGAACAGGTCTTGATGCTAAAGAGCTGAAAGCCAATGGTGATTTCCAGCCATGACAAAATTATTCTATTTCTTTAGGGGCTTGGCTAGCAATTAGTTTCTTTCGTTTTGCAAGAGCTCTCTCGCAAGTAACACATAGGAGAGGTAGCTACTAGAGATGAGCGAATCAATTTGATGCTAATCAAACTATTTAATTTTTAGGAATTCGTAAGCCCGGCAATTTTGATCAATTGCGATTCCCTTTCTGAGAATTTCCCAAAATGGCCCTTTTCATTTTTACATTACAGAGATTGCAGCATCCACAGAAGGCTCACATGATCTCGGGCACGGATGGACAGGCTTCTCCATAAATTCTTGTAACTATCACATCACATGATATAGCACAGCCAATCAAGAGGGACTATAAATAGCCTGTATGAAACCAGAGACAGGGAATGCAGCAGCTATCTTATGATGTATCTAGTTAGTTATTAGATTTCATACTTTAGCAACCGTGAAAGAGAAAATGCTATAAAACACTTTGTTTACTGTACAGATAGTGAGTTTGTAACATCACAGCAATGAAGAAAAGTTACCATCTGTTTATCCATAGCCATACAGTAGATATTGACGGCATTTTGACATTTTTTGTTTTTTCTAAACTGGCAAATTTGAAGTTAAAAAAGATTGGCTACTCTTTAATAGCTACTCTATAAGTCAATGTCTGACCCCTTTAGTGAGTGTTGCAACATCCTAGGTGGTACTTACTCGATTGTTTCATTCATTATATTAGGGAGCACACTTGCATACTTTACTCCAATGGAGAATTTCTTGTACAGCTCCAGATTTAGCAGGTCTCTTTTAGATTAACCAGTACTTCCCCTATGTTACCTGTATGACTATTACATTAGGTAAAGAATATATGGCAGTGGCCATCATTTTACACACAGACCCCCATCAATCGGCCCCTTCCCTACATATTCGCTTTCTGACTATTTCTATGAGTTAGAAGACTAAACACTGAACATATCAAAAATTATGAAAAAAAAACACATTTTGTGAATTTTCAATGATTTCTCATATACAGACATGGATAAGTGCAGTTTTTTGAGATCATAAACCCATATTCTTTAGGACACAAGAGACTCCATAAAGAAGGTGTATGTTGCCTAATTGCATTCATACAATTCCTGACTGTAGTGTTTGTAGGTGCCAAATATGCTTTATAAAGAGCATAAAAACATTCTCTGTCTCTATGGACCTGTCAGACCCATAAAAATAGACCGATAAAGATTATTCAAAGGTCACTAAAGGATTTCCATCTGGGTTTTATTGACTTCACACCTAGCTACTGACCAACAAGGATGACCTTTCTGCATTAATCGAGGACTAGGTGGCTCCTCATACAGTATTAATGTATGCAGAGGCAAGAAGTGAATGTGCTTGTGTATTATATATTTATGTGTGTGTATACATATATTTATAGTATATTAGAAATAGCCATACATATAATTGTGTATTAATACCATGACACTTGTTAGTAAAACACTGAAGGCTGGTATAACAACCATTATTCTAGAAGACTAAATCTAGACATTTATATTTTTGCCATCTTTCAATCAACAACTTTGTTAAAAGACAAAAATTTTCTACAGGTGCAGGCCCTCCAAGAATGACAGCCGCCTACATCTGAAGCATGGTAAGAACATCTCTTTGGCTCTCATTATTATTAGATGGGACGAGCCTTGTATTGAACTGCCCATCTTCCCTAAGATAATGCTTCATCTGCTAAAGAGACAAGCTATTTTATTAAGATGGGAAAGTTTTATGAAATCTGTTATACAAGGTGATTGAGCTAAAGTATCACCGCTTTAACAATGATGGATTCTCACAGTGGTTTTTATACCGGCTTTGTCACAGTTGTAGGGCTCTACTTTGTAGAGTACAGAAGAAGGCACATCATGAAGCCACCAGTTTCACACCGAGGTCAATTTCTCTATGAATTCTGTGAACCTAGAGAATATTCTGAAATCCATGTAGATGGAATGACCTGTTAGGCTGACTGTTCTTAAAAGGAATTCTACTTTTGTACAAGAAAACAAGTTTGAGGTCTTAGATATTCATGTTTCTATTACATTTTCTTATGCTGTTCAGTTTTTGCTTTAACTATTCCCTGTACCTAGAGCAATGTTCTCATAATAACATGTAAGAGTGCAGGAAATTTCCAAATCCATGTGGTTTGACCTGGAGAACTGCTCATGAATCACAAGCTGTTTTGTAGCAGCCTGTCATCTGATTCTAGATTTTCATGCAGAGAGCAACAAAGAAAAACAGACCCTCATATACATTAAGTAAAAATGGCCTGAACACTCCAATTTCTGCGGGATCCGCCTGCCAGCTGATGTGTATGATGTCCACCAATAGATTGTGTCGGGAGAGCCCAATCATCTGACCCTTTGTTCTTCAAGAAATAAATTGCTGCCAAAGGAGACTGGCAGCAGCTCATTCTTCGGGAAGACAGGAACCCTTGGCCGAATCCAACATTCCTGTGTTTGTGGGATAGAGGTGTCGGCTGAACAATTTTTCAACGTACAGCTAACTAATTTGCATGGCCGTCTTTTGACAAACTGTTGCCTAATTTTAATGGTCTATTTGCAGATATGATCACAACCAGAGAGAATTGGTACTGCACTTCTAGTAAAGAATAGTAAAAATAATAATGATTCTAATGTAAATCATTCACTAGTTAGTAAATTAAACCTTCCATATATATGTGATTTAGATCAGGGGGTGAACGCACTATTGTAGATTTTAGGAGCCAAGATGAGAAGAATTTCCATACACTTATTAATAAACCAAAAAAAAAGTAAAACGATGAAAGCTAATACTAATATTTCACTCTGAAGTAGAGTATTGTAAAAATATACCAGGACGCTAAAGAAGTATAACCATACTTCTCTTCTTTATACAGATGACGTGTAAATGTCATCAGTCTGACTAAAGTACAGTATGTAGCCAGTCATTAGTCTGTGATTAATAGAGTCTAAGCAAAGCTGTGAGACAGTCTCCACTAATCACAAAGAAAAGACTCTCCATATTGGCTACCATATGATGTTGACATTGCCGAGCAGCATTCCAGACCACTGGCTCCTGAAGTCTTTAAGGTACAGCCAAAATCCTGTTGCTGCATGTTCCTGTGAGCCAGAACATATTTGTAAATGTATGTCCGTAATTTGCAGATTTGTTTTCCAGTTGTTTAAGCACTCTCTCTTTCCTTACCAAGTCTATAAAGTGGAATCTTAGAATGGAAGGCATTTCCTTTCATCTGGCACCGTTCCATTGTTTACGGTCTGTGTGGTCTGACTCCTTGCAACATGCCACTCTCTAGAAGGACCTTCTTTTTTTTTTAATAAAGACATCTGTTCGGGTCCGGACAAAGACGTTCTGTTGAGAGTCCTCACTCACTGCAGGAAACTAGTTTTGCAGTGTGCTGGGGATATTTCACACAGCACTAAAAGTTCTGTGGGCATTAAATAGTGAGAAATATTTCTTTGGCAGTTTTTTACTTTTTCCCCAAAAAATTTCCTAGAACTCAATGTGCTAATTTTTGTCTGCACACGGCTTACTATTTATTGTCTGCTTGCTGGACACATGGAAGCCATGTGTCTGTTTACACGAGCAGTATTACAGACGTACATTGTAAACACACTTTATATTCCTGCATTATGTGTCTGGTACATGCCAGTCTCTTGTGGTGTAACATTAAATCATTTTGGATATGGACATGTTTGCAAGTAAATTCAAGCACATTTATTTTGCTTCTTGGCAACCCTGTCGCACCAACATTTGGGACCACGTGTATTCACTTAGCCCTTCTTAAAACCATTGACTATTCTGACACATCGCCTAAGAGCGCAGTCAGACTGCCGTATACATCGGACCGAGATCAAACCACTATGTTCGGGTTGGCTGCAGCTTTCCCAATCCGAGAAAGACAGCTGCATAGAAATATACAGTGGCTTCCGAAAATGATTTACCCCAATTGGCTTTTTACCGATTTTGTTACATTACAATCTGTGTTTAAATATTTTTGTAATCTGATTTG
Organism: Oophaga sylvatica; assembly: GCA_033576555.1. Classification (NCBI taxonomy): domain Eukaryota; kingdom Metazoa; phylum Chordata; class Amphibia; order Anura; family Dendrobatidae; genus Oophaga; species Oophaga sylvatica. The sequence continues at coordinate 224,542,366 of JARQOD010000001.1, forward strand.
TGTGTGATGTATCAGCACTAAATAGTCTACGTTGGTAAAGTGACGTGAGAAAAATATAGGCATAAATCAAATTTATGGGATCAAATAACTAAAACTTGGCATCTGCATGTGTATTCACCCCTTTTGCAATTAAGCCCCTAAAAATTTCTGGAGCAAGCAATTTCCGTACCTTCATAAGTCACATGCTTAGTGAAAGGAAGTCCACCTGTGTGCAATCGAAGTGTCACATATCTGTCAGTGTATACACTTTACCTTTTCTGAAAGGCCACATAAGCTGCAACACCATTAATCATGAGGCACTATTAACCAAAGAACACCATGAACATCAAGGAGATCTCAATAACTTTGTCCCCAACTTCTTTAGAGAAGTACAAGTCAGGGTTGAGTTATAAAAGAAAAAAAAATCTCAATCTCTGATGATCCCTGAAGCACCATCAAATTCATGATCATCAAATGGAACGAACGTGATACAACAACAAACCTGCCAAGAGAGGGCTGCCCACCAAAACTCTCAAGGCATTAATCAGAGAGGCGGCAAAGGGACCGAAGGTATACCTGAAGGAGCTGCAGAGTTCCCAAGCAGAGAATGTAGTTTCTGTTCATATGACCACAATAAGCCGTACACTCCATAGAGGTGGCCTTTATGGAAGAGTGAGCAGAAAAGAAGCCTTTAGTTACACACAAAAATTTGACAAAGACAAAGACTTGTTTTTTGTTTGCCAAAAGACATGGAAGACTCCCCAAATATATGGAGGAAGGTGCTATGGTCAGATGAGACCAAAATTGAACTTTTTGACCACCAAAGTAAATGCTATGTCTGGCGCCAAACCAACACTGCTAATTACTCCAAGAACATCATCACCCACAGTGAAATATGGTGGTGGCAGCATTATGCTGTGAAGATTTTTTTTGCAGCAGAGACATGGAAAATGGTCAAAGTCGAGAGGAAGATTGATGGTGCAAAATACAAATGGGGTATTCTTGAGCAAAACCCATTTCAGTCTATCGGTTATTTGAGACTGGGATGGAGTTTCACTTTCCAACAAGACAATGACCCAAAGCATACTGCTAAAATAACACTCGAGTGGTTCAATGGGAAACGAGTAAATGTTTTGGAGTGGCCTAGTCAAAGCCCAGACCATATCGAATTGAGAATCTGTGATCAGACTTGAAGATTACTGGTCACCAGAGGAAACCATCTAACTTGAAGGAGGTGGAGCAGTTTTGCCTTGAGGAATGGACAAAATTCCATCTGGCAAGTTGTGGAAAGCTCATAGAGACTAAAGGTACTGTCACACTAAACGAGATCGCTAATGAGTCACCAATTTCATGACGTAGTAGCGATCTCGTTAGCGACGCAGCTGTGTGTGACATGTAGCAGCGATGTGGCCCCTGCTGAGATGTCGATCGCTTATGAACGTTCTGAGCCGTTTTTTGGTCGTTGGTGTCCCGCTGGTGAGCCTGAATCGCTGAGTGTGACACCCTTTATGAATGACTTCACCAGCGTCGCAGGTGGGACTAGGTTTTCCCAACGACCGCAGAGGTCGTTATACAGATCGCTGATGAGTTGTGTTTGGAATCTAACTAGCGATCACATAATGATCGCACTAGCGATCTCGCCAGATCGTGTCGTTGTCTTGATCGCTGGTGCGATCGCTAAGTGTGACAGTGCCTTTATCCAAAGTGACTTGCAGCTGTAATTTCAGCAAAAGGAGACTCTACAAAGTATTGACTTAAGGGGGGGGGTGAATAATTATGTGGACACTGAAGTGTACATTTATTTTGTTCTATTTATTTGCTTCACAATAAAAAGAAAACCAAATGTTAACAGTTGTAGACATGTTCTTTACATGAACTGATGCAAACCCACCCTCAAAAAAAAACAAAAACGTGACATTCCAGGTTGTGAGGTAGCAAAATGCGAAAAATGCAAAGGGGGTGAATACTTACTCAAGCCACTGTATGAATATGTCACACTTGGGTCAATAGAGCTGCCAGCCAGTCCATGCATTGCGGTCCGATCTCTGTCCAATTTATATGGCCAACCGACTGTACCCTAACAGTTAATCTGGATCACATCATAACAATAAATGGCTGCAAACTTAAATTCTCATCGTTGCTGAGCTTAGAAAAAACTTCTGTATGGGAATATGTATGGGAAAGTTGCTGTGTGATTTTTCTCATTGTGACAAAGCCAGTTTTACAATATCCCCATTTGTCTTTAATCACAGTAGAAAGTTTGCCTTTCTTTAGTTGTGGATAATGAAACCCACAAGGGAATGTCACACCACAATTATTTGCAGGCTTATTGACTTCAGCACTATCAAATATGTTCTTTTTTTTTTTTTTATTTACTTGTTTTAACTACTGAGAAACCTTTGCTAGTGATGGATTTTTGGGTCCGGCGCGTTCAGCCGAACATCTAAACAAAAAGTTTGATTCGGGTACCAGAATGGCACCCGAACCCATCCCTATTCAGTTGAAAGTCGGGCATGACAGCGCGGCAAATACGGGTTCCATCTTATAGACATCTTTCCATTACCTGTGAGCTTAATGTCAGCAGCCATAAAACAGCTGACATCAACCCCAAAACCATTACCTCACTTGCCACTGCACCAGGGCGAGTGGGAAGAGCCGGGCAAAGCACCAGAATTGGCACCTGTAATAGATACACCTTTTCTGAGGCAGCTGCGGGCTGCTATTTTTAGGCTGGGGGGCCAATAGCCATGGCTCTTGCCAGTCTAAGAATAAAAGTCCCCAGCTGTTTGCTCTAGCTTGGCTGGTTGTCAAAAATGGGGGGAGGGGATACCCTATGCCTTTTTTTTTTTATTCTTTGTTTAAATAAATGAAAAAAACAGCATGGGACCCCTCTCTTCTTGATAACCAAGCATGATAAAGCTGAACTATGTGTTGGGTACAACACCGAACATTACTGTTCAGGTTTGCCCATCTCTAATCTTTGCCCTTTTGTGTCTAAAATGTAATCTAGTATATCTACCGTATGACTATATAGCTATAAAAAGAAAAGAAAGCAGCACTGTACTTGTAGGTCCCAATTCATTAAGATTGGCGTTTTGCTCATCAGTCTCAATGAACAGTTTTCTAAAGTAGGATGGGAAAAATTAATTGAGAGGCATGTGCGTCTTAATTCATTTGTCACATCTTTCAACGTCCGTATAAGAAATGTACTCTAGTCTGGGACTGGAATTCGTTTTCCTCACCAAATTATGATGAATTTGCTGGCTGTGCTTGGTAAATACCCTTTCTGCCTAACCTCTGCCCAATTTCGAAAAAGTTTGCAGAGATGTCCAGGATTATTGTAAAATGCAGGTTTTATCAATAGTTTTACATCAGAATCCTGTTGAAAACTTTACTCAAAGTGTGAACAGGGCGCAGTCTGTGGGTTATCAACTCCATGTTCTCTAAAGTACGGTGGTAAAAAATAACAGTGCTTTATTCCCCTATGTAAAAACCAACGATTCACCTCTCCATTATGTCTGAGCCATTCTCAAGCCTGACTTTAATATATCTATATAACCCAAAAGTATAATATTGTCTACTATATGAAGGCAGTACTCAAAGATTAACTTTTCTAGTTACGAAGAGTTAGATCAATATACCAACATGGGTATATGACAAATAGAAGTACTTATGTTGTTCATACAATACAATTAATGGAATAGTCAGGGTCATTTCTTAACTTTACAGTCTCAAATACCACAGTTCTGATAGTATTAAAGTACTAAAGTTTGTATATTGACCTACGCAATTTATCATCTATCTTGTGTCCCCTGTTTGTCCCCGTGGAGAAGCTGATTCAGTCACGTCTATAGCCTTGTTGGAGATGGTCAAACTTCTGTCTACATATCTAAATAGACTTTGAGCGATGCATCTACTCAGCTGGTCCATTCAGACTTACAGCTAGGAAGAGTGAGGGGCACAAGTCCCCTCCTACAGCGTTCAGTACGAGTCATGGGATAGCTTACTTAGACTAGAATACTCCTTTGGGTCTTGTTGCGAATACTTTCTGCCTATTCTACAGTTTTGAGTAACTTTGTCAAAGGGATCCAAATCACAATCTACATCCTAACTATGTATATTTGTGAATATATTTGTAAATGGTGTTTAGGTTGACACAGTATTGCTCTATTTTTGGTTTAGAAAAAATATGATTCTGCAGCTAATTAGATGTATTTCTCTATTCTACAGTAATAATGGTTTCGCCTGCTATGTCCCACTGTGCAAAGTGCAGGCCGCTTGTTTAGGTTAGGCTGACACCTACTGGTAAACTTCTTTATTACTTTTTTGTTTTTTTCAATCATGAAAGACACTAATTTTCTTATCGCCACTTTTGTGTGAAATATTAGATATTTTAAAGCCTTAAATATAATAATTACTGACCCTAGGGGCATCTGTGAGATGATGGTGCATATAAAAGTCTCCACACCTCTGTTAAAATGCCAGGTTTTGTCATATAAAAAGAAGAATCATTCCAGAACATTTTCTACCTTTAGTGTCATCTATAATCTGTTCAATTTAATTGAAAAATAAACTGAAAACTTTGAGTGTAAGAAGAAAAACAAAAATAACGTGGTTTCATAAATAAGCACACCGTTAAACTAATACTTTGAAGTACTCTTTGAATTTTAGACAGCATTCAGTCTTTTTGGGTAAGAGTCTATCAGCATGGCACATCTAGAATCTGCAATCTTTGCCCACTCTTCTTTGCTGTAGTGTTTCAAATATATCAGATTGCAAGGGCATCTCCTGTGTACAGCCCTCTTACGTTCAATCCACAGGTTTTCAACTTGATTTTGGTCTGGACTCTGTCTAGGACCTAGGTTATTACAAAATTTTGATCTTCTGACGAAGCCATTGTTTTGTTGATTTGGAGGTATGCTTGGGGTCGTTGTAGTTCTGAAAGGTTAAATTAGTCTTGAGCTTTTTAGCAGAGGTCTGAAGGTTTTGTTGCAAAATTGACCATTTTGAACTGTTCATAATTCCATCTACCTTAACTAATACCCCAGCTCCAGCAGCAACAAAAAACAGCCCCAATGCATAATGCTGCTTCCCACATGTTTCACTGTAGGTATGGCGTTCTTTTGGTGATGTGCTGTGTTGTTTTTGCATCAAACATACCTTTTGGAATTATGGTCAAAAAGTTCAACCTTTGACTCATCGTGTTTTCTGACATGATTTTGGCCGACTTGATGTAGGTTTTGGTATAACATAGCTGGGCTTGAATGTTTGTTTTTTTTCTTTGAAAGAAAAGGCTTCCTTTCTGCCACCCAACCTCAACTGGCCAAGCAATATGAATAATATGGAAGATTGTTGTCCCATGCAGTACACAACTAATACTTGCCAGAAATTCCTGCAGCTCCTTTAATGTTGTTGTACACCTCTTGGCAGCCTCTCAGACTTTCTTTTTGTCTCTTCATCAGTTTTTGAGAGCTGTCCAATTATAGATAATGTCACTGTTTGTGTTTAAATTAAGGTACTTCTTGATCACTGTCTTCATAGTGGTCCATGGTATAGTTAATGCCTAATATTTTGTACTCTTCTCCTAACTGATGGCTTTAGACAATTAGATACATTTGCTGTGTTATAAGCTGTCTACGAACAATGGCTTTTACATTAAAATTCAACTAAAAAACGGTCAGGAAAATCCTACTAGAACAGCTATGCTTTATGCTAGGGTTAATCAGAATCCATTTATAGAATGGCAGCTGTGTATTGACTACTATTCAACATGAATTTAAGGGCTCGTGCACATGACCTTATTTTCGGTCTGAGTGCGATCTGACAAAACATTGGATCACACTTTGACCAATGTTTTGCTATGGGGCCGTGCACATGTACAATTTTTTCCTCAGACATCAGCTGTTTGATCGGATATTCAGATCGCATGCGGACATGCTAGTCAATGAGTTTCCACAGACTGACAAAATGGAGACGATGGAGAATTTTTTTCTCTCCATTTTCTCATCTTCTGAGATCACACTCTGATCAGCATAATCGACCAGATTCTCTCGGATGAGAGTATATACGCTCGGGTGACCCTAGTATTGGCCAATCACATTTAAGCTAAAGACAACCACATCCCCAGCTATAAGAGCGTCTTTACACATATGAGCATGTGGCTAATAACCTTGTAGATCAGGTACTTTTTGTGGCTGTCAGCTGCTGGTGGTATCATGGTAAATGCAGGAAACAAGAGTTTCTTCTATTTCCCAATCATTAACTTGTATCATAGGAGTTTTGGACCCATTGAGTATAAAGGCCCTTTGACAGCAGGATATATTTTATTTTCATTTCCCCCTTTAAAATTATGTTTTTCTTTCTATAGATTTGTACAAATAATGGGTGACATTAAAGATGGAAAAAGTTTTGAAATTATTTTTCTTGGTATGATTTTTTTTTTTACATGATATATACCTGGCATATATGGGAGTGTAGACTTTTAATATCCATTGTGTAATAGTGCTGGTAAATATATAGGTCTAGGTAAAAGACAACCTTTTGTAATAGGCATTTGTTCGACCGTACAGTTTCTAATTCCACCTCCAGTTTATTCATTCATGCAGTGTGTGATCCAGTCCAGTACCTGATGTCTGTTCGTCATTGCTTTGGCATGCTCTTCTTGATTATAGCTGACCTTTCGAGGCATTTTGGAATTTTGCATAGTTAAATATACATCATTGAAGCCCTGCAGTTGATGTGTCACTGAATTGTACCTACTTGACTGGCCATGTGTAGGTTATCCTAGCGTTTCATGCTGTTTCTTTAATAATGCGGAGCAGTGTTTGTTCACAATTGTAGCATGCGGCTCTTTTGTTGAATAGAGAGCCACTTGTGAGAGCCTCAGAAAATATCATGTTGCCCTCCCTGCCTTATAGAATGAGACATCTGTGAGGGCTTGGAGAATGCGGCCTTCATGACATGCCTGTGAAGTGATATGCTAAATTCTCATATTCCCATGTCCACATTGTGGCAACTGTGTGTGGCAAACTTTATCATCTTCTTTTCCTTATAGATGTTAGAAAATACTTTTTCAGATTTCACTTCCTCCAAGATTGTTATGCCGTGTCTGTGCCCCAAATCAGATGTTTCAGGGGTGGATCAAAAGATTTGACATGCCTGACTGCCCAAACTTTTGACCTTCTAAAAGCTTACATACTTTATGTAACGGATGTGATTTATATTACTTGACTGGATGCAATATTTGTATGTGACTTCCTTGCCAAGAAGAATGAAGATCCTTCTATAATTTGTGTGTAGCTCACGTCACGAACGCCAGGAACCCAGAACTCTTCCTATTAGGTTGAGGTTTTGGTCTGGAAGCCCCAGACCTCACTTTTTGGGTTACTGGACACATGAACAGCTGCCCCACTGTGCTTTCAGGCTGTAACATGTCATCTAGGCAATGTTTACTGCTTTGTAGTGGCAAAGTGTCTCAAGGATATTGGCAGAATTCTACACCATATGGACCAAAGTATTGACACCTACACATTGCACCTACAAGAGCTTTAATGACATTCCATCTTAAATGGCTGTAGACATTAAATGGTTGATTTTGTCCCTATTTGCAGCTAAAACTGTGTCGTCTCTTCCAGGAACACTTTCTACAAGATTTTGGGGTATCTGGGATTTTATGCAAACTCACCCAGAAGAGCATTTGTGAAGTCAGATACAGATGTTGGACAAGGGGGTTTGACTCACAATATTTGCTTTAGTTAATTCCAAAGGTTTTCAATCCACTTGATGTCAAGAACAGGACTCTGTGTGGACAACTCGGGTTTTTCCACACTAAACTCACCCAACCATATCTTATGGACCTTGCTTTGCACAATTGGGCATAGTTATACTGGAACAGAAAAAAACCTCCAATGGGGCGCAGTCATGCTGGAACAGAAAAGAACCTCCTCCAATGGGGCGCAGTCATGCGGGAACAGAAAAGAGCCTACACCAATGGGGCGCAGTCATGCTGGAACAGAAAAGAGCCTCCTCCAATGGGGCGCAGTGATGCTGGAACAGAAAATAGCCTCCTCCAATGGGGCGCAGTCATGCTGGAACAGAAAAGAACCTCCTCCAATGGGGCGCAGTCATGCTGGAACAGAAAAGAGCCGCCTCCAATGGGAAGCAGTCATGATGGAGCAGAAAACGGCTTCCTCCAATGGGAAGCAGTCATGCTGGAGCAGAAACATTCTCCTACAATGATGCACAGTAATGTTGGAGCAGAAAAGGGCCATATCCAAATTGTATGCACAAAAATGATTTCATATGGTAAAACGTTAAGATTTCCCTTCACTGGAAGTAAGGGTCCGAGGCAAAACCTAGAAAAACAATCCTATAAGATTATCACTTCATCACCAAAGTGTACAGTTTTCAAAATGCAGTCAGGCAAATAACCTGGTATTAGCCAAATCCAGACTCCCAAGCTGAGAAGCTTGATTATTCACACCACAGAACATGTTACAACTGCTACAGAGCCTAGAGTCGGCGTGATGTAAAGCTTTGTGCTTGGTGATGTAAGGCTTGTTGTATGCAGCTGCTCAGCTATTCCAAGAGGCTTTCAGCGCACAGGTTTTTTTTGTGCTGATTTTAATTCCAGGGGAGATTTGAAACTCCGAGTTGTTAGTAGAGCACTGGTGATTTATATGCTGTCAATGCTTTAACTCTACATATTCTACCACTTCGGCTATGTGCCCACAATCCGTACAGCGTCCAACCCGCAGCGGCCAAATGGTACAGCATAGTATATTTGGATTTCAAGAAATCCCATTCCCACTGTGTGACCAGAGACACCCGTGGCTCACCCGCGGAGACGCACATGCTGCGCGTCTTTCCAGACCACAGCATGTCAATTTCACCAATAGAATGTCTTTGGATGTTGTGATTCCAGATTTTTCAATGAACACATGCGGATTCACCTGAGTTCCATAGACGGCAGCACTTTGGACGCAGCAGACATGTGCTGCGTCCAAAGCACTCCCACTTCAAGATTGTGTGCACCCGGCCTTCATGACTGAGTTGCTTTGGTTCCTAAACACTT
>JARQOD010000001.1:224551517-224581702 GCA_033576555.1 Oophaga sylvatica
AAAAAGTTTGCAGAGATGTCCAGGATTATTGTAAAATGCAGGTTTTATCAATAGTTTTACATCAGAATCCTGTTGAAAACTTTACTCAAAGTGTGAACAGGGCGCAGTCTGTGGGTTATCAACTCCATGTTCTCTAAAGTACGGTGGTAAAAAATAACAGTGCTTTATTCCCCTATGTAAAAACCAACGATTCACCTCTCCATTATGTCTGAGCCATTCTCAAGCCTGACTTTAATATATCTATATAACCCAAAAGTATAATATTGTCTACTATATGAAGGCAGTACTCAAAGATTAACTTTTCTAGTTACGAAGAGTTAGATCAATATACCAACATGGGTATATGACAAATAGAAGTACTTATGTTGTTCATACAATACAATTAATGGAATAGTCAGGGTCATTTCTTAACTTTACAGTCTCAAATACCACAGTTCTGATAGTATTAAAGTACTAAAGTTTGTATATTGACCTACGCAATTTATCATCTATCTTGTGTCCCCTGTTTGTCCCCGTGGAGAAGCTGATTCAGTCACGTCTATAGCCTTGTTGGAGATGGTCAAACTTCTGTCTACATATCTAAATAGACTTTGAGCGATGCATCTACTCAGCTGGTCCATTCAGACTTACAGCTAGGAAGAGTGAGGGGCACAAGTCCCCTCCTACAGCGTTCAGTACGAGTCATGGGATAGCTTACTTAGACTAGAATACTCCTTTGGGTCTTGTTGCGAATACTTTCTGCCTATTCTACAGTTTTGAGTAACTTTGTCAAAGGGATCCAAATCACAATCTACATCCTAACTATGTATATTTGTGAATATATTTGTAAATGGTGTTTAGGTTGACACAGTATTGCTCTATTTTTGGTTTAGAAAAAATATGATTCTGCAGCTAATTAGATGTATTTCTCTATTCTACAGTAATAATGGTTTCGCCTGCTATGTCCCACTGTGCAAAGTGCAGGCCGCTTGTTTAGGTTAGGCTGACACCTACTGGTAAACTTCTTTATTACTTTTTTGTTTTTTTCAATCATGAAAGACACTAATTTTCTTATCGCCACTTTTGTGTGAAATATTAGATATTTTAAAGCCTTAAATATAATAATTACTGACCCTAGGGGCATCTGTGAGATGATGGTGCATATAAAAGTCTCCACACCTCTGTTAAAATGCCAGGTTTTGTCATATAAAAAGAAGAATCATTCCAGAACATTTTCTACCTTTAGTGTCATCTATAATCTGTTCAATTTAATTGAAAAATAAACTGAAAACTTTGAGTGTAAGAAGAAAAACAAAAATAACGTGGTTTCATAAATAAGCACACCGTTAAACTAATACTTTGAAGTACTCTTTGAATTTTAGACAGCATTCAGTCTTTTTGGGTAAGAGTCTATCAGCATGGCACATCTAGAATCTGCAATCTTTGCCCACTCTTCTTTGCTGTAGTGTTTCAAATATATCAGATTGCAAGGGCATCTCCTGTGTACAGCCCTCTTACGTTCAATCCACAGGTTTTCAACTTGATTTTGGTCTGGACTCTGTCTAGGACCTAGGTTATTACAAAATTTTGATCTTCTGACGAAGCCATTGTTTTGTTGATTTGGAGGTATGCTTGGGGTCGTTGTAGTTCTGAAAGGTTAAATTAGTCTTGAGCTTTTTAGCAGAGGTCTGAAGGTTTTGTTGCAAAATTGACCATTTTGAACTGTTCATAATTCCATCTACCTTAACTAATACCCCAGCTCCAGCAGCAACAAAAAACAGCCCCAATGCATAATGCTGCTTCCCACATGTTTCACTGTAGGTATGGCGTTCTTTTGGTGATGTGCTGTGTTGTTTTTGCATCAAACATACCTTTTGGAATTATGGTCAAAAAGTTCAACCTTTGACTCATCGTGTTTTCTGACATGATTTTGGCCGACTTGATGTAGGTTTTGGTATAACATAGCTGGGCTTGAATGTTTGTTTTTTTTCTTTGAAAGAAAAGGCTTCCTTTCTGCCACCCAACCTCAACTGGCCAAGCAATATGAATAATATGGAAGATTGTTGTCCCATGCAGTACACAACTAATACTTGCCAGAAATTCCTGCAGCTCCTTTAATGTTGTTGTACACCTCTTGGCAGCCTCTCAGACTTTCTTTTTGTCTCTTCATCAGTTTTTGAGAGCTGTCCAATTATAGATAATGTCACTGTTTGTGTTTAAATTAAGGTACTTCTTGATCACTGTCTTCATAGTGGTCCATGGTATAGTTAATGCCTAATATTTTGTACTCTTCCCTAACTGATGGCTTTAGACAATTAGATACATTTGCTGTGTTATAAGCTGTCTACGAACAATGGCTTTTACATTAAAATTCAACTAAAAAACGGTCAGGAAAATCCTACTAGAACAGCTATGCTTTATGCTAGGGTTAATCAGAATCCATTTATAGAATGGCAGCTGTGTATTGACTACTATTCAACATGAATTTAAGGGCTCGTGCACATGACCTTATTTTCGGTCTGAGTGCGATCTGACAAAACATTGGATCACACTTTGACCAATGTTTTGCTATGGGGCCGTGCACATGTACAATTTTTTCCTCAGACATCAGCTGTTTGATCGGATATTCAGATCGCATGCGGACATGCTAGTCAATGAGTTTCCACAGACTGACAAAATGGAGACGATGGAGAATTTTTTTCTCTCCATTTTCTCATCTTCTGAGATCACACTCTGATCAGCATAATCGACCAGATTCTCTCGGATGAGAGTATATACGCTCGGGTGACCCTAGTATTGGCCAATCACATTTAAGCTAAAGACAACCACATCCCCAGCTATAAGAGCGTCTTTACACATATGAGCATGTGGCTAATAACCTTGTAGATCAGGTACTTTTTGTGGCTGTCAGCTGCTGGTGGTATCATGGTAAATGCAGGAAACAAGAGTTTCTTCTATTTCCCAATCATTAACTTGTATCATAGGAGTTTTGGACCCATTGAGTATAAAGGCCCTTTGACAGCAGGATATATTTTATTTTCATTTCCCCCTTTAAAATTATGTTTTTCTTTCTATAGATTTGTACAAATAATGGGTGACATTAAAGATGGAAAAAGTTTTGAAATTATTTTTCTTGGTATGATTTTTTTTTTTTACATGATATATACCTGGCATATATGGGAGTGTAGACTTTTAATATCCATTGTGTAATAGTGCTGGTAAATATATAGGTCTAGGTAAAAGACAACCTTTTGTAATAGGCATTTGTTCGACCGTACAGTTTCTAATTCCACCTCCAGTTTATTCATTCATGCAGTGTGTGATCCAGTCCAGTACCTGATGTCTGTTCGTCATTGCTTTGGCATGCTCTTCTTGATTATAGCTGACCTTTCGAGGCATTTTGGAATTTTGCATAGTTAAATATACATCATTGAAGCCCTGCAGTTGATGTGTCACTGAATTGTACCTACTTGACTGGCCATGTGTAGGTTATCCTAGCGTTTCATGCTGTTTCTTTAATAATGCGGAGCAGTGTTTGTTCACAATTGTAGCATGCGGCTCTTTTGTTGAATAGAGAGCCACTTGTGAGAGCCTCAGAAAATATCATGTTGCCCTCCCCTGCCTTATAGAATGAGACATCTGTGAGGGCTTGGAGAATGCGGCCTTCATGACATGCCTGTGAAGTGATATGCTAAATTCTCATATTCCCATGTCCACATTGTGGCAACTGTGTGTGGCAAACTTTATCATCTTCTTTTCCTTATAGATGTTAGAAAATACTTTTTCAGATTTCACTTCCTCCAAGATTGTTATGCCGTGTCTGTGCCCCAAATCAGATGTTTCAGGGGTGGATCAAAAGATTTGACATGCCTGACTGCCCAAACTTTTGACCTTCTAAAAGCTTACATACTTTATGTAACGGATGTGATTTATATTACTTGACTGGATGCAATATTTGTATGTGACTTCCTTGCCAAGAAGAATGAAGATCCTTCTATAATTTGTCGTGTAGCTCACGTCACGAACGCCAGGAACCCAGAACTCTTCCTATTAGGTTGAGGTTTTGGTCTGGAAGCCCCAGACCTCACTCTTTTGGGTTACTGGACACATGAACAGCTGCCCCACTGTGCTTTCAGGCTGTAACATGTCATCTAGGCAATGTTTACTGCTTTGTAGTGGCAAAGTGTCTCAAGGATATTGGCAGAATTCTACACCATATGGACCAAAGTATTGACACCTACACATTGCACCTACAAGAGCTTTAATGACATTCCATCTTAAATGGCTGTAGACATTAAATGGTTGATTTTGTCCCTATTTGCAGCTAAAACTGTGTCGTCTCTTCCAGGAACACTTTCTACAAGATTTTGGGGTATCTGGGATTTTATGCAAACTCACCCAGAAGAGCATTTGTGAAGTCAGATACAGATGTTGGACAAGGGGGTTTGACTCACAATATTTGCTTTAGTTAATTCCAAAGGTTTTCAATCCACTTGATGTCAAGAACAGGACTCTGTGTGGACAACTCGGGTTTTTCCACACTAAACTCACCCAACCATATCTTATGGACCTTGCTTTGCACAATTGGGCATAGTTATACTGGAACAGAAAAAAACCTCCAATGGGGCGCAGTCATGCTGGAACAGAAAAGAACCTCCTCCAATGGGGCGCAGTCATGCGGGAACAGAAAAGAGCCTACACCAATGGGGCGCAGTCATGCTGGAACAGAAAAGAGCCTCCTCCAATGGGGCGCAGTGATGCTGGAACAGAAAATAGCCTCCTCCAATGGGGCGCAGTCATGCTGGAACAGAAAAGAACCTCCTCCAATGGGGCGCAGTCATGCTGGAACAGAAAAGAGCCGCCTCCAATGGGAAGCAGTCATGATGGAGCAGAAAACGGCTTCCTCCAATGGGAAGCAGTCATGCTGGAGCAGAAACATTCTCCTACAATGATGCACAGTAATGTTGGAGCAGAAAAGGGCCATATCCAAATTGTATGCACAAAAATGATTTCATATGGTAAAACGTTAAGATTTCCCTTCACTGGAAGTAAGGGTCCGAGGCAAAACCTAGAAAAACAATCCTATAAGATTATCACTTCATCACCAAAGTGTACAGTTTTCAAAATGCAGTCAGGCAAATAACCTGGTATTAGCCAAATCCAGACTCCCAAGCTGAGAAGCTTGATTATTCACACCACAGAACATGTTACAACTGCTACAGAGCCTAGAGTCGGCGTGATGTAAAGCTTTGTGCTTGGTGATGTAAGGCTTGTTGTATGCAGCTGCTCAGCTATTCCAAGAGGCTTTCAGCGCACAGGTTTTTTTTGTGCTGATTTTAATTCCAGGGAGATTTGAAACTCCGAGTTGTTAGTAGAGCACTGGTGATTTATATGCTGTCAATGCTTTAACTCTACATATTCTACCACTTCGGCTATGTGCCCACAATCCGTACAGCGTCCAACCCGCAGCGGCCAAATGGTACAGCATAGTATATTTGGATTTCAAGAAATCCCATTCCCACTGTGTGACCAGAGACACCCGTGGCTCACCCGCGGAGACGCACATGCTGCGCGTCTTTCCAGACCACAGCATGTCAATTTCACCAATAGAATGTCTTTGGATGTTGTGATTCCAGATTTTTCAATGAACACATGCGGATTCACCTGAGTTCCATAGACGGCAGCACTTTGGACGCAGCAGACATGTGCTGCGTCCAAAGCACTCCACCTTCAAGATTGTGTGCACCCGGCCTTCATGACTGAGTTGCTTTGGTTCCTAAACACTTCTTCTACATTTCAATAATACCGCTCACCGTTGATCTTGGAATATTTAGGAGGAAAGAAATATCACAAGCTATCTTGTTACAATGGTCCCATCCTATCACAGCTGCATACTAGAATTCTTTCACAAATGTGTGAAAGGCAGACTGAAGGATAGGGGCTGGATTTTATACACTTGTGACAATAAGACTGAAAAAATAAAAAAACCTGAATTCAATGATTTAGACATGATGTACATGTAAGCAGGTGACCGGATGCAACACGTAGACTGAGACAAGGCGGGAGTAACCAATGAAACTGTTGATTTCTTTAGCATGGTGGGACATTGTGGTAACTATGGCAACAGTGAATTGTGCAAAGCGGAGTAATTACTGCGTGAAATATACAATGAATCGTCAGGTTCACTCTAATTATTACAATCTCTGGTTATATGTTCTTGCAACTTCCTAACAGGGGTAATGATCCCGATACTATGAGAGTCGCTGTACTGCTACTTCCTCTAACACAGGCCTTAGGGGGGTCTCTAGTTCTTCCCGCTAGGCCGCAAGTCCTACTGACATAGTAACAGGGCTCATTGGGCCTCATTTGCTTGAACTGGCCCCTGCCCTATCTGTTGTACTAGAGGAGCGCCCAAAGGGCCGTGGGGTACTCGGTACCGGGCTGGTCCTTCAGGGAATGTCGCGGCAGCAGTGACCCAGTCCGTGACCCGGGGCGTCTAATAAAATAAATGAGGAAAGTTTATAGGGTATTAATTCATGACGCCACCTGTGGTGTTCGGCAATAAGGGGATGGCAGATGCTGCCTAAGGAGACCACTGGGGCCGTTGGTGATGCAGCAGAGTTGTTACAGCTCTCCACGGGTAGAGCTAGGCCCCAGGGCAGTTATTGTTCTTATAAAGGATAGTGACGTTGGGGTGCAGGACTGAGGGAACAATGAATAACTGCAGACACATGAACTGTAGTTTCTTTTACCTTTACTTGATGATGCAGATCAGAGCATTGCTAGCAGATGGAAATTGAGATCCGTGCAGCCTGGAAACAAGATAGGATTCCACTAAGCCAGGTGGGGTTGGAGGCCTTCCTACTGTGCTGTAGAGGTCCTTGCTGCTTTAAGCTCTGCTCAAGTTCCTCTCACTGTGCTTAAGTTCTTGCCCGTATGGCAGGCATCTTGAGCCTATTGCAGATGTCACTCTGTTGTGGCGGCTCCGGGCTCTGATATGCTGCTGTGCCCGAGTGTTTGATGGGGCAGGAGATTTGCAGTTCCCTGCCCTCTGGATTTAGCTGCTGGGACCGTAGTACCCTGCAATCACGGACTCCAGTGTCCGGTTCTTTAGCGCTCTGCTCTGGGGTGAGCTTGGTCACAGCTCCACTCCCCAGAGTTCTCTCACACCTCTATCCTATAATGTAAAGTGCTGCGGAATATGTTGGCGCTATAGAAATAAAAAATATTATTATTATTATTATTATCCTCTTCTCTGACCCTCTCACTCAGACTCTCCACACAGACTGACTAACTCCGCTTCCAGGCCAGAACTTATAGGGAAGCTCCCCTGAAATCAGGTGTTAAAGCTCCCCCTTCTGGTCTGGAGTCAGGAAAAGTGTTGAATGCTGGTGTTACCTGTTAAGGGGACCCCTCCTTGCTTCCTGGCATGACATCACCCCCTGTGAGGGAGGCAATGCCACTGTGGCAACCGGACTCCTGGGGTGCCAAACTAGCCTAGGCCAACCTGTACTAGAAGTCAAAGCTGGAAGCAACGGCCTGGCTCACTGGCGCCTCCCATTCACCACCGCAGGTGTCCACTGCCGAGCAGAGTTTCCTCACTGATCTTCGGTGCTTGACCGGTGGTGGATGTCTCTCGTAACTGGTGGTATGAGGGCTGGGTCTCAGCTCTTGATTGGCATTTTCTGGGCTTCGTTTCTTGACCAGTGCAGGTCTGGTCTTCAGGAAGGGAACTGTGTCATCAAGGTTACCTGACCCAGTGCTTCATCTAAACTCTTTCCTCCTGAAACTCTCTCTTCTGGTCAGATCCGCATGGTCCCGTTTGGACAGTAGATGTCAGTCCTTATGCACAAATGCGCTGGGGATTCCAATCCCCCTCTTACATAGTCTAATTTCCTATCTATAACATTAGGTATTTGTAGTATATTTTACTAGGCATAATGAGGGGGGTAAGCACTATACATTATTTAGCAAAGGGAACATGTGATGTTCATGTACCTATATTCAGAGCATATATGGCTGCTCCGTATACAGGCCTTGTTTGCTATGGAGGAAGGAAGCCCCATGATTTCACAGTATCCAGCCACCACCTGAGAGGGTGCCACACCAGCTGCCACCTGAGAGGGTGCCATACCAGATGCCACCTGAGAGGTGCTGTACCAGACACAAGCTTTGGATGAGAATAGTGCTGGTTGTGGGAAATAAACACATTTTTCCTACCGTCCTATAACCCCCACTGTACAAGTTGTTTATTAGTAGGCCAATACATGTATGCATTGACAGATTTTAGAAATTTGCTGCAGAAGTGCTGGACTTTGATATGTTAATCTAGATTGACACTCTTGACATACTGGTAGTATAAACTAGGATTGTAAAGTGTTCTTATTAACTATTTTAATGTGCTGACTCCCAGTAGGCCTCGATCAAACTGAACCACAGTTATTTCACTTCGGGAAGTAATTTTTCTGTGTGATTCCACATTGATTTTCTGTTTGCCAGAATGAGTGAAATTGTTCTGTATCTTCTTGAAAAGCAATTCTGCTCTGGGAATGGTTTCTTCTGGCTTTATCAGTAAACTCACAGCAGTGGCATTAAATATGAGGAACAAATAATAAGCACAGAGTGGCTTTTATTCAGCCGTGATCCTAGGACTTCACATATGTAAAATGTGACTTGCAGCACTCTCTTTGAAGCCTAACCACAGCCAGGGTGCTGTAATTGCAGCCTTTGATTGTGCCGACTTTACTTGTGGACTGGGCCGTGCAGCGGCATGCCTGGCTTGGCAAGACTTCAGCAAAAAGCCCCCCAGTGAAGTCTCAGATGTGGGCAGTCCTTAGTCTGTGAGCTGCATGCCTGTGGTTTATTAATAAGAATCCTGATTTGACCTGTTTTTTTTGTCTACACAGTAATGCCAGAGTTTCTTTCAAAGATGCTTTTCAGATCAACCGGGGGACTAGTACTTCCCGCTGCCAGCACATAGACCACAGGTTGCTGAAGCAGATGTGACCTGAACCAAAGTGATGAAAGTCATATTGTTTTATAGTTTTTCTCCAAATGGACAATATTCATTGTTAATAATGACCCTTCACCAATTAAGGGTCCCTGTTTCCAGAGCTTGTGCAGGGCCGGTTTTACTGACGCCTTTCTGGAAATGTTTGGCTTGGAATGTCTCTGTTTTTCATTATTGACCCACTCCGTGGAATATTTCATATATTGCATCATCAGTATGTCACTCTTACTATTTCTTATTGGATTGTGGCTCTGTGGCGGAGTTTTGTCTCCTTGTCAATAATGCCGTTTGCAATTAGATCAACTCTTGAGTCCATAGCATGTGCCTACCACATTTTCAGCCTGCTGTTATGTTCTTCACAGTCTCAAGTGAAGTATCAGATCAGTATAAAATGACTTTGATCGCACCTCGCCACTTTAATCCCAGGGCTTGTAATGATGGGTGGCAAAAAATGCAGATTTATTTTAACTTGTATGACACATTTCTGCAGCTCTTTACAAACCTTATAAATCATCGCTGCCCCACAATCTTATTTCCCTATCGGTACATTTATGGAGTATGGAAGGAAACCCAAAGGAAACTTGCGCAAAATACGAGAATATACAAAATCCTTGTAGAGATGTCCTTGGTGGGATTTGAATCCAGGATCTCAGCGCTACAAAGCTACTGTGCTAACCACTGAGCCACCGTACTGGTTATAAATGCATATCCTTAAAGGGATTGTCAGGTCTGAAATAAAAGGTTGCTGTCACACAGTGATTGTAGACTTTTGAATCCCCCTCTCCCTGGCTCACACTGTGCGCTGCAAGGATTCGCCGGTTTCTCATGGCGGTGATGTATGCGATATACATACTCCTTGGCAGAAGCCATCTAGTGGGAGCAGCCTCGCTCCTTACACTTGTGGGGGATTGAAAAGTCTGCAGTCGCAACAGTGACTGCAGACTTTTTATTTTAGAAAGGACAATCCCTTTAACACTCCAATAGGAACAGTACCACGAGCAAAAATTATATTAATAGAATGGCCTGACAGTCATCCAGCATGTGTCCTCCAGCATCTCCCCTCAAGTCAAAGCAGGTAGGCGGATGAAAATCCATTTTATCCTACGCGGCCCATGTAGCTTTTTCCAGTCCCTTTTCCCACTTTGTTGGAGTGCAATGTACAAAGTAATAATGCTTCTCCTGTGGGGTGGCCCCTGTATGAGAAATGCGTGGCCGTCTGTATAGTCCATCTTCAGAGCCTACCAGTGGGTTCTCAGAGAATGTGTCACCAGATTTCACAATGCAAACTTCTGATGCGATCTTTTTGCCAAATTTTCTCGCCTAATATTAAAAAGATAATTTTATCTAATTCGTTGAATTTCTAAAACGCTAATTTTGAAAAAAAAAAAAAAGCTGTCAAGATGATTAGGCAGCCAATCTGGCATGGAAGTAGTTGGGGTGTGAAATCTGATGACAGATCCGATTTAACAAGTTTTACCTCCTGGATCCCGCTTTCAATCATCAGGGTCATGTTTTTATATACAAAGGCACATGCCCATATTTTTTATAAAAAATGAACATATTATTCCAGAAGCCAATATGAACTCATCTCTAAGACCTTTATAAAGCTAAACTGAAGTCTCACAGACAAAATGTTCTGAGCACAGATGCTGAGGTTACAACTCCACCCTTTAAATATGCAAAGACCCAAATCCAAGAGGTCAGCAGGTTCAATCCCATGGAAAGCAACACTCTCCTTGACGCCTAGTAATCCTCTGTTCCCATGGCTGGGCAGATTCCTGAGTTTCTCCTAACCTCATTGCGGCTTTAACCTCTCCAGGATTCTGTGGCTTCATCAGAGATACTTAGCTTGTGTATCTTAATTATTAAAGACCTAACTTACTAAACAATCTTGTAAAGGAAACCTGTCACATCCAGAGACACGATTTACCTGCAGACATCGGGGTAATTTGCAACTAAATAGTGTATAAATCCTGTTTGGCCGGCTTACAGGAAGCGCAGCTAAAGGGAGATAATGAAGGTACAGTCACCACTCACTACACAGTGAGGGCACTAATCAGTCGGCCGCACACGCATGCTGCATGTCAATCAAAATGTAGATGGGGTCAAGCTCCTATTCACCGAGGGCCACATCAGCAATCTGGGTGCCTTCAAAGGGCCACTTGTAATTGTAAGGGCTCATACAGGCGCCCGTGTAACATGGTACGATCATGGACATTGATTCACAGACTGCCTAGGGGCTGTAAGAGAGCTGTCTCTGGGTAGTGGTGCTATAGGAGAGCTGTCCCTAGGTAGTAGAGCTATATGAGAGCTGTCCCTGGGTAGTAGAGCTATAAGAGAGCTTTCCCTGGGTAGTAGAGCTATATGAGAGCTGTCCCTGGGTAGTAGAGCTATAAGAGAGCTGTTCCTGGGTAGTAGAGCTATAAGAGAGCTGTCCCTGGGTAGTAGAGCTATAAGAGAGCTGTCCCTGGATAGTAGAGCTATGTGAGCTGTCCCTGGGTAGTAGAGTTATGAGAGCTGTCCATGGGTAGGAGAGCTATAAGAGAGCTGTCCCTGGGTAGGAGAGCTATAAGAGAGCTGTCCCTGGGTAGTAGTGCTATAAGAGAGCTGTCCCTGTGTAGTAGAGCTGTAAGAGAGCTGTCCCTGGGTAGTAGAGCTATAAGAGCACTGTCCCTGGGTAGTAGAGCTATAAGAGAGCTGTCTCTGGGTAGTAGAGCTATAAGAGTGCTGTCCCTGGGTAGTAGAGCTTTAAGAGAGCTGTCCCTGGGTAGTAGAGCTTTAAGAGAGCTGTCCCTGGGTAGTAGAGCTGTAAGAGAGCTGTCCCTGTGTAGTAGAGCTATAAGAGCGCTGTCCCTGGGTAGTAGAGCTATAAGAGAGCTGTCCTTGGGTAGTAGAGCTATAAGAGAGCTGTCCCTGGGTAGTAGAGCTGTAAGAGAGCTGTCCCTGGGTAGTAGAGCTATAAGAGAGCTGTCCCTGGGTAGTAGAGCTTAAGAGAGCTGTCCCTGGTGAGTAGCTATAAGAGAGCTGTCCTGGGTAGTAGAGCTATAAGAGTGCTGTCCCTGGGTAGTAGAGCTTTAAGAGAGCTGTCCCTGGTAGTAGAGCTTTAAGAGAGCTGTCCCTGGGTATAGAGCTGTAAGAGAGCTGTCCCTGTGTAGTAGAGCTATAAGAGAGCTGTCCCTGGTAGAGAGCTGTAAGAGAGCTGTCCCTGTGTAGTAGAGCTATAAGACGCTGTCCCTGGGTAGTAGAGCTATAAGAGAGCTGTCCCTGGGTAGTAGAGCTATAAGAGAGCTGTCCCTGGGTAGTAGAGCTATAAAGAGCTGTCCCTGGGTAGTAGAGCTATAAGAGAGCTGTCCCTGGTAGTAGAGCTGTAAGAGAGCTGTCCCTGTGTAGTAGAGCTATAAGAGCGCTGTCCCTGGTAGTAGAGCTAGAAGAGCGCTGTCCATGGTAGTAGAGCTATAAGAGAGCTGTCCCTGGGTAGTAGAGCTTATGATGCTGTCCCTGGGTAGTAGACCTATAAGAGTGCTGTCCTGGGTAGTAGAGCTAAAGAGAGCTTTCCTGGGTAGTAGAGCTATAAGAGAGCTGTCCCTGGTAGTAGAGCTATAAAGAGCTGTCCCTGGTAGTAGAGCTATGTGAGCTGTCCCTGGGTAGTAGAGTTATGAGAGCTGTCCATGGGTAGGAGAGCTATAAGAGAGCTGTCCCTGGTAGGAGAGCTATAAGAGAGCTGTCCCTGGTAGTAAGCTATAAAGAGCTGTCCCTGTGTAGTAGAGCTATAAGAGCGCTGTCCCTGGGTAGTAGAGCTATAAGTGAGCTGTCCCTGGGTAGTAGAGCTATGAGAGCTGTCCCTGGTAGGAGCTATAAGAGAGCTGTCCCTGGGTAGGAGAGCTATAAGAGAGCTGTCCCTGGGTAGGAGAGCTGTAAGAGAGCTGTCCCTGGGTAGTAGAGCTATAAGAGCACTGTCCCTGGTAGTAGAGCTATAAGAGAGCTGTCTCTGCGTAGTAGAGCTATGAGGCTGTCCCTTGGTAGTAAGCTTTAAGAGACTGTCCCTGGGTAGTAGAGCTTAAGAGAGCTGTCCCTGGTAGTAGAGCTTAAGAGAGCTGTCCCTGGTAGTAGAGCTATAAGAGGCTGTCCCTGGGTAGTAGAGCTATAAAAGAGCTGTCCCTGGGTAGTAGAGCTTATAAGAGAGCTGTCCCTGGTAGTAGAGCTTATAAGAGAGCTGTCCCTGGTAGTAGAGCTTTTAAGAGAGCTGACCCTGGGTAGTAGAGCTATAAGAGAGCTGTCCCTGGTAGTAGAGCTTAAGAGAGCTGTCCCCGGTATAGAGCTATAAGAGCACTGTCCCTGGGTAGTAGAGCTATAAGAGAGCTGTCTCTGGGTAGTAGAGCTATAAGAGGGGGGGGGGGGGGGGGGGGGGGGGGGGGGGGGGGGGGGGGGGGGGGGGGGGGGGGGGGGGGGGGGGGGGGGGGGGGGGGGGGGGGGGGGGGGGGGGGGGGGGGGGGGGGGGGCTGTCCCTGGGTAGTAGAGTTATAAGAGAGCTGTCCTGGGTAGAGAGCTTATAAGAGAGCTGTCCCTGGGTAGTAGAGCTTATAAGAGAGCTGTACCCTGGGTAGTAGAGCTATAAGAGAGCTGTCCCTGGGTAGTAGAGCTGTAAGAGAGCTGTCCCTGGGTAGTAGAGCTATAAGAGCACTGTCCCTGGGTAGTAGAGCTATAAGAGAGCTGTCTCTGGGTAGTAGAGCTATAAAGAGTGCTGTCCCTGGGTAGTAGAGCTTTAAGAGAGCTGTCCCTGGGTAGTAGAGCTTTAAGAGAGCTGTCCCTGGGTAGTAGAGCTGTAAGAGAGCTGTCCCTGTGTAGTAGAGCTATAAGAGCGCTGTCCCTGGGTAGTAGAGCTATAAAGAGCTGTCCTTGGGTAGTAGAGCTTATAAGAGAGCTGTCCCTGGGTAGTAGAGCTTATAAGAGAGCTGCCCTGGGTAGTAGAGCTATAAGAGAGCTGTCCCTGGGTAGTAGAGCTTAAGAGAGCTGTCCTGGGTAGTAGAGCTAAGAGCACTGTCCCTGGGTTAGTAGAGCTATAAGAGGCTGTCCTGGGTAGTAGAGCTATAAGAGTGCTGTCCCTGGGTAGTAGAGCTTTAAGAGAGCTGTCCCTGGGTAGTAGAGCTTAAGAGAGCTGTCCCTGGTAGTAGAGCTTAAGAGAGCTGTCCCTGTGTAGTAGAGCTATAAGAGCGCTGTCCCTGGGTAGTAGAGCTATAAGAGAGCTCCCTGGGTAGTAGAGCTATAAGAGAGCTGTCCCTGGTAGTAGAGCTATGAGTGCTGTCCCGGGTAGTAGAGCTATAAGAGAGCTGTTCCTGGTAGTAGAGCTATAAGAGAGCTGTCCCTGGTATAGAGCTATAAGGAGCTGTCCCTGGGTAGTAGGCTATAAGAGGCTGTCCTGGGTATAGAGTATAAGAGCTGTCCTGGTAGTAGAGCTATAAGAGCTGTCCCTGGGTAGTAGAGCTTAAGAGAGCTGTCCCTGGTAGTAGAGCTTAAGAGAGCTGTCCTGGGTAGTAGAGCTATAAGAGAGCTGTCCCTGGGTAGTAGAGCTTAAGAGAGCTGTCCCTGGTAGTAGAGCTATAGAGGCTGTCCCTGGGTAGTAGAGCTATAAGAGGCTGTCCTGGGTAGTAGAGCTAGAGGCTGTCCCTGGTAGTAGAGCTATAAGAGAGCTGTCCCTGGGTAGTAGAGCTATAGAGTGCTGTCCCTGGGTAGTAGAGCTATAAGAGAGCTGTCCTGGTAGTAGAGCTATAAGAGAGCTGTCCCTGGTAGTAGAGCTATAAGAGCTGTCCTGGGTAGTAGAGCTATAAGAGAGCTGTCCCTGGGTAGTAGGCTATAGAGAGCTGTCCTGGGTAGTAGAGCTATAAGAGGCTGTCCCTGGGTAGTAGAGCTATAAGAGGCTGTCCCTGGGTAGTAGAGCTTAAGAGAGCTGTCCCTGGGTAGTAGAGCTTAAGAGAGCTGTCCCTGGGTAGTAGAGCTATAAGAGAGCTGTCCCTGGTAGTAGAGCTATGAGGCTGTCCCTGGGTAGTAGAGCTATAAGAGAGCTGTCCCTGGGTAGTAGAGCTATGGAGCTGTCCCTGGGTAGTAGAGTTAGAGAGCTGTCCTGGGTAGAGAGCTATAGAGAGCTGTCCCTGGGTAGTAGAGCTATAAGAGAGCTGTCCCTGGGTAGTAGGCTATAAGAGGCTGTCCCTGGTAGTAGAGCTATAAGAGGCTGTCCCTGGGTAGTAGAGCTATAAGAGAGCTGTCCCTGGGTAGTAGAGCTATGAGAGCTGTCCCTGGTAGGAGAGCTATAAGAGCTGTCCCTGGGTAGAGAGCTATAAGAGAGCTGTCCCTGGGTAGAGAGCTTAAGAGAGCTGTCCCTGGTAGTAGAGCTATAAGAGACTGTCCCTGGGTAGTAGAGCTATAAGAGAGCTGTCTCTGGTATAGAGCTATAAGAGGCTGTCCCTGGGTAGTAGAGCTTAAGAGAGCTGTCCCTGGGTAGTAGAGCTAAAGAGGCTGTCCCTGGTAGTAGAGCTATAAGAGCGCTGTCCCTGGGTAGTAGAGCTATAAGAGAGCTGTCCTGGGTAGTAGAGCTTATAGAGGCTGTCCCTGGGTAGTAGAGCTATAAGAGAGCTGTCCCTGGGTAGTAGAGCTATAAGAGAGCTGTCCTGGTAGTAGAGCTGTAAGAGAGCTGTCCCTGGTAGTAGAGCTTAAGAAGCTGTCCCTGGGTAGTAGAGCTATAAGAGAGCTGTCCTGGGTAGTAGAGCTATAAGAGTGCTGTCCCTGGGTAGTAGAGCTATAAGAGAGCTGTCCTGGGTAGTAGAGCTATAGAGAGCTGTCCTGGGTAGTAGAGCTATAAGAGAGCTGTCCTGGTGTAGGCTTAAGAGAGCTGTCCTGGTATAGAGCTATAAGAGGCTGTCCTGGGTAGTAGAGTTAGAAAAAAAAAAAAAAAAAAAAAAAGGTAGTAGAGCTATAAGTCGCTGTCCCTGGGTAGTAGAGCGTAAGAGAGCTGTCCCTGGGTAAAAAAAAAAAAAAACCCCCCCCCCCCCGGTAGTAGAGCTATAAGAGACTGTCCCTGGGTAGTAGAGCTATAAGAGAACTGTCCTGTGGAGTAGAGCTATGAGTGCTGTCCCTGGGTAGTAGAGCTTAAGAGAGCTGTCCCTGGGTAGTAGAGCTTTAAGAGAGCTGTCCCTGGGTAGTAGAGCTGTAAGAGAGCTGTCCCTGTAGTAGAGCTATAGAGCGCTGTCCTGGTAGTAGAGCTAAGAGGCTGTCCCTGGGTAGTAGAGCTATAAAGAGCTGTCCCTGGGTAGTAGAGCTATAAGAGAGCTGTCCTGGTAGTAGAGCTATAAGAGTGCTGTCCCTGGGTAGTAGAGCTATAAGAGAGCTGTCCTGGTAGTAGAGCTGAAGGAGCTGTCCCTGTGTAGTAGAGCTATAAGAGAGCTGTCCCTGGGTAGTAGAGCTATAAGAGGCTGTCCCTGGTAGTAGAGCTATAAGAGAGCTGTCCCTGGGTAGTAGAGCTATAAGAGCGCTGTCCCTGGGTAGTAGAGCTATGAGCGCTATCCCTGGGTATTAGAGCTATAAGAGAGCTGTCCCTGGTAGTAGAGCTATGAGTGCTGTCCCTGGGTAGTAGAGCTATAAGAGAGCTGTCCCTGGGTAGTAGAGCTATAAGAGAGCTGTCCCTGGTAGTAGAGCTATAAGTGCTGTCCCTGGGTAGTAGAGCTATAAGAGAGCTGTCCCTGGGTAGTAGTGCTATAAGAGAGCTGTCTTTGGGTATTAGAGCTATAAGAGGGCTGTCCCTGGGTAGTAGAGCTATAAGAGCGCTGTCCCTGGGTAGTAGAGCTATAAGAGAGCTGTCCCTGGGTAGTAGTGCTATAAGAGAGCTGTCTCTGGGTATTAGAGCTATAAGAGGGCTGTCCCTGGGTAGTAGAGCTATAAGAGCGCTGTCCCTGGGTAGTAGAGCTGTAAGAGAGCTGTCCCTGGGTAGTAGAGCTGTAAGAGAGCTGTCCCTGGGTAGTAGAGCTATAAGAGAGCTGTCCCTGGTAGTAGAGCTATGAGTGCTGTCCCTGGGTAGTAGAGCTATAAGAGAGCTGTCCCTGGGTAGTAGAGCTATAAGAGAGCTGTCCCTGACCTCAGTCCACTATGAACTGCTCTCTATACAAAGTACTGGCTGCGTCTGCTTTGATGCAAAGATGGAACCACACAAAAGTGCTTTCCAACTGCGTTCACTCAGTTTCAAAGATAGCACGTGCTCCTTGTGCTGGCACCGCCCCCTTTATTCAGTGCTGGCTGCGTCTGCTCAGAGGGGGTCAGCAAGGTAGCATGTAATAATTAAAATATAACCTTTAATTTAAATTTAAGTAAGATTCCCTCAGGCTGAAATAACAAGACACAAACACACTCACAATAATACATATACAACCCCTGGCAAAAATTATGGAATCACCGGCCTTGGAGGATGTTTATTTTGTTGAAAAAAAGCAGATCACAGACATGGCACAAAACTGAAGTAATTTCAAATGGCAACTTTCTGGCTTTAACACTAAAAGAAATCAAGAACAAATAATGTGGTAGTCAGTAATGGTTATTTTTTTTTAACCAAGCATAGGGAAAAAATTATGGAATCACTCAATTCTGAGGGAAAAAATTATGGAATCACCCTGTAAATTTTCATTCCCAAAACTAACACCTGCATCAAATTAGATCTGCTCGTTAGTCTGCATCTAAAAAGGAGTGATCACACCTTGGAGAGCTGTTGCACCAAGTGGACGGACATGAATCATGGCTCCAACATAAGAAATGTCAATTGAAACAAAGGAGAGGATTATCAAACTCTTAAAAGAGGGTAAATCATCACGCAATGTTGCAAAAGATGTTGTTTGTTCACAGTCAGCTGTGCCTAAAATCTGGCCCAAATACAAACAACATGGGAAGGTTGTTAAAGGCAAACATACTGGTAGACCAAGGAAGACATCAAAGCGTCAAGACCGGAAACTTAAAGCAATATGTCTACAAAACAGGAAATGCACAACAAAACAAATGAGGAACGAATGGGTGGAAACTGGAGTCAACGTCTGTGACCAAACTGCAAGAAACCGCCTAAAGGAAATGGGATTTACATATAGAAAAGCTAAACAAAAGCCATCATTAACACCTAAACAGAAAAAACAAGGTTACAATGGCCTAAGGAAAAACAATCGTGGACTGTGGATGACTGGATGAAAGTCATATTCAGTGATGAATTGCGAATCTGCATTTGGCAAGGTGATGATGCTGGAACTTTTGTTTGGTGCCGTTCCAATGAGATTTATAAAGATGACTGCCTGAAGAGGACATGCAAATTTCCAGTCATTGATGATATGGGTCTGCATGTCAGGTAAAGGCACTGGGGAGATGGCTGTCATTACATCTTCAATAAATGCACAAGTTTATGTTGATATTTTGGACACTTTTCTTATCCCATCAATTGAAAGGATGTTTGGGGATGATGAAATCATTTTTCAAGATGATAATACATCCTGCCATAGAGCAAGAACTGTGAAAACATTCCTTGAAAAAAGACACATAAGGTCAATGTCATGGCCTGCAAATAGTCCGGATCTCAATCCAATTGAAAATCTTTCGTGGAAGTTGAAGAAAATGGTCCATGACAAGGCTCCAACCTGCAAAGCTGATCTGGCAACAGCAATCCGAGAAATTTGGATCCAGATTGATGAAGAGTACTGTTTGACACTCATTAAGTCCATGCCTCAGATACTGCAAGCTGTTGTAAAAGCCAGAGGTGGTGCAACAAAATACTAGTGATGTGTTGGAGTGTTTTTTTGTTTGTTTGTTTTTCATGATTCCATAATTTTTTCCCTCAGAATTGAGTGATTCCATAATTTTTTCCTTATGCATGGTTAAAAAAAATAACCATTACTGACTACCACATTATTTATTCTTGATTTCTTTTAGTGTTTCTCAAAGCCAGAAAGTTGCCATTTGAAATTACTTCAGTTTTGTGCCATGTCTGTGATCTGCTCTTTTCAGCAAAATAAAATAACTGAATGAACATCCTCCAAGGCCGGTGATTCCATAATTTTTGCCAGGGGTTGTAGATGACCGCCAAAAAGTCGGGCTAAGGTTAGATAATTATCTTGGCTTATGTTATAAACCTATCCTCTGTCTGCTCAGATTCCAGGGTAGCACCAGCTCCCTGTAGCCATTGGTGCAGTAAGCCAACTATGCAGGATTTAAGCGCTATTTATCTGCCAATTTACATCTATATCTGCAGATAAATTGCGTTTTTAGACATGACAGGTTTCCTTTAACCCCTTAACGACTACCAAAATGAAATTAATTTCTCTCACCTCTATGATCTAGCATATCAGAGAAGAGAGAAATATCGTTCCCTGTGCTCTCCCTCTCTCCCCACCCCTGGTACCTCCGCCACCCCCAGGCCCTCCTGATCCGTCCCCCAGCCCTCTGCATCATTTTCCAGGAAAAATATGGCAGACACATGCGCAGTGCAACAATAGGGAATTTTTCCTATTGGTTCCTTCTGATCACTGTGATAGATCCTATCAGAGAGATCAAAAAAAAAAAAAAGTAAATCAAATCCCCCTTTGTCACACCCTTAGAAAAAAAATGCTAAAATAAAAATTGACATTTTTTTGCAGTTAGGTTTGGAGTTAGAATTGGGATTTTTTTCAAAAGTAAAGAAAAAATGACGATATGGCGGCTAGTGCTTGCTACTCTAGTTTTCATTAGGTGGTCGGGTATGCACGGAGTATCGCAGATCTCCGCATGTTTTTTTGTGTGTCTAGCAGTCGCGAAACATGAGGGTTAGGGACTTGAGCATGTCATGCAAGCACCTGCGATATTTGGTGCAAACCCGAGCACCCGATGTAAACTGGAGTAGCGAGCATTTGCGCTCAACACTAATGACAACATATTCATTATGACAACCTAATGTTATCAAATTGTCGTACCTGAGGGTTGAAAGTGCCCTTTATTCCCCTGGATAAATTGTTTGAGGCATGTGGTTTCCAAAATGGGGTCACTTGTGGGGGGTTTCCACTCTGTAGGCACATCAGGGGCTCTACAAACGCGACATGACTCGATTCCAGCCAATTTTGCATTCAAAAAGTCAAACGATGCTCCCTTCCTTCTGAGCCCTGCTATGCACCCGAACAGTGGCTTTCCCCCATGTACGGGGTATCGGTGTACTCAGGAGAAATTGCAAAACACATTTTGTGGTCCTTTTTTTCCTCTTACACTAAAAAATAAAAAAGTTTGTGTCTAAAGTTAATTTTTTGTGAAAAAAAGTTAAATGCTAATTTTTTTTTCCCACATTGCTTCAGTTCCTGTGAAGCACCTGAAGGGTTAATAAACTTCTTCAATGTGGTTTTGAGCCCCTTGAGGGGTGCAGTTTTTAGAATGGTGTCACTCTTGGATACTTTCTGTCATATAGGTAATTTCAAATATTCAATTCAATGGTACCTAAAAAGAAAAAAAAAAGGTTTTGTAAATTTTGTTGGAAAAATGAGAAATCGCTTGTCAACTTTTTAACCCTTATAACGTCCTAACAAAAAAAAATTCAAAATTGTGTTGATGTAAAGTAGACATGTGGGAAATGTTATTTATTAAGTATTTTGTGGACAGCACTCTCTGATTGAAGGGCACAAAAAAAAAATTTGAAAATTGCAAAAATTTTTAAATTTTTGTCAAATTTTCATTTTTTTTTCATGATAAAACGCAAGTCATATCGAAGAAATTTTTACCACTATCATGTAGTACAATATTTCAGAAAAAAAAAATCTCAGTGTGATCTGTTGAAGCGTTCCACAGTTATTTCCACATAAAGTGACAGTGGTAAAAATTGGCTTGGTCATTAAGGTCAAAATTGTCTTGGTCTCTAAGGGGTTAAAACTGTAGGTAATCCTTTTTTCATGAATTAATTTCTACTGATTGCACATTTTCCTAACACGTCACCGACTCGCCACTCAATCCAATAAAGTCATTGACAGAAAGGTCTTTCTGGCAGATAATGACAGTCACCAGAGGCCAAGACCCAGGTGTGGATGTGCCACTCCCAATAGGGGACTGCCGTGATGCCATCAGCATATGACAAACAGTTGTTGACTTTTGTGTGGTGTTATAGAGATCAATGTGTTCCTGTATACCGCTCAAGGACTCCGTTAGGACATCATACCATTAGTGAACCTACAAAAGCTACTCCTGCACCTTACTGCAGGAAAACAATTGCTCTGTGAAATATTTCCACTCAAAAAAATACAAAACAAAAAGTGGTAAATAACACAAATAAAGAACAACTCCCATCTCCAACCTAATAAGCTGGAAATAATCTAGGCGCTGCCCGTGCTCTAAAGAAAAACATTGTTGATTGCACTGTGAACATAACAAAAACACAGCCAACCCCTAAAATGGTCATCTTGTAACCCAAATAATTGATGAGAAAAAGACAATACCAATTTTTTTTTTTTTTTTGGAAAGCATAACATCTACATAAAACATAATCGGTGAACACAATGCCCCTGTTCATATGGTGAATGATACACAGTAGTTGTCACTGAATCCACAGTGTCACCAGGCTTCTAACCATCAAGGAGCAGAATGGTCCTACAGGCATAGTCCGTTCATAGCAGAGGGATTGCTCCATGCAGATTTATGACCCACACATGATTAAATGTAATAGTCTACAATTCATGAGATGAGCCAATACACAGAAGGAAATAGCAGCCAAGAAATCCCATAAAAATTACTTTATTAACAACGTATATTTAAAATTACATAGGATA
Source organism: Oophaga sylvatica (assembly GCA_033576555.1). Classification (NCBI taxonomy): domain Eukaryota; kingdom Metazoa; phylum Chordata; class Amphibia; order Anura; family Dendrobatidae; genus Oophaga; species Oophaga sylvatica. Next base: position 224,573,298 of record JARQOD010000001.1, read on the forward strand.
GGTAATTCGAACATCTGGGGAAAGTCATAAGGAATGCCAGTATAATCCCTCCATGAGGATCTGGTCAAGACCAAATAGCTGATAATACAATCAAAGTTCTCTACACACATGTGCTGCACATATAGACCACTTGCAGTAATAGCATAGTGCTAGATAATATAGACATAATGAACCCAGCCTATAGTGCAATACTACCTTTAACAGAGGTATAGCTCAGCCTTCAGATCAGGACCCAGATCCACCCCAACGCGCGTTTCGGAGCGCGGCTCCTTCCTCAGGCCCCTGAGGAAGGAGCCGCGCTCCGAAACGCGCGTTGGGGTGGATCTGGGTCCTGATCTGAAGGCTGAGCTATACCTCTGTTAAAGGTAGTATTGCACTATAGGCTGGGTTCATTATGTCTATATTATCTAGCACTATGCTATTACTGCAAGTGGTCTATATGTGCAGCACATGTGTGTAGAGAACTTTGATTGTATTATCAGCTATTTGGTCTTGACCAGATCCTCATGGAGGGATTATACTGGCATTCCTTAGGACTTTCCCCAGATGTTCGAATTACCTATCCTATGTAATTTTAAATATACGTTGTTAATAAAGTAATTTTTATGGGATTTCTTGGCTGCTATTTCCTTCTGTGTATTGGCTTAGCTCTTTGGCAGTTTCCCTATTAGTCCTATTTATTTTGATTATAATCATTGGTATAACTTGGGGTGATGTTTTCCACCTATATCCAATTCATGAGATGAGTAGATTGATCTGCGGAGATTTGAGTTGAATTTTTTTTTTTACTTTGTGGCGTCATGCGAATTGTGCCATTTTTAGATTCGACTCGCGGTTCACAAAAAAAAAAAACAACATTTTCCCGTCACCATTTTTTTTTTTTTTTACACTTCTGAAGCATGGGAGAGTGGATTATCATATACCTCTTTCTCATTCTTGCTTGCTCTCGCTCTTTTGCTTTTTTAGGGGCTGTTCCGATCTCCCAATGTAGCATAATGAGGTGAAAAAAAGATCAGGCATGTTCTGTTGTCCTCATACTGACACACGGGTGACGGTAGTTTTCCCCCCTCTCCACATTGAGAACACATGTACGCTCAGCTGAGGGGTATAACAGCCTTTAGGCTGTGTGCACATGTTCAGGATTTTTCGCGGTTTTTTTTTGCATTTTTGCGGCAGTTTTCCACTGCAAAGACGCTTAAACGCATGCATTTAGCATCCTATGATTAGAATGCATTCTGCAATTTTTGTGCACATGGTGCGTTTTTTTTCGCGAAAAAAACGCATCGCGGTAAAAACGCAGCATGTTCATTCATTTGCGTATTTCCCGCTATATTATTGACCTAGAATGTTCAGAAAAATAACAAGGTAAAAACGCACAAAAAACACGATAAAAACGCATCTGGATTTCCTGGGGAATAGTCCGGTTTTTCTCAGAAAATTTCTGTAAAAAATCCTGAACGTGTGCACATAGCCTTAAAGAATCAATTGTACAGAAAACATAATTTTTCCTTTTTTTTTTTTTTTTCCTTTGCGTCTTCAAATGCAATTAGTGAAGTAAACGTCGCTGCTGCTTCTCCCCTTAATCTGGTCCAGGCCACATTTGTGACTGGTAATGATGCCGATCATCTTCTCTGAATTGTCCATTTTTTACACTTTCATTCCCGAGTCCGAGGCAATGCTATCACTGGGCCTTTTAATTCCATCAGATTTCACGGCCCCTCTCTCGTTGCCGAGGTCTGGAGCAGATCTGCCATAGTTATTATAACCTCCTGACTTCAAAGGCGGCGAAGGGAAGAAATGGTCTAAACACAGCAGAGCTGTATTTGTCCCAGTGCAGCAGACATTCCTGGCTCCTGATCTGCTGCGGCTCTGAATCGCAGCTCTTGTATCAGGCTGCTGTGAACCTGGGGCCCTGGCGCCTCCGGGACATTCCTCAACAGGAAGCCCAATGTTTTAATGTTGGGCTGGGAGGAAAACCTTCCCAGGAAGAGCAACCTGGACCAAACCCTTTGAACGTCTGGGATGAAAAGACTAAAAGTAAATAAAATCTGTGGGGTGCTCTTATGTTTCTGCACAGTCCTCTCGGAGAGTTAACTCTTCTAGCAGAAGACGAGTCTTTTGCCTGCATAGAAATTGGGCTGTGCCACCATTGTTAGATATTTTCTAAATAAATGGCACTGTCACGTATTTTTTGATTCACACATTCACATTAAATTGAATCGGTCATCAGGTTTTTGCCACCTAATCTGAGAGCAGCACAATGTAGAGACAGAAATCCTGATTCCAGAGATGTGTCACTTACTGGGCAGCTTGCTTTAGTTGTGATAAAGTCACTGTTTTATCTGCTGCAGATCTAAAACTACAGCAAGCAGCCCAGTGAATGATACATCGCTGGAATCAGGGTCTTTGTCCCTACATCATTCTGATCTCAGATGAAGTAGCAAAAACTTGCTGACAGATTCCATTTAATTCTCATGTACACATTGTAATTGCCAGTAATAGATTAGGTCTATGTATTGAATCTTAAGTTGACACTTAGGGCCCCGTCACACATAGCGACTCACCAGCGATCCTGACAACGATATGAACTTGTCAGGATCGCTGCTGAGTCGCTACATGATCGCTGCTGAGCTGCCAAACAGGCAGATGTCAGCAGCGATCAGGACAGCGAGTACGCCGGTAACAAGCGACACACGTCACTTAGTTACCGGCATACCAGCGCGCTGGTGCAGGGAGCTGGTAACCAAGGTACACATCGGGTTTCTAGGCGCGGGGCAGCGCTTAGTAACCCGCTGTGTACCTTGGTTACCAGCTTCTCTGCACTAGCGTGCTGGTATCTAACGTACACATCGGGTTTCCAGGTGCCGCCTGGCGCCTGGAAACCCGATGTGTACCTTGGTTACCAGCTTCACCTCGCTGATCGCTGGTCTCCTGCCTGTCACACGCAGCGATGCGTGCTGGCCAGCGGGAGACCAGTGATCAAAGAAAAGTCCAGGACATTCAGCGACGATCAGCGATACCTAGCAGGGGGGGCTACTCAAACTTGGCGAGATCGCTTCTGAGATCGCTGTTGCGTCACAAAATTTGTGACTCAGCAGCGATCTCGCTAGCGATCTCGCTATGTGAGACGGGGCCCTTAGAGATACATGTGGTAAGCGCTCCCTCGTGTCTCTTCATGTACTTTGTTTTCATCTTGCATTTTCCCATGACTCCATCTAGAATCAGTCCGCTATTTTCCCATGTTAAAAGCGTAAGATACAGTTCACTAAATATATGCTGTGGTTACAAATTGATGGTTTTGTTTTTCGTGCCATTTAATTTTGTGATTTATCCAACAAATTAAAGTGCAGAGATAACTGCCATTCATTGATATGTCCTAGGTCCAATAAAATGGTTCATCATGTGTAAAAGGGAATGTGTCAGCAGGATTTCACACACCAAACTATATGTGCATGAAGTCCTTTCAAAAACAATCCAACAATATCTTTACATGGTCAGTCTGTACCTCCGTTACTGAGAAATCAGCATTTAGACTGACATGCAAATGAGGGTGTAGATCTGAAGCCTCCGTCACTCCAGCTCTAGTCCCCTCCCATTGCCGCCTCCTCCTGCTTGACTGTAAAGGATCCTTTGTCTTTAGTCGCACAGCATAGAGGCTGTCAGTCAAGCAGGAGGAGGCGACAATGGGAGGTGAAAGCATCTGGAGTGAATGAGGCTTCAATCTACAGCCTCATTTGCATATCAATTCAAGAGCTAATTTCTCAATAATGGAGGAATGGACTGGTCATGTAAAGCTATTTTTGGACTGGTCTTTGAAAGAGCAACATGCACATATAGTTTGGGGTGTTAAATCCTGCAGACACATTCTGTAACTGGTGTTTCAGGAGAACTTTCCTTTGTCTGCCTCTAGCTCCTCCTCCCTTTTGCATAGAACAATATGAGCACCAGCTGTCATTTTCTGTCTATGTAATGGGGAAAGTCTGTGTTCACTCTAGACAGATTATACATTTCTTACTTGTGACATGTGAGTGAAACCTCAATCCAGAAGTAAAAGGAAGCAGATTTCTGTAAAAAGATATGTATTACAACGTTTCTTACATCCATGTTGACTATTGATTTATGGGGGAAAAATATTAAAACAATGGTTATTTTTTTAAACAATGAATAATTTTCACTGCATTGTATATTAGGGATACTGTGAATCATGCAGGTGTGAAGATGTATAGAATTGCACAATGACTTTTGTTCATTGTGAATTACCATGCACTTATCTATATTTTCCATATATTGCAGGGGGGAAAAAGAATTCTTTCTCAGCGTGTAAAGCAAAGGCAGCAACAGCAGGAGGACTCGTGGAGATGGAAGCTTGTTAAACTCCCCAACTTCGCCATTAACAGCAACATCATCACCAAGGAGTCCACTAATGACATTGATGTGCCACTGCTAGAGACACTGTACCGTATAGACAATCACTGCCCGTAGTTTGGCACCGCTGGTACTGGGGGCCTTCATGTACCACAGCTAGATGCCCAAGGATGGAAGACTACAAGAATCATTGGGATACATTATTGTCCGTCACATTCACACTCCCTGCCTGCAGCGTTCGCTGCGTACATGAAGTTCATAAAGTAACCCAGCCACCGACCAAACAGAGTGCTGACATTGGACATAAACCATGGACAAGACAAACCTCTTTTATTTAAGAATGGAGCAAAAGGATCAATTTTTTTTAATTTTTTTTTTTATCATTGTAATGTTTATCTCCATAAAACTTGAATGCTTTTATATATCAGATTTAGGATTGATTGATGTATATTTTATTAGTCAGGGTTTAAACTAAGCCCCTATCCCTGCCACAAAGATTTTTTTTTTCCTGCACGAAAATCTTTTTTTTTTTTTTTTTTTACTTTGGGATGGATAGGCAGCCATCGATGCGTCTATTCTGAAAAGGGTCGTATGGAAATATAATGTATTAAAGATATATAGCGAAGAGTTGTTTTGGGGGAGACAAGATATGACGTTGATGTCGAAGTTACGGTATATATTGGTAAGAAAATAATGTTCTTTTTAAAAATTCATTTTTGAATATATGGAAATTGGGGGCACTCGAACATGGTGATTTGTGGAAAATTCTGCGTAGATTAAGAAGACGTTTAGTAGCCCCAGCTAATTGCTAGTGCAGTTTCCAACATACAGTAAGTTATACCTATGTGTTCTTAAGCACAGTCCTAGAAGAATAAGGCTTTGTTCACACTTGTGTCATGGCAGCCATTTATAGGCTGGTTTTCAAACAGATGCCGGTCAATTCTGATTGACTTATAATGAATTAAAAATGCACTTCTTGGTGTCAGAATATCCCATAATGGAAACTAACAAGTGAGAATGGACCCAAAGCCACTGACAGTGTAGCCAGTGTTTGGCTAAGGAACAATAATTACATGTCTCACCCAGATGGCATCCCAAAGGTTGCCCGATCCTCCTACACGCTCATGGCTGGCACTCCATGTCACTGTACATTGCTATTGTGCTATCTTTCTTATATGTTGAGCAGACGGTGACAATATTGTCAGTGTCACCTAATGGCAGGCTAGGGTTTTGGAAGCCTCCCCTCGTCTATCCCCCAATATGCCCTTATTTTTCACAAATAACCATGACCTCTGTCTTTTATCTGTTTGTATTCTGTCAAACACATATATTTAATATATAATTCATCTTATAGGAAGACGTGCAGAGTCTTATATTTGGCCCCTTTGTCGAACCATGCCATAAGTCACTATGAAAGGGTGATGCAGTTTTGTGTATTACTCCTCTATACTTTATATAATAAAAAGAGCCCAGCACTTGGATTCATTGTTATAATGTAAATTGTTCTGTATTGTATTTGTATTATTTTCTTCTGCTAACCTATAATGGGATTTGATGCCAGTTGTAAAAAAAAGGAAAAAAAAAAAGAATTTTGATGTGTCCCTTTATTGATGGCAAAGTATAGGCTTTGCAGAAAGAAAATTGTCAATTCAACATTTTTTTGGTCATTCCAATTTGAGTTAATGTGCTGAGCATATGTTTTTAAAAAATAAAAAGCTTTGTAATAAAACAGAGAAAATACTATACTATTTGTTGCTAAGGAAATCCGTGGTGTGGCCTTTTTATTATTGGGGTTAATTTTGTCTTTTTTTTAAGCTTAATTAGTCTTAGGCTTCTTTCACACTTCCGTTGTGTGACGTCCGCCCAAGCGTGAAAATGGCGGATCCGTCAGAAAAGTTAAAAAACGGATGCAAAACTGGTGAGTTTTCTGACGGATCCGCCAGGAAGATTTCACCCGGAAATGAAGAAAATTTTGTTCCGGAAATGTAAGGCCAAGAGAGAGAGAGAGAGAGAGATGTTTTCTGCATTTACAATGGTTTTCTATAGAGGCGACGGATCCGCAGGCGGATTCCGTCAAAAACGGATGCCAGCGGATCCGCCGCCCATAGGCGGCCATTATACAAAATGGCGGATCCCCGTTGTCCGCCATTTTGGCGGACAAAAAAAACGTTGCATTAGACTTTTTTTGTAATGACGGACGCCAATTTTTTGGCGGATCCGTCAAAAAACGGACATAACGGACGACCATCCGTCAAATTCCATCACTAATGCAAGTCAATGGGAAAAAAAAGGATCCGCCCAAAAAAAAATGGCGGATCCGTTTTTTTCACATTTTGACGGATTTTGACTGACGTCGCACGACTGAAGTGTGAAAGAGGCCTTAGGGTTTCTCAGGTACTTGCAGCAAACCTGCCATTTACCTCCACTGAAGTATATGGAGGGTACTGTGGGGTGGGTTTGCTGGACCCCCATATTTCTGATATGTAAGGATCCCCTAGATGGCATTTATGGCTGTTTCATTAATACGTGTTCATAACCTGTCTGTGTATAGTGCCTGAAGTGTAAGGGTATGTGCACACGTTGCGGATTCAGTTGCGGATTTTTCCGCTCGGATTTTGCAAAATCCGCAGGTAAAACGTCCTGCGTTTTACCTACAGATTTAGTGCAGATTTACTGCAGATTTTGTGCGGATTTCCCCTGTGTTTTTACACGCGGATTTCTATATTGGAGCAGGTGTAAAACCGCTGTGGATTCCGCACAAAGAATTGACATGCACAGTGGTTTTTGTTTTACATTGATTAGAATGGTACTGTACAACGCAGCAGAATCCACAACGTTGTGCACAGACCCTAAGATGACAAACACTGCTTATTGTAGTGGGGTCTCACTGAAGGGAGAACTCGGATTCCTCTGTGGTCAGGCGCACTTAAGTTTTGGAAAACTAGTGATGAGTGACGTGCTCGTTACTTGTCGGTTTGGGGGTGCTCGACGCCTGCCGAGTCCCCACCCCCATTTTTACCCCTGTTAGAACCCAAAAAACATTTGGGATTCCCTGAAAAAATTTTTTAGCCGTTGCCCTGTTTTTACTGGTTTTCAAGATTGGCCGGGCCAATCGATCTCGGGTTTTACAAAGCCCCGTGACGTGTTTGCTCTGCACACTTTTCTCTGGAACAGTTTGGGGAGGTTGATCTAGGCGAAGAGCTTGGTTTAGAGAGGCATACGCGTTTTTAAATTTGCTTTTGCCTACTTGTTACCCCTCGCACCAAAAAAAGTTCTTTTTTGGGTTTCTACTGTTCTTTTTGTGGAGCCCCGGGGGGCCAGTCACCATAGAGGGACTACCCTATCCAGAGGGGTGGCACCCCCCTCGGAAAGGAGAGGGGGACTACCCCGGGCTTACACCCCGCCCCCACCATTCGTCGGGGCATTGGGGTCCCTTTGAAAGGATGGCCCCCACCCCGGCTGGGTAGGAAAGGGGTTTAGGAGTGGGGGGGGAAAGGGGAAAAACCCCGGGGGGGTAGAGAGTGTGACAGTGGTCTGAAATTTCTGGGAAAGAGTCTGTGGGGGAGGGGGATGAGGGGCAAGAGAGTAGCTCCTGAAGGAGAGACTACAGAGTGGGGAGAGGCTCAATGAAGAGGAAAAGAGGGTCAGGGCACGGGTAGTGAGAGATCCATTGTGGGGCCCGCATCCCCCGGCGTGGGGCGGTGGGGACCAGGTGCAGGAGGGACCCGGGCCCCCCCAAAAAATTTGGGGAAAATAAAAATCACTAGAAAACAAGGCTGCGTACTGCATGTGCTGCAGCGACTCCAACAATTCCTGATAGGGAGCAAAAGGGCCCGGGGGCTGACAACGCGCCCCACAAGATTAGTCTACGGTCAGGACACTGTTGAAGAGAGGGCAGGAGAGGGGTAGCCCGTGTATGGAAAAGCCCGGAAAAAAAACATTAAGGGAGCCTGGCAAGTCCCCCAAGCTATGGGTGATGGGCCCCCAGACACTGGGACAAGCACCCCGGGTGGGGATGTAAAACCGAAATTGATTAAAAA
>JARQOD010000001.1:224581802-224630461 GCA_033576555.1 Oophaga sylvatica
TTATCCAACAAATTAAAGTGCAGAGATAACTGCCATTCATTGATATGTCCTAGGTCCAATAAAATGGTTCATCATGTGTAAAAGGGAATGTGTCAGCAGGATTTCACACACCAAACTATATGTGCATGAAGTCCTTTCAAAAACAATCCAACAATATCTTTACATGGTCAGTCTGTACCTCCGTTACTATAGTGAGAGTATATCGTAGCACTACCGTGGTGGTGCACAAGTAGGTTTCCCAACCCAATAGTGAATAAAGAAAACTTGGCACTCAACTTTGAGAGAAGTAGATTCCTGTTTATTGCAGTCACAATACTGGTGTAACGTTTCGGTCCATGTGGACCTTCGTCAGTCCGACTGCTTGTGAGGAAGCAACAGTATGAAAAAGAAGAGGCAGTATGCCTTCAGAGGAGAGTATCCTTCTATATGGATTCCGCGCCAGAGCAGAGAGACCAGCGATCCTTCACCTCACCACCAAGTTACGCACAGAGCCTTTTTGGCCCCCCTTTCTCCATTTTCGGGAATCAAAATAAGAAAGCCCCAACAAGGGACTATCCCACGGGAATACTGCTCATAAGATTATAGAAGGATACTCTCCTCTGAAGGCATACTGCCTCTTCTTTTTCATACTGTTGCTTCCTCACAAGCAGTCGGACTGACGAAGGTCCACATGGACCGAAACGTTACACCAGTATTGTGACTGCAATAAACAGGAATCTACTTCTCTCAAAGTTGAGTGCCAAGTTTTCTTTATGTACCTCCGTTACTGAGAAATCAGCATTTAGACTGACATGCAAATGAGGGTGTAGATCTGAAGCCTCCGTCACTCCAGCTCTAGTCCCCTCCCATTGCCGCCTCCTCCTGCTTGACTGTAAAGGATCCTTTGTCTTTAGTCGCACAGCATAGAGGCTGTCAGTCAAGCAGGAGGAGGCGACAATGGGAGGTGAAAGCATCTGGAGTGAATGAGGCTTCAATCTACAGCCTCATTTGCATATCAATTCAAGAGCTAATTTCTCAATAATGGAGGAATGGACTGGTCATGTAAAGCTATTTTTGGACTGGTCTTTGAAAGAGCAACATGCACATATAGTTTGGGGTGTTAAATCCTGCAGACACATTCTGTAACTGGTGTTTCAGGAGAACTTTCCTTTGTCTGCCTCTAGCTCCTCCTCCCTTTTGCATAGAACAATATGAGCACCAGCTGTCATTTTCTGTCTATGTAATGGGGAAAGTCTGTGTTCACTCTAGACAGATTATACATTTCTTACTTGTGACATGTGAGTGAAACCTCAATCCAGAAGTAAAAGGAAGCAGATTTCTGTAAAAAGATATGTATTACAACGTTTCTTACATCCATGTTGACTATTGATTTATGGGGGAAAAATATTAAAACAATGGTTATTTTTTTTAAACAATGAATAATTTTCACTGCATTGTATATTAGGGATACTGTGAATCATGCAGGTGTGAAGATGTATAGAATTGCACAATGACTTTTGTTCATTGTGAATTACCATGCACTTATCTATATTTTCCATATATTGCAGGGGGGAAAAAGAATTCTTTCTCAGCGTGTAAAGCAAAGGCAGCAACAGCAGGAGGACTCGTGGAGATGGAAGCTTGTTAAACTCCCCAACTTCCCCATTAACAGCAACATCATCACCAAGGAGTCCACTAATGACATTGATGTGCCACTGCTAGAGACACTGTACCGTATAGACAATCACTGCCCGTAGTTTGGCACCGCTGGTACTGGGGGCCTTCATGTACCACAGCTAGATGCCCAAGGATGGAAGACTACAAGAATCATTGGGATACATTATTGTCCGTCACATTCACACTCCCTGCCTGCAGCGTTCGCTGCGTACATGAAGTTCATAAAGTAACCCAGCCACCGACCAAACAGAGTGCTGACATTGGACATAAACCATGGACAAGACAAACCTCTTTTATTTAAGAATGGAGCAAAAGGATCAATTTTTTTTTAATTTTTTTTTTATCATTGTAATGTTTATCTCCATAAAACTTGAATGCTTTTATATATCAGATTTAGGATTGATTGATGTATATTTTATTAGTCAGGGTTTAAACTAAGCCCCTATCCCTGCCACAAAGATTTTTTTTTTTCCTGCACGAAAATCTTTTTTTTTTTTTTTTTTTTTACTTTGGGATGGATAGGCAGCCATCGATGCGTCTATTCTGAAAAGGGTCGTATGGAAATATAATGTATTAAAGATATATAGCGAAGAGTTGTTTTGGGGGAGACAAGATATGACGTTGATGTCGAAGTTACGGTATATATTGGTAAGAAAATATTGTTCTTTTTAAAAATTCATTTTTGAATATATGGAAATTGGGGGCACTCGAACATGGTGATTTGTGGAAAATTCTGCGTAGATTAAGAAGACGTTTAGTAGCCCCAGCTAATTGCTAGTGCAGTTTCCAACATACAGTAAGTTATACCTATGTGTTCTTAAGCACAGTCCTAGAAGAATAAGGCTTTGTTCACACTTGTCATGGCAGCCATTTATAGGCTGGTTTTCAAACAGATGCCGGTCAATTCTGATTGACTTATAATGAATTAAAAATGCACTTCTTGGTGTCAGAATATCCCATAATGGAAACTAACAAGTGAGAATGGACCCAAAGCCACTGACAGTGTAGCCAGTGTTTGGCTAAGGAACAATAATTACATGTCTCACCCAGATGGCATCCCAAAGGTTGCCCGATCCTCCTACACGCTCATGGCTGGCACTCCATGTCACTGTACATTGCTATTGTGCTATCTTTCTTATATGTTGAGCAGACGGTGACAATATTGTCAGTGTCACCTAATGGCAGGCTAGGGTTTTGGAAGCCTCCCCTCGTCTATCCCCCAATATGCCCTTATTTTTCACAAATAACCATGACCTCTGTCTTTTATCTGTTTGTATTCTGTCAAACACATATATTTAATATATAATTCATCTTATAGGAAGACGTGCAGAGTCTTATATTTGGCCCCTTTGTCGAACCATGCCATAAGTCACTATGAAAGGGTGATGCAGTTTTGTGTATTACTCCTCTATACTTTATATAATAAAAAGAGCCCAGCACTTGGATTCATTGTTATAATGTAAATTGTTCTGTATCGTATTTGTATTATTTTCTTCTGCTAACCTATAATGGGATTTGATGCCAGTTGTAAAAAAAAGGAAAAAAAAAAGAATTTTGATGTGTCCTTTATTGATGGCAAAGTATAGGCTTTGCAGAAAGAAAATTGTCAATTCAACATTTTTTTGGTCATTCCAATTTGAGTTAATGTGCTGAGCATATGTTTTTAAAAAATAAAAAGCTTTGTAATAAAACAGAGAAAATACTATACTATTTGTTGCTAAGGAAATCCGTGGTGTGGCCTTTTTATTATTGGGGTTAATTTTGTCTTTTTTTTAAGCTTAATTAGTCTTAGGCTTCTTTCACACTTCCGTTGTGTGACGTCCGCCCAAGCGTGAAAATGGCGGATCCGTCAGAAAAGTTAAAAAACGGATGCAAAACTGGTGAGTTTTCTGACGGATCCGCCAGGAAGATTTCACCCGGAAATGAAGAAAATTTCGTTCCGGAAATGTAAGGCCAAAGAGAGAGAGAGAGAGATGTTTTCTGCATTTACAATGGTTTTCTATAGAGGCGACGGATCCGCAGGCGGATTCAGTCAAAAACGGATGCCAGCGGATCCGCCGCCCATAGGCGGCCATTATACAAAATGGCGGATCCGCCGTTGTCCGCCATTTTGGCGGACAAAAAAAACGTTGCATTAGACTTTTTTTGTAATGACGGACGCCAATTTTTTGGCGGATCCGTCAAAAAACGGACATAACGGACGACCATACGTCAAATTCCATCACTAATGCAAGTCAATGGGAAAAAAAAGGATCCGCCCAAAAAAAATGGCGGATCCGTTTTTTTCACATTTTGACGGATTTTGACTGACGTCGCACGACTGAAGTGTGAAAGAGGCCTTAGGGTTTCTCAGGTACTTGCAGCAAACCTGCCATTTACCTCCACTGAAGTATATGGAGGGTACTGTGGGGTGGGTTTGCTGGACCCCCATATTTCTGATATGTAAGGATCCCCTAGATGGCATTTATGGCTGTTTCATTAATACGTGTTCATAACCTGTCTGTGTATAGTGCGTGAAGTGTAAGGGTATGTGCACACGTTGCGGATTCAGTTGCGGATTTTTCTGCTCGGATTTTGCAAAATCCGCAGGTAAAACGTCCTGCGTTTTACCTACAGATTTAGTGCAGATTTACTGCAGATTTTGTGCGGATTTCCCCTGCGTTTTTACACGCGGATTTCTATATTGGAGCAGGTGTAAAACCGCTGTGGATTACGCACAAAGAATTGACATGCACAGTGGTTTTTGTTTTACATTGATTAGAATGGTACTGTACAACGCAGCAGAATCCACAACGTGTGCACAGACCCTAAGATGACAAACACTGCTTATTGTAGTGGGGTCTCACTGAAGGGAGAACTCGCCTATTCCTCTGTGGGTCAGGCTAGCACTATAAGTGTTGGAACTAGTGATGAGTGAGCGTGCTCGTTACTTGATCGAGTGTCGTGGGTGCTCGAGCGCCATGCTCGAGTCCCCACCCCACATTTTTCACACCTGTTAGACAGCCAATAAACATTTGAGGATTGCCTGACATACATGTTTATGCCGTTGCCATGTTGTTTACTGGCATTACTATGATTGGCCGGCCACATCGCATCATCGGGTCTTACATAAGACCCGTTGACGTGATGCTCTGCACACTTTTCTCTGGAAGCAGTTTAGGGAGAGTTGATCTAGGACGAAGAGCTTGGATTAGAGCAGGCATACGCAGTGTTTAATTGCTATTGCTCTACTTGTATACCGCTGCTGCACCAATAAAAGTTCTTTTTAGGGTTACATACTGTTCTTTCTGTGGAGCCCCTGGGGTCCAGTCACCATAGAGGTACTACACCTCATCCAGAGGTGTGGCATCCCACTCTCGGATAAGGAGAGGGGCACTACCCAGGACTCTCACACCCAGCACACACCAGTTCAGTCGGGGCATCTGGGTGTACCCTTTGAAAGGATGGCCTCATCCCAGGCTGGGTAGGAAAGGGTGTTGAGGAGTGGGTGGGGAAGGTAGAAAGGCCGGAGGAGTCAGAGAGTGTGACAGTGGTCTGAGAAGTTTCTGGAAAGAATCTGCTGGAGGGAGAGGAGGAGTGAGGAGCAGAGAGAGTAGCTCCTGAAGGAGAGACTACAGAGTGTGAGAGGCTCCAGATGAGGAGAGGAAGAAGAGGTGTCAGGGGCACGGATAGTGAGAGATCCATCTGTGGGGCCCGCATCCACCGGCGTGGTCGGTGGAGGGACCAGGTCGCAGAGAGGGGACCGGCCCCAAAACTAGTGGAGAAACTAAAGACTCAGCTAGAAAACCAGAGGCTGCAGTATCTGCATGTGCTGCAGCGACATCCAACACATTCGCTGATAAGGCAGACATATAGGATCCAGGGGTCTGACCAACGTCGCCCGACAAGATCTGAGTCTACTGGCTCAGGACACTGTGTGAAGACGCAGGGCAGGAGAGGTGGTAGCCAGTGTAGTGAGACAGCCAGGAAAGAAACATCTAAGGGAGCCCTGGCAACGTGCACCCCAAGCTACCTGAGAGCTGACTGGACCACAGACACTGAGGACACAGCACCCCGGCTGGGGATTGTAACATCAGAACTGTGAGTAAAACCTATGAAGAATGCACACTGCTGTGTCCTCCTGTTTATTTGCTGCGTCACCTCAGCCTTGCACTACAGCAACCATCATCATCATTTTTACACTTTCACTGCCCTGGAGAACAGCTCTGCCTGTGGAGAGCTGAACCAAATCTGCTGCATCAACAACTGCCCCAGTGGACTGGATCTGCAGTGCCGGCTAACACCTTATTTGCCGAATGCCACATGTGGCGTCACAAACTATCTTTCATAAACTTTATTTCCCCTTAATCATCACATTTTCACTGGACGCCCAGGGCCACAGACCAGGTCACTGCTGCCGTGACACTGCCCTTTTAAGAAGCGGCCCGGTACCGGGTACTCCACGGGCCTGGCGGGCGCTCCATTTCCATAGTAAAACCACTGCATTCAGTGTAGAAATAGTTTTGGATTAGGCCTCTTTCACACATCCGGTGTGCGCCTGACGGCGCCCCCGGCATTTAGCCGCAGCGCCGTATCAGAAAACCTGATGCGCCGCATGCGTTTTTTTGCCGGATGGTTTCTGATGCCCAGAGACATCAGGGGAGTCCGGCAAAAAAAAAAAAAAAAAAAACGTTACATGCTGCGTTTTGTCCGGCCGCCGGAATGTACATTTCCCCCGCATCCGGACAAAATCGCATACGACGCATTGACATGCGGCGCCATCCGGCGCTAATACAAGTCAATGCAAAAAAAAAACGCAAGCGGCGCATCAGGTTTTCTGATGCGGCGCTGCGGCTAAATGCCGGGGGCGCCGTCAGGCGCACACCGGATGTGTGTAAGAGGCCTTAGAGACCTATAGGTAGGGTTTATTGCCTTACAGTCATGCTATAGGTATATTGCTGCTGCAACCTAAAAACAAAAGTCCTTTGCAGGTCTATTTTCTTTTCCCTATTAATACCGGAAGTTTTCAAGCGTATATTATATACCTCATTTAAAATGCCCCAGGCTTGCAGTAGGGGACTGGGGAGTGGACGTGTTGCTGCTGGTGCAAGCAGAGGTCGAGGTTGTGGGCCCAGACTTCTCAACACCCAAAAAAGGGTATATGGGTTCATGGTTTCTTCTTTTTGTTGTCCTCCTCCTGCACTATATCAACGGTGTCATCATGCAGCCCTCGCTCATAATTTTTAGAGGGTCATTAGGCTGCCCTCACTCATAATTTTTAGGGAGTATGTATGAGGTCTACCTCTATAATTTTCTTAGATATGTATACCACTCAGGGGTAAATGTTTTTTCTGCACTTGCACTTAGACTAGGAGTTCCATTACTTAAAAATGTCCCTCCATAAATTAAGCAGGATGTGTCTGACCATGTCACACACACCACATACCCAGATAAGGTAGTAAAATATTAAAACTATATTTACCGGTGGGTGTACTTTTATTTCCTCTACTATGTCGTCTACTGTAGCTACAGGCGACAAGGAAATATGATGAGAGATGGCCTCGCTATTAAGGGGTGAAGGAATGTGTTTGTTTTTTTTTCATTCTAATTTTGCCATATATAGAAGTCATTTTACATGAAAGAATGTTTCCTAACATTTTTTTCCTGTTAAATCCATTTTATGTTCGGTTTTGTATGTTTTATTGTCAGTCCATAAAATTGGACTAATACTCTGACAATATTGTTCCCAGCAGCGATCTGGGAGCCAGAGATGCATCCTGGTGTTGTCCCCATGTTGTTCCCCTTCCATTTGAGCACTGTTTGCATCCATTTCAGCAATTTTCCTGCCTCCCCAGCCCTCCTGTTAATGTCTTTCAGAAAAATGCTTGAGTTTCCCATTGACTTCCATTTCACTTAGTACTCGCGTCGAGCCCGGTCCTTGCTGCCAAAAAACATGCTCACAGCATGATGCTGCCACCACCATGTTTCACTGTGGGGATGGTGTTCTTAGGGTGAAGAGTTGTGTTTGTTTGGTGCCAGACACAGCGTTTACCTTGGTGGCTAAAAAGTTCAAGTTTGGTCTCATCTGATCACAGCACCTTCTTCCATACATTTGGGGAGTCTCCCATGTGTCTTTTGCCAAACAAAAAAATGAACCTTATAATTTTTGTGTGCAAGTAAAGGATTGGAGTGTACAACTTATTGTGGTCTTACCGACAGATAGTCCGTCTCTGCCTGGGAACTCTGCAGCTACTTCAGGGTTACCTTTGTCCTCTATGCTGCCTCTCTGATTAACACCATCCTCGCCTGAGCTGAGAGTTTTGGTGGGTGTCCCTGACTTGGCAGGTTTGTTGTGGTACCATGTTCTTTCCATTTGATGATAATGGATTTTATGGTGCTCCAGGGGATCATCAGTGATTGGGATTTTTTTTACAACCCAAACTTGACTTGTACTTCTCAACAACTTTATCCCGGACTTGTTTGGAGATCTCCTTGGTCTTCATGGTCTTGTGTGGTTAGTGATGCCTCTTGTTTAATGGTGTTGCAGCCTCTGTGGCCTGACAGATATGTTACACTTAGATTGCACACAGGTGGACTTCCTTTCAATAAGCATGTGACTTATGAAGGTAATTACTTGCACCAGAATTTTATTTAGAGTTTGAGGGCTTCATAGCAAAAGGGGTGAAAACATATGTACATGACAATTTTTAGTAATTTGATCCCATAAATTTAATTTTTGCCCATATTTTTCTCACTTCACTTCACCAACTTAGACTATTTAGTGCTGATGCAACACACACAAATCAGATTACAAAAATATTTAAACACAGGTAGTAATGTAATAAAATAGGTAAAAAGCCAAGGGAGTGAATACTTTTCAAGTTACTGTATTGCAACACACTGGTATTGCACTGAATCGAACAATGATTCAAACAATTGCAGATTCAAGTCCACTAAGAGATTAAAAGCATTAAGTAAAGAAATGTTTAATAAATATAAAATAAAAAAAATAAAAATTTGAATCCTCCCCGTTTTCTTGCCTTTAAATAAATATAAGCAAGCATAAGCATATTTGGTATCATCTGTAAAAGTAGGCTCTATTAAAATATAAAATTATTTAACCTATTCCTCAAACCTGTACAGAAAGAAACCAAACACCAAAAAATGTAGCTTTTCATGCACTACATCTTCAGAAAATAATATAACAAAAAGGTAATATGTACCTCAAATATAACAAAATCTATAGCATTCCAGCTTTATCCATTGTGTTTTATTCCTTATTGCAAAAAACAAGCCCTCACATGGCTATGCCACTGCAAAAATAAGAGTTATGGTTCTGGGAAAAAATGAAAACGTGAAAAATAAATGGTTGGATAGTATTAAATAATAGGTTGTTTTCTCAGTGGTGATTGTTCAGAGCAGAAATCTATAACTCCAAAACTAATCCCTTTGCTAATAGGTTTATTCATTATGTGCTGTTACTGGCACCTAAGATTCCTCAATCCAAAAAGTAGAAGATTCCTTACAAGAAGGTATATGATTCCTATTACCTCTTTTTTTCACAAAATAGGGAACTGAGATCCCGAGTAGACAGGATAACACCTAATTGTCAGACCCCGGCCTGAAATGCTGGGAAGACTAAACATTTCAGATGAATGTCATCCTTTGCTGGACATCCATACAATGCACAAAGACGTGAAGCCCAGCCCTTGGCTACAGACCGTAGAATATGATTGTCCTGTGGTCGGGAGAACTGGCAGTGATGGCCTCTGCCAACTCATTGACTGTCAAATGATATCCGCAGTACTATGATGAATAAGACCTGGGAAGTGGGATAGAAAAGCTGCAAGCCACACAAGATCCAAAACAAGCAGAGCATACTGACTGGAAATAGTGTTTTGCTTATATACTTGGCCCGAAAATGGCTGACCAAGTTAGAAAAGTATGCTCCACCTAAAACAAACAGCTACTTCAGTGCTAAATATAGACCCTCACCGAAAATGTATGATACAGTCCTGTGTTACTTAGTGGCAGTCCAGAATACACCACTAAGTGATACATGGAAATCCAATCCGACATTCACCTTATGCCAGCATACAGGATGTGCTGTGTTAAAGGGGATGCCCCTTATTGTTCTGAATGTTTGACCCCATTAAAATAAAAACACTTCTACTCGCCTCTCAATGCCAGCGCCATTCCAGTTGTGTCGGCACTTGCTTTCCTGGGACTCATGTCAGGTTGTTGCGTCACGTGAGCCCTGTGCCAACTAAGCGCTGGAGTCACTGTCCCTCTTTCAGACATAAATAATCAACAGGAAGTGAGCAGCCAGCAGCAACTCCCACCTCCTGTGGAATGATTATACGTCAAAGGAGAGGAAAGTGACTCCAGCACTGATTAGGCACAGGGCTCACGTGACGTAACAACGTCTGTTTAGCCTTTGCTGGTTTGAATTTATAGAGGGACACTATGTCATTCTTTTTCTGGCTTGCCCCATAAATTTACCAGGAAAGGCTAAGCAAACAGCTGTGAGCTGTTATTAATAGCCTGGTAACCTTTTGCGATATTTTACCAGATTGTTAACATCAGTCCCCTGCTGTGGGCTTTCCCTCTGCTGGTTACGAAAAGCCCATGACATTTTTTTATTTCTTAAGTGACAATAATGAGAGCTGTACTGCTTCTTCCTAGGCACCGGTACTGTGCACACGGACTGCACACAGACAGCAATTGGACACACGGATATCACATACATACATATGGATGGAGCACAGATTTCACCAGTACTGTTTTTTTTTTTTCTGTACAGGAATTACCAGGATGTGTGAAGGATGCCTTTAAAGATGTTTTTTATTTTTTCAAAATAAAGTTTTTGCATTGCCATATTTTGAGAGCTGTAATTTTTCCAGATTTCTGCCCATAGAGTCATGTGAGGACTTTTTTTTTGGCGGGACAAGTTGATGTTTTTATTGGTAGCATCTTTGAGCACATGACATTTTTTGATCGCTTTCTATTCTAATTTTAGGGAGGCAGAATGAACAAAAATCAGCAATTCAGGAATTGTTTTTTTTATGCCATATGATTTATGTGGTGTGGTAAAAGTGATGAGGCAGCTTTATTCTTCGGGTTACTACAATTACAGCGATACCACATTCACATATTTTTTATGTTTTGTCTCTTCTACACAATAAAAACAATTTTATAGAAAAAATATTGTTTTTGCATCGCTTTATTCTGAGAGCTATAACTTTTTTTTATTTTTCACTGATGGAGCTGTATGGCGGCTTGTTTGAAGGACGAGATGATGTTTTCAGCTATACAATTTTTTATTTATATTGGTCTTTTTGATCGCATTTTATTCCACTTTTTTCCAGCAGCCTGATGAACCATAGTTTTTTTTTTTACAGTGTTCACTGAAGGGGTTAACTAGTTGGACAGTTTTATAGGTCAGGTCGTTCCGGATGTGGCAATACCAAATGTGTGTACTTTTATTGTTTATTTTTGTTTTTACATCATGCATTGCAGTTTATGAGACCTGTGTGGTTACACAGGCAGGATCTGCTGTTACACCCTGCTTATGGCTCACCAGGAGGTCATTATTTGACATCAGGGTGCCATGACAACCATCGGCTCCCCATGATTTCATCACAGTGTGCCTATGGGGGTGAGAGAAGGAGCCCCCTCGCTCTCACAACCTTCCAAATTTTGCGATTGCTCTTGATCGCGGCATCTAGAATGCTTATGAGCCAGAGGCAGTGAGGGCACCATTCCTGGCTCTCACTGCATTAGCTTGGCTGTTAGCTGTGCCATGATCGTGTGGGAGGTGCTGATATTTCAGCACCTCTTGCACAATCTTGCTGTGATCGGTCAGTCAGCTTGACTAACCAATCACAGCGCTTTGAGTGCGGGGACCCTTACATGGGTCCCTGCACCTCTTTCCGTGCCACTCAGCTGTCAGTACGGAACTGTCACTGTGTGTTTACACGCACTGACAGTTTTAAACCATGACAGACATAGCACCTCATGACGTGGGAACTGACACCTTCTCATGACTTGCTATGTCCGTCATTCATCATAAAGGAGTTAAGCAGAAGGCATCGCTAACCAAACAGCACCATTAAGACCAAGGAGATCTCCAAACAAGTCAGGGACAAAGGCGTTTAGAGGTACAAGTCAGGGTTTGGTTATAAAACATATATCCCAATTTCTGTTGATCCCCTGGTGCACCATCAAATGGAAAGAAAATGTACCACAACAAACCTGCCAACAGCGGGCCGTCCACCAAAACTCTCAGCCAGGGCAAGGAGGGCATTAATCAGAGAGGCAGGACAAAGACCAATGGTGCTGTGGTCAGATGAGACCAAAATTGAACTTTTTTGCCACCAAGGTAAACACTATTTCTGGCACCAAGTTAATACAGCTCTCATCACCCCAAGAACACCATCCCCAGCATGAAACATGGTGGTGGCAGCATCATGCTGTATGTATGTTTTTCGGCAGCAGGGACAGGGGAAGGGGAGAGGAAGGTGGTGTGAAATACAGGAATATTCTTCAGAAAAACCTGTTTCAGTCTGTCAGTGTTTTGAGACTGAGATGGAGGATCACCTTCCAACAAGACAGTGACCCAAAGCATACTGCTAAAACAACACTCGAGTGGTTTAAGGGGAAATGTGTAAATGTTCTGGAGTGGCCTAGTCAAAGCCCAGAACTTAATCCATTTGAGAATCTGTGGTCAGACTTGAAGATTGCTGTTCACCAGAGGAAACCATCTAACTTGAAGGAGCTGGAGCAGTTTTGTCTTGAGGAATGGGCAAAAATCCTACTGGAAGATGTGAAAGCTCATAGAAACTTATCAAAGCAACTTGCAGCTGTAGTTGCTGGAAAAAGGAGGCTCTACAAAGTACTGACTTTGGGGGATGAATAGTTGTGCACACTGAATTTTCCAGTTATTTTATCTGATTTGTTGTTTGCTTCACAATAGAAAGAAAATCAAATGTTTTAAGTTGTAGGCATTTTCTTTACATGAACTGATACAAACCCTCAAAAAAACTGAAATTCCAGGTTGACATAGAAAAACAGAAAACAAGGCCAATAGGGTGAATACTTTCACAAACCACTGTATATATCTTGTACAAAAGTACCAACAAGAGTCTACACAGGAGTAGCAGGGGAAATAGTGGCCCCCTGTGGCCGGTGGTTAGCAAATGCGGGCAACTAGTGTTCTCAATGTCCGTGCGGTGCAATGCCATTCACATTGTTATTGAAACAGAACAGCACTGTAAATAGAATGTTAGTGTCATGCAAACAGCTGGTGGGTGATGGTCAGCAGCATATTACCCATCTGCTCACAGTTTTATCAATTTAATACCGAAACAAAAAATATTTATTGGGATGTTCCATTAGATGCTATTTTATAGAAGTATGCTCTACTGCAAGCCATGCAGTGAATGCCTCAGTAGTACTGAGCCACAATGACTGTCACTGGCTAAACGCATATGGCTTGGCTGTGTACATAAGACCTGAAGAAGAGGATGTCCACATGGAGCAGATCCACTGTAGATTTTCCATATGAATATTAGATAAGAAGTGACAACAAAATGGAAATTTAATCTACACGCCGTGGAAGAAGAAAGGAAGCGAAGTCCCAGAAAAGGGGACTGTAAAGTTTTTATTGTTATGATTATTATTATGGTATTTTTATTGTTTTTTTTTATTTTTTCTTATTTTACCCGAACTTAAGTTGCAAATCTACATAGAAAGTGGGATGTTCCTGTGGATAAGCTTCTCAAATGTCCCTTTAAGATGCTTCCACAACCCTATCCATTGACAGCATGAAATTAAAACAGCACACCTCAATACAAGTAACTGTTTTTATTCTAAAATGCTATTTTCATTTTTTATATTACTGTATACTGTGGCAAATGGAAAACAAATTTAGTCTGTATTCGAAAATCCTTTTTTTAGAAATGTTTTTAAAAGGAAAAAGTTAGGTAGGCTAAAAGTGTCTCTAGACGTCTACCCTCTCTTTGCTTTCACTGCCGACCTTATGCTTCCTCCCCTGTCCGGGAGCTGTGCTATGTGCAGTCCATGACCTGGAGCAGCTTTGCATGGTAAGACACAGCCATTACACAGTACACAGCAAGGACACATTTATAAGATTATTTCAGCACAGGAACATTTTTTAACACATCCAATTGAGGAGCTTGTTATTATTACAACCTCTTTACCCCCAAGGGTGGTTTGTATGTTAATGGCCGGGCCAATTTTTACAATTCGACCACTGTCCCTTTATGATGCAATAACTCTGGAACGCTTCCATGGATCCCAGTGATTCTGAGATTTTCTCGGGACATATTGTACTTCATGATAGTGGTAAAATTTATTTACTGTGACTTGCGTTTATTTGTGAAAAACAACAGAAATTTGGCAAAAATTTTGAAAACTTTGCAATTTTCCCACTTTGAATTTTCATGCTCTTAAATCAGAGAGATATGTCACACAATATACTTAGTAAGTAACATTTCCCACATGTCTACTTTACATCAACACAATTATGGAACCAACATTTTTTTTTGTTAGGAAGTTATAAGCGTTAAAAGTTGACCAGCAATTTCTGATTTTTACAACATCATTTTTTTTTTTTAGGGACCACATCACATTTGAAGTCACTTTGAAGGGTCTATATGATAGAAAATACCCAAAAGTGACACCATTCTAAAAACTGCACCCCTGAAGGTACTCAAAACCACATTCAAGAAGTTTATTAATCCTTCACGTGCTTCACAGGAATTTTTGGAATGTTTAAAAAAAAAAATGAACATTAAACTTCTTTCACAAAAAATTTACTTCGGATCCAATTTTTTTTGTTTTACTAAGGGTAACAGGAGAAATTGGACCCCAAAAGTTGTTGTACAATTTGTCATGAGTACGCTGATACCCCATATATGCAGATAAACCACTGTTTGGGTGCATGGCAGAGCTCAGAAGGGAAGAAGCGCCGTTTGACTTTTCAATGCAAAATTGGCTGGAATTGAGATAGGATGCCATGTCGAGTTTGGAGAGCCCCTGATGTGCCTAAATAGTGGAAACCCCCCAATTATAACTCCAACCCTAACCCCAACACACACCTCTAACCTTAATCCCAACCCTAACCATAACCCTAACCACAAACCTAACCCGAATTCCAACTTTAACCCTAAGGCCGGTGTCACACACAACCACAAAAAATCGGTCCGTTTTAGACGGTCGACAATCGGATCAAAATAAAAACATCACACATCCTTCTGGCATCCGATTTTCCTTCAAAGATGCGATTTAATCGCATGTGTGTGTACCTTGTAACATCCGATTTTCATCCGACTTGCGAGATTTTCTCGCAGGCTTGCAAAACTGACATATAATGGATCCAAAAGATAGTATTTAAATGCCAAAAGAAAGAATAGATATATACACATAGAACACATATATATATATGTATATGTCATTGTGACATATATATACATATATTTATAATTCTTACACTTCTACATACTGTTATAGCCGCTAATTCAATTGCCGGCTTCAGTGAAATCACAGAAGCCGACATGAAATGATACATTGTTTCCACACATTTAACCATGTAATTTCATGTATTTTTATATATGTTTGAAACATACAATTACATGAGTATATGTGTGCTAAATTTCAGACATGTAGGGGTTAATTAAAGGTGTAAATTCGTTGAAAAAAAATGCGTGGGCTCCCGCTGTATTTTCTCCACCAGACAGACAAAGCAAAGCGAGTGGGGGCAGATAATAATAGCCTAGGGAGGGTACATTTTTTTTGTGCCCCCCCTGGCTACTAACATCTGCCCCCAGACACCCCAGAAAGGGCAAATCTATAATTAGATTCGCCCTTTCTGGCACTTTGCCCGTCTATTCCCATTGCCCTGTAGCGGTGGCGAATGGGTTAATAAGGGGTTAAAATGACCTTGCAATTGAAAGGTCACTTTAAGCCAGGTTAATAATTGATAGCTGTCAATTAGACAACTATCAATTATTAATCCTATTGTATGAAAGAAAAATCAAACACACACAGTTTAATAAAAAATAAGTTTAATGAAATAATCACACAGTTTTTGACCATATTTTATTTTCCTGCTAAAACCATTTCCTGTAATAAAAATAAAATAAAAAAGCAAAATTATACTTACCAATCCGATGTACAGTCAGGTTCCATGGTGTAATCCATCAGAAAGGGTTAACAGGTTACAGGTCGCAGAGAGCTAATAATGCTGTCTCAGACCTGTATTCCCCTGAATGAATAAGTTCCTCTACCACAGAAAGTAGAGGAATAGATTCATGAATGGAGCTTAATTGATTTATTGCCAATTTAACTGTAGTGACCTGACCTAAAGGGAAAGTGGACACAATCAATTAAGCTTCATTCATGAAACACATCCTCTCCTGTCACCAGGAGAGGAACTTATTCATTCATGAGCTTTGAGCTGAGCATGCAGGATTACTTGCACTGCTTGGCTCAAAGCTAGTTTACCCTTTGTGAAGGATTACAGCGTGGGACGTGACAGATCGGCGGAATAGGTAAGAATAATGTTGTTTTATTTCTTTTTCTTTATTTTAGGAGATCAATGGCTTCGCACGGATTAAGTGTAAAATAAAATATGGTCAAAAAAATGTGTTTTTATTTCATTAAAATTATTTATTCTTAAAGTGTGTGTGTTTTTTTATTTACTTCAATAGGATTAATAATTGATAGTTGTCTAATTGACAGCTATCAATCATTAACCTGCCTTAAGGTCACCTTTCAATTGCAAGGTGACAGTAAGGTGAGATTAACCCATTCGCCACCGCTACAGGGCAATGGGAATAGACGGGCAAAGTGCCAGAAAGGGCGAATCTAATTATAGATTTGCCCTTTCTGGGGTGTCTGGGGGCAGATGTTAGTAGCCAGGGGGGGCACAAAAAAATGCACCCTCCCTGGGCTATTATTATCTGCCCCCACTCGCTTTGCTTTGTCTGTCTGGTGGAGAAAATACAGCGGGAGCCCACGCATTTTTTTTCAACGAAATTACACCTTTAATTAACCCCTACATGTCTGAAAATTTGCACAAATACACTCATGTAATTGTATGTTTCAAACATATATAAAAATACATGAAATTACATGGTTAAATGTGTGGAAACAATGTATCATTTCATGTCGGCTTCTGTGATTTCACAAAACCCGGCAATTGAATTAGCGGCTATTACAGTATGTAGAAGTCTAGGAACTATAAATATATGTATATATACATGTCACAATGACATGTATATATATATATATGTGTTCTATGTGTATATATCTATTCTTTCTAGTCTTTATTAAAGCTGTCAGTGTGATTTTACAGTATAGCCGGGGATGAATTGCCGGCTTTTCTAAAGGACACCGATGCGATTTCATCGCAAGTCACACATGCGGTCCGTTTGTAATCAGATTTTTCATCGCTCCCATAGACTTGCATTGGCGATTGTCGACCGACAATCGGTGACAATCGCAGCATGCTGCGATTGCAGACGGACGTTGAAAACGGACCACAAAAAATCTGATACTGGGAGCTGCTCCATAGATTAACATACGGCAGACTGCAATGCGATTTTTCATCGCATTGCAATCGTCCGATTTTGTCGCCAGTGTGACGCCGGCCTAACTGTAATCCTAACTTTAGCCCCAACCCCAACCCTAATGGTAAAATGGAAATAAATACATTTTTTTTACTTTATTATTTTTCCCTAACTAAGGGGGTGATAAAAGGGGGGTTTGATTTACTATTTATAGCGGGCTTTTATGTTTGGTATCTGTCACACACTAAAAGTTGCTTTTTATTGCAAAAAAATAGTTTTGCATATCCACATTTTGAGAGCTATAATTTTTTCATAGAGTCATGTGAGGTCTTGTTTTTTGTGGGACGAGATGACGTTTTTATTGGTACCATTTTCGGGCACATGACATTCTTTGATCGCTTTTAATTCTGATTTTTGGGAGGCAGAATGAATAAAAACCAGCAATTCATGAATTTCTTTTGGGGGGGGGCGTTTACACTGTTCTACGTGTGGTACAATTGATAAAGCAGTTTTATTCTTCGGGTCAGTACGATGACAGCGATACCTCATTTATATAATTTTTTTATGTTTTGGCGCTTTTATACAATAAAAACTATTTTATATGAAAAAATTATTTTTGCATAGTTTTATTCTGACAGCTATAACTTTTTTATTTTTTCGCTTATGACGCTGTATGGCAGCTCGTTTTTGGCGGGATAAGATGACGTTTTCAGCGGTATCACGTTTATTTATATTAGTCTTTTTGATCGCGTGTTATTCCACTTTTTGTTCGGCAGTAAAATGATAAAGCATTGTTTTTTTGCCTTTTTTTTTTAATGGTGTTCACTAAAGTGGTTAACTAGTGGGACAGTTTTATAGGACGGGTCGTTTCGGATGCGGCGATACTAAATATGTGTACTTTTATTGTTTAGATTTTTTTTAATGCAAATATTTATTTATTGATGGAATAAATATTGATTTTCACTCATTTTGTGCAGGCTGATCGCTTCTATAGCATGCAGATCTGCATGCTATAGAAGCTGTCATCGCTTCATGCATTTTACACTGACCTGAAAGCCTTCCTGATCATGCACTGCGCATGACAGGAAGTCTCTCGAGTCTGGAGCCCCGGATGTCGTCATGACGACATCGGGTCTCCATAGCAGCGATCTGGACCCCGGATCACGCTGCAGGGTCTCCGATGCAAAGGCATGTTTGATCGCAGTGTTCCCAGAGTTAAAATGCCGGGAGCTGTCCGTGACCACTCCTGGCACTTAGTGCCGTGTGTCAGCTGTGAGAATCAGCTGACATCAGGCGGTGATCAGCCGCACTCACCCCGTGAGCGCGGCTGATCGCCCTTGACGTACTATCCCGTCCATGGGCATTAGGACCCAGGGCACATGGACAGGATAGTATGTCCAATGTTAGAAAGGGGTTAAAGGCTTTTCCAATATTGTTATAGTTAAATATTGCTGACTTATCTAAAGGATAAGATTGGTGGGGTACTGACACCCGACACCCCCTAGACCAGCTGTGATCAGCTCTGGCTGTGTACAGAGTAAAATATCACAGCTCTGTCCCATGTCCAGGGGCCGCCAATGAGTTCTGCAGATCAGCTACTATTATTTTCAATAGGAGGAGATGTGCAGTACTGGGCAGCAGCCATTAAACAATGTATGGAGCTACAGTGTTCTTCTCCATATACTCCATACATCTGGTTGGGGTGATAACCTCTTATCAGTGGGAGTGCTGAGTGTTGGACTCCCACCAATGTTTAATTGATGACTGTCCTGAGGATAAGTCATCAGTATTAAAGTACTGGAAACCCATTCAAGAGAAACCCCAGAAACACTGAGGCTCTCTGAACACTGCAGAACGAGACTTTTTAGGCTATGGTTCCACGGTCCGGAACCATAGCGCTTTTGACGGAGCGGAAATTCCGCTCCGTCTAAGCCCCGCCCCCTTTCTGACGCGCGATCTTTCCGGAGGTGTTCAGGACACCTCCGGAACACCTCCGGAAAGAACGCAGGGCTACATAGCCCTGTGTAATATTCTGTTGCGGCGACGCACCGTCGCCGCAATACGCGAGGACATGCTGCGGTCTAAAAAGACGCGCCGCATGTCCGTTTACGCAGGTTTGCCACCTGCGTATTGTTACGCATAGTGGAGACGGGATTTCTTGAAATCCCCTCCACTATGCTGTAACATCTGGACGCTGCGTGTTTGGCGCTGCACCAGCGCACAGCGCCAAACACGCAGCGTTTCCTGACCGTGGAAACTCACCCTTAGATGAAAACCCTGCCCTTGGTGGTGCAGTAGAGGAAGCAGAACTAACCACTTGACTTCTATACTTTGCAATGACTTCTTTCCATCTTTATTTAGCATTACAGTAAATTTGCCCGGGAAGCCTTGTGCATGGCAACAGACTTTATGGATGTGTTTGTCTTGTATGTGCATACAATGATTGAGGATCGTCAAACATTTGTGGCTGTTACAGAAGAGATTACTGCAGTGTAAGTTATTTGAAACCTCACAGCCTCTTTTCAAAGGCATTGAGATATTTTATTTTTTAATCTGTTTTTAATTTTGACACATATCCGTTTCTCATTTGGCATCCTGCTGAGTAAACCAGAACCATCTGACCATCTGCTGCCCCTAACATGGGGTGGTGTATGCGACATTTACAGACTCATCTCCTGCCCTACGCAGACGGTTATGCTTATAGTAATGCTTCTGCTAATGGCCCTCATATTGTTATCGTTACATCCAAGCAGAGAAGGCGGCCTAATTCAAACAATCAGTATGTCTACAGGGAGGCGCAGGTCAGGCTCATACTACACTCCAAAGACGAGTTTACTTTGGAAGGTTCAGAAGCATAACAAGCCTTTATTGGCTGTAAAACTGCTGGAAAACCCAGAACTTTTGGAGTCATTCATTATTATGGAAAGATGTATCTTTTTATTCAGTTTTATGGCAAGAATTTGATTTGGCCATTCCAAAACTTGAACTTTATTCTTCTTTAGCCTTTATTTTATAGTTTGACTTGTGTGCTTTGGGTCGTTATTTTGCTGCATAACCCATATTCTCTTGAGATTTATCTGATGTCCTGACATTTTGCTTTAGAATTTGCTGGTATAATTAAGAAGTAATTGTTCTTTAAGTGATGGCAAGCCACCCTGGCCAGATGCAGAAAAACTGACCCAAACCATTAGACTGTTACCATTGTGTTTTATAGATGGTATGAGTTGGTATGAGAGAAGTGTTTTTTTATTGAAATCCTGACATGTACACAATTGTTGATTATTGTCCTTCTGATGGTGAGCTCATGAACATTAATGTGAGAGAGGGCTTTAGTTGCTTAAAATTTACATTGGATTCATTTGTGACCTTGCTGCAGACTATTATACACCTTGTTGTTGGAGTGTTCTTTATTGGTCAACTAGTCCTGAGGATGATAATAATGGTCTTAAATTTCCAAAATTTGTTCACGATCTATCTGACTGTGGATTGGTGAAGTCCAAACCCTTTAGAGATGGTTTGTGCCATGATATACTTCCACAAATGCACTGTGAAAATCAGACTTTTATAGATTCCTAATCTTTAAATAATAATACAGGTCGCCTACTCACGCTTGATTGTCTGTCATCCCATTGCCCGAAAACACCAGACTCAAACTTTACATTGCCCGAAAACACCAGACTCAAACTTTACCTTCAAACGATCTGTTAATCCTAAAAGTTCATATACTTTTGCCACTCAGAAATGTGATATTGGATCATTTTACTCAATAAGATAAATTACAAAGTCTAATATTTTTCATTAATTTTTTTTATCTAACATATTTTTTTTAACTAAGACGCGCTTTTTTCAACTCAAATTTTGGAGGAAAATTGGGGTGTGTCTTATTGTCCAAATTTACATGACTCGCTGTGGTGGGGGGGGCAGTGGCAGAGATGGATCGGGGTCTCAGGAGTCAGGAGCAGGGTCGCTGCTGCGGAAGGCCAGCGATCTTGATTGTCTGCTATTAAAGAAAATTAGTATTCACTGCTCCCCACGCCCATAATCTCGGCACTGAGGTCAGTGATAGTAAATGACTGTGACATTTTTTACAATCGCTGACACCGGCATTGAGAGGTGGGCATGATTATAGTGGTGGGGAGCAGTGGACATATATACAGGTCCTTCTCAAAAAATTAGCATATAGTGCTAAATTTCATTATTTTCCATAATGTAATGATTAAAATTAAACTTTCATATATTTTAGATTCATTACACACCAACTGAAATTTTTCAGGTCTTTTATTGTTTTAATACTGATGATTTTGGCATACAGCTCATGAAAACCCAAAAATCCTGTCTCAAAAATTAGCATATCAAGAAAAGGTTCTCTAAACGAGCTATTACCCTAATCTTCTGAATCAACTAATTAACTCTAAACACATGCAAAAGATTCCTGAGGCTTTTAAAAACTCCCTGCCTGGTTCATTACTCAAAACCGCCATCATGGGTAAGACTGCCGACCTGACTGATGTCCAGAAGGCCATCATTGACACCCTCAAGCAAGAGGGTAACCCAGAAAGAAATTTCTGAACAATTAGGCTGTTCCCAGAGTGCTGTATCAAGGCACCTCAATGGGAAGTCTGTTGGAAGGAAACAATGTGGCAGAAAACGCTGTACAACGAGAAGAGGTGACTGGACCCTGAGGAAGATTGTGGAGAAGGACCGATTCCAGACCTTGGGAGACCTGCGGAAGCAGTGGACTAAGTCTGGAGTAGAAACATCCAGAGCCACCGTGCACAAGCGTGTGCAGGAAATGGGCTACAGGTGCCGCATTCCTCAGGTAAAGCCACTTTTGAACCAGAAACAGAGAAGCAGCACTGGGCTACAGAGAAGCAGCACTGGACTGTTGCTAAGTGGTCCCAAGTACTTTTTTCTGATGAAAGCAAATTTTGCATGTCATTCGGAAATCAAGGTGCCAGAGTCTGGAGGAAGACTGGGGAGAAGGAAATGCCAAAATGCCTGAAGTCCAGTGTCAAGTACCCACAGTCAGTGATGGTGTGGGGTGCCATGTCAGCTGCTGGTGTTGGTCAACTGTGTTTCATCAAGGGCAGGGTCAATGCAGCTAGCTATCAGGAGATTTTGGAGCACTTCATGCTTCCATCGGCTGAAATGCTTTATGGAGATGAAGATTTCATTTTTCAGCACGACCTGGCACCTGCTCACAGTGCCAAAACCACTGGTAAATGGTTTACTGACCATGGTATTACTGTGCTCAATTGGCCTGCCAACTCTCCTGACCTGAACCCCATAGAGAATCTGTGGGATATTGTGAAGAGAAAGTTGAGAGACGCAAGACCCAACACTCTGGATGAGCTTAAGGCCGCTATCGAAGCATCCTGGGCCTCCATAACACCTCAGCAGTGCCACAGGCTGATTGCCTCCATGCCACACCACATTGAAGCAGTCATTTCTGCAAAAGGATTCCCGACAAAGTATTGAGTGCATAACTGAACATTATTATTTGATGTTTTTTTTTTTATTTTGTTTTAAACACTTTTATTTTATTGGACGGATGAAATATGCTAATTTTTTGAGACAGGATTTTTGGGTTTTCATGAGCTGTATGCCAAAATCATCAGTATTAAAACAATAAAAGACCTGAAAAATTTCAGTTGGTGTGTAATGAATCTAAAATATATGAAAGTTTAATTTTAATCATTACATTATGGAAAATAATGAAATTTAGCACTATATGCTAATTTTTTGAGAAGGACCTGTACTAGGATGGGCCCATGATGTGGAGATATACACCAGGATGAAGGACATTTATACCCGAATGAGCCCATGAGGGGCGACATATACTGTATGCCAGGGTGGGCCCATGATGGGTGACATATATACCAGGAAGAAGCCCAAGATGGGGGACATATACTAGGATGAGAGACATACAGCTCTGGCAAAAATTAAGAGACTACTACATCAAATCCCTGTCATGGCCAGCCCAATCTCCACATATGGGTGACATATATACCAGGAAGGAGCCCAAGATGGGGGACATATACTAGGATGAGAGACATACAGCTTGGGCAAAAATTAAGAGACTACTACATCAAATCTCTGTCGTGGCCAGCCCAATCTCCAGACCTGAACCCCATTGAAAACCTCTGGAATGTAATCAAGAGGAAGATGGATAGTCACAAGCCATCAAACAAAGAAGAACTGCTTAAATTTTTGTACCAGTAGTGGCATAAAGTCACCCAAAAGCAGTGTGAAAGACTGGTGGAAAGCATGCCAAGACGCATGAAAGCTGTGATTAAAAATCATGGTTATTCCACAAAATATTGATTTCTGAACTCTTCCTGAGTTAAAACATTAGTATTGTTGTTTCTAAATGATTATGAACTTGTTTTCTTAGCATTATTTGAGGTCTGCAAGTACTGCATTTTTTTGTTATTTTGACCATTTCTCATTTCCTGAAAATAAATACAAAACTTATTGCTTGGAAATTCGGAGACATGTTGTCAGTAGTTTATAGAATAAAAGAGCAATTTACATTTTACTCAAAAAATACCTATAAAGAGAAAAAACAGCCAAACTGAACATTTTGCAGTGGTCTCCTAATTTTTGCCAGCACTGTATATACCAGATTTCCCCAACACAGTGCATCATGACCACATTTTTTGCTTCAAAATTTTTCCCCTATTTTCCTTCTCTGGTCCGGTGTGTCTTGAAGTCCAAAAAATACAGTACTTTTAGAACCTGTGTGAATATCTGATGTAGTTTTTAGGTTAAATTTCTGCAGAAGTATGGAAAATTCTGAAGGATTCACAAACTTTAAAGCACCAGTGTACTCTAAATAATTCCCAACACAATATATAATTTATATCTATTGTTTAAGTAGCTCTTTATTCATTATCAGCTTTGACTATGTAACATCCATAATGACAAATTTAGTTAGTCAATAGTTATTGTGAGGTCGGGACCTCCACTATCTTAGATAGGGCCTATACCAGCCTCCATTTTGTCAGTTCACAGAGCCACAGACTGCTACCTACACAGGGCCTGTTAGCATATCCAGTACAACCGGTTTTGATGTCCACTATGAATCAAAAGGGCTTTAATATGCTAATTGGTTTAGGCCAGTGTCTGAATGGGATGTTCATTGGTATGTTGAATGGCTCGGACTCAGGCCAGTGTTTCCTGCTCCATATGAATTGCAGGCCAGTTAATATGCGTGCTTCAAAGCAAAGGGGAAGTGTTGTGAGTGGGTTTGGGATGAGTTCTGAGCAGAGGCTCCCTCTGGTGGTTACAAGCGGTGCTGGTCTGTCCAGTGAAGATTGTGAAGATTGTGAGGATTGGGAATCAGGTGTTACTGACTGGTCTTATATAAGGGAGTCACCTTCCCATCAGGGTTGCCGGTGATCAATTGTTCTGGTCTCTATCCTTGATTCCTGTTTCCCTTGTAGCCTGCTGTGTCGTGTCTGCATCTCCTGCTAACAGATAAGACATTTTCTTCTTTTTGTTTTTGTGCTTGATTTTTGCATTTTGTCCTGCACTTCTGTGGGGGCCTTCAGGGTCCCCTCCGGGGGCTTTTGCCCTCTCAGTTTAGTTCAGCCACTTATGTTTGTACTTTTGCTTTTTCCAGTTTTTTCAGTGGCTGCTGTTTTGATTTTGTTACACCAGAAAACTAATTTAGGTGGTAGAGGTCGTGTGATCTCAGGTGATTTTGAAATTAGTAGAGTTGGTGCTTTTCAGGGTTTTCTGGGATTGCAGTAAGTACCCTTCCTATCCTTTTCTATTTAGTTAGTTTGGGCCCCAACGTTTGCTCATACTATTTTCTGTCTGTGTCAGTATTTCTTCTTGTCTAACCGCCATTACATGTTTGGGGGCTTTCTATTATCTTTGGGGTTCTGCTCCGGGGCAGATAGCTTTCCTATATCTATCTTTAGGTGTAGTTAGTTTCTCAGGCTGTGACGAGGCGTCTAGGACCAACGTAGGAACGCTCCACGGCTGCCTCTAGTTGTTGTGGTTAGTCAGGGTACTGCAATCTCATAGATTCCAACTGCGCTGGTGTATTGCCTTTTTTGCCTGCACTCCTCAGCTACCGAAACATAACAGTATCACCGGCCCAAAAATGTAAATTGTATGGTACTCACAGAAGGGAAAAAATTTGTGAAAGAAAAAACGGTTGTCAGAGTTGTCAGAGATATTTTTCTGTTTGTTGCATTTTTTTTTTTTTCCCCTCTGTATCTCTGGGTGCTGGGGAGGATTTTTTCTCTCAATGGAGCTTGCACAGTTGTCTGGCCGTGTGGATCAGCTTGCCACTGAGGTTCGGAGTATTGCTATCTATCTTGCTAGGTTGCCTGTTGTGGAACCTAGGATTCCCATGCCAGATTTGTTTTTAGGGGATCGAGCTAAGTTTCAGAATTTCAAAAATAATTGTAAATTGTTTTTTGCCTTAAAATCTAAGTCCTCAGGGAACGCAGCGCAGCAGGTTCAAATTGTCATCTCTCTCCTGCGCGGCGATCCTCAGGATTGGGCTTTTTCCCTGACACCTGGGGATCCTGTTTTGAGTGATGTTGATGCATTTTTTCAGGCTTTGGGGTTATTGTACGATGAGCCTAATGTCACTGATCAAGCTGAAAAAGCCTTGTTGGCATTAAATCAGGGGCTTGATGACGCTGAGTTATACTGTCAGAGATTCCGTAGGTGGGCAGTCCTGACCAAGTGGAATGACGACGCTTTGGCGGCCCTTTTTCGGAAGGGTCTGTCAGATAATGTAAAGGATGTCATGGTGGGATTCCCTGTCCCCTCTGGTCTCAATGATTCTATGTCATTAGCGATTCAAATTGACAGACGTTTGCGTGAGCGGAGAAGTATGCGTGGAATAGTGTTGCCTTGTGAACCTGCTTCTGAATCCATGCAGTGTGATAGAGTGGTGTCTGGGGCACAGCGTCATGAGTTTCGAAAGCGCAATGGGTTATGTTTCTACTGTGGTGATGCCTCTCATGCTATTTCAGTCTGCCCTAAGCGGGGAAGACGTTTTGCACGCTCAGTTGTCTTGGGTAGTGTTCAGACTAAGTTTTTATTAACTGTCACTCTGATATGCTCTCTGTCCTCATTTTCTGCTCAGGCTTTCGTTGATTTTGGAGCAGCTATTAACCTGATGGATTATGATTTTGCTAAACGTTGTGGGTTTCCCTTGATACCCCTACAGAAGTCTATTCCCCTACTGGGGATCGATTCTACCCCTTTGGCTGAGAATAAACCTCAGTTCTCTACTCAGGTGATAATGAGAGTTGAACCTGATCATCAAGAGTGCTGCAAATTTTTGGTTCTGTATAATCTGCATGATATTATCGTACTGGGTTTCCCTTGGTTACAGTCTCATAATCCTGTTTTGGATTGGAAATCTGTGTCTGTAACCAGTTGGGCTGCCAATGTGTTAATACCAACACTCCTGTTTTTTCTGCCTCCCCCCAGGCTCAGGATGTTCCTGACTTTTTGATTGATTTTTCTGATGTATTTAGCGAAAGTAAATCTGCATCCTTGCCTCCCCATAGGAGCTATGACTGCGCTATTGAATTAGTGCCTGGTAGTAAATTCCCTAAAGGTCGCCTTTTTAACTTGTCTGTACCTGAACATGACGCTATGCGGTCTTATATCAAGGAGTCATTGGAGAAGGGTCATATCAGACCATCCTCTTCACCCTTAGGTGCCGGTTTTTTCTTTGTGGCCAAAAAGGATGGTTCATTAAGGCCGTGTATTGATTATCGTCTTTTGAACAATATTACTGTGAAATATCAATACCCGTTACCCTTGATTTCTGACCTGTTTTCCAGGGTGAAAAACGCTACTTGGTTTACCAAGCTTGACCTCAGGGGGGCATATAACCTTATTCGCATTAAGCACGGGGATGAATGGAAGACGGCATTCAATACCCCTGAAGGGCATTTTGAGTACCTTGTGATGCCCTTTGGGCTCACTAATGCTCCTTCTGTCTTTCAGTCCTTCATGAATGACATTTTCAGGGATTTTGTGGATAAATTTCTGATTGT
Source organism: Oophaga sylvatica (assembly GCA_033576555.1). Taxonomy (NCBI): domain Eukaryota; kingdom Metazoa; phylum Chordata; class Amphibia; order Anura; family Dendrobatidae; genus Oophaga; species Oophaga sylvatica. Next base: position 224,609,068 of record JARQOD010000001.1, read on the forward strand.
TTATTTGGATGATATCTTGATTTTTTCTAATGACTGGGACTCTCATGTGAAACATGTTCGAACTGTATTCCAGATTTTGAGAGAGAATGCTCTGTATGTGAAGGGATCAAAGTGTCTTTTTGGCGTACAGAGGATCTCATTTCTGGGATTCATTTTGTCCCCATCTGTTATTGAAATGGACCCGGTCAAGGTTCAGGCCATCTGTGATTGGGTCCAACCTACTTCATTAAAGGCTCTTCAAAGATTTTTGGGTTTTGCCAATTTTTATCGTAAATTTATTGGTAATTTCTCGGTTATTGTTAAACCATTAACTGATTTGACCAAAAAGGGTTCTGATGTGGTGAATTGGTCTCCTGAGGCAGTCTCTGCATTTCAGGAACTTAAGCAGAGATTCACTTCTGCTCCTGTTCTACGGCAGCCTGATGTTTCTCTGCCATTTCAGGTGGAGGTTGATGCCTCTGAAATTGGGGCAGGTGCCGTTTTGTCCCAAAAAGATCCAGAGACCTCTAAAAGTAACCCTTGTGCCTTTTTCTCTCGAAAATTTTCTCCTACTGAACGTAATTATGACGTGGGTAATCGGGAGTTATTGGCCATGAAGTGGGCTTTTGAAGAGTGGAGACATTGGCTGGAGGGAGCCAAACATCAGGTGGTGGTCCTTACTGACCATAAGAATCTAGTTTATCTGGAATCTGCCAAGCGACTCAATCCTAGACAGGCCAGGTGGGCCTTGTTTTTCACACGTTTTAATTTTGTGGTTTCCTTTCTTCCTGGCACTAAGAATGTTAAGGCGGATGCCCTCTCGAGGAGCTTCCTTGCGGACTCTCCTGAGTTATCTCATCCTTCTGTTATTTTGAAAGAGGGTGTAGTTCTTTCCGCCATCTCACCTAATTTGAGACTTGCTCTGGAGGGGTGTCAGGAGGATAGGCCCGAGCGCTGCCCTGTTGGAAAATTGTTTGTCCCGGACCAGTGGAAAAAGAGTGTGATGTCTGAGATTCATTGTTCCGCGTTGGCTGGGCATCCGGAATTTTTGGTACCAGAGACTTGGTTAGTCGGTCCTTTTGGTGGCCTACCTTGTCTCGTGATGTCAGGGAATTTGTGTAGTCCTGCGGGACTTGCTCTCGCTCCAAGCCTTGCTCTCGCTCTAGTGGTTTGTTGATGCCATTGCCTGTGCCCAAGAGACCATGGACCCATATCTCTATGGATTTCATTTCCGACCTTCCTGTTTCTCAGAGAATGACCGCCATCTGGGTGATTTGTGATAGGTTTTCCAAGATGATACATCTTGTGCCATTACCTAAGTTGCCTTCCTCCTCTGAATTGGTGCCGTTGTTCCTTCAGCACGTGGTTCGTTTACATGGCATTCCTGAGAACATAGTGTCTGACAGAGGAGTCCAGTTTGTTTCCAGATTTTGGAGGACTTTTTGTTCTAAACTGGTGTTCAATTGTCTTTCTCCTCGGCATTTCATCCTCAGACCAATGGTCAAACTGAGAGAACAAACCAGACATTGGAGACTTATCTAAGATGCTTTGTGTCTGCTGATCAGGATGACTGGGTCTCTTTTTTGCCTTTGGCTGAGTTTGCTCTTAATAATAGGGCTAGCTCTGCCACTTTGATGTCTCCGTTTTTCTGTAATTCTGGGTTTCACCCTCGATTTTCTTCAGGACAGACGGAGGCTTCTGTCTGTCCAGGTGTTGACTCTGTTGTGGAGAGTATGCAACAGATTTGGGACCAGGTAGTGGAGAGGTTGTCCCTCTCTCAGGAGAGGGCCCAGCGGTTTGCTAACCGGCATAGGACTGATGGTCCTCGGTTTAAAGTAGGGGACTTGATCTGGTTGTCCTCAAAAAATATTCCTATGAGAGTAGCATCTCCTAAATTTAAGCCTAGGTTCATTGGATCTTATAAGATCATGGAGATTCTTAATCCTGTTTCTTTTCGTTTGCTTCTTCCAGGGACATTTAAGATCCATAACGTGTTCCACAAGTCCTTGTTGAAGAGGTTTGTTGAGCCAGTGGTTCCTGCTGCTGTGCCTCCTGACCCTGTTTTGGTTGAGGGCAATCTGGAGTATGTGGTTGAGAAAATATTAGATTCTCGTTTTTCTAGATGGAAACTCCAGTATTTGGTTAAGTGGAGAGGTTATGGTCAGGAGGACAATTCTTGGGTGTTTGCTTCGGACATCCATGCTGGGAGACTCATCCGTGCGTACCATAGAGCTCATCCTGGCCGACCTGGTTGCTCAAATGAGGGTTCGGTGACCCCTCCTCAAGGGGGGGGGGTACTGTTGTGAGTGGGCTTGGGATGAGTTCTGAGCAGAGGCTCCCTCTGGTGGTTACAAGCGGTGCTGGTCTGTCCAGTGAAGATTGTGAGGATTGGGAATCAGGTGTTACTGACTGGTCTTATATAAGGGAGTCACCTTCCCATCAGGGTTGCCGGTGATCAATTGTTCTGGTCTCTATCCTTGATTCCTGTTTCCCTTGTAGCCTGCTGTGTTGTGTCTGCATCTCCTGCTAACAGATAAGACATTTTCTTCTTTTTGTTTTTGTGCTTGATTTTTGCATTTTGTCCTGCACTTCTGTGGGGGCCTTCAGGGTCCCCTCCGGGGGCTTTTGCCCTCTCAGTGTAGTTCAGCCACTTATGTTTGTACTTTTGCTTTTTCCAGTTTTTTCAGTGGCTGCTGTTTTGATTTTGTTACACCAGAGAACTAATTTAGGTGGTAGAGGTCGTGTGATCTCAGGTGTTTTTGAAATTAGTAGAGTTGGTGCTTTTCAGGGTTTTCTGGGATTGCAGTAAGTACCCTTCCTATCCTTGTCAGTAGTTTATAGAATAAAAGAGCAATTTACATTTACTCAAAAATACCTATAAAGAAAAAACAGCCAAACTGAACATTTTGCAGTGTCTCCTAATTTTTGCCAGCACTGTATATACCAGATTTCCCCAACACAGTGCATCATGACCACATTTTTTGCTTCAAAATTTTTCCCCTATTTTCTTCTCTGGTCGGTGTGTCTTGAAGTCCAAAAAATACAGTACTTTAGAACCTGTGTGAATATCTGATGTAGTTTTTAGGTTAAATTTCTGCAGAAGTATGGAAAATTCTGAAGGATTCACAAACTTTAAAGCACCAGTGTACTCTAAATAATTCCCAACACAATATATAATTTATATCTATTGTTTAAGTAGCTCTTTATTCATTATCAGCTTTGACTATGTAACATCCATAATGACAAATTTAGTTAGTCAATAGTTATTGTGAGGTCGGGACCTCCACCATCTTAGATAGGGCCTATACCAGCCTCCATTTTGTCAGTTCACAGAGCCACAGACTGCTACCTACACAGGGCCTGTTAGCATATCCAGTACAACCGGTTTTGATGTCCACTATGAATCAAAAGGGCTTTAATATGCTAATTGGTTTAGGCCAGTGTCTGAATGGGATGTTCATTGGTATGTTGAATGGCTCGGACTCAGGCCAGTGTTTCCTGCTCCATATGAATTGCAGGCCAGTTAATATGCGTGCTTTCAAAGCAAAGGGGAAGTGTTGTGAGTGGGTTTGGGATGAGTTCTGAGCAAGCTCCTCTGGTGGTTACAAGCGGTGCTGGTCTGTCCAGTGAAGATTGTGAAGATTGTGAGGATTGGGAATCAGGTGTTACTGACTGGTCTTATATAAGGGAGTCACCTTCCCATCAGGGTTGCCGGTGATCAATTGTTCTGGTCTCTATCCTTGATTCCTGTTTCCCTTGTAGCCTGCTGTGTTGTGTCTGCATCTCCTGCTAACAGATAAGACATTTTCTTCTTTTTGTTTTTGTGCTTGATTTTTGCATTTTGTCCTGCACTTCTGTGGGGGCCTTCAGGGTCCCCTCCGGGGGCTTTTGCCCTCTCAGTTTAGTTCAGCCACTTATGTTTGTACTTTTGCTTTTTCCAGTTTTTTCAGTGGCTGCTGTTTTGATTTTGTTACACCAGAGAACTAATTTAGGTGGTAGAGGTCGTGTGATCTCAGGTGTTTTTGAAATTAGTAGAGTTGGTGCTTTTCAGGGTTTTCTGGGATTGCAGTAAGTACCCTTCCTATCCTTTTCTATTTAGTTAGTTTGGGCCCCAACGTTTGCTCATACTATTTTCTGTCTGTGTCAGTATTTCTTCTTGTCTAACCGCCATTACATGTTTGGGGGCTTTCTATTATCTTTGGGGTTCTGCTCCGGGGCAGATAGCTTTCCTATATCTATCTTTAGGTGTAGTTAGTTTCTCAGGCTGTGACGAGGCGTCTAGGACCAACGTAGGAACGCTCCACGGCTGCCTCTAGTTGTTGTGGTTAGTCAGGGTACTGCAATCTCATAGATTCCAACTGCTCTGGTGTATTGCCTTTTTTGCCTGCACTCTTCAGCTACCGAAACATAACAGGGAAGGGCCTAGCAGGTTTAAGAACTGTAGCCATGAACAGGCTGCTTGCAATCCATTTTCACACAGCAGCAAGAAGCACAAGGGACAGACCTGCCAAGAGAGCAGCGGCACACGTTTTGGGGGGCTGTCCAGCAACTAAGACTTTCACCTGGGGATCGCAGAGCTCCCTGCCTCCCCATGACCATACAACCCGGTAATATTGATCTATAGCTTATACCTTTAAGCCTTGTACATTATCGTTGTATTTTTTCTCTGACCGCAAATCCATTGTAATTACGTTGTATAGCTTTACTGTATATTTCTGTAATTATCTAGTGCGCCCTTAAGGCAATTAAACCATAAAATTAATCTTGGGCTGATGCTTTTACTCTGATTACGAATCTTAGAATACCCAGTGGGTAACAGGACACCCTCCCCGGCGGCCATTTGCTCTAGGTGCAGTTCCCTTACTGACCTGAGAGACAAAGGGGGCGCCGGAGAGCTGTACCTGTGGAGTTACGTCCCATTGGTGACGTGGGAGGAAAGGGGATCGTCCTTCACATTTGGTAGCGGCGGTGGGATCAGAAGCTGTGATACCCAGGCTACCGTGTGGCGGACGGCTGAGTTCCTCACAATTGGTGGCAGCGGTGGGATCAGAGTAATAGTGTGCGTGGGACCCCTACTCCCAGACACTAGAGACTACCAGCGGTACTTTCACTGCTGGGGTCTTAAGGTCAGCCCAGCACTAGACGGTCAGAGTGTAAATATAATAAGTTGTGTGCAAGGTCGGAGTTGCAGCTGTTTCAGTAACCAAAGGTTCCCAAGATGGCGGAAGGCACCAGGAGTAGGGCAAAGGGGGAGGCCAATGCTGTGGCCTATGAGGGTTCGATACCAATGAGGGGGAGCTCAGCCAGGGCTCCCCAAGGAGCCCGACCCCGGTGCTCAGTCTCACAGTGGACTGTCTACCCCCTGCCCGTCCCAGCCTGTCCAGATCGGAGGCCCTCTTCCAAGCAGCTATGGCACAGCTCGAGGCTGGTAATGACACCGCCTATGACAGACTCCTGGTGGCGGCAGAGAAAGCAGCAGAGCGTGAGCAAGCAGCGGCAGAGAGAGCAGCGGAGCGGGAGCATACAGAACGCCGTGAAGCTGCGCAGCGCCGGCACCGACTGGAGATGGCTCAGCACGGGCCCCCGCTGGATGCACCAGGCCCACCGGAGACAAGGGCTTCCAAGGTCCGGGCGGAGGACTTTCCCTTACTTGAAAAGGATGGAGACCTGGATTCCTTTCTGCTTGCTTTTGAGAGGACCTGCCTCCAACATCATCTGGCCCTGGATCAGTGGGCAAGGTACCTGACCCCCCGTTTGAGGGGTAAGTCCCTGGAAGTTTTGGGGGACTTACCTGCCGGGGAGGAGCAGGACTACAACAGCATCAAGCGGGCCCTGATCCAGCACTACAACCTCACCCCGGAGTCGTACCGCAGGAAGTTCAGGAGCCTGCAGCGGGGTTCAAAGGACACCTGGACCGACCACATGCTGGCCCTGCTGAGAGCTGCGGAGCACTGGACCTCGGGTTAGAGCTCACTACCCGCCAGGAGGTCCAGGAACTGTTTGTCATGGAGCAATTCTTGTGGAACTGCCCAGAGGACCTCCAGCAGTTCCTCTGTGACCGGAAACCAAAGGGGGCTTCTGCTACAGCCGCCCTGGCAGACGAGTATGCCAACAACAGAGCGCCGGAGCCAAAGAAGCCTGCCAGCAGCACCTGGAGAGGGGGTAAGCCCAATCCTGCCCCAGCCCCATATCCAGCCCCCAGAGTGCAAGGGGTGTACCCTCCGGCTGCCCTCTCCAGGCCAGGAACAGAACCCAGACGTTGTCATAATTGCAATCAACCAGGACACTTTAAGGCTTCGTGTCCCCAGCGCCAGAAGGCCCCATCCCTGTCCCAGAAACCGACCACTGTTTTGTGTGTGGGATGGGGTGGTGGGAGGTCCCTAGACAATTACCAACCCGTCACCATCGGCCGCTCAGCGGTCATGGGACTGCGGGACACAGGCGCTGAACGAACCCTGGTACGCCCTGGGTGGTGTCCCCTCAAGACTTGGTACCTGGGAAAACTCTTTCCGTCTCCGGAATTGGAGGCGTTGAACCGGCGCTGCCCGTTGCCAAGGTGTATTTGGACTGGGGCGCCGGGAGGGGGATGCGGGAGGTGGGAGTAACGCCGGATATTCCTGCAAATGTGTTGCTTGGGACCGATTTGGGGCGGCTAGTGTCCCAGTATGTGGCCACTGAACCCCCAAGTTCGGCTCCCCAAGAATGTCATGACTCTACTGTGAATGCTAACGTTAATGTAATGAATGTGCCTCCAACAGTGGAGGAGGGAGTGAAACCTGATGGTAAGCCATGCACTGACACTACACACACAGGGCTCACAGTGAGGACAGGTGAGGAGGCTGCACGGGAGAGCTCAGAGGTGGGGGGAGGGGCTGCTATGGGCAGTGTAGGGCCCCTAAGTGAACCCAGCCTGCTGAGTCTAGGGCCCCTGCAGGAAGAGGAACAGGCCATGGGGGGAGGGGGTGTCCCGGGAGAGGAGCCACCAGGTAGGACCCCAGGTCAGGAGTTCCCCACATCCGGGATGTCAGGAAGTCAGGGAAGTCTGCCTGACCCGGCGACTTGGTCAGGGGACGAGGGAAGGCAGGCGCTACCGTGGTCTCAGTGGTCATGGCCGCTGTTACCAGGAGTGGGAGCGCTGAAGCCCAAGGAGCCTCGCGGAGGTCCGACGGTTTCCCTCTCTCCGACCAAGTGGCTGCCGAGTCAGACAGTAGCCAGGAGACAGATCCCGGGGAACTGACAGAGGACATGGCAGTTTCATCAATTCTTGCCACATCAAGTCAGGGATTTCAGGCAGCGTTGGAAGCTGACACTAGCCTGAAGACTCTCAAGGAGCAGGCGGCACAGCCTCCCCTGGAGTCCGACCGCGAGCGAGTGGTCTGGGACCAGGGACGGCTGTACCGGGTAACGGTCCAGCAGGGTTCACCGGAGGCGTGGCCCAGGGACCGACAGTTAGTGGTACCCCATCCGTTCAGGGCGGAATTGTTGCGGATCGCACACGAGATTCCAATGGCCGGACACCTAGGGATCACTAAAACCAGGGCCAGGCTAGCTCAGCATTTCTACTGGCCTGGAATGAGGACCGAGGTGATAGCCTACTGCCGTTCGTGTGACACCTGTCAGAGGGTGGGGAAGGCGGGGCCGCGCCCCAAAGCCCCACTGGTAACTCTGCCCATCATCGAAGAGCCTTTCTCGAGGGTGGCTGTGGATCTCATTGGACCTTGTCCACTCCCAGCCGCTCCGGGAAATGCTTCATACTAACGGTAGTGGACTATGCCACCCGGTACCCGGAGGCGGTAGCTTTGTCGTCCATTCGGGCGACAAAGTGGCCACTGCCTTACTGGAGATTTTCTCCAGAGTGGGGTTTCCCAAGGAAATGCTCACCGACCGAGGGACCCAGTTCATGTCGCAGCTGATGGAGTCTCTCTGTAAGCAGGTACAGGTGCAACATCTGGTGGCCAGCCCGTATCACCCACAGACCAATGGCTTGTGTGAGCGGTTCAATGGCACCTTAAAAAGATGCTGAAGATGTTGGTTGACTCCCATGGGAGAGACTGGGAGCGGTATCTCCCACACCTGCTGTTTGCCTACCGGGAGGTCCCACAGGCCTCAACGGGGTTCTCCCCCTTTGAGCTCCTGTACGGGCGACGTGTACGGGGGCCCCTTGCTCTGGTGAGGGAAGCATGGGAAGGGGATTTAGCCACCCCTGGAGTGTCGGTCATTGAGTATGTCATGCGCTTCCGGGACCGAATGATGGCCTTGACGCGGCTGGTGCATGACAATATGGCCCAAGCTCAGGCTGACCAGAAGCGATGGTACGACCAGAATGCTTGTGAGCGGACCTACCAGGTGGATCAAAAGGTGTGGGTACTGGTCCCCGTACCCAAAACAAGCTTCAGGCGGCCTGGGAGGGTCCATACCTCGTGCACAAGCAGCTCAACGCCGTCACCTACCTGGTCACCCTGGACCACGCCCGTGGAAGGAGGAAGGCCTTCCATGTGAACATGATGAGGCCCATCATGAGCGGGAGGCTTATGCCCACCAGTGTGCAACCTTTCAGAGGACAGAGAGTCAGAAATCCTCCTGGATCTGCCACCTTAGCCAAGGAGAGGGTGCGGTAGGGCGCACGGGGGAACACAGGAATGTGATACCCCCTAGCGCCCTCAAAAGCAGGAGGTGTGAGGTCGGGACCGCCACCATCTTAGATAGGGCCTTACCAGCCTCCATTTTGTCAGTTCACAGAGCCACAGACTGCTACCTACACAGGGCCTGTTAGCATATCCAGTACAACCGGTTTTGATGTCCACTATGAATCAAAAGGGCTTTAATATGCTAATTGGTTTAGGCCAGTGTCTGAATGGGATGGTCATTGGTATGTTGAATGGCTCGGACTCAGGCCAGTGTTTCCTGCTCCATATGAATTGCAGGCCAGTTAATATGCGTGCTTCAAAGCAAAGGGGAAGGGCCTAGCAGGTTTAAGAACTGTAGCCATGAACAGGCTGCTTGCAATCCATTTTACACACAGCAGCAAGAAAGCACAAGGAAACAGACCTGCCAAGGAGCAGCGGCACACGTTTGGGGGCTGTCCAGCAACTAAGACTTTCACCTGGGGATCGCAGAGCTCCCTGCCTCCACATGACCATACAACCCGGTAATATTGATCTATAGCTTATACCTTTAAGCCTTGTACATTATCGTTGTATTTCACGCAGCATGATTAGGAAGGGAGTACACACTAGTCATTACTAGTGGTAGGCGAGCCAAATAGGATAGAACACCTCAGATTACAAAAAAGTGTTGACCGGCCCCTCCGCTATAGGCTCTCCTACTCCAGCTTCCAGTCTAAATTGAGGTCACAGAGGAAGTCGCTGCTGGAATCAGCTCCTCAGAAAAAATTTCATTTTAGTCGGACAAGGACTGGACCCCATTGGTCTAGAGGTTCAGCGCTGCTGGACCCCCACCTCTCCTTGGCGGATCTGTATTACCCTGTAAGTGTTGCAGAATACAGCGGCCCTGGGGATGAGGATTGCTTTCCCTGCGGGGACGCAAACCGCGCTTCTGGTCACTGCGTTCCCCGCCGTGGGAGGAAGCTACGGGACAGCGCCACAATCTCTGTAGGGTCCCTGTGGTGCTCAGCTGGGTGAGTACTCCACATTTTAATGTGTTTTGAGTGCTTCAGCGGCCGCTGCGGCAGCCGCTGCTACATGTATTCATGTGTGGTGATTGTGTACTTTTGTCCGCAGGTGGATACCTGCAGGACATGGGAGCGGGAGCGGAGTGAGTCGCGCGCTTTTTTTTAAACCGGCGGGGGGCGTGGCTTCTCTGCCTTTTTCTCTTCCGGCTTCTCTCCCTAGCGCGGCGGCCATTACTGAAGGCCTTCTCGAGCTCCTCACTCTCCGCTCCCCCCGACCGACCGAAAGGAAGACACTACACCGCGGCCAGCTGGGTGAGTCGCTTCTACCTGTCAGGGCAGAAGCTTGACCCCTCACACCCACAGCGCAGGAGGTACTGTCACACGGAACGCTCCCGCTACGATCACAATAGCGTCGCTTAATTTTGCAATCGTTTTTTTTTTTGTGATAGTTTTTAATGTCGCTAGTAGCTGCCACAGTGGGCGATCTCATTGACGACGCATAAGTGGTTAGCGATCTCCTTAGCGACTTTGGCGGTCATTGCGATGTACAATTCAGCGCAATATGTTAGCGATCTCGTTGGCGTTTCTTGTTTAAGTGTGGCATACCTTTGAAACACTGTCCTGCAGCTGTTACCTCATAAGAGGCACCTGGGGCTCGCACACCCTTTTCATTACACAAGGGTTGTGGGGAGTCTGCGACATTAACCCCTTCTTTGGCGGTTAACCCTTTATTGGGAGACAGCTGGGGTAGCTCTCTCTTTAAAAGCTTAACCCTTCAGCGTACGTTTTGCCTTTGAAAACCACACTGTTCTAGTTGCTGACAGGTTTTTGACCTGCCATATACTGTGTGAGGGCATGTCGGATCAGGGTCCAGGAGGTGCGGACCGTCTCCCAGATCCGCTACAGGATCAGTCTCGCGTATCTGACACACAGACCTCGACGGCATCAAGCGCAGCGGTCGGAGGTGTCAGTGATGACAAAATGGAGGCCCTCACTTGTTCTATTAATGGCCTTTCTGACCTTCTAGGTTATTGGGTGTCAGCTAGATCCTCTCATGGTAGGAAGCGACACAGGCCGGTGCCTTCTTCCCCGCTTAGCGACTCGGAGATTTCAGGCATGGAGGGTTCCCCTTCAAGCTCGGATGGGGAGGTGTCCGATTCGGATAAGGAGGATCGGCAGGGACACTCTGCCTCTCTTTTGAGCCGTACAGAGGCTTTTATTGGAGCCATGAGGGAGGCGTTACAGTTACCGGAGGAGGTAACTAGACGTCCTGGTAAGTCGGCCCAGATGTTTCAGGAGTCGCATAGGTCGCGATCAGCCTTACCATCTCTGGACGAGCTTAATGAGGCAGTGGAGAAGGAACGCCTGCGTCCAGATAAACGTTTTCAGGGGACACGGTTTTTTGAGACGCTATATCCGTGTACGACGGAGTTGATTGATAATTGGATTCCTTCTCCTGAAGTGGATGTCCCTTTATCCCAGCTTAGCAAATCCTCATTGCTTCCTGTTAAAGGGAAGGCGAGTCTGCAGGATCCGCTGGACAGAAAAACGGAGATGGCAGCGAAATCCATCTACGAGGCCGCGGGTCATGGATTCAGAGCAGTGCTAGGATCCATGTGTGCTTGTAAAGCTTCCCTGAGCTGGTTAGACCGTCTACGAACGGCGTGGCAAGATGGATCCCCACTATCCGAGGTAGAGGGGCTTTTCAAGTCATTGGAGGATGCAGCACGATATGGCAGTGATGCAGGTTTGGATACTGCCTCACTGCTGTCCAGGGCACAATCCTCGGCGATCACAGTCAGGAGAGCTCTGTGGCTTAGACAGTGGACCGGAGACGCGGTTTCCAAGCAAGGTTTGCTTTCTTTAGCTTACAAGGGTGGTCAGCTATTTGGATCTGACCTCACGGAGCTGATTGCCAAGGCAAAGGCAAAAGAAACGGCTTTACCGCAGCGAAGAGCTGTGTCTTCTGCGGCTGGCAGGCATAGTGCCGGCACTAGTCGGCGGTCCTTTCGGTCCAGGGGACGGTTCGGTCAGCCCTCTTGGGGATCGGAGCGTCCCTCTTTTTCGGGAAAAAAGAACGTTCAGAAATCCCGCACTTCCTGGAAACAGAGCTTCCGCCAAGACAAGCGGGAAGCTGACAAAAAGCCCGCTAAGGCGGACTGACGCCAGGGCCTCACTCGAGGGCTCTCGAGTGGGAGGTCGCCTGCTCCAATTCGAACCGATTTGGGCTTCCCGCGTGTCGGACGTCTGGGTGACGCGGGTTGTGTCGACAGGCTATTTCATAGAGTTTCTTTCTCGACCCCCAGACAGTTTTTGCCAATCCCGCATTCCGTCAGAGCCCGAGCTATATGCCGCTCTACTGCGGGAGGTCGATTCCCTTCTACAGAAGGGTGTGGTGGTACCAGTTCCACCGGAGGACCGGGAAGAGGGTTTTATTCCAACCTCTTTGTGGTCCCCAAAAGGAGGACAAATTTCGCCCCGTTCTAGATCTCAAAAGATTGAATCGGCATGTCCGCTCCCGGAAATTCTGCATGGAGTCACTTCGCTCCGTTGTGGCGGCCTTGTCGCAGAATGATTTTTTGGTGTCAATCGACATTCGCGACGCTTATTTGCATGTCCCCATCGGAAGGGCCCACCAACGCTTCCTTCGTTTTGCCATAGGCCAGGACCATTACCAGTTTGTGGCTCTGCCATTCGGGTTGGCCTCAGCACCCAGAGTTTTTACAAAAATTCTGGCTCCTCTTATGGCGATTCTGCGAAGACAGGGGGTTACGATTCTTCCCTATCTGGACGACCTTTTGATTGTGGCGTCTTCAAAGGAGGAGGCGGTGACGGCTCGCAATCTATCCCTTCAGTTCCTGGAGGACTTCGGGTGGCTGGTCAATTGGGAGAAGTCGTCTCTGGAACCGTCGCAGTCAATCCTGTTTTTGGGAATGCATTTTGACACGATACGAGCAGTGGTGTCTCTGCCTCCAGACAAGCAAGCGAGTCTTCTTCGTCATGTACAGGTTATGAAGTCGGCGACAGCAATGTCCCTTCGAAGGTGTATGCGCCTTCTGGGTTTGATGGTGGCGTCAATGGAAGCAATTCCGTTTGCCCAATTTCATTCCAGGGCTCTCCAAATGTTCATCTTGAAACCGTTGGGATCGATCGCAGTTTTCACTGGATTGCAGTGTCATCATCTCCCATAGGGTGAGAGAGTCTCTAGAGTGGTGGTTACGTCCGGAAGCGTTATCCCCGGGGAAGTCCTTCCTTCCTCCGAGGTGGTCGATCATAACCACCGATGCCAGCCTGACGGGCTGGGGGGGTGTCTGGAACGATCTCTGGATTCAGGGAGTATGGTCGTTGGAAGAGTCTGTCCTGCCGATCAACATCCTGGAATTGAGGGCAGTTTTCCTTTGCCTCCAACACTGGACGGTCCCTTTAAGCGGTCTACCAGTTCGAGTGCAGACAGACGCTACGGCGGTCGCGTATATCAACCATCAAGGTGGGACGAGGAGCTTCAGGCTCATGATGGAAGTGTCTCGAATTCTGGTATGGGCCGAGGCCAGAGTGCCAGCCATCTCTGCGATTCACATTCCAGGAGTTCAGAATATCACAGCGGACTTCCTCAGTCGCGAAAAGATGGATCCCGGAGAATGGAGTCTTCATCTAAAAATTTTTGCACTGCTGTGCTCCCGTTGGGGAACTCCCCAAGTGGATTTGATGGCATCCAGGTTCAATGCCAAGTTACCAACGTTCATGTCCAGGTACAAGGACTCGAACGCTGTGGCAGTGGATGCTCTGGTGGCTCCTTGGGACCAATTCGAGCTAATCTATGTGCTCCCGCCGATATCCTTACTTCCTCTGGTGTTGCGTCGGATCAGACTGGAGAGAGTCCCGGCTATGTTGATAGCCCCAGATTGGCCGAGGAGGACGTGGTTCTCGACACTAGTGTCGCTTCTGGCAGCGCCTCCACTTCCACTCCCTCTTCGCCCGGACCTGTTAACCCAAGGGCCCGTTCGTCACCCAGACCTGAAGTCTCTGCGTTTGACGGCGTGGCTCTTGAGACCGAAATCTTGACCCGTCAAGGTTTTTCAGCCGAAGTCATTGCCACTCTGCGAGCTGCCAGAGGTCCGGCTACTACTAGGATTTATCACAAGACTTGGGAAGCCTTCTTCTCGTGGTGTTCGGGTTCTTCTAGGAACCCGAGGATTTTTTCCATTCCCAATTTGTTGGCCTTTTTGCAGTACGGGCTGGACAAGGGTTTGGCAGTTAGCACTCTGAAAGGACAGGTTTCTGCTCTGTCCTTGATTTTTCGGAAGACTATCGCCTCTCGTAGGGACGTACGTTCCTTTTTTCGCGGGGTAACCCGTCAATTTCTGCCGCTGAAGGTGCCTGTGTCTCCTTGGCGGCTCAATCTTGTCTTGGAGGCTCTTCAACATGGACCTTTTGAGCCTATGGACTCTGTTAATCTTTCCTTTCTCTCTTGGAAGGTTGCCTTCCTAGTGGCGGTCACTTCTTTGAGAAGGGTTTCTGAGTTGGCGGCTCTTTCTTGCTCGCCTCCTTTTCTGGAGTTTCTCCCAGATCGCGTAGTGCTTCGCACACGGGGCGACTTTCTACCTAAAGTGGTGTCACAGTTTCATGTTAACCAGGATATTGTGTTGCCCTCGCTCTGTCCGGAGCCAAGGAATGCGAAGGAACGGGCCTTGCACACATTGGATTTGGTGCGGGCTTTGAAGTTCTATTTGTCTATTACTCAAAGTTTTCGGAAGTCGGATTCTCTGTTTGTGATTCCAGCAGGTCGTCGATGTGGGCAACGAGCTTCCAAGGATTCTATAGCTCGTTGGATTCGGTCGGCCATTTTAGAGGCTTACTGACTTAAGGGCGAACCTTGCCCGATTAAGATTCGAGCTCACTCCACAAGGGCTGTGGGTTCATCGTGGGCTTTCCATCAAGGAGCCTCGGCAGCTCAGCTCTGCCGGGCGGCGACCTGGCGCTCCGTCCACACATTTACAAAATTTTATAAGGTGGACGTCAGTGCTTCCGCTGATGCGGCCTTAGGACGTAGGGTCCTGCAGGCGGCTGTAGTTTAAAGTTCTTGTGAACTTGTAGTTAGCGCTAGTTGCGCATTTATTTAGGTTGTTGGGTGTCTGCCTCTTTTGGTTTTTTTTTGCCCACCCTTATTTTTGGACTGCTTTGGGACGTCCCACTAGTAATGACTAGTGTGTCTCCCTTCCTTCATCTGCTGCTGAAACACGGATTTTAGTAAGAACTTACCTGTAAAATCCTTTTCAGCGAAGGAAGGGAGACACACATCCCTCCCATGGCAGAAGTGTGTTGTTGTGTTTTCAGATGCGGCGTGACCTTTTTCTGACAGCGATTATCTGGGCTGAGGTCGGCGTGCTAAGGCTCTGTTCCAGCATTGCCAGCTCATCGCAGTGGTCAGGTTCAGTGAGTAGTACCTGAGACTGTGTGGTTTTTTCTGTTATATGCATAACCTGTCTCCTTGTTTTTCTCTCTGAAATCCTTCAGAAGGGGTTATGTTGCTCCGCTGGTGATATTTACTTTCCTTAGCTTGGGTACGACTGGAGAGCTGGAGTAGGAGGAGCCCTATAAGCTGGAGGGGCCGGTCAACACTTTTTTAATCTGAGGTGTTTCTATCCTAGGTGGGCTCCGCCTACCCACTAGTAATGACTAGTGTGTCTCCCTTCCTTCTTCGCTGAAAAGGATTTTACAGGTAAGTTCTTACCAAAATCCGTGTTTTTTCTCTGACCGCAAATCCATTGTAATTACGTTGTATAGCTTTACTGTATATTTCTGTAATTATCTAGTGCGCCCTTAAGGCAATTAAACCATAAAATTAATCTTGGGCTGATGCTTTTACTCTGATTACGAATCTTAGAATACTCAGTGGGTAACAGGACACCCTCCCCAGCGGCCATTTGCTCTAGGTGCAGTTCCCTTACTGACCTGAGAGACAAAGGGGGCGCCGGAGAGCTGTACCTGTGGAGTTACGTCCCATTGGTGACGTGGGAGGAAAGGGGATCGTCCTTCACATTTGGTAGCGGCGGTGGGATCAGAAGCTGTGATATCCAGGCTACAGTGTGGCGGACGGCTGAGTTCCTCACAGTTATTAATACATCCCTGTTTTTATATCTGGGGATAAATGGACAGATTTATAATTTGGAAGTCTGCAAATGATGGGTAAAAACCACAATTTTAGTGGAAGCTTCATACTCTTGAATAGAATGGTAGATAATGGAGCTAGCTGCTCCCTAATCTTCATCCTGTGATGGAAATCTAAGACTCAGCACATTGCAGGTGCGATGAATTCACTACATCATGCCCACAGTCCTCTCACTACATAGACCAGAGCAGAGCACTGAGAAAATAAGGTTATGCAAGTAGGGTTTACTTATTATTTAATGTCAGTACTTTTGGGGGATGGGCTATGGGGGCCATCATACTGAATGGAGGATGGGCTGAGGGGTTCATCTATCTAAGTGGGGAACTTTTGGGGCAATCATACTGAGTGAGGAGCTGTGGCAGCCATCATAATGAGTGAGGGGTTGTGAGGTTCATCACACTGACTGGTGGTTGGGCTGTGGGGAGCATCATATTTTGTATAGGGAGCTATGAGGGCCATCATATTAAGTGGAACACTGTGGGGCCCATTTTACTAGGTGGGGGACTGTCTGGGCTATCATATTGAATGTGGGATGTTAAAGTCATAATAATGAGTGAAGAGATGTGGGGGCCATCATGCTGAGTGGGGGGTTGTGGGGCTATCATACTGATTGTGGGAGGTTGTGTGGAGGCCATCATGCTGAGTGGGGTGCTGTGGTGACCGTCTTACTGAGTGAGGGACTATGTGAGCCATAATACTGAGTGGGGGACTGACGGGGCCATCATGCTGGGTGAGGGTTTGTGGGGGCCATCATACTGTCTGAACCATCATATTGAATGGGAGTCAACATACTGGGAGGGGGGGCATAAAATTGAATACAGGGCAATGGAGGCCATGATAATGAGTGGGGGGCTTCGGGGGCCATCATACTGAGTGAGTTAAATTATGCCAGTGGCACTATGTAGTCATACTGTATGTGTGGTTGGGTTTTGGGGTGAAATTGTATGTGTGGGGGTTCACTGTTTTTGTGAGCATCACACTGTCTAACGACCATGAAAGAGGTATAATGGGTGACAACACTAAGGGGCTTCAATAGCCCACCCTCCATTTTTTGTGGGTGGAGTGTAATGCGAATTGCATTTGTTGCTACTGTAAGAATACGAGCAGGAAGCGGGATTCGGTGACGGAACGCAGGCAACAGAGCAAGGGTTAACAGATTTATTTACAGGGGAATACTCCACGCAGGAAGGTAAAAGGTGGAATGGTACAATTATCGGCAGTTCAGTAGCAAACGTATAAGGAAGTCCCAAAACTGCAGCTCCTGCTGCGAACTCAATGGCGCTGGCAACGACTGACGCAGCGTCCTTAAATGGGGTTCAATAGAACAACATCCCCCATCTTCTGGTGACAGTGGTTGGTCTCCGGTACCTTCCACTGCCCCTAGTCCATATACCATGGTGGCTGAACAACGATAAGGGCCACGGTACTGTCTAAGCCCGACTTGACTGCTGCACCACTCTCCTCACAGTCTCGGTCAAGTTGGGCCCAAAGTGACTGGCAGTAATATGGGTCGCGGTCTTGTACGAGCCCAACGTGGCTCGGCAGGTGTTTACTGGTACAGTCAGGGTGCAAGTGTCTGTCTTGTCCCCGGTCACTCTTATGGGGCACGTGTGTAGTATTCACGGACACGGAATGCTTTGCATCTCGCTTACTGGAAGTCACTGGCACACACTGCAAATCCCTCTCGCTCTATGTACCCGGCTGCTGGCGGCGGGAAATGACGGTCACTGGTCTGCAGGGCGCTGGTACTCTCCAGACAAAGAACTTCTCTCCTTCTGGCTGCAGCACGACAGGCTCTGCTCCACTCTGCAGCCGGCTTCTCTCCTTGCAGCGGTCCCGCTCTAAACGGTCTGACCCTGCCGCAATGCTGATACTCCATGCAGGGGACAAGGTAAGCAGAGCGCGCCACTCACTGCTCTGCACGCTGCTCTGACCTGGCGCCAAACTGCTCTGCTTCGCGCGCTTTCTCCTATTATCTCTCTGCTGTCAGCAGGAAGCCCCGTCTCACACCTCCTTCCCTCAGACAGCAGGGCAAGGTTCGCCCCACTCAGGCTTCCCCCCGGGAACAGAGGATGCAGCCTTTCTAGTTCTGGACCAAGCATGCAGGTACCCATGGTCCGGTCTATCTCCTTACACTACCGAGCTTGCCTGTAAGCAGGTCTGTTTTCATGCATGACACTTGACCCCCAAAACTCCTCCCAGCATAAGGAGGGCATTGACAGACAGAGATATGGCAGGCTTGAGTACAAACTCTTTTACTCAAAGTGAGACAGGTCAGTGTAACGGTTACAGCCTCATGGCACAGATTGGATGGTTCCATGGTGAATAATGGCACGAAGCTTAGTTGTTACATTTCAATGTTGAGCCACAAAAAAGTCAGTTAAACAACAATACTGTGGCTCTGAGCTTGTTGGCTATGGTAAACCTCAGGAACAGTCTATTTTAGGAAATACAGCAGACAGTTGCCGCCAACAACAGATACAACCCAACAGCATGTGATTCAAGGGCAGTAAAGATGATACATTTTGCAGTTCATCACACTCATATCAATCCACTTTCTATCTTTAGGTCACATCTTTAGTGTCACTGTCTTGAGCCAAAGCATATTTTGCTGAAACACCCCACTGTACTATTCACTGTCTCAGGCCACACTAAAACCACCCATGGTGATGGCAAGCTGGGCAGGCAGGTGTAGTCAACTGACAGAAGTCAGTTATGAAGTTCTTGTTTTGAATTGTGAAAGTCATAATTGTGGTCAGGGAGTTTCTTTGTCATCATGAACCAATCCCTAACCATTCAGAACATCTAATTCTACAATAATGCTCTCTCCAGCAAGCTCAATGTACACAGCAGTCCATCTGGAGTTATACGCATTGTTACTGATCTGCATCCACTCCATCTACTCTGAGTATCTGCCAATCAAATCAGGTTCAACTTTGACCTTATGACCTATTATTATGACAGATCTCTCCAGAAGTATCTGACCTGACAACAAATCCACCATGTGTGAAAATAGGAACCCTCCAGTTCTCAACCTCTGAAACATAGACCAGATATATCTGGCTAATATGCGTGAAAATTTCGTTGGGACTAGAAGGATCCTGTAGAGACTTTTCAAAGAAGTCTCCATTTGGGTCACTTGCTAGCTACCCCTGCTGGTAGCCATATGGAGCATCCTCCAGTCTTCAGCAGGGATCTCACTCCTCATATCAGATTTCCACTGAGACATAAGTGGAAGCTTGGCGGAAAGAGAAGTACCATACAAACAGATGTAAATATATGACAGGAAACATAGAGCTAACTACAACATGGGAGCTTGATCTGTCAATTTACTAAAAAAATTAAATACCTGTTTTTTTCTGAAGAATTCTGACAGATAGGGCTTAAGAGTAATGTGGCAGTACCTCATAGTCATCAACTTACATTCCAAACAAAAACCTCTTAGTACCTGGAATTTTTAAATTCACTACACGAAATGTTAAGAATGTAACTCAGAATGTAAGACTAAGAGTGTAACTCATTAATCAACGAGGTCAACAACGATGGAAAAAAAAATCTCAATCTCACACTTCTCCAAAGGATCAGACTAGAATAGGTAGATACATCAGATAGACCCATGGGGTATTTAGAGGAGGTCCACAGAAGTGTAGCCCAGGACATAGGATAGGACAGGTTTGCTTCCCTTGTTGCCCACTAAGGTGCCTGAGATCCCACGGTAACATTAGATAACTGTTTGAGCCTACCAGCCCTATGTTATTTCAAAACATTAGGTACTGAGAAACCTGCAGCAGATTTATGAATGCACATAGTAGAGCAGGATATTCTCAGCCAGATAAATTGCAGGACTAGGTTGTCCTTTTTGAGAATCGAAATGGAGAGTGTAAGGAATAAAAATCGGTAGTGTGACCATTTTCAAACAATGGATGCAATCCATATGAGGGACACAAGTAAAATCCCATATTTTCAGATCCATGAAGTAAAGAGAGATGGCTAATTGAGTTTAAGTGAAGCCATTAGGGAGGGAGTTAACTTCATCCACAGATAATTTAGAGTCAATCCAAATTGTATGCTTAGAAGTTAGTTACAGAACATGATTTCAGTTTTTTTTTCATATTGACCTTTAGTTTAGATAGCTGTACGAAATGCAAAAACTTAATGTGGAAGCAGGTAATATGGTTTCCAGTTGTCTGTTGTACGGGCTAGAACCAAATGACGTAGTGAAATCTCGCATTATTAGTTCTGCATGATTATAAATCCAATCTAAAATAATATGGCAGCATACAAAGCGGATGACTGTGGGTCATCACTAGGCACATGAGACTGGATACTAAATAATGGGGCATGAACTGGCAGCATTGGCGATGGTGCATATAAAATATCGCATGCTAGCAAATTTTAAGTTTTTTTAAACTTTTTAGACAATTTTCATTCAGTTTTATTGAGCCACTGATAGGAAGGAATATGACAAGGGCAAAACAGGTAATCTTACTTCAGCAATCTCAGGAAGCGTCTGTTTACCACATCCAAAACTTCTAAAGACAGGTAACGGCCACTACTATGTTATCTCCATAAACAAGAGGCTGGTTATAGAAAGTCAGCAGCTGCATGTGGAGTTTCCTTCCTTGCACGGTTTCCTAGAAGCAGCGGGTAAGCCACGTGTCCCCACTGCCCGACATGTATTTCTCATTCTGTGGGCTGCTTCCTGCCTGAGCTGGGGCTTGTAGGTACATTTTACAAGCTATACTGACTAGCTTAAAATAATAATATAATGATAGTGCAAAAATTGTCATCTCAGCTTTTGAAATTTTTAAAGTTCCTTCAAAAATGTCACTCATATTTGAACTGACTTCCTGAAAATCAACAGCGAATCTAGGCCATTAGTGGTGGCAAATCAACAGTAGCAGTGTTTCCTATGTAGACTATGCTGGGAATGGAACTTTTTACTCCATAATGAAATTGTTCACCCAACACTAAAGGTCTACTTAAATGACCCCATGATTTTTAGGGCCCATGGCTGAATGTTGAGGTCCCTAAATAATGTATCCTCAAACTGAAGGCAGTAGAGTAAATAATTGTAATACATGGTCCAAATAGCAACTCACATGTGGTTTGACACTATTCAGCGTTACTGCAGCAAAGCACCATCTACAATTCTAATGGAATCTAAACTGACACAGAGAGCCTAGTTGATTGGTGGCGCTCATGCCAAGAATCCAAGCAATAGTGAAGAATGTAGGCTCTAACCAGAAAGTAAAATTAATAGTCTTTTATAGGGTGGTAAATTTAATTACAATGATATTGCTGTTTTACAAGACACTAGAGATAAGCGGATTGCTAAGCTCAACCCTGGTCCACGGACCAGGTCAGAGATCTCTGGCCATGGACACGAATTCTGAGATTCTGGGTTCCCCAGCGCTTGATTCACCGGCCTGGGGCGTGTGACGCATAGGTGACATCACACAAGCCTAGTCTGGTGTCCCACAGGGTAAGAAACTTGGAGCAACTCATATGCATGGCCAGAGAACGCTGACCTGGACCATTGGCTGCGTGAAGCAATCTGCTCGTAAAAGACACAAATTAATTTTTGGTAGGATTGCAAGTTATCCTATATCAAT
>JARQOD010000001.1:224630561-224700223 GCA_033576555.1 Oophaga sylvatica
GGCCGGTCAACACTCTTTTTAATCTGAGGTGTCAATCCTATCTGGGGCTCCGCCTACCACAGTTATGAACTAGTGTGTCTCCTTTCCTTCCATCTGCAGCTGAAAGACGACGTACCAGCGCTCCTTTCCATTGCTCTCGAGCAGAAGCGGTTCTTTCAAATCTCCAAGCATCGTTCCAGTGCGTCCTGCTAGCCTTCTTTGTAGCTACTGCGATCCAGTTTGTGCCACTATTGCGTTTGCTGCGATCCAGTCTACGCCGTTGATTTTTCTACGATCCAGTCTGTGCCTCTATTTCATTTGCTGCGATCCAGTCTGTGCCTCTTGCATTAGCTGCGATCCAGGCTGTGCCGTTATATCCTCTGCGATCCAGTTTGTGACGCTATTGCGTTTCCCTATTTTTTTTTTTTTTTCAGTATCACAAACAAGTCTTGTAAGGTAGGTATTTTTTTGTCACATTTAATTTTTTTTTTTTTTAATTTTACAGATCCATTTTTAGATCCCATCTGTTGTTAACCATTGTCGTCCATCAATTATTATTTTTTTTTTTGCCATTGTTTTGTTCTGGCGCGCCCACCACCACCATTTTATGATCCCAGCTCTGCCATTGTTTACTCCAGCTGCGCCCACAACCACCATTTTATGATCCTTGCTGTTTTTACCGTAGTTGTCCATCTATGACTTTTATTTAGGTCTGCCATTGTTTTCTCCTGCTGCGCCCACCACCACCATTTTATGATCCCTGCTGTTTTTACCGTAGTTGTCCATCTATGACTTTTATTTAGGTCTGCCATTGTTTTCTCCTGCTGCGCCCACCACCACCATTTTATGATCCCTGCTGTTTTTACCGTAGTTGTCCATCTATGATTTTTATTTTGGTCTGTCATTGTTTTCTCCTGCTGCGCCCACCACCACCATTTTATGTTCCCTGCTGTTCTATGTTGTAGGCTATGTAAGCATTTTATTTAACCATTCTGCCGTTCTCACATCATCCTTTTTTTATTACAGATGGCCGATAAGCATGAATTTCTGCGGGAATTCATCGAGATGTACCGCTCGATGCCTTGCCTGTGGAAAATAAAGTCGGCTGATTACTGCAACAGGCTGAAAAAGAAGGACGCGTACCAAAAACTGGTGGAGCTGTGCAAGAACCGTAACCCCGATGAACCAGCGGATGAGTCATCGGTGAAAAAACGTATTCAGGCCCTCCACACAGTGTACAAGAAAGAATTAAATAAAGTACAGAATTCTACCAAGTCTGGAGCCGGGGCCGAAGATGTTTATGTCCCCAAATTGTGGTACTTTGAGCTGTTCTCTTTCACAAGGGACCAAGAAGTACCCAGACAAGCGACATCCATGTTGGATCTAGACCCGGTGATCCAGCCGGACTCCCCTGTCATACATGTAAGTACCTTTGTATTAAAACACATTTTAATGTACATGCCAAAGTGGACTTGAAATTAAAAATATAATTGTGAAATGTGGATAAAATGGCTGAATATATCCCTTCATGTACTGATAATTTATGTAGCTCAACGGTTGAGGCCTATCCATTTACAAGTGTCGTTTTCACATTTTTGCTGTATTTGGGTATAGTGTGAAGATAAATTTTTCTTTGTCTTTACAAGTGTCGTTTTCACATTTTTGCTGTATATGGGTGTTAAATTTCTTTGTCTTTACAAGTGTCGTTTTCACATTTTTGCTGTATTTGGGTATAGTGTGAAGATAAATTTCTTTTTCTTTGTGATTTACCATTTTTTTTTGTTCATGCAGGACACAGAAGAGGCTGTCTCCACACCTCCAACTGAAGAAGACAGCATGGCGTTGATCCAAGACAACGAAGTAGTTGAGCCTTCATCCTCATCTGTGCGGAGCCGGCTTACATTTTCAGGAAGGAAAAGGAAGGCTCCCACCTCGGCTACTCCAGAATTGGTTGAAATTGCCAAAAAAGTGCTTACGGCGGAAAAAGACCAAACAAAAATAACTGGCTTTGCTTACTTCGCTAATGAGAAGCTACCTACACTGGATCCTATACAGCGGCTTCATGCAGAGAGACTCATGTTTGAGGTCCTGACTCAAGCGTCTTTAGGAAACCTGGATAACAATTATGTCGTCATGCCAAGACCGCAGTACCCGGACTACTCATGGCCGAATCCTGTGCCGAACCCAATTGGGATAAATCCACCAAACCCAAACGTTGTTGCTCCCCCTTATTTTTATACACCGCAGAGGCAACGTGGTAATGGCAACGATCCCTCTTACCAGCAGTTGTAGTTTTTAACATTTTTTACAAAAGTTTTTTTTGTTGTCTATATTTTTTTTACATTGTTACCTTTTTTAATAAAAATCTTATTTATCTAATGAATTGTGGTCTTGTATTCTTATTAATGTCAACAATTTTGTTGACAACTATTAAAAATTTGTATTTTTATTACATCTACTTGTCACACACGGGGTCATGGGAGTACCAGCTGTCATAGGAGTTCCATCATAGGGAAAAAATGAAATTAAAAAAATTTCAAAAATTAACAACATTTCTTTTAAAGGCCCCTGGTCACACTAGCGCTAAAACCTTATACTAAAAAAGGATACAACACACCTGCGTAGATAAACGTTAAATATATAATATATATTATATTCATATAATATATATATATATATATATATTTTTTTTTTTTTGTAAATAAATGAAATGTAAATAAAAATACAATAACATAATAAAATAAAAAATTATAAACAAAATATTTACAAAATAATTAAAAAAAAAAAAATTATAGTGGGCCCCGCATTCCTGCCACAAGCCTCTCCAGTATCACCCCGTGGTGATGCAGAGCTCCCATGGCAGTGTGCATCGCTGACACCGCACTGTTCATTGCCGCCATCAACCGGCGGTGTGACAGCAACAGGTCCTGGGCAGTTGGAATTTCTGTGGAGGTAAAGGTAACAGTTAATAGTGAATTCTGTTGCAACATCAACATGTACATGTTATGTTTATTAACACTTACGGTTTTCGTCAGACGACCCGCTGACCGCCCACCCAGAACCAGTTGCTCCGCTGGCTAGGGAAACACAGAAAAAAAATTATATCACAACAGCCATTACACATAAGACCTAACAAAGTTCTCAAACTTGTCTGAAGCTTATATAATGTGCGTAAATTACCTGATGGGGAGCCTGCATCCGTGTCACGGGGTGACACTGGAGAGAATCCATTTCCAGTAGAATGGCTGGATGACCCCAACTGTGGAGGGGGCGTTGCTGCCGGGGAAGGGGTAGACAGGTACGGAGATGATGAAGGTGGAGGGGTAGCTGGGGACGGTGGAGCCGCAGCAGCTGGTGAAGGTGGTGCTGTAAATAAAATATACAATTCAGTCAAATACTCCTTCTAACTCCGTTACTGTCAGTACTTCCATCTATGCCTGTAAACCCCCTCACTACTGGTACTCCCATCACTGCCTGCCCTATCACTGCTGGTACTCGCATCACTACTGGTCCTCCCGTTACTGCCAGTACTTCCATCTATGCCTTTAAACACTCATGACTGGTACTCCCATCACTGCCTGCCCCATCACTGCTGGTACTCCCATCACTACTCGTCCTCCCGTTACTGCCAGTACTTCCATCTATGCCTGTAAATACCCTCACGACTGGTACTCCCATCACTGCCTGCCCCATCACTGCTGTACTCCCATCACTACTGGTCCTCCCTTTACTGCCAGTACTTCCATCTATGCCTTTAAACCACTCACGACTGGTACTCCCATCACTGCCTGCCCTATCACTGCTGGTACTCCCATCACTACTGGTCCTCCCGTTACTGCCAGTACTTCCATCTATGCCTTTAAACCACTCACGACTGGTACTCCCATCACTGCCTGCCCTATCACTGCTGGTACTCCCATCACTACTGGTCCTCCCTTACTGCCAGTACTTCCATCTATGCCTGTAAACCCCCTCACGACTGGTACTCCCATCACTGCCTGCCCCATCACTGCCGGTACTCCCATCACTGCGGGTGCATTGATATAGGTAGATAACCCACAAAACATAACCTCTCCAGATACCCTCATCAATACTCACTCAGAGGCCTGCGTAGCTCGGCCCGGACGGATGCTGGCGACCCTCTCGTGGGAGCGGTAGTGAAGGTCCGCCAGCTTCTTGCGGATCTGGGTGGTGGTCCGCCGCACATTAAAGCGCCTCTCCAGGCCCCGCCGGATTTTCTGCAGGCATACCTTTTTGTGGTGCATAGGATGCGCCACAGGTAGCCTGCAGTAGTAGTCCCATTGGTCCATTTTTTTATTAAAAAACGGACCTCCTCATCCGTCCACTTAGCCCCGCGCTGTCTCGCCGCCATTACAAACAACACCGCATTGGGCGACGCCAGCGCCATGACGTCACAGCGTGCGCACGTTACGTGCGGCCGCACTCGCGACGCAAAACGGTATTGCGATCGCAAAGTGGCCGCAGCAGCCATGCGCCCAGCCAACCACAGATATGAGATGCTGTTGCGATCGCAAGATGATGGTTCCAAGCTAGGCGATCGCAATGGCGTCTCATATCTGTGCATAGCTGGGGCTCCATGTGAGAATCGTCACCTTGCGATCACAGTGGCGTCGCATATCTGTGAATAGCTGGGGCACCATGTGAGAATCGTCACCTTGCGATCACAGTGGCGTCGCATATCTGTGAATAGCTGGGGCACCATGTGAGAATCGTCACCTTGCGATCACAGCGGCGTCGCATATCTGTGAATAGCTGGGGCACCATGTGAGAATCGTCACCTTGCGATCACAGTGGCGTCGCATATCTGTGAATAGCTGGGGCACCATGCGAGAATCGTCACCTTGCGATCGCTGTGGCGTCTTGCGTTGGATTTGATAACTCAAGTGTGACACAAAGGATTCCCTTGTGAATGTTGACCTTTACCTCCCAAAATTTTTTTTATATATTTATAACAATTTTTTAATTTTTCATATATGACTAAAAATATATATTATATATTTAAACTTTATATATGCAGCTGTGGTGTATTATGTGTTATTTTTAATTATAAGGTTTGAACGCTAGTGAGACCATGGGCCATTAAAATAATTGTAAATTTTTGAAATTTTTTTCTTTTTATTTTTTTAACAATGAACTCCTATGACTGATGGTACTCCCATGACCCCGTGTGTGACAAGTAGATACAATGTAAAAAAAAAAATATAGACAACAAAAAACATTAGAAAAGATTTTAAAAACTACAGCAGCTGGTAACATGTCTCGTTGCCATCCCCATTACTCCCTCCCCACATCTCACCCATCATTATCCCTTCTCCCATATTGGTAAAATAATTGAAAAAAAACACGAATGCATTTTTAAAATAATTTTTTTTTATTATAAAACGATTGTTAAAAAAAGACAAAAGTAAAACATTCTCAAAAGCAAACTAGATCTGATGCTGCCAACTCACTGCACCAGGCCCGTTAACCCCTTCACCCCCAAGGGTGGTTTGCACGTTAATGACCGGGCCAATTTTTACAATTCTGACCACTGTCTCTTTATGAGGTTATAACTCTGGAACGCTTCAACGGATATTCGCGATTCTGAGACTGTTTTCTCGTGACATATTGTACTTCACGTTAGAAGTAAAATTTCTTCGATATAACTTGCGTTTATTTTTGAAAAAAATGCAAATATGGCGAAAATTTTAAAAATTTTGCAATTTTCAAACTTTGAATTTTTATTCCCTTAAAACAGAGAAATATGTCACACAAAATAGTTAAGAAATAACATTTCCCACATGTCTACTTTACATCAGCACAATTTTGGAACCAAAATTTTTTTTGTTAGGAAGTTATAAGGGTTAAAAGTTGACCAGTGATTTCTCATTTTTACAACAAAATTTACAAAGCCATTTTTTTTAGGGACCACCTCACATTTGAAGTCACTTTGAGGGGTCTACATGGCAGAAAATACCCAAAAGTGACACCATTCTAAAAACTGCACCCCTCAAGGTACTCAAAACCACATTCAAGAAGTTTATTAACCCTTCAGGTGCTTCACAGGAACTAAAGCAACGTGGAAGGAAAAAATGAATATTTAACTTTTTAGCCACAAAAATGATCTTTTACAAACTTTTTTTCTATTTTACAAGGGTAAAAGGAGAAAATGGACAGATAAGGTTGTTAAGCAATTTCTCCTGAGTACGCCAATACCCAATATGTGGGGGAAAACCACTGTTTGGGCACACGGCAGAGCTCGTAAGGGAAGGAGCGCTGTTTGACTTTTTCAAACTAAAATTGGCTGGAATTGAGATTGGACGCCATGTCGCGCTTGGAGAACCTCTGATGCGCCTAAACAGTGGAAACCCCCACAAGTGACACCATTTTGGAAACTAGACCCCCTAAGGTACTTATCTAGATCTGTTGTGAGCACTTTGAACCCTCAAGTGTTTCACAAAAGCTTATAATGCCTAGGTGTGAAAAAAAAAAAAAACAATTTTCCACAAAAATGATTTTTTAGTCCCAAATTTTTGAATTTTCCCAAGGAAATTGGACCCCAAAAGTTGTTGTCCAATTTGTCCTGAGTACGCTGATACCCCATATGTGGGGGGGTAAACTGTTTGGGCGCACGGCAGGGCTTGGAAAGGAAGTAGTAACGTTTTGGAATGCAGACATTGATGGGGGTCATGTTCCGTTTGCAGTGCCCCAGATGAGCCTAAATAGTGGAAATCCCCCACAAGTGACCCCATTTTGGAAACTAGACCCCCTAAGAACTTATCTAGATCTTTGGTGAGCACTTTGAACCCCCAAGTGCTTCACACAAGTTTATAATGCCCGGGCATGAAAATAAAAAATCCTATTTTTTTCCCACAAAAATTATCTTTTAGTCACTAATTTTTTATTTTCCCAGGGTAACAGGAGAAATTGGACCACATAAGTTGTTGTCCAATTTGTCCTGAGTACGCTGATACCCCATATGTGGGGGGGAACCACTGTTTGGGCGCACGGCAGAGCTCGGAAGGGAAGGAGCACCATTTGACTTTTTCCAACCAAAATTGGCTGGAATTGAGATTGGATGCCATGTTGCATTTGGAGAGCCCCTGATGTGCCTAAACAGTGGAAACCCCCCACAAATGACCCCATTTGGGAAACTAGACCCCCTAAGGAACTTATCTAGATATTTGGTGCGCAATTTGAACCCTCAAGTGCTTCACACAAGTTTATAACGTAGAGCCGTAAAATTTAAAAATCATATTTTTTCCACAAAAATGATCTTTTCACCCCAATTTTTATTTTTCCAAGGGTAACAAGACTCCAAAAGTTATTGTGCAATTTGTCATGAGTACGCTGATACCCCATATGTGGGAGTAAACCACTGTTTGGGTGCATGGCAGAGCTTGGAAGGGAAGGAGCGCCGTCTGACTTTTTCAACGCAGAATTGGCTGGACGCCATGTCGTGTTTGGAGAGCTCCTGATCTGCCTAAACAGTGGAAACCCCCATAAATGACACTATTTTGGAAACTAGACCCCTCAAGGAACTTATCTAGATGTATGGTGAGAACTTTGAACCCCCAGGTGTTTCACTAAAGTTTATAACGTACAGCCGTAAAATAAAAAATCTTTTTTTTTTTTTACAAAAATGATTTTTTCGCCCCCAATATTTTATTTTCACAAGGGTAACAGAAGAAATTGGAACCCAAAAGTTGTTGTCCAATTTGTCCTGAGTACGCTGATACCCAATATGTGGGCGAAAACTACTGTATGGGCACACATCGGGGCTCGGAAGGTTAGTAGTGACGTTTTGGATTGCAGACTTTGATGGAATGGTCTGGGGGCGTCATGTCGCATTTGGAGAGCCCCTGATGCGCCTAAACAGTGGAAA
The DNA here is from genome assembly GCA_033576555.1 of Oophaga sylvatica. Classification (NCBI taxonomy): domain Eukaryota; kingdom Metazoa; phylum Chordata; class Amphibia; order Anura; family Dendrobatidae; genus Oophaga; species Oophaga sylvatica. Next base: position 224,638,426 of record JARQOD010000001.1, read on the forward strand.
CCCCCCACAAGTGACCCCATTTTGGAAAATAGACCCACAAGGAACTTATCTAGATGTGTGGTGAGCACTTTGAACCCCAAGTGCTTCACAGAAGTTTATAACGCACAGCCGTAAAAATAAAAAATCCTTTTTTTTTTTTACAAAAATGATTTTTTTTCGCCCCCAATATTTTATTTTCACAAGGGTAACAGGAGAAATTGGACCCCAAAAGTTGTTGTCCAATTTGTCCTGAGTACGCTGATATCCAATATGTGGGAGAAAACTACTGTATGGGCGCACGTCAGGGCTCGGAAGGGAAGTAGTGACGTTTTGGATTGCAGACTTTGATGGAATGGTCTGGGGGCGTCATGTGCATTTGGAGAGCCCCTGATGCGCCTAAACAGTGGAAACCCCCCACAAGTGACCCCATTTTGGAAAATAGACCCCACAAGGAACTTATCTAGATGTGTGGTGAGCACTTTGAACCCCGAAGTGCTTCACAGAAGTTTATAACGCACAGCCGTAAAAATAAAAAATCTTTTTTTTTTTTTTCAAAAATAATTTTTTCGCCCCAATATTTTATTTTCACAAGGGTAACAGGAGAAATTGGACCCCAAAAGTTGTTGTCCAATTTGTCCTGAGTACGCTGATACCCAATATGTGGGAGAAAACTACTGTATGGGCGCACGTCAGGGCTCGGAAGGGAAGTAGTGACGTTTTGGATTGCAGACTTTGATGGAATGGTCTGGGGGCGTCATGTCGCATTTGGAGAGCCCCTGATGCGCCTAAACAGTGGAAATCCCCAACAAGTGACCCCATTTTGGAAAATAGACCCCACAAGGAACTTATCTAGATGTGTGGTGAGCGCTATGAAATCCCAAGTGCTTCACAGAAGTTTATAATGTACAGCCGTAAAAACAAAAAAATCATTTTTTTTTTTTACAAAAATGATATTTTCGCCCCCAGTTTTTTCTTTTCCCAAGGGTAACAGAAGAAATAGGACAAATTGCACAATAACTCTTGGGGTCCAGAGTACGCTGATACCCCATATGTGGGGATAAACTACTGTTTGGACGCATGGCAGAGCTCAGAAGTGAAGGAGCACCGTTTGACTTTTTCAACGCAGAATTGGCTGGAATTGAGATCAGACGCCATGTCACATTTGGAGAGCCCCTGATGTGCCTAAACAGCGGAAACCCCCCAATTCTAACTCCAACCCTAACCCCAACACACCCCTAACCCTAGTCCCAACCCTAACCACAAACCTAACCCTAACACACCCCTAATCCCAACCCTAACCCTAATCCTAACTTTAGCGCCAACCCTAACTTTAGCCGAAACCCTAACCCTAATGGGAAAATGGAAATAAATACATTTTATTTATTTTATTATTTTTCCCTAACTAAGGGGGTGATAAAGGGGGGTCTGATTTACTATTTATAGCGGGTTTTTATGATTGGCAGCTGTCACGCTAAAAGACGCTTTTTATTGCAAAAAATAGTTTTTTTGCATCGCCACATTTTGAGAGCTATAATTTTTGCATATTTTGGCCCACAGAGTCATGTGAGATCTTATTTTTTGCGGTACGAGTTGACGTTTTTATTGGTACCGTTTTTGAGCACGTGACATTTTTTGATTGCTTTTTATTTCGATTTTTGGGAGGTTAGAATGAACAAAAATCAGCAATTCATGAATTTCTTTTGGGGGGGCGTTTTTATCGTTCCGCTTGTGGTAAAATTGATAAACCAGTTTTATTCTTCGGGTCAGTACGATTACGGCAATACCTCATTTATATCATTTTTTTATGTTTTGGCGCTTTTATAGAATAAAAACAATTTTATATGAAAAATAATTATTTTTGCATCGCTTTATTCTGCGAGCTATAACTTTTTTATTTTTTTGCTGATGATGCTGTATGGTGGCTCGTTTTTTGCGGGACAAGATGACGTTTTCAGCGGTACCATGTTTATTTATATCCGTCTTTTTGATCGCGTGTTATTCCACTTTTTGTTCGGCGGTATGATGATAAAGCATTGATTTTTTGCTTTGTTTTTTTTTTTTTTTAAGGGGTTCACTAAAGGGGTTAACTAGTGGGACAGTTTTATAGGGGGGGTCGTTACGGACGCGGCGATACCAAATATGTGTACTTTTATTGTTTTGTTTTTTTTATTTACAGGAAGAAATTAATTTATTGGGGAATATATATATATTTTTTTTTTTATTTATTTTTGATTTTTTTTAAAACATGTTTATTTTTATTTTTTTTTACTTTTTTACTTTGTCCCAGGGTGGGACATCACTGTATTTTATCAGATCGCTGGTGTGACAGTGTGCACAGCACTCTGTCACACCAGCGATCGCACAGGCATAGATGCAGGCTTCTCAGTGCCTGCTCTCCGCAGGCACTGAGGAAGCCGCCTCCCTCCAGGACCCCGGCGCCATCTTGGATCCGGGTCCTGGGAGGGAGGAAGCCCTCAGAACAGCGCGATCACATCGCGCTGCTCTGAGGGTCTCAGGGGGGCGCGCAGGGAGCCCCCACCCTGCACGATCCTCCCCTGTGCCCCCAGTACACCGCGATCATGTTTGATCGCGGTGTGCAAGGGGTTAATGTGCCGGGAGCGGTCCGTGACCGCTCCTGACACACAGTCACGGGTGTCAGCTGTGATAATCAGCTGAAACCCGGCGGCGAGTAGCTGCGCTCCGTAGGGAGCGCAGCTAATCGCCTACGACGTACTATCCCGTCCATGGTCAGATTGGCACGGGTTTCATGGACGGGATAGTACGTCTGATGTCAGAGAGGGGTTAAAGTATTGGCAGTACTTGTCTCGGCCGGCCTTCGCATCGTCCTTGCTCCTGCCTTGATTGACAGGTTGAAGGCCTGCAATAGCGGGATCATTGTCACGCCATTCTCCAAGCACCACGTCACCATTGCTGTCCGAGTCCATGAAGCCTGGCGGACTGTAAGTACCAGCATCGCGTTTTCGTAGAAAATTGTGCAGCACACAACAGGCCAACACCACAGAGTCAATCGATTCCAGCTTCATGTTGATTGGAGTGTGGAAAACCCTGAAGCGGTTGGCCATTATGCCAAAGGCATTCTCCACAACGCGCCGTGACCTAGACAGTCTGTAGTTAAAAATCCGCCTTTCCCCTGTCAAAGTCTTTTGTGGGTATGGTTTCACAAGATGCGCATGAAGGGGGAAGGCTTCATCGCCCACAAACACAAAGTTTAGGTTGGCGGTGGTGTCCATGTTGGTTGGCAAGTTAAGTTTATTATTCAACAACCGTTCACCAAAACTTGTGTGCTCCAAAACGCCACCATCAGAAACCCTTCCATTAATGCCAACATCAACGTTAATAAATTCATAATTGGCATTAACAAGGGCCATGAGGATCATGCTGAAGTAGCCCTTGTAATTATAGAAATAGGATCAGCTTTTGGCTGGTTGCGTGATCCGCACATGTTTGCCATCCAAGGCACCACCACAGTTTGGGAACTGCCAAATCCTTTCAAAATCAGAGGCAATAATTTGCTATTCCGCCACTGATTTTGGAAATGGCATGTAGCTCCATAAACTGTGGACGATGGCGTTGCATGTCTCCGGAATTAGTACTCCAAGCAGCGATTGAGAAACTGCAGCAGAAAATTGCAAATCCTTCATTGAACGTCCGGTTGCCAGAAATCGCAGCGTTACTGCCAAACGTTCTTCTGCTGAAACAGATGCACGCATCCGGGTATCCTGCCGTTCAATGAGTGGCCTCACACATTCCAGTAGGAGCTTGAATGAATCCTCCGACATCCGTAGATAATTCCGGAAATCCTGCGGATTCTTCTCCTGCAACTCCCTCACTAGATGCATGTGGGTGAATCTGGACCTCTGCTCCAGCCATTCTCTGGTCCACATGCGACGCTTTCGTTTGGAGCGCCTCTTCCACCAGTGCCTCTTCTTGTCGATCTGCCTCCATTGATAATGCAACTGCCACAATCACGCTCCGCGGTGGAGTGGTTCATTATGTGCAACCTGTACGGTAAAGAAGAGAAAAGTTAATTACTAATTAATTACTATTAATAAAGTGTTTAAACAAAATAAAATAAAGAATAAAATAAAAAATATATATATATAAAAAAAAAAATTAAACTTTTCAGTTAACATTTAATATACAGTTTACAAATGTCTAAAATGGTGGGTGGTGTAAAATAAATAAAGCAGACGAAAAAAAAAATAAGGTAAAAAAACGTATCAAACAACATCACAAACAATATGTACCTTGAATCCAAATATCCTGAAGATCCAAATCCAAATGGGGAAGATGAAGCGCTCTAGCGACTCAGACAGGATCGCAAAACTCCGACACACGATACTATCCTCGCAACAACGCACAAAGCACCGTTAGTCACCCACAAAGCACTCTGGAAACAATGGATGGGGGCGCAGTTATTATAGCTGAGGTGATGTTGTGGTCACCAATCGGAGCTGAAGGGCGTTAACTAAAGAAAACCCAGTCCCGCCTGCGCCGCTGACTAATGCGTCGTCAACGAGGTCGCACATCGTTCACAAAAAGGTGCCAAACACAGCGATTCAGGCTCACCAGCGGGACGCCAACGATCAAAAAACAGTCCAGAACTCTAGTGAACGATCAACGACATCACAGCAGGGGCCACATCGTTGCTACATGCCACACACAACGACGTCGCTAACGAGATCGCTAAATAGTGACGTATTAGCGATGTCGTTAACGATCTCGTTAGCGATCTCGTTTAGTGTGGCATACCCTTAAGGCTATGTTCACTGATTCACACTGTCGGAATTGAGGAAGCGCAAATAGGGTCTTATCTGATAGACAGGGTACAGACAATATTATAATACCACTCACCTGATGTAGGGGAGGTAAAGCGCATTGAATTGTCAGTCAGCTGCCGCACATCCACAGGTCAAACCAGTGACCACAGAAACATTCAAATTAATGGAACGTTTTGTGGATTTACTGCACTGCTAGACATGACACAGATTAATTCGTTCATAAAGAGTTGCAGATTTATTCATATTTCCAATGCGTTTCGAAGTTAAAACACTTCTTCCTTAGGAGGTGATATATCACCCGCTGAGGAAGAAGTGTTTTTAACTTCGAAACGCGTTGGGAATATGAATAAGTCTGCAACTCTTTTATGAACGAATGAATGTCATGTCTGGCAGAGTAGTAAATCCACAAAAAGCTCCATTATTTTGAATATGGCTATGTTCACACATTCCTTTTTATTTCATTTATTTATCTCACACTTTCAGCACCATTAATTCCACAACACTGTACATACATCATCACTGTCCCCATTGGGTCTCACAATCTAAATTCCCTTTCAGTATGTCTTTGGAGTGTGGGAGGAAGCCGGAGAACACAAAGGAAACCCAACGCAAACCTGGAGAGTCATATACAGACTCCTTGAAGATTTGAAGATGTTGTCCTTTGTGGGTTTTGAACCCAGGACCCCAGTGCTGCCAATCAATAGTGCTAACGACTGAGCCACCATATTTTTTTTGCTGCGTTTTTTTTTTTTTTTTTGCAACCAAAACCTGATCTCTTGGCAGTAAAAAAGATGCAGCCAAAACACAGGTTTTGCTTCCTTTTTGTGATGCATTTTTGCCGCGTTAGGCCACCAGTGCCAGGCGTGTGTTAGGCCGCCAGCGCCAGATGTATGTGAAGCCATAAAACATTTTAGGGCAAAGTGGCCAATTTGATTACATTTAGGGAGAAAAGCTTTGTGACTGAAAAAAAGGAACTATTCTGAACAAAAAAGCTGGATTTACTGTATGTATCATTAAAAAATACACCATTGCACATGTGAAAAACAGCAGGAGAAATAATAATAATAATTTTATTTCTATAGCGCCAACATATTCCGCAGCACTTTACATTATAGAGGGACTTGTACAGACAATAGACATTACAGCATTACCAATAAACACATAGATCAACAGATACCAAGAGTAATGAGAGCCCTGCTCGCAAGCTTACAATCTATGAGGAAAAAGGGGAGACACGGAAGGTAGATGGTAACAATTGCTTTCATTGTTGGGAACAGCCATAATGTACGAATCGGGTGTTCATGTAATGCTGCATGAACCAGTTAAAGGGAATCTGTCACCCTATTTTAGCCATATCAGCTAATGATATGACTGAATAGTGCGTCCCATAAGTAACCTATCGGTATGTAGCTTATATCCTGATACCCCCGTTTTGATAGCAAAATACCTTTGTAAAGTTTGGATTTTTTTCTGTAAATCAGGGCGGTCCGGTCCGGAGGGCGGCATTTTCTCTCTTCTCCCCCCTCCTGCGCTCCTCGGCAACTCTTGCGTATGGCCGTCTGTGAATCGCACAGACGGAGTTCGGCTTCCCGTGATTGCGCTTTTCAAATTCCCCCCACGCATGCGTAGTGTGCTTTGCCCAACAGTGGGCAAAGCATAAAATCATTACAGCGCATGCGCAACTCTTTCCTTGCCCCGGAAATGACTGCTTGCCTTGGACGACTTCCGGGGCAAGGAAAGTGAATGACAATAGTTGCGTATGCGCTGTAATGATTTTATTACAGCGCATGCGCGGGGGGGAATTTGAAAAGCGCAATCGGGGGAAGCCAAACGCCGTCTGTGCGATTCACAGACGGCCGTACGCAAGAGATACCTTGGAGCCGGGGGGGAGAAGAGAGGAAATGCCTCCCTCCAGACCGGACCGCCCTGATTTACAGAAAAAAATCCGAACTTTACAATGGTATTTCGCTATCAAAACGGGGGTATCAGGATATAAGCTACATACCGATAGGTTGCTTATGGGACGCACTACACTATGTTCCAAATTATTATGCAAATCGGTTTTGTCATAGCGTTTTTGTTTTTTTTTGTAAATGAAACCCATTGATGGTATTGTGTCTCAGGGTTCTTTGGATCACTGAAATCAATCTCAGATACCTGTGATAATTAGTTTTCCATGTAAGCCCAATAAAAGGAAAACTGGATGTTCCATACTATAAGCAGGCCAGAGTTTTCAAGTAATATGGGAAAGAAAAAGGATCTCTCTGCTGCTGAAAAGCATCAAATAGTGCAATGCCTTGGTCAAGGGATGAAAACATTAGATATTTCCCGAAAACTTAAACTTGATCATCGTACTGTTAAGAGATTTGTAGCTGATTCTCAGCACAGACGTGTTTGTGCTGATAAAGACAGAATGAGAAAGGTTTCTGCCAGGCAAGTTCATCGGATTAAGAGAGCAGCTGCTACAAAGCCATTACAAACCAGCAAACAGATATTTGAAGCTGCTGGTGCCTCTGGAGTCCCTCGAACCTCAAGGTGTAGGATCCTTCTAAGGCTTGCTGTGGTGCATAAACCTACTATTCAGCCACCCCTAAACAGTGCTCACAAGCAGAAACGGTTGCAGTGGGCCCAGACTTACATGAAGACTAATTTTCAAACAGTCTTGTTTACTGATGAGTGTTGAGCAACCCTGGATGGTCCAGATGGATGGAGTAGTGGATGGTTGGTGGATGGCCACCATGTCCCAACAAGGCTGCTACATTAGCAAGGAGGTGGAGAAGTCATGATTTGGGCTGGAATCATGGGGAAACAGCTGGTAGGGCCCTTTAAGGTTCCTGAAGGTGTGAAAATGACCTCTGCAAAGTATATAGAGTTTCTGACTGACAACTTTCTTCCATGGTATTAAAAGCAGAAACGTGTCTTCAGGAGCAAAATCATCTTCATTCATGACAATGCACCATCTCATTCTGCAAAGAATACCTTGGAGTCATTGGCTGCTATGGGCATAGAAGGAGATAAACTCCCCTGACCTCAACCCTATAGAGAACCTTTGGAGTATCATCAAACAAAAGATCTGAGAGGGTGGGAGGCAGTTCACATCAAAACCGCAGCTCTGAGAGGCTATTCTGACTTCATGCAAAGAAATACAAGCAGAAACTCTCCAAAAACTCACAAGTTCAATGGATGCAAGAATTGTGAAGGTGATATCAAAGAAGGGTTCCTATGTTAACATGTAACTTGACCTATTATGATTTTTTTTTTATGTTCAATGAATGGGATCTCCTAATGCTGCAAATTCCACAAATGAGCATTTTCAGTTCTTTAAAACAGATCAAATGTTCAGAAATTCTACTGTGCCTAATAATTTGGAACAGTGCATTTTGAGTTTTTTTCCATTTTGGAGATTATACTGTTATCATTGGGAGGTTTCTTCAATAAAATTCTATGTATACTCTAACGGGTGATGAGTTTTATTAGACTGACTGTCATTTGCACCGACCACTTAGGAAAATCAGAGAAAAATATCATTTGCATAATAATTTGGAACATAGTGTATTCAGTCATATCTTTAGCTGATATGGCTAAAATGGGGTGACAGATTCCCTTTAACAGCCAAAATATGTAACAGTACAGACACAGAGGGCTATTAAAGGGAACCTGTCACCCCATTTTTGCCCTATGAGATGCGGCCACCGCCATCAGGGGCTTATCTACAGCATTCTGTAATGCTGTAGATAAGCCCCCGATGTCACCTGAAAGTGAAGAAAAACTAGGTATATTATACTCACCCAGGGGCGTTTCGCCGTCCGGTCCAATGGGTGTCGCGGTTCGGCGCCTCCCATCTTGTAGCGAAGCCAGCCTCTTCTTTCCGTCCCGTCGGTGCTCCTGCGCAGGCGCACTGATCTGCCCTGGTGAGAGCAGAGCAGAGTACTGCAGTGCACAGGCACCGGGAAAGGTCAGAGAGGTCCGGCGCCTGCGCACTGCAGTACTCTGCCCTGCCATCACCAGGGCAGATCAGTGCGGCTTTGCAGAAGCCGCGACGGGACGGAAAGAAGAGGCCAGCTTCACTACAAGATGGGAGGCGCCGGACGCGATGCCACGACGGCGGACCGCCCCTGGGTGAGTATAATATAACTCGTTTTTCTTCTCTTTCAGGTAACATCGGGGGCTTATTTACAGCATTACAGAATGCTGTAGATAAGCCGCTGATGGCGTTGGCCGTATCTCATAGGGCAAAAATGGGGTGACAGATTCCCTTTAAATGCATAAAGCATGTGAGAACTTGATGCGGGGAACCTGATAATAGTAAAAATTTTGAATGGGCCACACAGGGATATTTAGGTTAATGCGTTGAGGCAATAGGCCAGTCTGAACAAATGCGTTTTTAGGGCACGCTTAAAACTGTGGGGATTAATCGTATTAATCTGGGTAGTGCATTCCAAAGAATTGGCGCAACACGTGAAAAGTCTTGGAGACGGGAGTGGGAGGTTCTGATTATTGAGGATGCTAACCTCAGGTCATTAGCAGAACGGAGGGCACGTGTAGGGTGGTAGGCTGAGACAAGGGAGGAGATGTAGGGGGGTGCTGAGCCATGAAGTGCTTTGTGGGTGAGGGTAATAAGTTTATACTGAATTCTGTAGTGGATGGGTAACCAGTGTAATGACTGGCACAAGGTAGAGGCATCGGTATAACGATTGGTGGAGAATATGATCCTGGCTGCAGCATTCAGGACAGATTGAAGAGGAGAGAGTTTGGTAAGAGGGAGACCGATTAGTAGAGAGTTACAATAGTACAGACGAGAATGAATAAGAGAAACATTAAGGGTTTTTGCAGAGTCTAAGAAAAGGTAGAATTCTAGAAATATTTTTGAGGTGCAGATAACAAGAGAAATCATATTGGTCTGGCATAGTTTACTTAACATATTAGCAGGGCATTGAGTTTGTGAGGCATTGTTTAGGTATAGCATTGAGTTGGTGGTGCATTGTTTAGGTAGGGCATTGAGTTGGTGGGGCATTGTTTATGTAGGACATTGAGTTGGTGGGGCATTGAGTTGGTGAGGCATTTTTTAGGTAGGACATTGAGTTGGTGGGGCATTGTTTAGGTAAGACATTGAATTGGTGGGGCATTGAGTTGGTGAGGCATTGTTTAGGTAGGGCATTGAGTTGGTGAGGCATTGTCTAGGTAGGGCATTGAGTTGGGGCATTGTTTAGGTAGGGCATTGAGTTGGTGGGGCATTGAGTTGTTTATGTAGTGATATGTGTGGAAGTAAAATACTGTAATTTCATTATTACTAATTTAATAAAACTATGCTTGGAATTAGGAATAACTAAATCACAAAAACACATGGGTTTCTCGTCTTGTTGTACCTGCATTTTGTTCACCAAAAAACGCTGCAAAACCTGATAGCAGCATTTTTGCAGTTACGCATTGCTTTCTGTGGTGTAAAAAACGCTGCAAAAACACTGAAAGAATTTTGCGGTTTTAATAAATGCAGACATTTTCCAATTCAGTCAGGAAGAAAAAACAAGCAAATTAAACACCTTTCTCTGGTGCACGCAGGCATTAGGACGTTCTGCATAATTTCGTAGGTAAGTACCGCTGGACGAATGATGAGGCCAGAACATGTTGAAGCAGTTTTAGATTGGATGGCTGAGAGTGCCTCCAGTTCCTTCACATTGTCTTCCACCCAGTCTACTGCTGAAAGTGCAGAGTTTGTACTTGTGTCCCATGGGCACCTGTCTTGCACCTCACCCCCTTGCAAATCAGCCAAGCTGTCTGAGCCCCGTGTCATGCAGCAGTCACTTCTGCTTTTTGATGACTCCACTGGCTGTGGTTCCATGGGCCATCCACCTAGACCAGCTCCACAAGTAGAAGATATTGAGTGCACTGATTCCCAACAATTTGTTGGTGCCCACGGTCAGCGGACCACCACAGTACATCTCTGATTCTGATGACGAAACACACGTGCCAACTGCTGCGTCTTTCCGCAGTTTGCAGACTGGCAAGGAGGGCAAGGGTGAGGAGTGGGTGGAGGATGATGAGGTCGTAGACCCCACATGGAGTGAAGGCCACCTCCTCTTCCACCTCATCCACTTGGACATCCGCCTCTTGGTTCAAGATTATTATTTCTCTTTTTTCTGTTATTTTAAGTAATTTCCCTAAAAAAAACAAACAAACACCAAAACATTGTTGGCTACCTCCTCTTCCACCTAGACCGGGATGTCCACCTTCTCCACTACTTGGACCTCCGCCTCCTGATCCAAGATTATTATTTTTTTTATTCTGTATTTTAAGTCATTTTCCTATCCACATTTGTTTGCAGGGCAATTGTCTTGCTCTTACCCCATTTTGCTTCCTCTTTCAGCCCCATAGCCTTTACTACGACCATTTTACAGCACAAAAGTTTGGATCCCCATTGACTTCAAATGGGGCTCGGGGTCAAGTTCTGGTACCCAAACTGAACTTTGGACTACAGTTCAATAGAACCTGACGAACCTGAACATCCAGGGGTCCACTCATCTTTAGTTATGTTGCTAAACTTGTGACTCTGCTTTGTTGGCAGTTGCAATTCCTCTTTTTGCTGTCATATCCTCCTGTATTTTTTACAGTTGTTTTTCTCAGCCATTTCCAGGCAAAGTCCAGGCCGCTGGAATACCGTCCAATAGAATTTCTGCAATGGAAGAGTTTATCAAGTAGATTAGATGACCCTGATACTGGATACAATGTCATTCTTGTTTTTCATGCAATTTGACCTTCAGAACTGAACTATCCTTTTCCGAACACATGTATCAAAGGCTTAGTGACTAAAAATAGGTAATGAACAACAGCAGAAGAATTTACAGAAGACCCATCTGCTCTCCTGCTGATGTGCCTGTTATTCAGTACTTGTATTCTCTATGGAATAACAAATTTATATCACATTTATTCATAACTCTACTTTAGGCCATTCGTTTCTGGAAATGTATGAATAAATGAGATGTGTTCCTCGGATACTTCTCTTACTGATAACACTCAGTTGTCAATTTATTATGTATATGTGTGAGTTTTTTTCTGTATAAACCACATCACATCAGTGCCACACATATCGGCGCCTGGGAAGCAGGGTACAGTTGGCGCTGTTCCCAGGCATTGGGTGCTGAAGACGGTTCTCCTCATTCTCCCCTGCTCTGCCGGTAATAAGTGCAAACAGGAGAGAATGTTGAGAGTTATATTGAACTGCAAGAGCAATGGCGGCTGATGGGACTGCGGTGAACTCACTGAGCTGAACTGCTTTGAATTCAGTGACTTTCTCACAATGCTGAGGTCACTGCAGTTCCTCCCTGCTGGGAACACAGCCTCAGTGACCGGCGGCAACCTGCTTGCAGCAGCTCATTCATGAGTGGTTCTCAGCCTGGATGGTCGTATCTTGGCACTGTCCAAGTTGAAAACGATTTATCCCCAAACATGGATTACGTCGCGGGACAGAACGTTGGACAAGTTTTTTGTTGTTTTGATATTTTAGTTTTATTACAAGAGATGTTGGCTTCAATTGAATGGGCATTAGGTGAGTGTTCGTTATTTTTAAATAAAAATGTGTTTTGTTTTGATGTCAAACAACTTTATACTTGGTGTGTCTTTATTTAGCATACAACTATAGGATTAGTAATAGAGAGGCGAAGAAATGAAACGTGCGTTGGGGGGCGGGGACGCCGTATAAACATAAGCATCCAGTCATGTAAGTGCCTTTCCTATATTTTCTGTGCCTGATGTGTTGCATTATTGGGAACACTGTATCCCTTGTACTTATACTGGCATCATTAGCCTAGCTCTAATCAGGTTTTATATGTACTTTATTTCTGGCCACATGTAATATGTTGTCCCTGCTTGGTTAGCAGTAACCTTGTTTAACATTTTATTCCCTGTTATTTAGTCTATTGATTATTAATAAACTTTATTTTTTTATTGGCAATTTATACTGTCTTTTCCTCTTGGTGTTTCTCTGATCTCAGCTTTTGTCCTTCCTTTGTCGTTTCTGGGTTCCTTATGTAGCTATTACCGTGGCACATTTGTAGAACTCTTAAAGTGCTAAAACAGCAGAAACTCCAACAAGTGACCCCATTTTAGAAATAACGCCCCTCATCTTGGATGTGGTGAGCATTCTGAACCCACTGGTGCTTCACAGGCTTCTATAACTTAATACTGCCATTAAAAATTACATTCTTCTGATTAAAATAGCTCCAAATTTTTAATTTTCACAAGGGGTTATAGGAGAAGTAGAAGCCACAATTTGTTACACTATTTCTCCTGAATGCGGCAATATCCCATTAGTGGATGGAAGATATTGTTTCACCATGTGGCTGTAATAGGTTGCAGAAGCCATGTCATATTCGCAGGTCTCCTGATGTGCAGAAACCTTCCAAAAGTGACCTAATTTGCAAACTACACTCATCAAGAAATTCATTTAGGGGCGTAGTAAGTATTTTAACAAGTGTATCACATAATTTTATAAAGAAGAAATGGTGTACAATAATAAATTATATTGTGGTACCGTGTTAGCCAGAAAAATCGATGTGAATACTTTTCCATCCAATTATGACAAGAGCATTCTTAAGGTGATACCTTTATTGGCTAACCAGAAAATTATATGTTCGCAAGCTTTCAGAGCGCAGAGGCTCCTTCTTCAGGCAAGATTACATTTGGAATAATAAGAAAGACACATTAGATGCTTACTATAGTAGGAAATTTGTTCAAGACCTGGGAGGTGTGATGCCTTCAAAAGATAAGCAAAGGAAATCAAATTAGCATTTTCTAAAGGTACTGCCACACTACTCGATCCCGCTAGCGATCTCGTTAGCGTTGCATACTAATGAGATCGCTAGCGGGATTGTTTCTATATCGCTAAATGCTGCCGCATTTAGCGATATAGTTAACGACGCTATCGCCGTTAGCGATCTTCTTAACGACTTTAGCGGTACAAAAGTACCGCTAAATCGCTAAGAAAAGGTGCCACACAGCGATTAGATACTTACCCAGCGGGAGCGCCAGCGATGAAATAGGGTCCGGAGCGATTCCAGCGACGAGCGAGATCACAGCAGGAAGCTCGTCGCTGGAAGCTGCCGCACTGAACAATATCGCTAACGGGATCGCTAAATAGTGACGTTTTTTAGCGATCCCGTTAGCGATATTGTTTAGTGTGGCATACCCTTTACAAATGGAGAGCTAGTGGGGATGTGTTATTAGCTATCTGGAGTCCTTCTGGTGAAGGTGTGAATTGTGTCTATGTAATGAGTCATAAAACCGGGTGTTAAGTTGAGTCCTAGTGTCAAAGTATTGAACATCCTAATAAGTTTGAATTCCCATATTTTTCTCTCCCTGTCATCCTTAAAATGACCTTTTAGTATTAAGACTTTTAAGTCTGTCATACAATGTCCAGTTCCAGAGAAATGTTTTCCCACAGGCGTGTCCATTTCATTCCTGATCGTATGTCTGTGTAGATTCATCCTTGTTTGTAGTTTTTGCATGGTTTCCCCAATATAGATAGCTCCAGGGCACCTTGTACATTGTATCATGTACACCACATTGGAGGATGTACATGAAAAGGAACCCATGACCTTATAGTCCTGATTTGTGTTTGGTACACGGACTGTATTTGTTGGTAATATGTGGGTACAAGTTTTGCATTTTTTGTTGTTACATGGGAATGTGCCAGTCACTGATGGTGACGAAAGGACACTTCTGACAAGGAGATTCCTTAAGTTAGGGGGCTGTTTGTAGGAGAGGAGTGGTAGTTCTGGGAATATGTCTTTCAATTTGTGGTCCCTGTGGAATATGGGTTGGAGATCAGCACCAATTTTCCTTAGGATGCTCATGTGGGGGTTGTATGTGACCACAAGAGGTACCCTGTTGTTGTCCTCTCTCAGTTTGTAATCCAGGAGGTTGCTTCTTGGGATTCTTGTAGCCCTGTGGATCTGTTCATCTATTACCAGTGGATGGTATCCTTGTTGTAGGAATGTATTCCTCAGAGATAGCAGCTGTAGTTCCCTGTCTTTACTGTCTGAACAGATCCGAATATATCTCAGAGCTTGACTGTAGATGATGGATTTTTTTGTGTGTCCTGGATGAAAGCTGTTCCATCTAAGGTATGCTGGACGTCCTGTGGGCTTATGGTAAATTGATGTTTGTATGGCGTTGTCCTTGATGTATATGGTCAAGTCCAGAAAATGTATTTGAGACTTTGAAAAGTTGAGGGTGAGCTTGATGGTTGGGTGGTATTTGTTGAAGTTATTGTGGAAGGTGAGCAGATCATCTTTTGAGCCTGTCCAGATTATTAGCAGATCATCAATGTAGCGGAAGTATGCAAGAGGACAGGCTCAAAAGATGATCTTCTCACCTTCCACAATAACTTCAACAAATACCACCCAACCATCAAGCTCACCCTCAACTTTTCAAAGTCTCAAATACATTTTCTGGACTTGACCATATACATCAAGGACAACGCCATACAAACATCAATTTACCATAAGCCCACAGGACGTCCAGCATACCTTAGATGGAACAGCTTTCATCCAGGACACACAAAAAAATCCATCATCTACAGTCAAGCTCTGAGATATATTCGGATCTGTTCAGACAGTAAAGACAGGGAACTACAGCTGCTATCTCTGAGGAATACATTCCTACAACAAGGATACCATTCACTGGTAATAGATGAACAGATCCACAGGGCTACAAGAATCCCAAGAAGCAACCTCCTGGATTACAAACTGAGAGAGGACAACAACAGGGTACCTCTTGTGGTCACATACAACCCCCACATGAGCATCCTAAGGAAAATTGGTGCTGATCTCCAACCCATATTCCACAGGGACCACAAATTGAAAGACATATTCCCAGAACTACCACTCCTCTCCTACAAACAGCCCCCTAACTTAAGGAATCTCCTTGTCAGAAGTGTCCTTTCGTCACCATCAGTGACTGGCACATTCCCATGTAACAACAAAAAATGCAAAACTTGTACCCACATATTACCAACAAATACAGTCCGTGTACCAAACACAAATCAGGACTATAAGGTCATGGGTTCCTTTTCATGTACATCCTCCAATGTGGTGTACATGATACAATGTACAAGGTGCCCTGGAGCTATCTATATTGGGGAAACCATGCAAAAACTACAAACAAGGATGAATCTACACAGACATACGATCAGGAATGAAATGGACACGCCTGTGGGAAAACATTTCTCTGGAACTGGACATTGTATGACAGACTTAAAAGTCTTAATACTAAAAGGTCATTTTAAGGATGACAGGGAGAGAAAAATATGGGAATTCAAACTTATTAGGATGTTCAATACTTTGACACTAGGACTCAACTTAACACCCGGTTTTATGACTCATTACATAGACACAGTTCACACCTTCACCAGAAGGACTCCAGATAGCTAATAACACATCCCCACTAGCTCTCCATTTGTAAGAAAATGCTAATTTGATTTCCTTTGCTTATCTTTTGAAGGCATCACACCTCCCAGGTCTTGAACAAATTTCCTACTATAGTAAGCATCTAATGTGTCTTTCTTATTATTCCAAATGTAATCTTGCCTGAAGAAGGAGCCTCTGCGCTCTGAAAGCTTGCGAACATATAATTTTCTGGTTAGCCAATAAAGGTATCACCTTAAGAATGCTCTTGTCATAATTGGATGGAAAATTATTCACATATAAAGAAGAAAGGAAGCAGTCATCACTGATGGGTCCAAAAAAGATTTATTCAGCCAAGGATGTAACATGGGACATGACATTTTACAAAAAATAATTTGGCTTTGCAGCACCATGTTTTTACATTTTTAACTTTTTTTTTTATTTTTTTACACCTGCGGTCATAAAAATGCTTGTGTATTGCGGGATGAGTTGAAATTTTCAGTGATACAGCATTTTTAACATTAGTTTTTTTTCTTTTTCTCTCCTGAGTTCACTGTACGGGTTAGGTAATGTGATTAGTTTTATAGCATTGGTTGTTCCAGACATGGAGATACCAATTATGTATAAATCGATGACTCTGGTAAGATAATTGGATAACAGATACTTGGATTTCATTCCATGGTTTACCTAAATATCTGTCCTACCTCTTTTATTAAAGAAATGCATCAGGCAAAAATAAACTGAAATGTTGCTCTGACATAGTAGTAAATTACGGTAACTTACTTTTGCAAGAAATCAACAGATTATTCTTTTTTTCAGGAATTGTTTTTGCAAAATACGGTCCTATATGGAGACAGCAGAGAAGATTTTCCCATTCTACTTTAAGGCACTTTGGCCTTGGGAAACTGAGCCTGGAACCTATAATTATTGAAGAGTTCAAATATGTGAAGGCAGAAATGTCAAAGTTTGGTAATAAAGGCTTTAGCCCCTTTCAGATCATCAATAATGCAGTTTCCAATGTCATCTGTTCCATAAGTTTTGGCAAACGCTTTGACTATGAGGATAAGGAGTTCAAGACCATGCTGGCAATGATGTCCCGCGGACTAGAAATCAGTGTCAACAGTGAGGCCATCCTCAGCAACGTTTGCTCTTGGATGTACTATCTTCCGTTTGGACCGTTCAGAGAGCTAAGGCAAATTGTTATAGACATCACAGCCTTTCTAAAACGGATCATAGAGGAGCATAAGCTCTCCCTGGACCCAGAGAATCCCAGGGACTTTATTGACATGTACCTCCTTCATATAAATGAGGAACAGAGAGCGCAACTGGAGAGCAGCTTCGACACTGAGTACTTGTTCTATATTATCGGTGATCTCTTCATTGCAGGAACAGATACCACTACAAACACACTTCTTTGGTCTCTCTTGTATATGTGCCATCATCCTAATGTCCAAGGTAAAGTATGCAGCTACTATGCATTAAGCTTCAGCACAGATTTTTAAAGTGAACTTGACAATCGGTTTATGCTTTCTCATCTGAGGACCACATATAGTATTGATTTCAGTACCTTATCACTTATTGGGCTTCTTTCTGTAGTTTTGATAAAACATATTTTTTTCCGCTGCAGCTCTGCAAGTCTTCAGATGAGCACCGGCTATTTTGTATTCATAAGCTCAGTCTAACCCCGCCCACACCACCGATTGGCCACTTTCTGTGCAATCAATGTCAGGGGGTGGGGCTACCTGAAGACAACCCAGCTCATCATTGAGAGGACTAGCAGAGCTTCAGAAATGATGTTTTGTCCAAACGACCGGCAAGTGACATTTCTCTGGAATCAGGGTTTCTATCTATTCCTTTTACTAGTCTCAAGTGGGGAAACTAGTGACAGACTAGTTTTAATAATTCTTTTGTCATGGGTTACACATTAAAGTATAAAAGACAGAGGACAAAAGACTCCTAGCTAAAATGAATGAGAAGCTGGAATATGCACCTTTGCCCCCCACCCAAGATGCACTTGACTCATCCCACCCAACTAATTGACCTAATAGGGGCATGCCCTTCGCCCTTGTAGCCAGCCTTTCAGAGTCATGGGTTGACCTATTTACAAGCTAAATAGATAGTGGAATCAATAAATCCAGCGGAATAGTAAATCATTATGTGTATCGAGTTCATTAGAGTCAGTTGCTGGAGTCTGGCAGTGCCAGCTGATAATATCCAATGACAGTTTACATAGGCACAAAGTGCACAACTCTGTCATTACCTCACCACTGACCTTAGGAGCAGGTTAGATAACTGATAACGGGAACAGATAATCACATTTTTCCTTATGAAGAGAAAAGGCTTTAGTGTTTACTAGACAGGGCTAAAAATGGGTAACTTGGATTTACAGAAATGAAAAGTTTTACAACTTTCCAATAAACTTCTTTACAATCAGAGGGTGGAAGCCCTGCACATGACTAGTCCTGCTCTCGGCTGAGCAGTAGGTGCAGAGGTAATGCTGGAGCGTTGCCTAGACAGGACACATACGCACGATGCCCATACACATTATACTAATATGTATTGGAAGTTTGTCCAAAGCGGGCTTTCGTGAATTGTGAATTTTGCATGACTGATCCTTTATTCTCTGGGACGATGAGCAGCTGCCAGAAACGTCCGACGTCGATTTATTTCATTCTTCCCGTTCGAAAAGCAAGCATGTTCAGCTGAGCCGCGTCCCCCGTCACTGCCATCTTAGTCCAGTTACAGGTTGGGATTCATAGGAAAACCGTAATTTTACTGCGTACTGGATTACTGTGGTGTTGCGGTACATAGTATAATTGATAAAACCATCACAGGATCATGAATGTAAAAAATAAAGTACTCATTAAGAAAAAAGTATTATTTAAATAATTTTGAAAGTAACGTTCAAATGACACCCAATTTCCTCCTTCAAGCATAAAAAAATTAAAAAATAAACTTAATATTTTGTATAGTCATATCCTAAAGAGTCCAATGTATTAAAATATAAAATAATTTAAACCATACAGAGTATCCCAAAAAGAAAACCGTAGCCACACTCGACCAATAATATACAGTAAAATCCCTGAAAACGTTATGTACCCCAAAATGGTATCGATAAAAACATCATCAGCTCAGGTGCAAAATAGAGGCCTCAGCCAGCTTCATTGATGGAACAGTAAAAAGTTACAGGTATCAGAAAATTGACAAACAATTTTATTTTTTTTTAGCGAGGTTTGAAATTTTTTTTAACCACTGTATATGTAAAAACCTTGAAGCGATATTCCTAAATCCAAGATGCTATCTCAATATGTAGTAGGTGTAATAATAATATTGAAAAATACCTCCAATTAAAAATGTCGTTCTATGTTGTTTACCCCATGTGCAGGGCATTGCAGTAGTTTAGGTATCCATGGTTACAGCCACTAACAGCTGTAGCTGTCACTATATGTGTGATAGTATCCATGGATACCCAAGATACTGCAAAGCTTGCACATGGGGTAAGAGACAAAGCGAATCAGAACCATACTACATTTCTAATTGGAGGTATTTGCTAATTATAATAATGCCTTTAATTTTGGATTGCTGGAATCGTACAGACCTGGAGAATCATAGTGCCAGGAAAATTTTTCTGCAGAATGAACACTATAAAAACAAAACCCAAAAAACTATACCATTATTGCGTTATTTTTCACAACCTTTTGGACTTTCTTTTCTATTTTTTTTTTCAGCGGATTATACAAAAAACAAGCCCACATATGGCTGTGTTGTTGGAAAAATAAATGTATTTCTCTTGGAAAATAAAACGAAAAAAAAAAAATATATGGTTCTTTTAGAGGGTTAAGCAAGCGAATATAATGAAAGCAATCATTTTATACAGTATAGAAAGTGTATTACAAGTATATGATATTTCATGTATAAAGTGATAAAGAATTCTTAACGTAAACCTGCAAATAGCCTCTTCAGAGAGGAAGCGAACTTGAACTCTATAGCGCCACCTATCGGAAGTAGCGATCCTACAAGTCACAATCAACCCTTTAACGAGCTTGCAATATGACTTCGGATAAAAGCCTAATCAGACTCTCAGTTTGGAGACACTGTGTTTGGGGAGTATTGCCCCTCGTCAGTGCAAAGTATGAAATCTGATTTGGCTTGGTGAGAAGTTAAGACTGGGATCTAGGGGGTAAGGCTTCTCCTGATGGAAAGTGACATTGCAGGACTGACACGCCAGTATGAGGAGACTTTAACGCCTTGCAGACTTCTCTGGAAATTATATATGCAAAGTGTCTTTTCAGAGAGGAGTTCAAGTCCTCTTCCTCTCTCTGAAGAGACAATTTACATATTTAATTTCCCAGAGGAGCCTGCAAGGCGTTAAAGTCTCCTCATACTGGCGTGCCGGATCTGGCATGTCACTTTCCATAAGAAGAAAACATACTCCTTGGATGACATAAACCTGAAAACGCCTTTTAGGCTGCGTTCCCATGATGAGTATTTGGTGATTTTTGCTGTTGCAGAATTTCTGCACCTACAGTATTAGGCCATGTGCACACATTGAGTCTTTGGTGAGATTTTTACCTCAGTCTTTGTAAGCCAAAACCAGGACAACAATATCAGATCAAAAATATAATTTTACTCACTCTTAATTTTGGTTTATAAATACTGAGGTAAAAAATAACAGGAGTGGAATAATCAGAGGAAAAGTGTAATATAAACATGGCACTCCTTCTGTATTTCTCACCTACTCCTGGTTTTGACTTAAATACTGATGTAAAAGACTCACTGTGTGAACGTGGCCTTAGATACTGCGGTTTTTGCCCATCGGCAAAATCTCATTGTGGGAACCTAACGTAAGCTTCAAGGATATCAGAAATGCAGGCATCTGAGGATGGGGCTACGACGCTTCTGGCCATGTAAGTGCAGTGATGAGCACCTCAAGTCATAGCTGACATGCAGGAGATGTGGAACACGCAGCTAATTCTTGGTGCCCTCATCATGCTTAACATGTAGTTTATTGTAAAAAAAACACAATCTTTCTCTTCCTTTTTTTTTATTTAATTGTCTTTTCCTATTTAATAGAGAAAGTCCAAGCTGAAATTGACTTGGTGATAGGACGTGACCGAGCTCCGTCCCTGACTGACAAGATTCAGATGCCGTTTACAGAGGCCACTATTATGGAGGTGCAGAGGATGACGGTGGTTGTGCCCCTCTCAGTACCACACATGGCTTCTGAACACACAGGTAAGCACCTGCGTCCAGAAGGAAGGTGCAGTTGTATGCTAAGCCTTATATGACAGGGCTGCCATATTGTCACTGTCCTGATCTCCGTGCCGGTCCTGCTCCCCAGGTAGCTTCACTTCACAAATACTAAAGGCAAATTGCTGCACCGCAGATTTTATTGCAGGAACTTCTGCTACTGGAAATCCATTTATCTGAACTGGGTCGTTTCAGATGAATGGGGCAATTCTAGAACTTTGTGCCACAAAGTCTGCAAGTCTGTGAGTTCACCCTTAGGCCATGTTTCTCCATTAAACGCAGGGAAAACTCCGCTTTTTTTCTCTTTTCGTGGGTAGAAATCCCTGCTCTCCCCACATTACCTGCTCCACAATCACACCTTTGACCTTGTAACACTAATGAGTCACATGACACCGGACAGGGAAAATGCCTAATTGACACAATTTGGCCATTTTCACTTAGGGGTGTACTCACTTTTGTTGCCATTGGTTTGGACATTAATGGCTGTGTGTTATTTAGAGGGCACACTAAATGTACACTGTTATACAAGCTGCACACTGACTACTTTACAGCCTATGAAAGTGTCAGATCTTCAGTGTTGTCCAATGAAAAGATATACAGTAAGAAAATATTTACAAAAATGTGAGGAATGAACTCACTTTTGTGATATACCGTGTATATATAGTCAGTGGGGAAAATTAGTATTTGATACACTGCCGATTTTGCAAGTTTTCCCACCTACAAAGAATGGAGATGTCTGTAATTTTTATCTTAGGTACACTTCACGTGTGAGAGGCAGAATCTAGAAATTGTATGTAAATTGTATGTATGCAGTGGAATTGTTTTTTTGTGAATTTGTGACACCACTCTCTGATTTAAGGGCACAAAAATGAAAAGTTTGAAAACTGCAAAATTTTCAAAATTTTTGGCAAATTTCCTTTTTTTCATAAATAAGCGCAAGAAATTTTAACACATGAAGTACAATATGTCACGAAAAAAACGTCTCAGAATCAGTGGGATCCGTTGAAGCGTTCCAGAGTTATAACCTCATAAAGTGACAGTGGTCAGAATTGCAAAAATTGGCCTGGTCATTAAGCTGCAAATTGGATCTGTCACTAAGGGGTTAAAAATAGAAGATTTGGGCAATACCAGACTTTAAAACAAATAATGAAATAATTATTTTAAAAAGTTTTAATAATTGATATCAGGTTAACCTGTTATTTTTTGATGTTTTTAGTTAGTTGCTGATTTATCAGATGGTCATAGAAACATGTATAAACCCCTATTGAGTCCCATTGATGCCTGATTGTAGACACTTTACTGTGTATATGTAATTTCCCCCGGGATCAATAAAGTGTATCGTATCGTATATGAGCAGGTTCAATAATGATCTGTTTTGTTTTATTTTTCTTCCCAGTCTTCCAGGGTTATACTATTCCCAAGGGAAGTGTGGTCTTGGCAAATCTCTGGGCAGTACACAGGGATCCAAAGGTGTGGGAGAAACCCAATGATTTCAACCCCAGCAGATTTCTGGATGAACATGGACAGATCCTGAAGAAAGAAGCCTTTATTCCATTTGGAATTGGTAAAAACACTTTATCATTTTAAGTGACCTGTATATGTAAGGCTCAGTCCACACTATGTTTGTGTGCACTGTTACACTCAGGATGGTTGCAGGGGCACTGTAAAGTTTACCACACAATACATGGTGTGCGGCATTTTCCTACACCGTTAAACAAACGTATGACTATGCATACAGGACAAATGGAGGCAGAAAGAACACTCATTTGTCTTCGTCCAATGCAACGTTTTTTTTGACCGCCAAAATGGCGTACAACGGCGGATCCGCCGCATCCGCCATTTTTTACAATGGCCGCCTATGATCCATTTTTGACGGAATCCGCCTGCGGATCCGTCGCCTCTATTGAAAACCATAGGAAAATGCAGAAAACAGTGTCCGGGTCGGGTCGGGTCTCTCTCTCTCTCTCTCTCTCTCTCTCTCTCTCTCTCTCTCTCTCTCTCTCACCATTTTTGCATCAGTTTTTTTACTTTTCTGACGGATCCGCCATTTTCACGGATGGGCGGACGTCACACAACGGAAGTGTGAAAGAGGCCTTAGACGTATACTGTATAAGGCAGCGATGGCGAACCTTTCTGTGACCGAGTGCCCAAACTGCAACCTAAAACCCAATTATTATGACGAAGTGCCAACACGTGCCAAAATGCCCATCATGATCCCCTTCATGCAGAAATATGCCCATGATGATCCCCTTCATGCAGAAATATGCCCCATCATGATCCCCTTCATGCAGAAATATGGCCCATCATGATCCCCTTCATGCAGAAATATGCCCCATCATGATCTCCTTCATGCAGAAATATGGCCCATCATGATCCCCTTCATGCAGAAATATCGCCCATCATGATCCCCTTCATGCAGAAATACAGTACAGACCAAAAGTTTGGACACACCTTCTCATTTAAAGATTTTTCTGTATTTTCATGACTATGAAAATTGTACATTCATACTGAAGGCATCAAAACTATGAATTAACACAGGATGGTCCCAACCCCATTCATAAGGCCAGAAATCCCACTTATTAAACCTGACAGGGCACACCTGTGAAGTGAAAACCATTTCCGGTGACTACTTCTTGAAGCTCATCAAGAGAATGCCAAGAGTGTGCAAAGCAGTCATCAAAGCAAAAGGTGGCTACTTTGAAGAACCTAGAATATAAGACATACTTTCAGTTGTTTCACACTTTTTTGTTAAGTATATAATTCCACATGTGTTAATTCATAGTTTTGATGCCTTCAGTGTGAATGTACAATTTTCATAGTCATGAAAATACAGAAAAATCTTTAAATGAGAAGGTGTGTCCAAATTTTTAGTCTGTACTGTATGCCCCATCATGATCCCATTCATGTAGAAATGTAGAAATTCCCCATTCCACCACTATCGTTGCCCTCTCCCCATCACTCCCATCATTGGCCCTCTCCCCATCACTCCCATCTAAAGCCCTCTCTCCATCACTCCCATCATTGGCCCTCTCCCTATCACTCCCATCATTGGCCCTCTCCCCATCACTCCCATCATTGGTCCTCTCCCCATCACTCCTATCATTGGTCCTCTCCCCATCACTCCCATCATTGGTCCTCTCCCCATCACTCCTATCATTGGTCCTCTCCCCATCACCACCATCATTGCCCTCTCCCCATCACTCCCATCATTGGCCCTCTCCCTATCACTCCCATCATTGGCCCTCTCCCCATCACTCCCATCATTGGTCCTCTCCCCATCACTCCCATCATTGGCCCTCTCCCCATCACTCCAATCATTGGTCCTCTCCCCATCACTCCCATCATTGGTCCTCTCCCCATCACTCCCATCATTGGCCCTCTCCCCATCACTCCCATCATTGGCCCTCTCCCCATCACTCCCATCGTTGGTCCTCTCCCCATCACTCCCATCATTGGCCCTCTCCCCATCACTCCCATCATTGGCCCTCTCCCTATCACTCCCATCATTGGCCCTCTCCCCATCACTCCCATCATTGGTCCTCTCCCCATCACTCCTATCATTGGTCCTCTCCCCATCACTCCCATCATTGGTCCTCTCCCCATCACTCCTATCATTGGTCCTCTCCCCATCACTCCATCATTGGCCTCTCCTATCACTCCCATCATTGCCTCTCCCCATCATCCATTATTGGTCCTCTCCCCATCACTCCCATCATTGGTCTCTCCCATCATTGCCCTCTCCCATAATGTCACGCGTCTTATGATATGTGTCGATGTCAGTAACTATTCTTAAGAACAACCTCTATACAACATATAGATTAGCAACATCAGCATGTAAATATAGATGATTTACCTGACACGATATCCGTGAACTCAGGTTAATCTTGAGACTTGATACACTGTCACAGGAAAGAGGAGACCGGGTCTAACTGACCCTAAACTGGGGTCCTAACTAATCCCACCTTGGAGGTACTGATAATGGTTCAGAGGTCCAAGTCTCCAGCCTAACCTGTCTCTATCAGTCCTGAACCCTGTAATCAGTCCTAGAAGGATTCTGACTACCACCAAGGATATGGGCTGATCTCTGCTAATACACAGATTAGACATATAAGACAGACTGGAGAAAACACAGACTTGCATACACACTCAAACACAGAAGGAACATAAATGATCTGGTATTAAACTCTAAGCAAGGTGAGCTTAAACAACTAGGAGCTCTTTAACTTAAGTCTATACAGATACAATCTATCTGTGGTCTGCATGAAGAATTTCACTGGCAACTCCCACACAGACAACCAGAGATTTAAGAACCAAACAACAATAATTATTGCAGCCGGGAGAAACTGCACCCAGTCCCCGAACTGAGCACAGACAGAATTAACTCCCTAACTGCCAACACAAAGAAACAGCAACTCAGCTGTGAGAAGTCAGAATGTGCAACGCGACGATCTTCGTGGCGATGCACACATGACCATCATCCCATCATTGGCCCTCTCCCCATCACTCCCATCATTGGTCCACCCATCACCGCCATCATTGGCCTCTCCCCATCACTGGCCCTCTCCCCATCATTGGCCTCTCCCATCATGACCTATCCCATCACTCTATCATTGGACCTCTCCCATCACTCCATCATTGGCCTCTCCCATCACTCCATCATTGGACCTCCTCATCATTGGACCCTCCACATCACTCCCATCATTGGCCCTGTCCCATTGCTCCCATTATTGGCCCTCTCCCCATCACTCCCATCATTGGCCCTCTCCCCATCATTGACACACACACACACACCACAGCAGCTTCACTGGCACAGCGGCCACACTCACCTCACACTCACTCACACTCAGCCAGCAGCTTCCTTCCTCTCACTTCCTCTCACACATTGAGCGCGCGGCTGCGGCTGGATGACATTATCTTTCAGCTCCACGGCCGCGCCGCTCAATGTGTGAGGCAGGAAGCTGCAGTACAAGGATGAGGCGAGGCCGCGTGCCAGGTGAGAGGGCTCTGCGTGTCCTCTCTGGCACGCGTGCCATAGGTTCGCCATCAGTGGTATAGGGTAAGGACACGTTCAGTATTTGGTCATTTTTTTACCTCAGTATCTGTAAGCCAAAACCAGGAGTGGAACAATCAGAGGAAAAGTATAATAGAAACACGTCACCACTTCTTCATTTTTCAGCCACTCCTGGTTTTGGCTTACAAATACTGAGATAAAATACTGAACGTGTGAATGTGGCCTAAGTGCACAGATACCTGTGGCAGGCCTTTCCTTATGTAACTCATATGGAAATGAATCAGAGTTCTGAAAAATGCTTAGCACAGCAAGCTACACAATATTCAAAACGCAGAAGTTACAGGAAAAGCGTAGCTCACTGCGTTTCTCTCAAACCTCCATTGCTACAAGCCTGGAAGACATTACTTCTGCCTCAGCCGTAGCCAGCATTCACACGTCAATAATTTTCTTGTACGAAAATTGGTCTGAGTTTTAGCAGTGTTTCTTTTTACAGAGTGTCAGAGTTTGTTCAGTGTGTCTGAGTGCTGTCCAATTTATTTCTTTAAAGGACCTAAAAACTTGCATTGCCAATTTTAATCTGACGTGCAGATCAATGTTGGACAAGTCTCTGCAAATTTTGAAAAATTTACAGTGCATCAGTGCAGAGTTGGCTGTCAGGCAGCGTAGGGGCGTTATTTCAGTCACCATTCACTATGTGCTGAGCGGTGAGTTGAGCCATGATGGCCGACCTCTGTGACTGACAGCTGGAGGCTGCAAGGAGGAATAAAGTTCATTTTCTCTTAGTAGCTGAGCTGTCAGTTCAAGCCCCTCTGCCTTTGGATCGGAGACCCCGCGGCGTGACGCGGGGTCCCGATCGTTGCCATGATGACCCGATGTCGTCATGACGACATCCGGGTCACCAGAGCTAGGAAACATGCTGATTATGCTCAGTGCATGAGATCAACAAGTCTCTCTGTCAGTGCAGCGCTGACTGTTCCTATAGCATGCAGATGGTGCTTGATCTCGATGCCATAGAAGCGATCAGCCTGCAAAAAATGATTGTCATATAGTCTAAGTAAAAAAGTTAGAAAAAAGTTAAAAACATTTTAAAATAATTGTAAAAATATTTAAAAAATAATCAAAAGTAATAATAAAAAAATCAATATATATTCTATCACTAAATAAATATTTGAATGAAAAAAAATCTAAACAATAAAAGTACACATATTTGGTATCGCCACTTCCACAATGACCCGAACCATAAAACTGTCCCACTTGTTAACCCCTTTAGTGAACACCATAAAAAAAAGGCAAAAAGCAATGCTTTATCATCATAACGCCAAACAAAAAGTGGAATAACACGCGATCAAAAAGACGGATATAAATAAACATGGTACCGCTGAAAACTTCATCATGTCCCGCAAAAAACAAGCTGCCATACAGCTCCATCAGCGGAAAAATAAAAAAGCTGTCAGAATAAAGCGATGCAAAAATAATAGTTTTTATTGTATACAAGCACCAAAACATAAAAAAAGATATAAGAGATATCGCGGTAATCGTACTGACCCAAACAATAAAACTGCTTTATTAATTTTACCACACACGGAACGGTATACCCCCTCAAAAGAAATTCATGAATTGCTGGTTTTTATTCATTCTGCCACCCAAAAATCAAAATAGAAAGCGATCAAAAAATATGTGCCCGAAAATGGTACCAATAAAAACGTCAACTTGTGCCACAAAAATCAAGACCTCACATGACACTGTGGGCCAAAATATGGAAAAATTATAGCTCTCAAAATGTGGTGATGCAAAAACTATTTTTTGCAATAAAAAGCATCTTTTAGTGTGTGACAGCTGCCAAACATAAAAACCCACTATATCGCTTCTTTCACACGTCCTGATATTTCCGGTACCTGAGATGTCAGTGTCTGTGTGTGTAATACTTGCGGCACACGTGTGGCATGTGTGTGCCGCATCAGTGCTACACGGACGGGTGCCAAGGAAGAAGCGTTACAATGAGCTCTGTTCTCCGGCGCTGGTGTCACGGGGTAGTTGTAGGAATACAGGGGACAAGGAACCTGGACCCCTGAACTGCCCCTCAAGCTAAGGGAGGGCCCTGTCTTTCCTTAACTTGAAGTTAGTGAGGCCCAAGCCACCGACCTGTCCCTGTCTCCTGTTTAGCCCTGAGCTAAACCCCCAACCCCCTCCCCAGGAAGGTGAGACAGGGAATAAAGGGAATTACACCAAAGCAACAAAAGAAAGGAAAGACAGACACCTAGGGGTTAAATCAACTAAACAACAAACTTAGCTCTCTCTGCTGCAATGCACTGCACAGCAAGTAAGGCACCAGATCTTGGTAATGGCTGAAGTACCACTGCGCTCAGAAAGCTCCATACTCCAGCTTGGTTGGTCTCCAACAAGCAGAAATATCACCAACAGTGAGCTGACAACTCAGGTGACCTTTTAAAGGATAGTGGGCGTGGTCACCACCTTCCCCTGACAAGTCAGCAGCAATGTAATTACACCAGCGGCTTCCGGGGGGGGGAAAGACTGACATTAACCCCAGATGGCCTGAAAGGAAAAAGGTTTTAATATGCAAAGCAAGATCTGCCACAGATCCAAAAGTGGATTGTGACAGCCAGGTGCTGAACACGGCTCTCATCATTCTCCCCTGCTCTGCCGGCAATTGGCACAAGCAGAGAAGAATGATGAGTTACATGTAAGTGATAAAAGAGACAACAGGCAGCGGATGATGGAAATATTACTCCCATCAGCCTACCCTGCTGCTGCTAATAGCAGTGACAGCAGGAGCGGCTGATGCGTGTCACATGGATGGCATCCATGTGTGTTATGTGTATGCATGTGTACGGGACATTTTGTTGCCCGTGGTGACATTAAGATACAGACATATCGGAGTGTTTTGCCCACGGACACACACTGTGTAAGGTTCTTTGTACATGTTTCTTGAAACTCAGTTTTTCCGTCGGCCATTTTGCTTTCTGTCTTGCTGCAGCTATCTTGCCCTCAGTCAATATGGAGTTTCCAGCTTTCATGTTCCCGCCCTGATTCTCTCCCTCTTGCTTCTTAAGCTGCCTCAGCTGAGCAATCAGTGCTTCAGAATCAAGCCTGCAGTGAGCCTGTGACCTGACTCCTGGAAACCTTGAACTTTGTACTCCAGCTATTTCCTACTGAGGAACTTTGGAACACTTGTGGACTCTGGAAACCTGCTATTTGATAAATCCACGTTTGCATGGAATTACGGTAACAGAGAAGAGATCCTGAACCTGTTGTGGAGAGTTATTGCTGAGCTTAAGTTACTCTGGCCTGCTGTGTCTCCTGCTTCTGTACCTGCAAACTGTGTGACCCTTTTGCCACTTGTATGAAGTAATACAAGTCCTTCTATATCAAACCTGTGTCTCATGTGTTTTCCTCGCACCCAAGCACAAGACGCTATATGAACTGTACACCATACATTACAAGATTCTGAAGCCAAACGTTAGTGTCTGCTGGGTCTGGGAAGGCTGTGTCTGCTGTGACTGTGGATATCAGATGTCCGGTTATACTTTCTGTGATGACAGTGGTTGTGACTTCTCACAACCATTCCAGGTGAGCACATTCCCTTAATTTTACTCTGCAGTGTTACCACAGGTAAACACTATTGTTTTTTTTTTTGTTGTTGTTTTTTTCTTCTCCTTCCAGTACTCCTGTCTTAAAAGATCTGGAAGATGGAGGCTCGCATAAAGGAGCTTTGCGGAGTGACTGATACTATCCTTGCAGATATACAGACTATAAAGACCCGTTTTGCAAACCTACAGGACCTCACTAATCACAATTTGCAAGTGTTTCGACAAACTACCCAGGATTTACGAGCCAGAATTGAGGTTCTAGAGGAACGAGTCCAGGCTCCTGCCATAACCCCGAGTTCTGGAGATTCCCAAGTTACCCCCTTTTCATTTTGGCGGTGAACGTGAGAAATTCAGGGGATTTATTAACCAATGCAATCTTTTTTTTTCTGCACATGCTTCACAATTTCCCACTGAACGATCTAAAGTGCTTACTATAATCATGTTGCTTACCAACAAAGCTTTGATGTGGGCAAACCCTCTGATTGAGACTGAGGATGAATGTTTGGATCATCTTGATGCTTTCATTTCAGCCATGGGGCAGGTGTTTGATGACCCCAATCGAGGTGCAACAGCTGAAGCAGCCATGTTAACTTTGCGCCAAGGTAAGCGCTCAGTAGCCGAATATGCCTTGGATTTCAGGAGATGGGCCCTCGATACCACTTGGGACAGTTCCGCCAAAAAATCTATTTTTCGAAAAGGGTTGTCTTCACTGATTAAGGATGAACTTGCTCGTGCCGACCCTCCCTCTGCGTTAGGTGACTTTATTAACTACTGCATCCGTATTGATGCTCGTCTGACTGAACGCAGGCAAGAGAGATGGTTCGAAAGTAATCCACTAACCTTTTCCTACCTTCCTCCCCAGCTAAGGAACCTTTGAGTAGGATCACACGGGAACCTGAACCTGAACCCATGCAGGTGGACTCTTTACAAAGACGGGTTAGTGATGCACGCAAAGAACATCGTTTAAAGGAAAATCTATGTTTCTACTGTGGTAAGTCAGGGCACTTCATTATAAACTGCCCCAGCCGTTCTCGTAAGACTACTGCAGCAGTCATTCACTGTGAGTGTTGCGAGAGGAGATCTGTCAGGTCCGAGCCTCAGGCTCCGGAGAGATCTGCAGCAACAGATATTGATTTCTCGGACTTAAACTCCGTCACTTCTGAGGACGATGACTGTGTAAACGCTGCAATTTTTCAAGTTTCCTCAGCGGTGTCCCAGCTGAGTTGTAAGAAAAACAATTCTCATTGCTTCCTTTCCATCAATCTCTGGGTTGACTCAGTCTGGGTGTCTAGCTCTGCTATGATCGACTCAGGGGCAAGTGGAAATTTTATGGATATCTCCTTTGCTCTGAAACGGGGGATACGTTCAGTGAGGAAGGCTGCTCCAGTACAGATGGAGACTGTGGATGGCTCCCTGCTGACCTCTGGACCAGTGGATCAGGAAACGGAGCCTTTGAGGGTCCTTATGGGTAAAGATCATCAAGAGAAACTGTCCTTTATGCTTATCTCTTCTCCCCACTTTCCCATTATTCTAGGGCTACCATGGCTGCAGGCTCAGAACCCTACCATTAACTGGGAGACCAAGGAATTACACTTTCCAGAGAAACAGATGAGTCCAGAAGTTTCAGCTTGCTCTGTTCCTAAAGGAACCATGTCAGTCCCTGAACTACCAGCTGTATACCAGGACTATGTGGATTTATGTGACAAGAAGAACGCTGACCAGCTTCCCCCTTACCGTCCATATGATTGTCCAATTGAATTATTGCCTGGAGCAGAGATACCTTTGGTAAAAATCTACCCCCTGGCGGGGCCCGAGCTAAAGGCTTTAAAGGATTACATAGACGAAAATCTAGCCAAGGGCTTCATACGCCCCTCATCATCTCCTGCAGGTGCACCCATCTTCTTTGTGAAGAAGAAAGATGGATCTCTGAGACCCTGCGTAGACTATAGGGAACTCAATAAGGTTACTATTAGAAACTGTTATCCATTGCCTTTAATCCCTGAGTTATTGGAGAGAGTGCGGCATGCCAAAATTTTCTCTAAACTGGATCTCCGTGGGGCCTATAACTTGGTCCGTATTAGACCTGGGGATGAATGGAAGACTGCATTCAGGTCACGCTATGGACACTTTGAATATCTAGTTATGCCTTTTGGTCTGAGTACCGCCCCAGCCACTTTCCAACACTTGGTGAATGACATCTTCAGGGATCTCCTAGATACATTCGTGGTGATTTATCTGGATGATATTCTAATTTTTTCTAACTCCACAGAGGAACATCATGGACATGTGAGAATGGTCTTAGAACGTCTAAGACAAAACCATCTTTACATCAAACTTGAAAAGTGTGAATTCCATAGGACCGAAATTCAATTTCTGGGGTATGTACTGTCTACACAAGGGATTAGTATGGATGGAAGCAAGACCCAAGCCATCAAGGATTGGCCAATTCCTAGAAATGTGAAGGAGGTGCAGCGCTTCATCGGGTTTGCCAACTTCTATAGACGTTTTATTAGGAATTTCTCTGAGGTAGTGTCACCTATCACCCAACTTACCCGGAAAGAGTCTAGGTTCTCCTGGACCCCCCAAGCCCAGGAAGCATTTTCCCGTCTAAAGGATAAATTTACCACCGCGCCTATCTTAGTACATCCCAACCCCGAACTTGCCTTCATAATAGAGGTGGATGCTTCAGACTGTGCCGTTGGAGCTATACTCTCTCAGAGAACAGGTGAGAAGAATGTCTTGCATCCCTGTGCCTTCTTTTCCCAGCAGTTGTCTTCGGCTGAGAGGAACTACGATGTGGGCAATAGAGAGTTGTTGGCCATTATTGCCGCCTTCAAAGAATGGAGACACCTTCTTCAGGGAGCTGCACAGCAAATAGTCGTCCTGACAGACCATCGTAACCTTGAATTTATCAGGTCGGCTAAGTGCCTGACTCCTCGCCAGGCTTGCTGGAATCTTTTCCTAAACCAATTTAATTTTGTAATTTCTTATAGGCCAGGATCGCGCAATGGAAAGGCTGATGCACTCTCTAGGATTCATTCAGCAGAGACCCGTCCACTTACTCCTCCTAAGACTATTCTTCCTGACTCTAGATTCCTGGGAGTGATTCATAATCAAGACCTACTTAAGGACATCAAGGAAGCATACCATCGGATTCCTTGTTGGCACAACCCCCAAGGGACGTAAGTCTTGTCTTTAAGAATGGTGTGTGGATTCAGGGACAACGTCTGTATATACCTGAAACAGTCAGATTGAGAGTATTGCAACTCATCCACGATTCCAAGATAGCTGGGCATAGAGGAATTCTAAAGACACAGGAATTTCTTTCTCGTTTCTTTTGGTGGCCCACTTACAGGAAAGATGTTTTAAACTATGTCACTTCATGTGAAGTCTGTGCAAGATGCAAAACACCTCGCTCCTCACCAACTGGTCTGTTGTAACCCCTTCCCACCCCGTCCCGCCCGTGGGGATCCATTTCTATGGACTTCATTGTGGAGTTACCAACCTCTCAAGGGAAGAACACCATTCTAGTGGTGGTTGATCGTTTAACAAAGGCAGCTCATTTTATCCCTTGTGTCGGCTTACCCACTGCAAAACAGACATCAGATTTGATGATTAAGATGTGTTTCGCTTACATGGAGTACCGGATGAGGTCATTTCGGATCGAGGGTGCAATTCACTTCAAGGTTTTGGCAAAATTTCTGTGCCGCATTGGACATTAAAGTAAACCTTTCTTCTGCTTTTCATCCCCAGACTAATGGACAGACAGAACGAACCAATCAGACCCTGGAGCAGTATCTCCGCTGCTTTATCTGCCACCTACAGGATGATTGGGTGGATCTACTTCCACTGGCTGAGTTCTCTTATAACAACTCTCAGAGCGCCTCCACTAAGCAGTCTCCTTTTTACTCCAATTTAGGTTATCATCCTAACATTCTTCCTCGATTTCCCATAGAAACGCCCTTGCCAGCAGTGGCTGAAAGAATCACGTCTTTACAAAAGAATATGGATCTTCTAAAGGAAAATCTGGAATTGGCTCAGGAAAGGTACAAGAAAGCAGCAGATAAATTTCGTAAACCTGCACCAGCTTTCAAGGTAGGAGACTTGGTCTGGCTGTCAACCAGAAATCTTAAGTTAAGGATTCCATTGTCTAAGTTGGGACATAAGTACATTGGACCCTATAAAATCAGTAAAATTATAAGTGCCGTTGCTTGTCGTCTTCAACTGCCCAGAACTATGAGAATCCACCCTGTCTTTCATGTATCCCTACTAAAGGCTGCAACACCCAATACGTTTCCTGGACGTTCTTCTCCTTGCCCTGACCCAGTGCTAGTCGATGGTCAGGAAGAATTTGTGGTGGAAAGGATTCTAGATTCCAGGTTGTACAGAAATCAGTTACAATATTTGATTAAATGGCAGGGCTACCCAGTGGAGGACAACTCATGGGAACCAGTCAATAACGTTAATGCTCCTCGCTTGCTCCGCCAGTTTCATCAGAGGTACCCAGACAAGCCTGGTCTGAGGTCATCCGGAGGTTGTCCCTAAGGGGGAGTAATGTAAGGTTCTTTGTACATGTTTCTTGAAACTCAGTTTTTCCGTCGGCCATTTTGCTTTCTGTCTTGCTGCAGCTATCTTGCCCTCAGTCAATATGGAGTTTCCAGCTTTCATGTTCCCGCCCTGATTCTCTCCCTCTTGCTTCTTAAGCAGCCTCAGCTGAGCAATCAGTGCTTCAGAATCAAGCCTGCAGTGAGCCTGTGACCTGACTCCTGGAAACCTTGAACTTTGTACTCCAGCTATTTCCTACTGAGGAACTTTGGAACACTTGTGGACTCTGGAAACCTGCTATTTGATAAATCCACGTTTGCATGGAATTACGGTAACAGAGAAGAGATCCTGAACCTGTTGTGGAGAGTTATTGCTGAGCTTAAGTTACTCTGGCCTGCTGTGTCTCCTGCTTCTGTACCTGCAAACTGTGTGACCCTTTTGCCACTTGTATGAAGTAATACAAGTCCTTCTATATCAAACCTGTGTCTCATGTGTTTTCCTCGCACCCAAGCACAAGACGCTATATGAACTGTACACCATACATTACACACTGACATGTGCACAGACCCATTCACTTGAATAGACAAATAGTGCATTGTTCCTCCCGAGTCTCTCCGTCTGTACAGCCACATATGGGGTGTTGCCACGTTCAGTAGCAATTATGGGACAAATTTTGGTGCTATTTTTACCCACTTCTTGTCTGAAAATGTAAAATCCTTGGCTAAAACAAAACTGTCATAGCCCCTTCTGACTCCTATATGGATCAACACCAGGGATGTGATTTTGTTGTCTCATACTGTGCTTAAATGTTTTTAATCATTGTGGGTGTTTTTGTATATCACTGATATAATAAATATATTTTTCGCTAATTTTCTTTATTCTGGAGTGCGCTATGTCCATGCATTGATCCTTCTTCTTCCTTTTGATATGCAGGAAAACACTCTCTGCAGATGACATACATATACAGTTGGGAAAAAAAGTGTTTAGTCAGCCACCAATTGTGCAAGTTCTCCCACTTAAAAAGATGAGAGAAGCCTGTAACTGACATCATAGGTAGACCACAACTCTGAGAGTCAAAATGAGAAAACAAATCCAGAAAATCACCTTGTCTGATTTGGCAAGATTTATTTTGCAAATTATGGTAGAAAATAAGTATTTGGTCATTAACAAAAGTTCATCTCAATATTTTGTTATATATCCTTTGTTGGCAATGACCGAGGTCAGTCATTTTCTGTAAGTCTTCAGAAGGTTGCCTCACACTGTTGGTGGTATCTTGGCCCATTCCTCCATGCAGATCTCCTCTACAGCAGTGATGTCGCTGGGCAACATGGACTTTCAAATCCCTCCAAAGACGACCTGTCTGTCTTAGGCCTCTTTCACACTTTTGTGAAAAACCGGTACTGGAGATATCCGTGTCTCGTGAATGGGATATTTTCAGCACACGTGTGGCAACTGTGTGCCACATCAGTACCATACCGGGGAAGAAGCGATATAGTAAGCGCTGCTCCCCGGCGGCAGGTGCTGAAGATAGCTCTCGTCATTCTCCCCTGCTCTGCCGGCGATCGGCGTGAGCAGAAGAGAATGATGAGAGTTATATTAAACTCAGAAAGATGAGAGCAGGTGGAGGCTTTTGGTACTATTACTCCATCATCCGACACCTGCTGCCGCTAATAACAGTGACAGCAGGAGAGGATGATCGGGGTATTCCTTCCCTGCCGCCTGCGATCTAACTAATTAAATGAATGAAAAACCCGACGTGGATTTCCCCCTATTTTCATTAACCAACCAGGCACAACTCACAGCTGGGGCTGGTATTCTCAGGCTGGCAAGGAGCCATTGATATAGGCCCCCAGCCTAAAAACACCAGCCCGCAGCTGCCCAGAAAAGGCACATCTATTAGATGCGCCAATTCTGGCCCTGTAGCGGTGGCAAGTGGGGTTCACATTTGTGGAGTTGATGTCACCTTTCTATTGTAAGGTGACATTAAGCCCACGGTTTAGTAATGGATAGGGTCTTATAGACATCTATCCATTACTAATCCTATAGTAGTTACATGTTAAATAAAGACACAGCCAGAATAAATTATTTTATTTGAAATAACACTAAACACAGTTTTCCATTTTATTTATTATGCCTAATCCCAGCGAAGCCCTCAATGTCCTGTAATAAAAATAAAATAATAAACCAACAATATACCATACCTGTCCATCGTTGTGTTCCACACTGTAATCCATATCTGGGGGATAAATAGTTTTCAACCTGGACGGTGCAAAAATGCGACCGTCCCAGCTGAAAACCACTGGTGAATGAGGAGATGCTGCGAGCGCAGCTTCAGTGGCTAGCGGTGACGTCACTGATGCTGTGCTCGCAGCCGGCCTGAACTGCGGTGACCTCTAGACCGTGGGAAAATGCCAGTGATGAGGGCACCGCAATTCAAGCTCAGTGTCTTCACAGCAGATCACCGTGTGCGGGACATTTTGCTGACCGTGCTGCCGTTAAAAAAACGGACATGTCAGCATGTTTTGCCCACAGACACACGGTCCGTGTAAACACACTGACGTGTGTCAGTGTCTCTAGTACGTGTGAAAGCTGTCACCTCACATACTGGACGCACTGACGTGTGAAAGAGGCCTTAGAGGCAGTTATCTGCACCTTTTATGTGGCACCGATTTACTAACGAGGAAGGACAGTGATAGTTTGTTCTTTGTTTGATCTCATTTTATTTTCTTTTTGTGCTTTTTAGGTCGACGGGTTTGTATGGGTGAACAGTTGGCCAAGATGGAGCTATTTCTGATGTTCGTCAACCTGCTGCAGTCTTTCAATTTTTCGTTTGCTAATGACACATTTCAACCAATGCTGGAGGGACGGTTTGGCTTGACCCTTGCTCCATACCCATTTGATATCAAGATTGCTAAAAGATGAGTTCTGAAGCTGAACCTGTGAATGGTCGAACTCAACATGTAATCAACACGATTATCCCAAATTTGTTTTTTCCCTTTGAAAAGATTGGTCTAAAACATTTCAACCGCAGTCACAGGACAACCTAAGGTGGTGGAAGTAGAGAGCTTCATCCTTACTTATATAGTGTGTAGTATATATGGTGTACAGAGAATACAGTGTTCTCCTTGGCTGGTAGACGGCTCATCTCTTGGTTCAGATGTCTACAGTGTGTATAACTGATGCCACGTAACATTATAGCTCTTCTGCAACATGCCGAAAACACAGCACTTGAATGTTTGCACGGCACTTTCCTTATTGACTGTGTGGGCCTCTTCGAAATATTAAGAGCCTAGATTCTTAAATCGTTTCAGTGTTCTGTTTTATAAGATTGCAGCATAAGTCCCCGTTCAGACTGTAATACATTTATTGACAATGAGGACTCGCTTTAGATGAGTCAACGCCTTACAGACCACCATTTGCCTTTCTATAGAGGTCATTAGGTGGCCTACAGAAGCTTGTTTTTACAGCACTTTACTTCTAACCTAGTATTTCATGGTTTCCCACACCACAATGAAGTGGATGTGTGAATATCCAATGATAGCTTATTTTACTCAATTATTTATATAGCGCCATTAATTTCACAGCGCTTTACAAACATTATTGGCACTGTCCCCATCCCAATGTAGATTTCCTTATCCGTATGTCTTTAGAGTGTGGGAGGAAACCAGAGAACCCGAAGGAAACCCACGCAAGCACGGGGAGAACATACAAACTCCTTCAGATGTTGTCCTTAGTGGGATTTGAACTCAGGACCCCAGCACTGCAAGACTGCAGTGCTAACCACTGAGCCACCGTGCTGCCCACCGTGCCCAGCTGAGCTATTTCTCCAATGGCCAGGATGGGAATTATCTCTGATCCAAAACCTTTGATCGGCTTGATCACCCGTCGATCAGAGACTGGTAAACCCCTGTGCTGTCAGCCCGAAGGACCTAAAAATGAATTCCAGAACCTTTCTGTACACTCACCCTGTTGTAAAGGCACTAAGGGTCCTTTTACACATAAAGACAAATTTGTGAAAATGAGCTGATTTGACGTAGATTTATCTACAACAATGTTATTTTTCACTTGATTCTTTACACAGGCCAAAAAATACCATCCTATATTCTATGGTTTGGTATTTCAAGGAACAATCTACCCATGAATGAGGCCCGAACTACAACCCAGGTCTCACAGTTTAGAAAATATACTATATTGCCATGCTTTTGTATACTACGTTTTCAGAAACATGTAATGTTATAATCCCTTAATGGGGATACAAAAACGTATGAAAAAATAATAAAAAAGCAATCATTTATAATAAATCGCTTGCACAATCATTGATAAAAAAACAAATTTTTATGTATCCTCACAACTGTGATAACTGTTAGAAATATTTTTCATTTATTTTAGTGCACAACAATTTTTTTTAATTAATAAATTGTACATTAATTTCAATGTCCCCCCAAACAGAGACCAAAAATAATTTCTCCCACATAGCTTCATACACCCAAGTCAAAGAAGAAAAAAACAAAGTTACGGCTGCAAAAATGCAAATGAAATCCCTTTAGTCATTAGATCCCAAACAGGTATGATCACTAACGGGTTAGTATTTGCCCTGTACCAGAAAGATTACTACATTGAATCCCCCAGAAAAAAATAAACCAAATGGTACAATTGGGAAAATGGAATGTACGTAATAAAAGCCAGTAATTGTAACCAAAGTTTTTTGATTGTATTAGGGTCTTTCTGATAACTATAGTTTAACTCTGTTTTTTCAATCATAAGGCAGATATGTATTTTTATAGCATGAGTATATAGGTTGATACCATCTCCTAATATAACATCCTTACCATTGCCAATCATTTTGATATCAGAATGTGTTCCTGATTTTTCTGCTTTCTATTTGTTCCTCTATCTAAAGAGTAAGTATCTGTAGTCGGGTTTTCAGTATAACGTCACATGCACATTTAATGCATTAAAGACAATTTGTCAGCAGGTTTTTGCTATATAATCTGAGAGTTGGGGCAGAGACCCTGCTTCAAGCTTTGTGTCACTTAATAGATTGTGTGTTGCTGTTTCAATAAAATCAGTGTTTTATCAGCAGAAGATTATCGCAACCAGGCTAGGTAACACATGCCTCCTGGCCAACTTTTTCTGTGTAACCCTGCTCCCACCACTGATTAGCAGCTGTCTCTCTGTCAATGTATCGTGTACACCAGGGTTCCCCAACTCCAGTCCTCAAGGCCCACCAACAGGTCATGTTTTCAGGATTTCCTTAGTATTGCCCAGGTGATAATTGCATCACCTGTGCAATACAAAGGAAATCCTGAAAACATGACCTGTTGGTGGGCCTTGAGGACTGGAGTTGGGGAACCCTGGTGTACACAGAAAGCTGCCAATCAGAGTGGTGTAGGCAGAGATAAGGTACTGCCACACTTAACTATCCCGCTAGCGATCACGATAATGACGCATACTAATGCGATCGCTAGCGGGATAGTTTCAATATCGCTAGTAGCGGCTTAATTTAGCGATGTCGTTAAGGACGCTATCGCGGTTAGCGATCTCCTTAACGACTTTAGAGGTACAAAATACAGCTAAATCGCTAACAAAAGGTGCCACACTCAGCGATATATACTTACCAGCGGGGCGCCGACGATAAAAATAGGGTCCGGACCGATGTCAGCGACGAACAGGATCTCAGCAGGGGCCACGTCGTTGCTACATGCCACACAGAACAACGTCACTAACGAGATCGCTAAATAGTGACGTTTTTTAGCGATCTCGTTAGCGACGCTGTTTAGTGTGGCATACCCTTTATACAGAGCTCTGCATTCTGAGCACTGTTAGATCTGCAAAAGGGAAAACAGTGATTGTATGGAAACGACAGCATGTAGACCAACAAGTGACACATCACTGGAATCAGCGTCTGAGCTCCTGTATCATGCTTCTCTCAGATTTCATGGCAAACACCTAGTGACCGGTTCCCTTTAAGTTACTCAGCAAGTGTCTGTATCTCACGAAATGCTCAGTCATGAATTTCCACTTTTTATGCCATTGAGCAGATTACACACAATCTGAGTTCCCTTATCTGCTCTAACGTTATAAATCTAGGTGACTGCGACTGTAACGTTAGAGCGGAATAATTGAAAAATTACAAATCATCTGAAGTAGTTGGTAAAAAATGCTCCTACAATGAAGCAATCTCTTATTGAAGCTGGAAGCTAGGCAATAGAACTGGAATAAAATGTAAATTGCGAAATAAATAATATGAATAAATGTGTGCGCAATATATAATGCAAAGAAATGACCAAAGTTGCAGCTTTTCTAATCTTATCTGCTTTTGTTGTTGGCATTGCCCTGCCGCTAACACATAATATGTATACATGTATATGAATATTGATTTGCTTCTACAATGGCATTTCCTTTTGTATTCCAGCCAATGATGAAAATAAAAATAACTAAGACAGGATTGTGGGAGTTTGTATGTCTTTAGAAAATAAAATATTTCTAAAGTATTATGTATATTGACT
Organism: Oophaga sylvatica; assembly: GCA_033576555.1. Taxonomy (NCBI): domain Eukaryota; kingdom Metazoa; phylum Chordata; class Amphibia; order Anura; family Dendrobatidae; genus Oophaga; species Oophaga sylvatica. The sequence goes on from JARQOD010000001.1 coordinate 224,679,529, forward strand.
AAATGACTATGTTTGCTATAGAAATACCCTTGTGCACTTATATCAGATCTTCATATTGTTTGAATGAAGAGCCATTAATTACCGTATATACTCACGTATAAGCCGAGATTTTCAGCCCATTTTTTAAGGCTGAAAGTCCCCCTCTTGGCTTATACGCGAGTCATATACGCCATAGGGTCGGCACGGGAGGGGGTCAGATCATGCTCACCCCCTCTGGCGCGTCTCTGCAGCACCCCTGCTTGTTGTGAATGTGCTAAAAATGGTTTCTGAGCAGAGGCTCCCTCTGGTGGTTACTGACAGTACTGAACCTTTCAGCGAGGAGTGGCAATCTGGGATCACGGATTGGTCTGATATAAGGGAGGTTCCCTCCATTGATGGTTGCCTGTGATCAATTGTTCTTGTCTCAATTGTGGTTCCTGGTTCATTTGGAAGCTTGCTGAGTCTTGCCTGCATCTTCTGCTATCAGATAAGATATTTTCTGCTTTTATTTTTGTGCTTGCTTTTTGCATTGTTCCCTGCACTTCTGTGGAGGTCAGCCAGGTCCCCTCCGGGGGCTTGTGCTCCTCTCAGTTTATCTGGAGCCACTGTTGTTTGTTCATTTGCTTTTTCCTGTTTTTTCAGTGGCTGCGGCTTAGTTTTGTTACACCAGAGAACTAATTTAGGTGGTAGAGGTCGTGTGATCTCAGGTGTTTTTGCAATCAGTAGTGTTGGTTTTTTTTTAGGGTTTTTTTTGGATTGCAGTGAGTATCCTTTCCTGTACTTTTCTGTCTAGACAGATTGGGCCCCAGCGTTTGCTCATTCTATTTTTTGTCTGTGTCCGTGCTTCCTCTTGTCTAACCGCCATTACATGTTTGGGGGCTTCCTATTTTCTTTGGGGATCTGCTCCGGGGCAGATAGCTTTCATCTTTCTGCCTTTAGGTGTAGTTATCTCTCAGGCTGTGACGAGGCGTCTAGGATCAACGTAGGAACGCTCCACGGCTACCTCTAGTTGTGTGGTTAGTTCAGGTTAATGCAACCGATAGGTTCTAGCATCTCTGGTGTATTGCCGTTTTTGCTTACTCTCCTCAGCTACCAAAACATAACAGTAGCACCGGCCCAAAACTGAAAATTATATGGTACTCACAGAAGGGAAAAATAGTTTGGGAAAAAAAAATGTTGTCAGAGTTGTCAGAGATTTTTTTTTTTTTCCTGTTTGTTGCATTTTTTTCCTCTTTCTTTCTGGGTGCTGAGGAGGATTTTTTTTTTCTCTCAATGGAGCTTGCACAGTTGTCTGGCCGTGTGGATCAGCTTGCCACTGAGGTTCGGAGTATTGCTACCTATCTTGCTAGGTTGCCGGTTGTGGAACCTAGGATTCCCATGCCAGATTTGTTTTTGGGGATCGGGCTAAATTTCTGAATTTCAAAAATAACTGTAAGTTGTTTTTTGCCTTGAAGCCTAAAGAGTATGCACACTAAACAATATCGCTAACGGGATCGCTAAAAACGTCACTATTTAGCGATCCGTTAGCGATATTGTTCAGTGCGGCAGCTGCAGCGACGAGCTTCCTGCTGTGATCTCGCTCGTCGCTGGAATCGTTCCGGACCCTATTTTCTCGTCGCGCTCCGCTGGGTAAGTATCTAATCGCTGTGTGGCACCTTTTCTTAGCGATTTAGCGTATTTTGTACCGCTAAGTCGTTAAGAAGATCGCTAACGGCGATAGCGTCGTAACTATATCGCTAAATGCGTAGCATTAGCGATATAGAAACAATCCCGCTAGCGATCGCATTAGTATGCGTCGTTATTGTGATCGCTAGCGGGATTGTTTAGTGTGGCAGTACCTTAAGTCCTCAGGGAACGCAGCACAGCAGGTTCAAATTGTCATCTCTCTCCTGCGCGGCGATCCTCAGGATTGGGCTTTTTCCCTGACACCTGGGGATCCTGTTTTGAATGATATTGATGCATATTTTCTGGCTCTGGGTTATTGTTACGATGAACCTAATGTCACTGATCAAGCTGAAAGACCTTGTTGGCATTAAATCAGGGTCTTGAAGACGCTGAGTTGTACTGTCAGAAATTCCGAAAGTGGGCAGTCCTGACCAAATGGAATGATGATGCTTTGGCAGCCCTTTTTCGGAAGGGCTGTCAAGAATGTAAAGGATGTTATGGTGGATTCCCTGCTCCCTCTGGTCTCAATGATTCTATGTCATTGCTATTCAAATTGACAGACGTTTGCGTGAGCGCAGAGGAATGCGTGAGATAGTGTTGCCTTGTGAGCCAGCTTCTGAGCCCATGCAGTGTGATAGAGTGACTTCTGGGCACAGCGTCATGAGTTTCGAAAGCGCAATGGGTTATGTTTCTACTGTGGTGATGCCTCTCATGCTATTTCAGTCTGCCCTTAACGGGGAAGACGTTTTGCACGCTCAGTTGTCTTGGGTAGTGTTCAGACTAAATTTCTGTTGACTGTTACCCTGATTTGCTCCCTGTCCACATTTTCTGCTCAGGATTTTGTTGATTCAGGAGCAGCTATTAACCTGATGGATTTTGACTTTGCCAAACGTTGTGGGTTTCCCATGATACCCCTGCGGAACTCTATTCCCCTACTGGGCATTGATTCTACCCCTTTGGCGGAGAATAAACCCCAGTTTTCTACTCAGGTGATAATGAGGGTTGAACCAGATCATCAGGAGAGTTGCAAATTTCTGGTGCTGTATAATCTGCATGACATTATTGTACTAGGTTTCCCTTGGTTACAGTCTCATAATCCTGTTTTGGATTGGAAATCTGTGTCTGTGACCAGTTGGGGCTGCCAATGTGTTAATGCCGACACTCCTGTTTTTTTGTGCCTCTCCCCAGTCTCAGGATGTTCCTGACTTTTTGACTGATTTTTCTGATGTGTTTAGTGAAAGTAAGTCTGTGTCCTTACCTCCTCATAGAAACTACGATTGCACTATTGAGTTAGTGCCTGGTGGTAAATTTCCTAAGGGTCGCCTTTTTAACTTATCTGTACCTGAACACGATGCCATGCGATCTTATATCAAGGAGTCATTGGAGAAGAGTCATATTAGACCATCCTCTTCACCCTTTGGCGCCGTTTTTTTTCTTTGTGGCCAAAAAGGATGGTTCATTGAGGTCGTGTATTGATTATCGCCTCCTGAATAAGATCTCTGTGAAATATCAATATCCGTTACCCTTGATTTCTGACCTGTTTTCCAGAGTGAAAAGTGCTAGTTGGTTTACCAAGCTTGACCTCAGGGGGGCGTATAACCTTATTCGTATTAAGCATGGGGATGAATGGAAGACGGCGTTTAATACCCCAGAGGGGCATTTTGAGTACCTAGTGATGCCCTTTGGGCTCAATAATGCTCCTTCCGTCTTCCAATCCTTCATGAATGATATTTTCAGGGATTTTGTGGATAAATTTCTGATTGTTTATTTGGATGATATCTTGATTTTTTTCCAATGACTGGGACTCTCATGTGAAACATGTTCGGACTGTTTTCCAGATTTTGAGAGAGAATGCACTGTATGTGAAGGGATCAAAGTGTCTTTTTGGCGTATAGAAGGTCTCATTTCTGGGATTCATTTTGTCTCCATCTGTTATTGAAATGGACCCGGTCAAGGTTCAGGCCATCTGTGATTGGGTTCAACCTACTTCATTGAAGGCTCTTCAGAGATTTTTGGGATTTTGCCAATTTTTATCGTAAATTTATTGGTAATTTCTCTGGTATTGTTAAACCATTGACTGATCTGACCAAAAAGGGTTCCGATGTGGTGAATTGGCCTCCTGAGGCATTTTCTGCATTTCAGGAACTTAAGCAGAGATTCATTTCTGCTCCTGTTCTACGGCAGCCTGATGTTTCTCTGCCGTTTCAGGTGGAGGTTGATGCCTCTGAATTGGGGCAGGTGCCGTTTTGTCCCAAAGGGATCCAGAGACCTCTAAGAATAACCCTTGTGCCTTTTTCTCTCGAAAGTTTTCTCCAACTGAACGTAATTATGACGTGGGTAATCGGGAGTATTGGCCATGAAGTGGGCTTTTGAAGAGTGGAGACATTGGCTGGAAGGAGCCAAACATCAGGTGGTGGTCCTCACGGACCATAAGAACCTGGTTTATCTCGAATCAGCCAAGCGACTTAATCCTAGACAGGCCAGGTGGGCCTTGTTTTAATTTTGTGGTTTCTTTTCTTCCTGGCACTAAGAATGTTAAGGCGGATGTCCTCTCAAGGAATTCTTTTCGGATTCTCCTGAGTTATCTGATCCTGCTGTTATTTTGAAAGAGGGTGTAGTACTTTCCGCCATCTCGCCCAATTTGAGACTGGCTCTGGAGGGGTGTCAGGAGGATAAACCTGAGCGCTGCCCTGTTGGGAAATTGTCCCAGACCAGTGGAAGAAGACTTGGTGAGTCAGTCCTTTTGGTGGCCTACTTTGTCTCGTGACTTCAGGGACTTTGTGCAGTCCTGTGGGACTTGCTCTCGTTCCAAGCCTTGCTCTCGCTCTAGTGGTTTGTTGATGCCATTACCTGTGCCCAAGAGGCCATGGACCCATATCTCTATGGATTTTATTTCCGACCTCCCTGTCTCTCAGAGAATGACCGTTATCTGGGTAATCTGTGATAGGTTTTCCAAGATGATACATCTTGTGCCATTACCTAAGTTGCCTTCCTCCTCCGAGTTGGTGCCTTTGTTCCTTCAGCACGTGGTTCGGTTGCACGGCATTCCGGAGAACATTGTGTTGGTCTGACAGAGGAGTCCAGTTTGTTTCCAGATTTTGGAGGACATTTTGTTCTAAACTTGGTGTTTTAGTTATCTTTCTCCTCTGCATTTCACCCTCAGACCAATGGACAAACCGAGAGAACAAACCAGACCTTGGAGACTTATTTGAGATGTTTTGTGTCTGCTGATCAAGAGGACTGGGTCTCTTTTTTGCCTTTGGCTGGTTTGCTCTTAATAATAGGGCTAGCTCTGCCACCTTGATGTCTCCATTTTTCTGCAATTCGGGGTTTCACCCTCGATTTTCTTCAGGACAGGCGGAGGCTTCTGTCTGTCCGGGGGTTGACTCTATTGTGGAGCATATGTAGCAGGTTTGGGACCAGGTAGTGGAGAGGTTGTCTCTCTCTCAAGAGAAGGCCCAGCGGTTTGCCAACCGGTTTAGGACTGATGATCCTCGTTTTAAAGTGGGGGACTTGGTTTGGTTGTCCTCAAGAAATATCCCTATGAAGGTTGCATCTCCAAAATTTAAGCCAAGGTTCATTGGACCTTATAAGATCATGGAGATTCTTAATCCGGTTTCCTTCCGTTTGCTTCTTCCAGGGACATTTAAGATCCATAACGTGTTCCACAAGTCCTTATTGAAGAGGTTTGTCGAGCCAGTGGTTCCTATGGCTGCGCCTCCTGACCCTGTTTTGGTTGAGGGCAATCTGGAGTATGTGGTCGAGAAAATATTGGATTCTCGTTTTTCTAGACAGAAACTCCAGTATTTGGTTAAGTGGGAGGTTATGGTCAGGAGGACAATTCTTGGTGTTTGCTTCGGACATCATGCTAGGAGACTGATCCGTGCCTATCACCGAGCTCATCCTGATCGGCCTGGTTGCACAAGTGAGGGTTCGGTGACCCCTCCTCAAGGGGGGGTACTGTTGTGAATGTGCTAGAGATGGTTTCTGAGCAGAGGTTCCCTCTGGTGGTTACAGACTTTACTGAACCTTTCAGCGAGGAATGGCAATCTGGAATCACTGACTGGACTGATATAAGGGAGGTTCCCTCCCATGATGGTCGCCGGTGATCAATTGTTCTTGTCTCACTTGTGGTTCCTGGTTCATTTGGAAGTTGCTGGAGTCTTGCCTGCACCTGCTGCTTTCAGATAAGATATTTTCTGCTTTTCTTTTTGTGCTTGCTTTTTTCACAGTTTTCTGCACTTTTGTGGAGGTCTGCCGGGGCCTGTACTCCTCTCAATTTATCTGTAGCCACTGTTATTTGTTCATTTGTTTTTCCCTGTTTTTTTCAGTGGCTGCGGCTTTGTTTTGTTACACCAGAGATCTGATTTAGGTGGTAGAGATCGTGTGATCTCAGGTTTTTTGGCAATCAGAAGTGCTGGTATTTTTAGGTTTTCTTTTGTTGGATTGCAGTCAGAATTATTTCCTGTACTTTTCTGTCTAGACAGATTGGGCCCCAACATTTGCTCATTCTATTTTCTGTCTGTGTCCGTGCTATCTTCTTGTCTAACTGCCATTATATGTTTGGGGGCTTCCTATTTTCTTTGGGGATCTGCTCCAGGGCAGATAGTTTTCATCTTTCTGCCTTTAGGTGTAGTTATCTCTCAGGCTGTGACGAGGCGTCTAGGATCAACGTAGGAACGCTCCACGGCTACCTCTGGTTGTGTGGTTAGTTCAGGTTACTGCAATCCAATAGGTTCCAGCCTCTCTCGTGTATTACCGTTTTTGCTTTTTTTCCTTAGCTACCTAAACATAACAAGGTTCATAGCTAATATATATATATCAGTGACACATACATATGTGCTCCTTATATGAATACTGCTGTTTCCTGTGTACCGACCCCTGGCTGCCATCTGACTACGCTAACCGCCTTCTACACTGCTATCTTATCACTTCTCCTGTGTACCAACCTCTGGCTGCCATCTGACTAAGCTAACCGCCTGCTCCTCTGCTAACGTATCACTTCTGTGAACCGACCTCTGGCTTCCATCTGACTACACTACCCGTCTGAATCTCTGCTAACATATTGCTTCTCCTGTGCACCGACCTCTGGGTGCCATCTAACTACGCTACCCACCTGCTCCTCTGCTAACGTATCACTTCTCCTGTATACCGACCCGGGTAATCCTCTGACTACTTTACCTGCCTGTGTATGACTGGTATGGGCTACAGTACAATAGGTAAGCAGCTTGGTGAGAAGGTAACAACTGTTGGCTAAGTTATTAAAAAATGGAAGAAACACAAGATGACTGTCAATACTACTTGGTCTAGGGCTCCATGCAAGATCTCGCCTTGTGGGTAAGGATTATTCAGAGGAAGGTCAGGAATCAGCCCAGAACTGCACGGGAGGATATGGTCAATGACCTGAAGAGATGTCAGACCACAGTGTCAACTACAATCTCCATGTTTGGAGGAAGGATGACGAACACAACTGTAAGAATACCATCACCACCATGTAGCATGGTGGGGGAAACATCATACTTTGGGTGTGCTGGTCTGCAAAGGCGACAGGACAACTGCTTCATGTTGAAGGGAGGATGGATGGGGTCATATGTCCCGCACTTTTGTCAAACAAGCTCCTTCCCTCAGCAAGATCATTGAAGGTGGGTCGTGGCTGGGTGTTCCAGCATGACAAAGACCCAAAACACACCACCCGGCAACTATGGAGTGACTCCGTAAGAAGCATTTCAAGGTCCTGGAGTGGCCTAGCCAGTCTCCAGACCTGAACCCAATAACTCAATGTTTCCCTGTAACAGCGTATCCCTCCCCCGGCCTGTGTTTCTGGACTGTTGTGTAATCAGCCATAGGTCCACCTCACTTGTACTGCATCTAGTGAGGGATTCTGTCTTTGTTCTTCTTAGCATGGGACTCATCCAATACACAAACTTGTAAGATAGAATGGAGCCGATAGCTTCTGTAAACTTCTCAATGTAGCCACATGTTAAAAGTTGGTGTGAACCTCCCCCATCAATGACCTGATCCGAGGACACAGGACAATAGACTCATGTGTTGGCCGAGTCAGTTGTGTGGTGACTTGCGAAGGGCTGTGATCTTATGCTGAGGCGAGATCCCGGTGACCGTGCGTATTGTTAGAAGCTGCCACGTGGGACTGTGTTGTCTCTCATCTGCTGGATCCATTGAATTTATCCAAGGACTATTTCTATTTTCCTGTCGTCAGATTACCGGGTGGCACCCCCGGAGCTACTCCTTTTTTGTGGGCGCATTGTAGACTCATTGTGGACGCTGCAGAATTACCTTAATTTGTGCTGCTCAGTTCCCTGTTCCTATTAATCTCATTAGATTGTTTATTGGCCTGGTGTCCCTGCCAGGGCCGGCGTCAGCACCCGGCACACCCGGGCAAGTGCCGAGGCCCTGAGCAGGCGGGGGGGCCCACTCGCTGTCGGGCACCCCAGCGCCCATTAGCGGTGTCAGCGCCGCCACTGGGCCCCCCCGCTTGCTCAGGGCCCCGGCATCAGCCGGTGCAATACTTACCTCTCCCCGTGCCACCGCTGCCACAGCTCCGAGCTCCGGGGCCGGCGCTTCCTCCTCACAGCAGCGCCGCTGAATGACGTCATCATTCAGCGGCCGGCTGTGGCAGAGAGCGCGCGGACGCCGGACAGGTGAGGCGTGGTGTGTGTGCGCGTGTGTGTGCCTGCTGTGTGTGTGTGAGAGAGTGCTGCCTGCGGACTGCGGTGCTGTATGTGTGATGGTGGTGGGGGGAGGCAGTGATGGTGGTGAGGAGGCAATGATGATGGGGAGGCAATGATGATGATGATGGGGAGGCAATGATAATGGGAAGGCAATGATGTGATGATATTAATGGGGAGGCAATGATGATTATGATGGGGAGGCAATGATAATGGGAAGGCAATGATGATGATGATATTAATGGGGAGGCAATGATGATGATGATGGGGAAACAATGATAATGGGAAGGCAATGATGATGATGATATTAATGGGGAGGCAATGATAATGATGATGATGGGGAGGCAATGATAATGGGAAGGTAATGATGATGATGATGATATTAATGGGGAGGCAATGATGATGATAGGGAGGCAATGATGATGATGATGGGCAGGCAATGATGATGAGGGGAGGCAATGATGATGATAATGGGCAGGCAATGATGATGATAATGGGGAGTCTTTCCACAGCGCCATTTCCTGAGCCGTAACAGTGCAGAACGCAGCACAGTGTAGAGGAGAGATCCATATTTTGTATGGAGCATTATATGTGGTCCAGTATTCTGTATGGAGCATTATATTGGGTCCAGTATTCTGTATGGAGCATTATATGGGGGATAGCGGGGTGACATCCTGCATGGGGTATTATATGGGTGATGAGGGGAGACTATGTGGTGCCCATAATATTGTATGGAGGACTGTACTGTTGTGAATGGGTTTGAGATGAGTTCTGAGCAGAGGCTTCCTCTGGTGGTTACAAGCGGTGCTGGTCTGTCCAGTGAAGATTGTGAGGACTGGGAATCAGGTGTTTCTGACTGGTCTTATATAAGGGAGTCACCTTCCCATCAGGGTTGCCGGTGATCAATTGTTCTGGTCTGAATCCTTCATTCCTGTTTCCCTTGTAGCCTGCTGTGTCGTGTCTGCATCTCCTGCTAACAGATAAGACATTTTCTTCTTTTTGTTTTTTGTGCTATATTTTTGCATTTTGTCCTGCACTTCTGTGGGGGCCTTCAGGGTCCCCTCCGGGGGCTTTTGCCCTCTCAGTTTAGTTCAGCCACTGATGTTTTGTATATTTGCTTTTTCCAGTTTTTTCAGTGGCTGCTGTTTTGATTTTGTTACACCAGAGAACTAATTTAGGTGGTTGAGGTCGTGTGATCTCAGGTGTTTTTGAAATTAGTAGAGTTGGTGCTTTTCAGGGTTTTCTGGGATTGCAGTAAGTACCCTTCCTATCCTTTTCTATTTAGTTAGTTTGGGCCCCAGCGTTTGCTCATACTATTCTCTTTCTGTGTCAGTATTTCATCTTGTCTAACCGCCATTACATGTTTGGGGGCTTTCTATTATCTTTGGGGTTCTGCTCCGGGGCAGATACTTTCCTATTTCTATCTTTAGGTGTAGTTAGTTTCTCAGGCTGTGACGAGGCGTCTAGGACCAACGTAGGAACGCTCCACGGCTGCCTCTAGTTGTGGTTAGTCAGGGGACTGCAATCTCATAGATTCCAACTGCTCTGGTGTATTGCCTTTTTGCCTGCACTCCTCAGCTGCCGAAACATAACAGTATCACCGGCCCAAAAGTTGAAAATTGTATGGTACTCACAGAAGGGAAAAAATATTGTGAAAGAAAAAAGGTTGTCAGAGTTGTCAGAGATATTTTTCTGTTTGTTGCTTTTTTTTTCCCTCTGTATCTCTGGGTGCTGGGGAGGATCTTTTCTCTCAATGGAGTTTACACAGTTGTCTGGCCGTGTGGATCAGCTTGCCGCTGAGGTTCGGAGTATTGCTATCTATCTTGCTGGGTTGCCTGTTGTGGAACCTAGGATTCCCATGCCAGATTTGTTTTTAGGGGATCGAGCTAAGTTTCAGAATTTCAAAAATAATTGTAAATTGTTTTTTGCCTTAAAATCTAAGTCCTCAGGGAACGCAGCGCAGCAGGTTCAAATTATCATCTCTCTCCTGCGCGGCGATCCTCAGGATTGGGCTTTTTCCCTGACACTGGGGATCCTGTTTTGAGTGATGTTGATGCATTTTTTCAGGCTTTGGGGTTATTGTACGATGAGCCTAATGTCACTGATCAAGCTGAAAAAGCCTTGTTGGCATTAAATCAGGGGCTTGATGACGCTGAGTTGTACTGTCAGAGATTCCGTAGGTGGGCAGTCCTGACCAAATGGAATGACGACGCTTTGGCAGCCCTTTTCCGGAAGGGTCTGTCAGATAATGTAAAGGATGTTATGGTGGGATTCCCTGTCCCCTCTGGTCTCAATGATTCTATGTCATTAGCGATTCAAATTGACAGACGTTTGCGTGAGCGGAGAAGTATGCGTGGAATAGTGTTGCCTTGTGAACCAGCTTCTGAACCCATGCAGTGTGATGGAGTGGTGTCTGGGGCACAGCGTCATGAGTTTCGAAAGCGCAATGGGTTATGTTTCTACTGTGGTGATGCCTCTCATGCTATTTCAGTCTGCCCTAAGCGGGGAAGACGTTTTGCACGCTCAGTTGTCTTGGGTAGTATTCAGACTAAGTTTTTATTAACTGTCACTCTGATATGCTCTCTGTCCTCATTTTCTGCTCAGGCTTTCGTTGATTCTGGAGCAGCTATTAACCTGATGGATTATGATTTTGCTAAACGTTGTGGGTTTCCCTTGATACTCCTACAGAAGTCTATTCCCCTACTGGGGATCGATTCTACCCCTTTGGCTGAGAATAAACCCCAGTTTTCTACTCAGGTGATAATGAGGGTTGAACCTGATCACCAGGAGTGCTGCAAATTTTTGGTTCTGTATAATCTGCATGACATTATCGTGCTGGGTTTCCCTTGGTTACAGTCTCATAATCCTGTTTTGGATTGGAAATCTGTGTCTGTAACCAGTTGGGGCTGCCAATGTGTTAATACCAACACTCCTGTTTTTTCTGCCTCCTCCCAGGCTCAGGATGTTCCTGACTTTTTGATTGATTTTTCTAATGTGTTTAGCGAAAGTAAATCTGCATCCTTGCCTCCCCATAGGAGCTATGACTGCGCTATTGAATTAGTGCCGGGTAGTAAATTCCCTAAAGGTCGCCTTTTTAACTTGTCTGTACCTGAACATGACGCTATGCGGTCTTATATCAAGGAATCATTGGAGAAGGGTCATATCAGACCATCCTCTTCACCTTTAGGTGCCGGTTTTTTCTTTGTGGCCAAAAAGGATGGTTCATTAAGGCCGTGTATTGATTATCGTCTCTTGAACAATATTACTGTGAAATATCAATACCCGTTACCCTTGATTTCTGACCTGTTTTCCAGGGTGAAAAACGCTACTTGGTTTACCAAGCTTGACCTCAGGGGGCGTATAACCTTATTCGCATTAAGCACGGGGATGAATGGAAGACGGCATTCAATACCCCTGAAGGGCATTTTGAGTACCTAGTGATGCCCTTTGGGCTCACTAATGCTCCTTCCGTCTTCCAGTCCTTCATGAATGACATTTTCAGGGATTTTGTGGACAAATTTCTGATTGTTTATTTGCATGATATCTTGATTTTTTCTAATGACTGGGACTCTCATGTGAAACATGTTCGAACTGTGTTCCAGATTTTGAGAGAGAATGCTCTGTATGTGAAGGGATCAAAGTGTCTTTTTGGCGTACAGAGGATCTCATTTCTGGGATTCATTTTGTCCCCATCTGTTATTGAAATGGACCCGGTCAAGGTTCAGGCCATCTGTGATTGGGTCCAACCTACTTCATTAAAGGCTCTTCAGAGATTTTTGGGTTTTGCCAATTTTTATCGTAAATTTATTGGTAATTTCTCGGTTATTGTTAAACCATTAACTGATTTGACCAGAAAGGGTTCTGATGTGGTGAATTGGCCTCCTGAGGCAGTCTCTGCATTTCAGGAACTTAAGCAGAGATTCACTTCTGCTCCTGTTCTACGGCAGCCTGATGTTTCTCTGCCATTTCAGGTGGAGGTTGATGCCTCTGAAATTGGGGCAGGTGCCGTTTTGTCCCAAAAAGATCCAGAGACCTCTAAAAGTAACCCTTGTGCCTTTTTCTCTCGAAAATTTTCTCCTACTGAACGTAATTATGACGTGGGTAATCGGGAGTTATTGGCCATGAAGTGGGCTTTTGAACAGTGGAGACATTGGCTGGAGGGAGCCAAACATCAGGTGGTGGTCCTTATGGACCATAAGAATCTGGTCTATCTGGAATCTGCCAAGCGACTCAATCCTAGACAGGCCAGGTGGGCCTTGTTTTTCACACGTTTTAATTTTGTGGTTTCCTTTCTTCCTGGCACTAAGAATGTTAAGGCGGATGCCCTCTCGAGGAGTTTCCTTGCGGACTCTCCTGAGTTATCTGATCCTTCTGTTATTTTGAAAGAGGGTGTAGTTCTTTCCGCCATCTCGCCCAATTTGAGACTTGCTCTGGAGTGGTGTCAGGAGGATAGGCCCGAGTGCTGCCCTGTTGGAAAATTGTTTGTCCCGGACCAGTGGAAGAAGAGTGTGATGTCTGAGATTCATTGTTCCGCATTGGCTGGGCATCCCGGAATTTTGGTACCAGAGACTTGGTTAGTCGGTCCTTTTGGTGGCCTACCTTGTCTCGTGATGTCAGGGAATTTGTGCAGTCCTGCGGGACTTGCTCTCGCTCCAAGCCTTGCTCTCGCTCTAGTGGTTTGTTGATGCCATTGCCTGTGCCCAAGAGACCATGGACCCATATCTATATGGATTTCATTTCCGACCTTCCTGTTTCTCAGAGAATGACCACTATCTGGGTAATTTGTGATAGGTTTTCCAAAATGATACATCTTGTGCCATTACCTAAGTTGCCTTCCTCCTCTGAATTGGTGCCGTTGTTCCTTCAGCACGTGGTTCGTTTACACGGCATTCCTGAGAACATTGTGTCTGACAGAGGAGTCCAGTTTGTTTCCAGATTTTGGAGGACTTTTTGTTCTAAACTGGGTGTCCAATTGTCTTTCTCCTCTGCATTTCATCCTCAGACCAATGGTCAAACTGAGAGAACAAACCAGACATTGTAGACTTATCTAAGATGCTTTGTGTCTGCTGATCAGGATGACTGGGTCTCTTTTTTGCCTTTGGCTGAGTTTGCTCTTAATAATAGGGCTAGCTCTGCCACTTTGATGTCTCCGTTTTTCTGTAATTCTGGGTTTCACCCTCGATTTTCTTCAGGACAGATGGAGGCTTCTGTCTGTCCAGGTGTTGACTCTGTTGTGGAGCGTATGCAACAGATTTGGGACCAGGTAGTGGAGAGGTTGTCCCTCTCTCAGGAGAAGGCCCAGCGGTTTGCTAACCGGCATAGGACTGATGGTCCTCGGTTTAAAGTGGGGGACTTGGTCTGGTTGTCCTCAAAGAATATTCCTATGAGAGTAGCATCTCCTAAATTTAAGCCTAGGTTCATTGGACCTTATAAGATCATGGAGATTATTAATCCTGTTTCTTTTCGTTTGCTTCTTCCAGGGACATTTAAGATCCATAACGTGTTCCACAAGTCCTTGTTGAAGAGGTTTGTTGAGCCAGTGGTTCCTGCTGCTGTGCCTCCTGACCCTGTTTTGGTTGAGGGCAATCTGGAGTATGTGGTTGAGAAAATATTAGATTCTCGTTTTTCTAGACGGAAACTCCAGTATTTGGTTAAATGGAGAGGTTATGGTCAGGAAGACAATTCTTGGGTGTTTGCTTCGGACATCCATGCTAGGAGACTTATCCGTGCGTATCATAGAACTCATCCTGACCGACCTGGTTGCTCAAATGAGGGGTCGGTGACCCCTCCTCAAGGGGGGGTACTGTTGTGAATGGGTTTGAGATGAGTTCTGAGCAGAGGCTTCCTCTGGTGGTTACAAGCGGTGCTGGTCTGTCCAGTGAAGATTGTGAGGACTGGGAATCAGGTGTTTCTGACTGGTCTTATATAAGGGAGTCACCTTCCCATCAGGGTTGCCGGTGATCAATTGTTCTGGTCTGAATCCTTCATTCCTGTTTCCCTTGTAGCCTGCTGTGTCGTGTCTGCATCTCCTGCTAACAGATAAGACATTTTCTTCTTTTTGTTTTTGTTGCTATATTTTTGCATTTTGTCCTGCACTTCTGTGGGGGCCTTCTGGGTCCCCTCCGGGGGGCTTTTGCCCTCTCAGTTTAGTTCAGCCACTTATGTTTGTGCTTTTGCTTTTTCCAGTTTTTTCAGTGGCTGCTGTTTTGATTTTGTTACACCAGAGAACTAATTTAGGTGGTAGAGGTCGTGTGATCTCAGGTGATTTTGAAATTAGTAGAGTTGGTGCTTTTCAGGGTTTTCTGGATTGCAGTAAGTACCCTTCCTATCCTTTTCTATTTAGTTAGTTTGGGCCCCAGCGTTTGCTCATACTATTTTCTTTCTGTGTCAGTATTTCTTCTTGTCTAACCGCCATTACTTGTTTGGGGGCTTTCTATTATCTTTGGGGTTCTGCTCCGGGGCAGATAGCTTTCCTATTTCTATCTTTAGGTGTAGTTAGTTTCTCAGGCTGTGACGAGGCGTCTAGGACCAACGTAGGAACGCTCCACGGCTGCCTCTAGTTGTGGTGGTTAGTCAGGGTACTGCAATCTCATAGATTCCAACTGCTCTGGTGTATTGCCTTTTTTGCCTGCAGTCCTCAGCTGCCGAAACATAACACTGTACTGTCCGGTCTGTACTGTGCGCTGTGAGGATTGGCGGTTTTTGAGCTATTGTACAATTTACAATAGGTATCAGTCATGTAATGGAAGAGAGAAGTGTTTGGCGTTGTGCTATACCTATATTTCTCTGCAGTATCTGTGCATCATGAATCGTGGTCTGTGTTAAGGGGGCCCACTGAGACTCTTTCGCCCGGGGCCCATAAAAACCTGGAGCCGGCCCTGGTCCCTGCTCTGTGTCCTACCCCGTCACACAGCCATGAAACCTCAAAGATCGGGAGAACATCTGTATGGTGAAGTGGTCCAAAATCCATGCTGCCTTGGGAGCAAACTTGGTCAAGAAGTACATGAAAAATTTGACATCAGTAATTGCAAAAAAAGGTTTCTAACAAATATTAATTTATATTTTTATATTGTATCAAATACTTAGTTCATGCAATAAAATGCTACTTATTTATTTACAAATCATACTATGGTATTTTCTTGATTTTTTTTACATTATATTTCTCAGAGTTCAAGTGAAACTACTAAGAAAATTACTGCAGAACCCTCCATTGTTTGTAGGTGGGAAAAAGTGGAAATTCAGCAGTGCATCCAAATACATATTTTCACCACTTGTATGGTCATTCCACATGACAACTAAATAATTTGTATTACCGTATATACTCATGTATAAGCCGACCCCTGTATAAGCCGACCACCCTAATTTTGCCACAAAAAAATGGGAAAACTTATTGACTCGCGTATAAGCCTAGGGTGGAAAATGCAGCAGCTACTGGTAAATTACAAAAATAAAAA
This sequence comes from Oophaga sylvatica, assembly GCA_033576555.1. Classification (NCBI taxonomy): domain Eukaryota; kingdom Metazoa; phylum Chordata; class Amphibia; order Anura; family Dendrobatidae; genus Oophaga; species Oophaga sylvatica. Next base: position 224,695,313 of record JARQOD010000001.1, read on the forward strand.
TAGATACCAATAAAAGTAAAATTAATTGAGACATCAGTAGGTTAAATATTTTTGAATATCCATATTGAATCAGGAGCCCCATATAATTCTCCATACAGTTAATGATGGGCCCCATAAGATGCTCCATACAAAATACTTCCCATATAACGCTGCATAAAGGTTAATAATGGCCCCATAAGATGTTCCATAGAATAATATGTCCCATATGCTGCTCCATAAAGGTTATGGCTCCATAAGATGCTCCATAGATTATGCCCCCATATGATGCTCCATAGATTATGCCCCCATATGATGCTCCATAGATTATGCCCCCATATGATGCTCCATAGATTATGCCCCCCTAAGATGCTCCATAGATTATGCCCCCCTAAAATGCTCCATAGATTATGCCCCCCTAAAATGCTCCATAGATTATGCCCCCATATGATGCTCCATAGATTATGCCCCATATGATGCTCCATAGATTATGCCCCATACGCTCCATAGTATAGGTCCCTTATGCTGCCGCTACTGCTGCAACTAAAAAAAAAAATGACATACTCACCTCTCGTCGCTGGGGGCCAGGTGCCAGTGTCCTGAGCAGGTGGATGTTGTGAATGTGTTAGAAATGAATTCTGAGCAGAAGCTCCCTCTGGTGGTTACAAACAGTACTGAACCATTCAATGAAGATTGTGAAGATTGGCAATCAGGAGTTACAGACTGGTCTTATATAAGGGAGGTTCCCTCCCATCAGGGTTGCCGGTGATCAATTGTTCTTGTCTGAACTTTGGTTCCTGGTTCACTTGGAAGCTTGCTGAGTCTTGCCTGCGTCTTCTGCTAACAGATAAGATATTTTCTGCTTTTATTTTTTGTGCTTGCTTTTTGCATTTTTTCCTGCACTTCTGTGGAGGTCAGCCAGGTCCCCTCCGGGGGCTTGTGCTCCTCTCAGTTTATCTGAGCCACTGTTATTTGTTAATTTGCCTTTTCCAGTTTTTTCAGTGGCTGCGGCTTAGTTTTGTTACACCAGAGAACTAATTTAGGTGGTAGAGGTCGTGTGATCTCAGGTGTTTTTGCAATTAGTAGAGTTGGTATTTTTTTTAGGGTTTTTTGGATTGCAGTAAGTGTCCTTCCTATCCTTTTCTTTCTAGGAAGATTGGGCCCCAACGTTTGCTCATACTATTTTCTGTCTGTGTCTGTATTTCCTCTTGTCTAACCGCCATTACATGTTTGAGGGCTTCCTATGTTTTTTGGGGATCTGCTCCGGGGCAGATAGCTTTCCTCTTTCTATCTTTAGGTGTAGTTAGCCTCTCAGGCTGTGACGAGGCGTCTAGGACCAACGTAGGTACGCTCCACGGCTGCCTTTAGTTGTGGTGGTTAGTCAGGGTACTGCAAACCAGTAGATTCCAACCTCTCTGGTGTATTGCCGTTTTTGCCTGCTCTCCTCAGCTACCAAATCATAACAGTATCACCGGCCACCCTGATGGGAGGGAACCTCCCTTATATAAGACCAGTCTGTAACTCCTGATTGCCAATCTTCACAATCTTCATTGAATGGTTCAGTACTGTTTGTAACCACCAGAGGGAGCTTCTGCTCAGAATTCATTTCTAACACATTCACAACAGTTGTCAGGAGGATAAACCTGAGCGCTGCACTATTGGGAAATTGTTTGTCCCAGACCGGTGGAAAAAGAGTGTGATGTCTGAGATTCATTGTTCCGCGTTGGCCGGTCATCCCGGAATTTTTGGTACCAGAGACTTGGTTAGTCGGTCCTTTTGGTGGCCTACTTTGTCTCGTGACGTCAGGGAATTTGTGCAGTCCTGCGGGACTTGCTCTCGCTCCAAGCCTTGCTCTCGCTCTAGTGGTTTGTTGATGCCATTGCCTGTGCCCAAGAGACCATGGACCCATATCTCTATGGATTTCATTTCAGACCTCCCTGTTTCTCAGAGAATGACCGTTATCTGGGTGATTTGTGATAGGTTTTCCAAAATGATACATCTTGTGCCATTACCTAAGTTGCCTTCCTCCTCCGAATTAGTGCCTTTGTTCCTTCAGCACGTGGTTCGGTTACACAGCATTCCTGAGAACATTGTGTCTGACAGAGGAGTCCAGTTTGTTTCCAGATTTTGGAGGACTTTTGTTCTAAACTTGGTGTTCAATTGTCTTTCTCCTCGGCTTTTCATCCTCAGACCAATGGACAAACTGAGATTACAAACCAGACATTGGAGACTTATCTGAGATGCTTTGTGTCTGCTGATCAAGATGACTGGGTCTCTTTTTTGCCTTTGGCTAAGTTTGCTCATAATAATAGGGCTAGCTCTGCCACTTTGATGTCTCCCTTTTTCTGCAATTTTGGGTTTCACCCTCGATTTTCTTCGGGACAGACGGAGGCTTCTGTCTGTCCAGGTGTTGACTCTGTTGTGGAGCGTATGCAGCAGATTTGGGACCAGGTAGTGGAGAGGTTGTCCCTCTCTCAGGAGAGGGCCCAGCGGTTTGCCAACCGGCATAGGACTGATGGTCCTCGGTTTGAAGTGGGGGACTTGGTCTGGTTGTCATCAAGAAATATCCCTATGAGAGTTGCATCTCCTAAGTTTAAGCCTAGGTTCATTGGACCTTATAAGATCATGGAGATTCTTAATCCTGTTTCCTTTCGTTTACTTCTTCCAGGGACATTTAAGATCCATAACGTGTTCCACAAGTCCTTATTGAAGAGGTTTGTCGAGCCAGTGGTTCCTATGGCTGCGCCTCCTGACCCTGTTTTGGTTGAGGGCAATCTGGAGTATGTGGTTGAGAAAATATTAGATTCTCATTTTTCTAGACGGAAACTCCAGTATTTGGTTAAGTGGAGAGGTTATGGTCAGGAGGACAATTCTTGGGTGTTTGCTTCGGACATCCATGCTAGGAGACTGATCCGTGTGTATCACAGAGCTCATCCTGACCGACCTGGTTGCCCAAATGAGGGTTCGGTGACCCCTCCTCAAGGGGGGGTACTGTTGTGAATGTGTTAGAAATGAATTCTGAGCAGAAGCTTCCTCTGGTGGTTACAAACAGTACTGAACCATTCAATGAAGATTGTGAAGATTGGCAATCAGGAGTTACAGACTGGTCTTATATAAGGGAGGTTCCCTCCCATCAGGGTTGCCGGTGATCAATTGTTCTTGTCTCAACTTTGGTTCCTGGTTCACTTGGAAGCTTGCTGAGTCTTGCCTGCATCTTCTGCTAACAGATAAGATATTTTCTGCTTTTATTTTTTGTGCTTGCTTTTTGCATTTTTACCTGCACTTCTGTGGAGGTCATCCAGGTCCCCTCTGGGGGCTTGTGCTCCTCTCAGTTTATCTGAGCCACTGTTATTTGTTCATTTGCCTTTTCCAGTTTTTTCAGTGGCTGCGGCTTAGTTTTGTTACACCAGAGAACTAATTTAGGTGGTAGAGGTCGTGTGATCTCAGGTGTTTTTGCAATTAGTAGAGTTGGTATTTTTTTAGGGTTTTTTGGATTGCAGTAAGTGTCCTTCCTATCCTTTTCTTTCTAGGAAGATTGGGCTTCAACGTTTGCTCTTACTATTTTCTGTCTGTGTCTGTATTTCCTCTTGTCTAACCGCCATTACATGTTTGGGGGCTTCCTATGTTCTTTGGGGATCTGCTCCGGGGCAGATAGCTTTCCTCTTTCTATCTTTAGGTGTAGTTAGCCTCTCAGGCTGTGACGAGGCGTCTAGGACCAACGTAGGTACGCTCCACGGCTGCCTTTAGTTGTGGTGGTTAGTCAGGGTACTGCAATCCAGTAGATTCCAACCTCTCTGGTGTATTGCCGTTTTTGCCTGCTCTCCTCAGCTACCAAATCATAACAGGTGGAATGTTATGTTTCAGTAGCTGAGGAGAAATTGCAAAAAATAGCCAAAGAAGCAATACACCAGAGAGGCTGGAAACTATTGGGTTGCAGGACCCTGAACTAACCGCAACACTAGAAGTAGCTGTGGAGCGTACCTACGGTGATCCTAGACGCCTTGTCACAGCCGGAGAGATAGCTACACCTAAAGTCAGAAAGATGAATGCTATCTGCCCCGTAGCAGAATCCCCAAAGAAATAGGAAGCCCCCAAACATGTAATGGTGGTTAGACCAGAAGAAAATACGAACACAGACAGAAAATAGAATGAGCAAACGCTGGGGCCCAATCTGTCTAGACAGAAAAGTATAGGAAAGAATTCTGACTGCAACTCAAAAAAACCCTGACAAAAATACCAACACTTCTGATTAACAAAAAACCTGAGATCACACGATCTCTACCACCTAAATCAGATCTCTGGTGTAACACACAGCAATTCAGCAAATAAAAAGTGACATAGGAACAGAGCAAAAGTGCAAACACAAACAGAGCACAATTGCAGTGCAAGGCCCCAAAAGGGGACCAGGCTGAAGTCTACTGCTAAGCAGCAAACAAGCAAGGAAAATCCAACCAGAGGAAAAAAAACAGCAAATCACTTATCTGAATGAGAGCAGGAATGCAAGCTGAGCTCCAAGCAAGACCTGGAAGAACAATTGTTTACCGGCAAGGCTGAAGGGAGTTCAGGTCACTTATATCAGACCATTTAGAGCCAGCTGAAGGCCATTCAGCAATCTGGTCATTACCCTCAGCAACCACCGGAGGGAGCCCCAGCTCAGAAGTCGCCTCCAGAGTATTCACAACAGTGGAGACGACGGCGCGCTATGGGGGACGGGTGCCGGTGTCACTGCTGGCTCAGGGCCCCGGCACCTGAGATATTCACCTGTTCCCGGTCCACCGCTGCGTGCTGCTCCGTCTTCCGGGTCCTTCTGTCAGTGACTGTTCAGGCTAAGGGCGCGCACTAACCACATCATCACACCTTCTGCCTGAACATCACAGCCAGAGGATGAGGAGGTCAGAGCGGTGCGCAGCGGTGGACCGGGGACAGGTGAATATT
>JARQOD010000001.1:224700323-224875543 GCA_033576555.1 Oophaga sylvatica
AGAAGACGACCCTAAGGACGACGACCATCAAGACAACGAGCCTGAACACCATCACAAAGAAGAAATAAAATTTTACCCAGAAGATCACCAACAGGACAAAGAAGATTGAGACAAACTACAAGATACAGAACAAGAGACAGAAGAACAAGAAGCAGAAGAACAAAAAGCAGAAGAACATTAAGTATAAGACCAAAATTAAGAGCAAAATATATGCTCTAAATTATAAGCAAAAGAAGACTAAGCAGTGTATGGGGGTGAGTCCGTTCCTCCTCGTGGTGCCCCTGGAAAATGCCTGCTGCTGCAGGCTAAACTAAACGCGGACAAATACTGTTGTAATTTAAATGTTTTGTGCCAGCAAGAACGGAAGGATGAAATCTTCAAACTTTTACAGATTACAACTACAGGAATGTGTGTCACAAATAAGAATATGATGAAGAAGATGAATAGGAAGAAGATGAAGAAGTTGAATATGATGAAGAATAATAGTTGAATAAGAAGAATATGAGTAATGTTAACAAAAAGATGAATAGCAAGAAGTTTAAGAAGAAGATAAATAAGGTGAAGATGAAGAATAATTAAATGAAAAAGATGATGCTGCTGAAGATCATGAAGGAGAAAGTGTGGCATAAGTAAAAAAGGTGAAGAGCACGGAAGTTGTGAAACATACATATGTGCCAAAATAGAAAAAAGATTAACAACATAGTCAATTTCTTTGTCAATCCGATATAGGAAAGATGTATATCTTTGTACCGTGTTAGCCAGTAGATAGAAAAATATTTAGACTTGAGAGTCCTCAGTGGTTGATACCTTTTAATGGATAACTGAAAAGATGGTAACAAATTGCAAGCTTTCGAGACTACTCCGGTCTCTTCATCAGGCAAAGACTAAAACAAAAACTGAAGAATCACATATTTATACACAAGAGGACACAGGAATAATGCAATAAGATAAGACAAGTGACGTGAAGCAGAACTGTCATTATGGCAGAGGAATGAACATAAATATTGGAACAGATCATAGATAAGGAGTGAGAGTTTTATTGCCCTCTGATTGGGGTCTGGTGTTGTGTTTTGATGCCCCTAGAAGGTCAGAGACGCAGATTCCTTAATTGATATAGAATGACATGAATCCATGTGATATATTCATTCCAGCACTAAGAGGACACAGGAATAATGCAATAAGATAAGACAAGTGACGTGAAGCAGAACTGTCATTATGGCAGAGGAATGAACATAAATATTGGAACAGATCATAGATAAGGAGTGAGAGTTTTATTGCCCTCTGATTGGGGTCTGGTGTTGTGTTTTGATGCCCCTAGAAGGTCAGAGACGCAGATTCCTTAATTGATATAGAATGACATGAATCCATGTGATATATTCATTCCAGCACTAAGAGTGCTGGAATGAATATATCACATGGATTCATGTCATTCTATATCAATTAAGGAATCTGCTGGAATGCTAAGAGTGCTGGAATGAATATATCACATGGATTCATGTCATTCTATATCAATTAAGGAATCTGCATCTCTGACCTTCTAGGGGCATCAAAACACAACACCAGACCCCAATCAGAGGGCAATAAAACTCTCACTCCTTATCTATGATCTGTTCCAATATTTATGTTCATTCCTCTGCCATAATGACAGTTCTGCTTCACGTCACTTGTCTTATCTTATTGCATTATTCCTGTGTCCTCTTGTGTATAAATATGTGATTCTTCAGTTTTTGTTTTAGTCTTTGCCTGATGAAGAGACCGGAGTAGTCTCGAAAGCTTGCAATTTGTTACCATCTTTTCAGTTATCCATTAAAAGGTATCAACCACTGAGGACTCTCAAGTCTAAATATTTTTTTGTCAATCCGAACGTCTTTAAAAAAAAAGTATTCCTGCTATTCCATTTGATTGGGTTAAACATCTATGCCTTTAATGTCTCCTCCACCTCCCCCAATACATTCTACATTACTCTTTGTTGTTTTGCTTCATGTACAATTAACCTACAAGGCAAGAATGGGGTTTTTTTAATTCCGATATTTTTGTCCCATAGACTTGCATTGGATTTCCGGTATCGGTATCGGGTATCGCCGATACTTTTTGGGTATCGGCGATACCCATTCCGATCCGATACTTCTTGATATCGGAAAGTATCGCTCAACTCTAGTGAGGAGTCACAGGGTCTGGGCTTAAATAGATGGACTCTAGAGGCAGTCTGTGTGTTGAGTGTCCAGAGAGGTACACTCCAGAGAAGTGGTTTTGTGCTGTGGTTTATGCCTGAACCGTGGGTTGTGCTAACCCTGAATGGGCTGACCCCATTACTACAAGGACTTTACCTAGAGCTACCATTTTGTTTAACTTTGCTGTTTTGCCCAGAGGGCCATGTTTATTTTGTGCTTTACCCTTGGTTTATGCCATATTAAATAAACCAAGTGCATCCTTCATGCCGCAGTGTTCCTATGTTTACATCAGAGTGCAACCGAGTGAGCCGATCTACCACAATACCTTCCTATGATTTCAAAGTCTCACAAGTCCTCCTTCTTTACGTTCCTCTTGTTTACTCAGCACACAACTGTCTCCAAGGTATTTCCTGTGTATCCCTCATACTCCTGAACTTGCTACATCAGCACATCAGATTATCTTCCACGATTGAAGCCTTCAAGAACAACCTAAAAACTCATCTCTTTAGAAAAGCCTATAACATTCACTCATTCTACCTCACTACCAGCTGACCTATTATCTTCTTCACAATTAATTTGCTTTATATCTTATTTATGTAAGCACCTTGGAATTAATGGTGTGTAAAAATAAATAATAATAATAATAATAATAATATAGTAGATAGGTAATGTTTCTTTGGGTAAGCTATAATAAGGTCAGACAATTGTAGAAAAGTTTTGATATTTTTATATCTAGTTGGTATGTAATGTTTCTGTAGAATACTGTGCTTCTGGATACCTAATAATCACGATGCCCTGGTATTAGTTATAAGAACTAAACAAGTTATAATGAAATTAGTATTTCTAATGTTTAAGTGGATCTACACAGAAGCTCCTCATGAAGGAAACATTGAGACTGCATACATATTGTGGAAACACAATAATTTGGCATTGTGTCACCGGTGACATGAAGTTGCAGTGAAGCCTTAGCTGTCGGCATAATGCACAAAACAGTGACTCTGTACTTGGAGTTGCAAGGTCTACATATATTTGCTACTCTCTTTGGTGCTTTATATCAGAGAAACCTGCAAACATTCTCATTTCTCTTACAGTTGTACAGAGTATGACTGTCAGGACTCTGAACATTTTTTGATTACCTTTTGTGCATTACTGCCCTTTTCCAAGATGGCGTCTTTGGTCTCATGTGCACTGTGTCTTCCTGCTATATAACTCCACCCCAGCCTCTAGTCTGTGCTAGAGCATTCTGCCTTGCATCCAGCTTCTGCCTTGCATCCAGCCTCTGACCTCTGGTGACTCCCTGGCATGCTACCTGCTCCTGTGAACCTGTTGGTGATCCTGCTACTCTGCTCTGAGTTCCTGCTGCATACACCGGTTTCCAGTAATCCTCCTTCATCTGGCTGCTGGTGTTTACTACTTCTGCATTTGCTGGACATGTAAGCTGTTGCAGCTCTACTCTGCTTAAACCTGAGACTATTATCCAGGCCTTCCTGGTTAAGCTATTATTTGAACTGCCTTATAAGCATATCTACCTGTGCTTGGACTAAGAAAGGACTTATTCGTGTCAAGTATCCCCAAGTATATTTGTGCTTCATAGTCTCTGCTTGATTGCATGTTCCTCTGAAGTTTCCTATTGACTGTTAAGCTGCATTTAATATCTGCATCAAGTGTTGTGGACTTGAGCTTTGCTCTGCACCTGTTTGAATCACCATGTGATAATATAGACTTTACCTCTTATAAAACTGTGTCCTGTAGTTGTCTTGTTCCACGCAAAGAGTCTCCTGAGTTATCCCCTATAATCATTACATGATACTCTAGCCTAAAAAAGGAGACTGCTGGAACAATGACTGCAGAAGGCAGATTAGAGCAGATGTTCTCCATAATTAGATCACTGCAGAAAGATGTGGAAGGTCTGCAAAAGAAGTTTGGAAGCTTTGAACGCAGTGAACAAGCGTTGGGGCCAATTCTGCAGGACTTAAGCACCCACATGGCAGCCCAGGAAAACAAACTTGCTGGCATAGAGTCCCAGTATGGACAGGCTTTTCAGGACATAAGCACGCAAATAGCGGCACAACCTTCCGTGCAACCGCCACCAGCTGGAGCACCTAAGTTGCCCCCATTCAGATTTAATGGTGATCGCGACAAATTTCGTGGCTTTGTCAATCAATATATGCTATATTTTTATGTGCATGCTGACCGTTTCCTTAATGATAGATCTAAAGTATTGTGTGTAATAATGCTGCTGAACGCACGAGCTCTCGCCTGGGATAATCCGATGATTGAGTCTCGTGACCCACGGTTAAATAATTTGGATGATTTCTTGGCTGCTATGGCATTAATATTTGATGATCCCAATCGGCGTGCAAATGCTGAATCTGCTTTATTGTCTTTACGCTAGGCTAAACGTTCTGTCATTGAGTATGCTACCAAATTCAGGAGATTAGCAGTAGATACCAATTGGGACAGTTATGCACAATTGCCTATTTTTAAAAGAGGTCTGTCTAGCATTGTAAAGGACGAATTAGCTCACTCTGAATCACAAGAGCTAGAGACATTTATACTGCATTGTGTGCGCATTGACATTCGCCTTACTGAGCGTAGGCAGGAGAAGTTTGCTGCCTTTAACCGTATTTCTAACTTTTAACTTCCTTCCAAAGAGCCTGCAGGTAAAACATCTCGGGAGGAGGTGCGCATGCAAATTGATTCTGTTCAGAGGCGCGAGAATAATGAGCGCCGGGAGCATCGACTTCATGAAAGTCTATGTTTCTACTGCGGCCAGTCTGACCACTTTTTAATCAACTGTCCCAAGTGTTCCAAGCGGCCAAACAAGGTGCTAGCAGTGGTAGGTGAGTATGACTACTGTGATGATGAATCTGACATCTCTGAATGTAGAATGCCTTTAAACGCTGTATTCCATTCACTTTCTATGACTTCACCACCAAGGAGCTGAAGGAAAAGAACTCTCACTGTTCTCTCCCTATTAAGATCCTGTGTTCTGGACAGTGGATTTCCAGTGCAGCTATGATTGACTCTGGTGCAGGTGGCAATTTTATGGATATCGCATTTGCCAAGGAACATGGTATTGAAATTCAGCAAAGAGCCTCTCCAATTACCATGGAAACAGTGGATGGGTCACCTTTAATCTCCGGGCCTGTGGATCAGGAGACTGCACCCTTGAGATTTTGTTGGAGCCTAATCATCAGGAGAAACTCTCTTTCTTGCTAATTTCTTCTCCTCATTTTCCTGTGATTTTAGGCATCCCTTGGCTGCGTTCTCAGAATCCAACTATCAACTGGGAGACCAAGGAGATTATCTTTCCAACAAGGAGCAACCCAGCATCAACTGAAGTTGTCCCTGAGTCCACTGCTACGGAACCACCTGTACAGGTATTTACCTTACCTTCAGCATATAAAGAGTTCTCTGACATCTGTGACAAGAAGAATGCAGATCAGCTTAAACATCTATGCCTTTAATGTCTCCTCCACCTCCCCCAATACATTCTACATTACTCTTTGTTGTTTTGCTTCATGTACAATTAACCTACAAGGCAAGAATGGGTTTTTTTTAATTCCGATATTTTTGTCCCATAGACTTGCATTGGATTTCCGGTATCGGTATCGGGTATCGCCGATACTTTTTGGGTATCGGCGATACCCATTCCGATCCGATACTTCTTGATATCGGAAAGTATCGCTCAACTCTAGTGAGGAGTCACAGGGTCTGGGCTTAAATAGATGGACTCTAGAGGCAGTCTGTGTGTTGAGTGTCCAGAGAGGTACACTCCAGAGAAGTGGTTTTGTGCTGTGGTTTATGCCTGAACCGTGGGTTGTGCTAACCCTGAATGGGCTGACCCCATTACTACAAGGACTTTACCTAGAGCTACCATTTTGTTTAACTTTGCTGTTTTGCCCAGAGGGCCATGTTTATTTTGTGCTTTACCCTTGGTTTATGCCATATTAAATAAACCAAGTGCATCCTTCATGCCGCAGTGTTCCTATGTTTACATCAGAGTGCAACCGAGTGAGCCGATCTACCACAATACCTTCCTATGATTTCAAAGTCTCACAAGTCCTCCTTCTTTACGTTCCTCTTGTTTACTCAGCACACAACTGTCTCCAAGGTATTTCCTGTGTATCCCTCATACTCCTGAACTTGCTACATCAGCACATCAGATTATCTTCCACGATTGAAGCCTTCAAGAACAACCTAAAAACTCATCTCTTTAGAAAAGCCTATAACATTCACTCATTCTACCTCACTACCAGCTGACCTATTATCTTCTTCACAATTAATTTGCTTTATATCTTATTTATGTAAGCACCTTGGAATTAATGGTGTGTAAAAATAAATAATAATAATAATAATAATATAGTAGATAGGTAATGTTTCTTTGGGTAAGCTATAATAAGGTCAGACAATTGTAGAAAAGTTTTGATATTTTTATATCTAGTTGGTATGTAATGTTTCTGTAGAATACTGTGCTTCTGGATACCTAATAATCACGATGCCCTGGTATTAGTTATAAGAACTAAACAAGTTATAATGAAATTAGTATTTCTAATGTTTAAGTGGATCTACACAGAAGCTCCTCATGAAGGAAACATTGAGACTGCATACATATTGTGGAAACACAATAATTTGGCATTGTGTCACCGGTGACATGAAGTTGCAGTGAAGCCTTAGCTGTCGGCATAATGCACAAAACAGTGACTCTGTACTTGGAGTTGCAAGGTCTACATATATTTGCTACTCTCTTTGGTGCTTTATATCAGAGAAACCTGCAAACATTCTCATTTCTCTTACAGTTGTACAGAGTATGACTGTCAGGACTCTGAACATTTTTTGATTACCTTTTGTGCATTACTGCCCTTTTCCAAGATGGCGTCTTTGGTCTCATGTGCACTGTGTCTTCCTGCTATATATAACTCACCCCAGCCTCTAGTCTGTGCTAGAGCATTCTGCCTTGCATCCAGCTTCTGCCTTGCATCCAGCCTCTGACCTCTGGTGACTCCCTGGCATGCTACCTGCTCCTGTGAACCTGTTGGTGATCCTGCTACTCTGCTCTGAGTTCCTGCTGCATACACCGGTTTCCAGTAATCCTCCTTCATCTGGCTGCTGGTGTTTACTACTTCTGCATTTGCTGGACATGTAAGCTGTTGCAGCTCTACTCTGCTTAAACCTGAGACTATTATCCAGGCCTTCCTGGTTAAGCTATTATTTGAACTGCCTTATAAGCATATCTACCTGTGCTTGGACTAAGAAAGGACTTATTCGTGTCAAGTATCCCCAAGTATATTTGTGCTTCATAGTCTCTGCTTGATTGCATGTTCCTCTGAAGTTTCCTATTGACTGTTAAGCTGCATTTAATATCTGCATCAAGTGTTGTGGACTTGAGCTTTGCTCTGCACCTGTTTGAATCACCATGTGATAATATAGACTTTACCTCTTATAAAACTGTGTCCTGTAGTTGTCTTGTTCCACGCAAAGAGTCTCCTGAGTTATCCCCTATAATCATTACATGATACTCTAGCCTAAAAAAGGAGACTGCTGGAACAATGACTGCAGAAGGCAGATTAGAGCAGATGTTCTCCATAATTAGATCACTGCAGAAAGATGTGGAAGGTCTGCAAAAGAAGTTTGGAAGCTTTGAACGCAGTGAACAAGCGTTGGGGCCAATTCTGCAGGACTTAAGCACCCACATGGCAGCCCAGGAAAACAAACTTGCTGGCATAGAGTCCCAGTATGGACAGGCTTTTCAGGACATAAGCACGCAAATAGCGGCACAACCTTCCGTGCAACCGCCACCAGCTGGAGCACCTAAGTTGCCCCCATTCAGATTTAATGGTGATCGCGACAAATTTCGTGGCTTTGTCAATCAATATATGCTATATTTTTATGTGCATGCTGACCGTTTCCTTAATGATAGATCTAAAGTATTGTGTGTAATAATGCTGCTGAACGCACGAGCTCTCGCCTGGGATAATCCGATGATTGAGTCTCGTGACCCACGGTTAAATAATTTGGATGATTTCTTGGCTGCTATGGCATTAATATTTGATGATCCCAATCGGCGTGCAAATGCTGAATCTGCTTTATTGTCTTTACGCTAGGCTAAACGTTCTGTCATTGAGTATGCTACCAAATTCAGGAGATTAGCAGTAGATACCAATTGGGACAGTTATGCACAATTGCCTATTTTTAAAAGAGGTCTGTCTAGCATTGTAAAGGACGAATTAGCTCACTCTGAATCACAAGAGCTAGAGACATTTATACTGCATTGTGTGCGCATTGACATTCGCCTTACTGAGCGTAGGCAGGAGAAGTTTGCTGCCTTTAACCGTATTTCTAACTTTTAACTTCCTTCCAAAGAGCCTGCAGGTAAAACATCTCGGGAGGAGGTGCGCATGCAAATTGATTCTGTTCAGAGGCGCGAGAATAATGAGCGCCGGGAGCATCGACTTCATGAAAGTCTATGTTTCTACTGCGGCCAGTCTGACCACTTTTTAATCAACTGTCCCAAGTGTTCCAAGCGGCCAAACAAGGTGCTAGCAGTGGTAGGTGAGTATGACTACTGTGATGATGAATCTGACATCTCTGAATGTAGAATGCCTTTAAACGCTGTATTCCATTCACTTTCTATGACTTCACCACCCAAGGAGCTGAAGGAAAAGAACTCTCACTGTTCTCTCCCTATTAAGATCCTGTGTTCTGGACAGTGGATTTCCAGTGCAGCTATGATTGACTCTGGTGCAGGTGGCAATTTTATGGATATCGCATTTGCCAAGGAACATGGTATTGAAATTCAGCAAAGAGCCTCTCCAATTACCATGGAAACAGTGGATGGGTCACCTTTAATCTCCGGGCCTGTGGATCAGGAGACTGCACCCCTTGAGATTTTGTTGGAGCCTAATCATCAGGAGAAACTCTCTTTCTTGCTAATTTCTTCTCCTCATTTTCCTGTGATTTTAGGCATCCCTTGGCTGCGTTCTCAGAATCCAACTATCAACTGGGAGACCAAGGAGATTATCTTTCCAACAAGGAGCAACCCAGCATCAACTGAAGTTGTCCCTGAGTCCACTGCTACGGAACCACCTGTACAGGTATTTACCTTACCTTCAGCATATAAAGAGTTCTCTGACATCTGTGACAAGAAGAATGCAGATCAGCTTAAACATCTATGCCTTTAATGTCTCCTCCACCTCCCCCAATACATTCTACATTACTCTTTGTTGTTTTGCTTCATGTACAATTAACCTACAAGGCAAGAATGGGGTTTTTTTAATTCCGATATTTTTGTCCCATAGACTTGCATTGGATTTCCGGTATCGGTATCGGGTATCGCCGATACTTTTTGGGTATCGGCGATACCCATTCCGATCCGATACTTCTTGATATCGGAAAGTATCGCTCAACTCTAGTGAGGAGTCACAGGGTCTGGGCTTAAATAGATGGACTCTAGAGGCAGTCTGTGTGTTGAGTGTCCAGAGAGGTACACTCCAGAGAAGTGGTTTTGTGCTGTGGTTTATGCCTGAACCGTGGGTTGTGCTAACCCTGAATGGGCTGACCCCATTACTACAAGGACTTTACCTAGAGCTACCATTTTGTTTAACTTTGCTGTTTTGCCCAGAGGGCCATGTTTATTTGTGCTTTACCCTTGGTTTATGCCATATTAAATAAACCAAGTGCATCCTTCATGCCGCAGTGTTCCTATGTTTACATCAGAGTGCAACCGAGTGAGCCGATCTACCACAATACCTTCCTATGATTTCAAAGTCTCACAAGTCCTCCTTCTTTACGTTCCTCTTGTTTACTCAGCACACAACTGTCTCCAAGGTATTTCCTGTGTATCCCTCATACTCCTGAACTTGCTACATCAGCACATCAGATTATCTTCCACGATTGAAGCCTTCAAGAACAACCTAAAAACTCATCTCTTTAGAAAAGCCTATAACATTCACTCATTCTACCTCACTACCAGCTGACTTATTATCTTCTTCACAATTAATTTGCTTTATATCTTATTTATGTAAGCACCTTGGAATTAATGGTGTGTAAAAATAAATAATAATAATAATAATAATATAGTAGATAGGTAATGTTTCTTTGGGTAAGCTATAATAAGGTCAGACAATTGTAGAAAAGTTTTGATATTTTTATATCTAGTTGGTATGTAATGTTTCTGTAGAATACTGTGCTTCTGGATACCTAATAATCACGATGCCCTGGTATTAGTTATAAGAACTAAACAAGTTATAATGAAATTAGTATTTCTAATGTTTAAGTGGATCTACACAGAAGCTCCTCATGAAGGAAACATTGAGACTGCATACATATTGTGGAAACACAATAATTTGGCATTGTGTCACCGGTGACATGAAGTTGCAGTGAAGCCTTAGCTGTCGGCATAATGCACAAAACAGTGACTCTGTACTTGGAGTTGCAAGGTCTACATATATTTGCTACTCTCTTTGGTGCTTTATATCAGAGAAACCTGCAAACATTCTCATTTCTCTTACAGTTGTACAGAGTATGACTGTCAGGACTCTGAACATTTTTTGATTACCTTTTGTGCATTACTGCCCTTTTCCAAGATGGCGTCTTTGGTCTCATGTGCACTGTGTCTTCCTGCTATATAACTCCACCCCAGCCTCTAGTCTGTGCTAGAGCATTCTGCCTTGCATCCAGCTTCTGCCTTGCATCCAGCCTCTGACCTCTGGTGACTCCCTGGCATGCTACCTGCTCCTGTGAACCTGTTGGTCATCCTGCTACTCTGCTCTGAGTTCCTGCTGCATACACCGGTTTCCAGTAATCCTCCTTCATCTGGCTGCTGGTGTTTACTACTTCTGCATTTGCTGGACATGTAAGCTGTTGCAGCTCTACTCTGCTTAAACCTGAGACTATTATCCAGGCCTTCCTGGTTAAGCTATTATTTGAACTGCCTTATAAGCATATCTACCTGTGCTTGGACTAAGAAAGGACTTATTCGTGTCAAGTATCCCCAAGTATATTTGTGCTTCATAGTCTCTGCTTGATTGCATGTTCCTCTGAAGTTTCCTATTGACTGTTAAGCTGCATTTAATATCTGCATCAAGTGTTGTGGACTTGAGCTTTGCTCTGCACCTGTTTGAATCACCATGTGATAATATAGACTTTACCTCTTATAAAACTGTGTCCTGTAGTTGTCTTGTTCCACGCAAAGAGTCTCCTGAGTTATCCCCTATAATCATTACATGATACTCTAGCCTAAAAAAGGAGACTGCTGGAACAATGACTGCAGAAGGCAGATTAGAGCAGATGTTCTCCATAATTAGATCACTGCAGAAAGATGTGGAAGGTCTGCAAAAGAAGTTTGGAAGCTTTGAACGCAGTGAACAAGCGTTGGGGCCAATTCTGCAGGACTTAAGCACCCACATGGCAGCCCAGGAAAACAAACTTGCTGGCATAGAGTCCCAGTATGGACAGGCTTTTCAGGACATAAGCACGCAAATAGCGGCACAACCTTCCGTGCAACCGCCACCAGCTGGAGCACCTAAGTTGCCCCCATTCAGATTTAATGGTGATCGCGACAAATTTCGTGGCTTTGTCAATCAATATATGCTATATTTTTATGTGCATGCTGACCGTTTCCTTAATGATAGATCTAAAGTATTGTGTGTAATAATGCTGCTGAACGCACGAGCTCTCGCCTGGGATAATCCGATGATTGAGTCTCGTGACCCACGGTTAAATAATTTGGATGATTTCTTGGCCGCTATGGCATTAATATTTGATGATCCCAATCGGCGTGCAAATGCTGAATCTGCTTTATTGTCTTTACGCTAGGCTAAACGTTCTGTCATTGAGTATGCTACCAAATTCAGGAGATTAGCAGTAGATACCAATTGGGACAGTTATGCACAATTGCCTATTTTTAAAAGAGGTCTGTCTAGCATTGTAAAGGACGAATTAGCTCACTCTGAATCACAAGAGCTAGAGACATTTATACTGCATTGTGTGCGCATTGACATTCGCCTTACTGAGCGTAGGCAGGAGAAGTTTGCTGCCTTTAACCGTATTTCTAACTTTTAACTTCCTTCCAAAGAGCCTGCAGGTAAAACATCTCGGGAGGAGGTGCGCATGCAAATTGATTCTGTTCAGAGGCGCGAGAATAATGAGCGCCGGGAGCATCGACTTCATGAAAGTCTATGTTTCTACTGCGGCCAGTCTGACCACTTTTTAATCAACTGTCCCAAGTGTTCCAAGCGGCCAAACAAGGTGCTAGCAGTGGTAGGTGAGTATGACTACTGTGATGATGAATCTGACATCTCTGAATGTAGAATGCCTTTAAACGCTGTATTCCATTCACTTTCTATGACTTCACCACCCAAGGAGCTGAAGGAAAAGAACTCTCACTGTTCTCTCCCTATTAAGATCCTGTGTTCTGGACAGTGGATTTCCAGTGCAGCTATGATTGACTCTGGTGCAGGTGGCAATTTTATGGATATCGCATTTGCCAAGGAACATGGTATTGAAATTCAGCAAAGAGCCTCTCCAATTACCATGGAAACAGTGGATGGGTCACCTTTAATCTCCGGGCCTGTGGATCAGGAGACTGCACCCCTTGAGATTTTGTTGGAGCCTAATCATCAGGAGAAACTCTCTTTCTTGCTAATTTCTTCTCCTCATTTTCCTGTGATTTTAGGCATCCCTTGGCTGCGTTCTCAGAATCCAACTATCAACTGGGAGACCAAGGAGATTATCTTTCCAACAAGGAGCAACCCAGCATCAACTGAAGTTGTCCCTGAGTCCACTGCTACGGAACCACCTGTACAGGTATTTACCTTACCTTCAGCATATAAAGAGTTCTCTGACATCTGTGACAAGAAGAATGCAGATCAGCTTCCTCCACACAGGCATTATGACTGTCCCATTGAGCTGCTTCCTGGGGCAGCTATTCCTTTTGGCAACGTATACCCTTTGGCGGCACCTGAGCTCCAAGCCTTAAAGGAGTATGTTGATGAAAACCTGGCCAAAGGCTTCATACGTCCTTCTTCCTCACCAGCAGGGGCACCTAGATTTTTTGTAAAGAAGAAGGATGGGACCCTGAGACCCTGTGTAGACTATCGGGAACTCAATAAGGTAACCATACGAAACCGTTACCCTTTGCCTCTGATTTCTGAATTACAGGAAAGAGTCCGCCATGCTAAGGTGTTCTGTAAACTGGATCTTCATGGGGCTTATAATTTGGTGCGTATTCGTCCAGGGGATGAGTGGAAGACAGCATTCAGATGCCGGTATGGACACTTTGAATATCTCGTGATGCCCTTCAGGCTTTGTAATGCCCCTGCAACGTTTCAACACCTTGCTAATGACATCTTCAGAGATTTGTTGGACCAGTTTGTGGTGATCTATTTGGACGATATTTTAATCTTTTCTGACTCTCTTCAGGAACATGAAGAACATGTCAAAGCGGTTTTAAGACGTCTGAAAGAGAACCATCTGCATATCAGGCCGGAGAAATGCGAGTTCCATCGTTCTGAGATACAGTTCTTAGGTTATATCATCTCTCCTCAGGGGCTGAACATGGAATCTGGTAAGATTCAGGCTATTCTTGACTGGCCGGTACCCAAGAACGTTAAGGAGATCCAACGTTTTATTGGTTTTGCAAATTTCTACAGACGTTTCATTCTAAATTTTTCTGATATTATCCATCCCATTACTTCCTTGACAAAAAGGAAAAGCCTTTTAAGTGGTCTTCTGTCACGCTGTATAGCAGATATATATATATGTGATGTCAGTAATCTATATCAAAAGGGCAACATCCTATATAACATGCGCATAGATATATGATAACATAGAATTACCTGACAATGTCCAGTGGGTCAATACGGAATCCGTTATACACTGTCTCCGGCTAGAGGGTGACCGGGGTCTATGCTGACCCTAAACTGGGGTCCTAACTAATCCCTCTACCTGGAGGTACTGTTAAAGGTACAGAGGTCCAGGCCACCAGCGTAAACCCTGTCTCCTATCAATCCCTGCCAACTGTAATCTAGTCCTAAGAAGGACCCTGATTACCACCAAAGGGAATGAACAGGTAACGGTTAATGAACAGAAAGACATACAAGAAAGACAAGAAATAAAGTAAATAAAGTCTTACATACAACACTCACACACAGTAGGAACACCTAAGGTCTCAGAGATAAACTATAAGCTGTAAGAGTAAAAACAACTAAGGAGCTCTTAGCTTAAGTATTCTCAGAACCGATCCAGTCTGCTAGACTACATGAATGCTTTCACCGGCATCTAACAAGCAGACTGGCAGGTATATGAAGGAATCTAATTAGAACATAATCAAAAGCAGCCGGGCGAAGCTGGACCTAGTCTTAGCAAAGAGCTAGGTAAAATTAACTCCCTCATTACCAAACACAAAGAAACAGCAACTCAGCTGTGAGAAGTCAGAGTGTGTAATCGCGACGATCCTCGTGGCGATACACCCATGACAGTACCCCCCCTCTACGAGGGGACTCCGGACCCTCAGGGCCAGGTCTGCCCGGGTGAGTTGTGTGAAAGGTCCGAACCAATCGATCTGCGTTAACATCAGACGCAGGGACCCACGTCCTCTCCTCAGGACCATACCCCCTCCAATGAACCAAGTACTGAAGGGATCGGCGACTGAGACGTGAGTCAATGATTTTCGACCCATGAAATTCCACGTTATCATTGACCACCACTGAAGGAGGAGGTAGAGGTGACGGTATGACTGGTGCCACATACTTTTTAAGTAATGACTTGTGAAACACATTATGAATTTTAAACGTAGGAGGGAGGTCCAGAGGAAATGCCACCGGATTAATTATGGAACTGATCCTGTACGGCCCGATGAATCTGGGACCCAACCTCCAGGAGGAAACTTTAAGTTTTATATTCCTGGTAGACAACCATACCAGATCGTTCACCTTCAGATCTAGACCAAAAACTCTCCCCCTATCAGCCATCCGTTTGTAACGGTTCCCCGTAACCTTCAGTCTTAACCGATCTGGAACTATCAGTCTCCCTGGAAGTCCCACAGGGGCGTCCCCCTGAGCCCCCAATACCTCCCCCTCAAGCTCAGAGCATACAGCTGACACTACAACTCCCTCCTGAGGAATAGGAACCGGATCATCCGTCTTCCCGGCCCCTGGGAAAGTACGAGATAAGGCATCAGGAAGCAACTTTATTGAGCCGTCATATGCGCGATGAGGAGGTGACTCTTTACACCCCTCCTCTGAGAACATCTCCCCAAAGTCCTCCAAAAAAGGAGACAAAGTCCTAGGCACAACCGCACCGATGACCGTGCTCATGCAGTTATTCCTGCAAAATTCACCCACTGGCTTATCTTTCTGGATTGCCAATCAATCACTGGGTTATGTTTAGCCAACCAAGGAAGTCCCAACACAATAGGAGTAGGTAGACCCTCCAACACATAACAAGACAATTGCTCTTTATGTATTGCCCCTACTCGAAGATCTACTGTCATGGAAATATATATGTATTCCATATATTCAAAGTATATTCACATATATGTATTCACAGTTCACAGTTAGATAGATCTCACTTGCTAAAAAACCTTGTGCTCACATATTTCTAGGCCAGCTATAATCAGTCGTTTTAAAGAAATCTGGCCTTCATAAAGGAACAAATGCATGAAGTACAAAAAGTCCTATTAGATATCAGTTGTTTACATTATAGTTATGCAAGACAACTAGGTCACAAGAATATAAACAATAATTCTGCAACTTCAGCTCTTTTAATCATGATTATCATAATTATCATATTTACACTAGAACAGCCAATAATCTAGCAGCTTTTAGTTGTATGTTAATTGACTAACCAGCCCCTTTTTGTAAACGTATAAAACCTTGAATGAATAATAAATGTATGTCTTTGACGAACTGTTATACTGACACTTTCGTGTGGACAGTCCTCATTTCGTTCTGAGCGCTCAAAAAGACATTATATAGAGATTTGGAGAAGCAAGCAGCAAACACGGAAGGATATTTTTATCCTAATTAAATTTCCATATCAGTTGGCGCCCAACGTGGGGCATTGGACGAAACGCACGAGGACCCGGCCGACCAGAGAGACGGGGGTGTTGGCCCTGGCCTTGGCACACGGGACGGAGACTGCAGCTCCATCAGTAAGGTAAGAAAACTTTGTCATCTTACCTGAATGTTCCCTGTGCCTAGTCCTAGCCTACACTTCCAGCCGGTCGGACGTGGTCATCACCGCATTCCCAGGTTGTGTAAAAAGTCCATACCCTTATCCAAAAGCCCTGGGATATAAGCCGAGTTGGTTGCTGCTGTGCTGTATATGTTTCATGTTTTATGTGAACCGGGAGAAAGTTGGAACGGTGACTGTGTTTTTGCTTGCTGATCTCTGGGGGCTGTATAGCAAAAGACAATTGCTGCATAAGTTCCCGCAGTAAACTTTCACGCACCGGGAGGCCATCCCAGTCAAATCAGACGTGGAGGGCGGGAGCTTTGTTTTGGATAAGTCCACGCAGATATTCTTCACACATTGGAGGGAGGTTATCCCAAAAAATCCAGTTGTGGAAGCGAGGGCTTTGTTCGGTTAAGTTTCTGCAGTAAACTTTCACGCACTGGGAGGCCATCCCAGTCAAATCAGACGTGAAGGGCAGGAGCTTTGTTTGGATAAGTTCTCACAATAATTGTCCATGCACCGGGAGGCCATCCCAGTCAAATCAGACGTGGATAGTGAGAATTTTGATGAAGGCTATTGCAGATTACTGTGACCGGCGCACCAGCCAGGGCGTACGTACAGAGCGATAGAACCTTGAGCCTCACCGCGCTCAGTGCAATTGGTGAGTTATCAGTTACCAGAGCAGCTTGTATGTGTCACAGATCATCAAAAGAGGGATTCGTATTCTCCCGGGTGTCTGTCTCACTGTCTGTATCAGGTACTGTCGCTTTAAATCACATCTCCGTGCGCTCTGTCAGTAACTCATTCAGAGCAGTGTGCTGGCTGCAGCAGCGAGAAAACCCCTTTGACCCCCCCTCCTCTGCTAATCACGTTATCAGGCATTCTGTTTCTTGGCTTTGATTTTTATTTTTTTAAGCTAGTTTTTTGGCTACAGGTTTTAATGTGAAAATTATCAGGCATTCAGACTGAACTATATTCATTTTTTGCTATTCTGAGGAATAATAATTTTTTTTTTTTTTTTACGTGATTTCAGTGCCTATAGAGACAGCAAGCAGAGATATAAGGAAGGGAGGGGGGAAGCAGCCAGCTGACATTCCAGAGATTTTTAATTAGCTGTTTTAGTAACAAGGGTTGTTTTTCAGAGTTTTATGATTAATACGGTTTTTCTTTTCTCCCCTTTTTGGTGAATTTATTTATTTTTATTTTTTTTTCTAGAGTTTTTTACTAAATCTAACTTTTGTTTTTAAAATTTTTATTTTAAGTACATTTTTAAATGATTTTGGAGAGATTTTTTCTCTAAGCAATTTATTTTAGAGCTTTATTTCTCCAGCCATTTTTTTTTCTACAAGCTTGCTTTAGAACAAGGTCACATAGATAAGGAGAATTACAGGCTGAGGGAGAGAGCAGACACAAACTACGCAGTGGTCTGAGTAGCCCCTCCCGTCGGGCATTCGGCGAGAACAAACAGAACCAGAGTGCAGTTTTCAGATTTTTAAATCACCTTTGTTGAATAGGTTTTTGGAATAGACACAGTACGTAAGAATCGAAGGGCTAGGCATGTGAATAGAATGTCAGATTAAGTGAGAAGCAAATAGACAGGCAGCCTTTACGCTGCATAATGAAATGTTTTTTCTTGTTTTTTGTTATTTGAAAGGTAACGGGAAAGTTTATTAATAGATTACCATCTGCTATAAAAGAGCAGCGGTGCATCGTGTAAAAGATACAGCAAGTTAATTTGAACGGACCAGGAAGTGATTTTTTTTTTTTTTTATGTGAATAAGTTTGAAAAGGTGTTAAATCATCTGTGAGAAAAAGATCACTGACATGTCACAAGAGCAGAATTCAGAGTCACACACATCACATGTCCATCATGTGGAGACACAGGACAGGTGTAGGCTGCTCTCATTGAGTAAGGAGCCTTGTACAGGGAAAAACGCTCCCCGCCTCTCTCCACAGGGAGAAGGCATTTTTGTTTCAACCATCCCCTCTCAAGAGTCACAGGGGGGACACCCTCTCCTTTTTCTTCTCTCAGTCCCTTTCTCTTTCTTCTTCAGACTTTTCTCCTCTTTCCTCGCTGCCATCCCTCTCATTCCTTCTTTTCCCTCCATCACATCTCTGACACATCCATTTTCTTCATCTTCCTCTTCTTCTATCTCTTCCTCTCCAACTCTCAAATCTTGTTCTTCATCTTCTTCTACTTCTCCCCCTCCATCTTTCTTCTCTCTCTCTCCTCCATCTTTCTCTCTTTTCCTCCTTTCACTCTTCTCTCCCTCCCCTCCTCTTTCTCTCGCTCCTCCCTCACACCTCCCTTCTCTTCCTCTTTTTTCTACTTCGTCATCAACTGGGTCAACGCCCAATCCAAGCAATGTGGTGTCCCTGTATTCAGTGTTTCCAGCACAGGGCACTTTGTCTATCCCAAGCACAGTACAAACATTGCCAGTCATTATATCAGGAGAAGAAAGTGCAGATCTCCCTACACAAAACGCTACATGTAGCCCCCAGACACAACAGTCCACTGCTAGGGCTTCACAGGGGAGTGGTATAGCTACAGGGCTGCTAACATGGAACCATGACACTGATCCACCGCAGCCTCAGCAAGGAAGTGGGAAATCCCCATGCAGCAAGACAACTTTAAAGCCCAAATCTCACCCAGTGTATGCACCAAGTACACCATGTCACTTCTTATCTGATGAAGATGAAGATGCAACGTCACACATGCTGCCCAATACTAGGGAAGAAAACACACAAGCACCAATAGAGCAGGGACAGGTAGAGGCACCATCCTATGAGCCCTTCATCCCAAGCCAGGTGATCAGTATGCTGCCAGACCCAGGGATACACCCCATGCCATTTTGCCAAAAAATGCAGCAGATCCAGCGAACGTATGCAGCAGCCTGGACTGATCTCTGGACCGTAATGGAAATAAAAGCAGGTGATGCATTCTGGCCAATTATGAGAGAACACTTCAAGCTTCCAACAGAGTTAGATGCGTATGCCTGGGAGACAGGACCAAAGCTAATTGAGCAACTCAGAGAATGGGCCAAAAGCAGACTGACAGGACAAACTCTCAGCCTACATGTCACGAGTCAAGACAAGACAGAGTCTGTGGAGAAGTTCCATGACAGAGTAATGCAAGTGTTTCAAGATTTGGGCCTCATTACCCATGATCAGACACACAGACGGATGTTGGCACAGGCTTTTGTGCATGGACTGAGAGAACCAATCAGGAAACCACTGGTAGCAGCCAGGCCTGAGTACACGTCAATAGCAATGGACACCCTTCTCACAGTCGCAAAAGGGATAGAATCCCAGCCAGGAGTGCGCAAAACAGCTTCCCTGATGGTGGTCTCAGAGCCAGATGGCCAACCACGTTTTAAAGACAGAAGAAATGTCAAGTGTTACAAATGTGGCAAGCTTGGCCATTACCGGAACCGCTGCAGAGAACCCCTACGACCCACCACTTTGTCTAGAGAAGCAAGCCAAGGAAGAAACACAGAAAGCAGTGAAGAACCCCGTCCATAGGACAAGAGCACACCAAGTCCACAAGGAACCCCACCAGTGGGACCAATATCCTGAGAGTGGATGGCATAGTCATATCTTTTCTTGTGGAACTCCGCAACCTCACCTACCTATCAGAATCTTCTGCTTCCTGCATGGGAATTGATGGTCAAGTCAGATATTTCCAGATTATGAAGCCCCTGAGCGTGTGGACTCAGCCAGAACACTCCATCATGTCCCAGTTTGTTGTGTAAAAAACCTGAACCCTCAACCTATTGGGAGTGGACCTACTGCAGAAGCTGAAAGCGACCAGAGTGTTCCAGGAAGATGGGACCATGACACTTTCTTCACCCCTGACCCAAGAAGAAACAGGAACCTCAAACAACCACACTGCAGACCTATCACAGGAGGTGCTGGACATAGTACCAGAAAAGCCACTCCATCACCCAGAGTCAAGATGTCTCTGACCAACTGAAGGTCTAAGTGAACTCGCCTAAGAAGACGGCCTGAGAACTTTGACATTGGCCAGGATATTCAACTCAAGAAGGACTCTACTCGCTTCATGGAATGGCAACACCTCATCCAGCTCTAACGCCAGAGGTTCATCTTTTGCAAGCACCAGGAGGTGCCCCCTGCAATCAACCAGTTCACCCAGGCCCTAGACCGGCAAAAGCCACTCAGCTCTTCAAACTTGTGCACAAATATTGACCTGAGACCGAGCTGGAGAAAAAGAAACTACTGATGGCCCGTGCTGAGAAAAAAGCAGCCGTTTAAGGAGACGTCCCAACAAGAAGACCCCCTGTGACCAGAGCAGGTGCTAACACAGTGACTGTCTTGGTGGAGAACAAGAAAGCCAGCTGGTCGTCATCTCTCATGATGTGGATCCTAGTAGACGGCTTGTTTTCCCGCCAGCTCTGCACCAGCAGATGGGAGTCCCCTGCTGCATACTGAAGGACAAGGCCAAACTGGGCTGCCTCGCCCATCAGAATCAATCCCAGCTTTCCACAGTGAAGAAAAAGACTGTAAACCCCACTGAGTTCAGAATGGTGCAAGGCCTGGAGGCCGTGAAAGAGGCTACGGTATTTGAAACCCCAACAGTGCTGAACCATCACACTCTGCTCTCAAGAGTCCCAGTCACCGCAACGGTATTCACGGTGATCAACCTGGCCAGTACCTTCTTCAGTGTTTCCCCTCCACCTGGAGGCCTGCTTTCACGCACCAGTGCAGTGCATATGGACAATGTTGCCTCAAGGTGCTCAAAACAAGCCCTTTAAGTTTCACCAAGACAATGTCCTCCATCCTCGTCAACTGGATTGCAGAATATGCAAGAGTCACTCTTCTACAACACGTGGATGACCTTCTCTTTTGTGTGGTTGACATCGACACCTGCACAGTCTATTCCTTGTCTCTCCTACTCTACCTGGAAGAACAGCAACGCAAGGTCTGGAAGAACAAAGTCCAGTGATGCCAGAAGCAAGTTACATCCCTGGGACACTGTATTGCCCACAAGACGAAACACATGTCAAAAGACTGGAAGACCACTGTGGAGAAGCTGGCTCCTCCAACAACTCCAAGAATGCTGCAGGCCTTCCCTGGTCTAGTGTCATATTGCAGAACCTGGATCCCTGATGCCTCAGTCCTAATGCAGCCTCTGTGCGCTTGCATCAACGCAACCCTGCTCCTTCTATCAGACGCAGCCTTCAACCCATTCAGGAGATTGGAAGAACTCCACAGTCTCAGCGCCAATACCAGGCCTACCTGACTATGAAAAGTCTTTCCGTCTACCTGATGGAAGAAAGAAGGTCATGCTATTGGAGTCCTGGCACGGATTCACGGGGGAAAACAGAGACTTTTAGGCTGCCTCTCAGCCCGCTTGGATCCAGTTGCAAGAAGAACACCCTCCTGCCTGATGGCAGTATCTGCAGCACACACCCTCCTGGACAAGGTTGCTGAAATCACTCTTGGACAGCCACTGGAAACTCTCACTCCACATGACATCTTGGCAATCTTCAATCAAGCTCAACCAACAGTAATCTCTCCACCGCCAGGCATCTTTGTGGCGCCTCTATTGCCTTTGTCTCATAATGTCACCGTCTCCAGACCTACAGTCCTCAGCCCGGCCACTCTACTCCCACTCCCAAGGGGGGATACTTGGATGGCTCCAGAAGAAGTTTCAACACAGAAAGTGCAGTGACCAGCAATCAAGAAATCCTGTGGTCCAGAAGTCTGTCACCTAGCCTGTCAGCCCAGGAAGCAGAATTGATAGCGCTGACGAAGGCCTGCCAGATGGTAGAAGGCAAGACTGCAAACATCTACACGGACTACAGGTACTCGCATGGCATAGCACACAACTTTGGACCCATCTGGGCTACAAGGGACTTCATCACAGCAAACGGGACAACCGTGAAGCATCATGGAGCCTTCAGGGACCTGCTGGGTGTACTCCAACTTCCAAAATGGTGGCAATTTGAAAAAT
The DNA here is from genome assembly GCA_033576555.1 of Oophaga sylvatica. NCBI lineage: Eukaryota > Metazoa > Chordata > Amphibia > Anura > Dendrobatidae > Oophaga > Oophaga sylvatica. The sequence continues at coordinate 224,722,647 of JARQOD010000001.1, forward strand.
CAAAGTGCATGGAAAACTGAAAACAGAAGAGGCGTGAGGCAATAACATGGCGGACATGGCAGCCAAAGAAGCAGCCAAAGGAAGACAACATGGAGAAGTGGGAGAGGTCGTAGAGCCGGACGGCTACTACATGACGACTGAAGACAAGAAACCTGACAAAAAGACGTCCTGGGATCTGCTCAAGAAGTTACAAGACCAAGCTCCAAAAGGAGAAGAAGAGCTGAATGCGAAAAAAGCAACACGTGAAGAAGGAAGGCTAACAATAATAGACTTCAAACTCTGCCTACCACAAAGTATGCACCCTATGGTGGTCCAATGGGTAGATGGACCCACATCCACATATCAAAGACACAAATGAATGATCTGATTGGTGCTTACTGGTTCGCTTCAGGGATCTCCACCCTAACAGCCAAATTCACCAGCAGCTGTCTGACCTGCGGCAAATGCAAGCCTGGACGTATGGAAGAAAGACCCCCTCACCTCATCTGGAAAGACCACTTTACCAGCTTCAAAGGATCCAGATAGACCACATCCAGATATCGCCAAGTGAAGGATTCAAATACGCCATTGTGGTCAAAAGAAGTATTTTCAAGATGAACAGAAGCTTTCCAAATCAGCAAAGACTACTGCAAAGCAGCTACTTTCAGAAAATAGTGTGCAGATACGGGGCTCCAGAAATGATAGAAAGTGATCAGGGACCCGCATTCACAGCAAATCTGACACACAAGACCCGATTAGCAGTAGGGTCAGATTTAGGCCTACACACTCCTTACCACCCCCAGAGCAGCAGGAAGGTAGAAAAACTGAACGAAACACTTAAGAATAGAATGCTGAAAAATTGCCCAAGAGACACGCAAACCATGGCATGACACACTCCTAATTGCACTGTTTAGCATAAGGCACACTCCCAGAGACCCAGAAAAGCTGTTTCGTGCCTGCATCTTCTGCTAACAGATAAGACATTTTCTTCTTTTAGTTTTTTGGTGCCTGCATTTTGTCCTGCACTTCTGTGGGGGTCTGCCAGGTCCCCTTCGGGGGCTTATGCTCCTCTCAGTTTAGTTCAGCCACTGTTTGTTCATTTGCCTTTTCCAGTTTTTTCAGTGGTTGCTGTTTAGTTTTTGTTACACCAGAGAACTAATTTAGGTGGTAGAGGTCGTGTGATCTCAGGTGTTTTGTAATTAGTAGAGTTGGTACTTTTCAGGGTTTTTTGGGGTTGCAGTAAGTGCCTTTCCTATCCTCTTCTATCTAGACAGATTGGCCCCAGCGTTTGCTCATTCTATTTTCTGTCTGTGTCTGTATTTCCTCTTGTCTAACCGCCATTACATGTTTGGGGGCTTCCTATGTTCTTTGGGGATCTGCTCCGGGGCAGATAGCTTTCCTTTTTCTATCTTTAGGTGTAGTTAGCTTCTCAGGCTGTGACGAGGCGTCTAGGACCAACGTAGGAACGCTCCACGGCTGCCTTTAGTTGTGGTGGTTAGTCAGGGTACTGCAATCCCATAGATTCCAACCTCTCTGGTGTATTGCTTTTTTTTGCCTGCTCTTCTCAGCTACCAAATCATAACACTTATGTAATTGAATTGGTCAAAAACTAATGTCCATTCTCGAGTTTTTCTCCTCACTGCCAGATTTGATGATCCTGTCCAAGAGCCCCAGATGACATCAACCTCTGTGTAACTAGAGGGAAAGCCTGTTTGAATCCACGTATCGCATTGCAAGGAAGCTCCCGTACCAGGAGAGACACCTAAGCCATGAAGGATGTCGTGGATGCTCTGACTGACCAGACAGATGACCAGATGACCTACCTGATGAGTTCAAGGCCAGAGACCAAGTTAAAGCAGGATTTGAGTCACTATAAACAAAAATGTTGATTGGATAAATTACATCTATTATAACCAGCAGAGATTTGTTAACTTCACCATAGATGCTGTAAAAGGTTTGGCAGCACAGTTAGGCCCCACTTCCATTATGGCATTCCAGAATAGAATGGCTTTGGATATGATTCTAGCTGAGAAAGGAGGTGTTTACAAAATGATCAAAGACACCTGTTGCACCTACATCCCAGACAACACTGGCCCAAATGGTAAAGTCACAATGGCAATACAGAAACTTAATGAGTTATCAGAGGAACTGAAACAGAACTCAGGTGTCACTGACCCATGGGATCGATACTTTGGGTGGATGAGTGGGTGGCAGAAAATGTTGGCACAGGTTGGGACAGCCATTATGGGGGTTCTCATTTTTGCATTAATTACTGGTTGCTGTGTAATTCCTTGTATCCGCAGGAAAATGGAAAAAGCTGTTCAGGAGACAACCAATTTGATGCCACTCACCATCTTGGACCTCGCACCAGTCCGGATAGAACTGCCTGGCTTGATCAGATCTCCGAACTACCTCCAGACTGAGAATACACATCCTTGATGAATCATCCTATCAAATAAGGAGACTATGATTGCAAACACATAAACCCCCGACAGGGACAGTCCTCCTGACCGCCCATTTGCGAAAAGTCTGTATTCGGTGGGGGAACATGCACTAGGGGTGTCTCAACTCACCGGCAGCATAAAAGAGTTGCAGCGCTTTGGGCCAGGAGCAGGTTTTTAGGGCAAGTGGTATCTAAGGGGGGACTGTCATGGAAATATATATGTATTCCATATATTCAAAGTATATTCACATATATGTATTCACAGTTCACAGTTAGATAGATCTCACTTGCTAAAAAACCTTGTGCTCACATATTTCTAGGCCAGCTATAATCAGTCGTTTTAAAGAAATCTGGCCTTCATAAAGGAACAAATGCATGAAGTACAAAAAGTCCTATTGGATATCTGTTGTTTACATTATAGTTATGCAAGACAACTAGGTCACAAGAATATAAACAATAATTCTGCAACTTCAGCTCTTTTAATCATGATTATCATAATTATCATATTTACACTAGAACAGCCAATAATCTAGCAGCTTTTAATTGTATGTTAATTGACTAACCAGCCCCTTTTTGTAAACGTATAAAACCTTGAATGAATAATAAATGTATGTCTTTGATGAACTGTTATACTGACACTTTCGTGTGGACAGTACTCATTTCGTTCTGAGCGCTCAAAAAGACATTATATAGAGATTTGGAGAAGCAAGCAGCAAACACGGAAGGATATTTTTATCCTAATTAAATTTCCATATCACTATGTTATGAACAGCTTGTACCAAGCTACCTTGACCGAGAGGTCTAGAATCAATAGAGACTATAGGGACCGGTTTGGCCAATACACTCAGTTGCATACCATGCACCTGGGCAAACTGAGCGTCCACCAGATTAGCCCCGGACCCACTATCAAGAAAAACAGAAATCCTCTCAGTTCTAGTACCAATCACCACCTCCGCAGGCACGAGAAACTGAGAGGGATTTGGGGACGAAATACACACTCCCAGGTTAACTCCTTTGCTCAAAGAGGCCCGGGACGGACACCCCCCAACAAAATGTCCCTCTCTCCCGCAAAAGAAACACCTTCTAGTCTTGCGGCGCACCGCCGATTCCCTCCTACAAAAAGATGTCCCTCCCAACTGCATGGGTTCCTCAGAACAGACCAGGGGAACCTCAGTATAAGGGGCTTTAGTAGTAGGTGGAGTCATTACGGGAGGTGGAGTTACCTCGCGTCTTCCCCGAATTCGTCTATCAATGCGAATAGCGAGGGCCATAGCAGCCTCCAGTGACGGGGGAGAATCATACTGAGCCAACACATCTTTTAATTTGTCAGACAACCCTTGACAAAACTGGCTCCTAAGAGCGGGTCATTCCACTGAGTATCTGTTGCCCATCTACGGAACTCAGAAGAATATTCCTCCGCTGGACGATTTCCTTGCCGTATTTTACGTAACTTTGTTTCAGCAAGGGAAACTCGATCCGGATCATCATATACCAGACCCAGGGCAGTAAAAAATCGATCCACTGACTGGAGATCTGGGGAGCCTGGAGGAATAGAGAACGCCCAAGATTGAGGGTCCCCTTGTAAGAGCGAGATAACAATTCCCACCCTCTGCTCTTCACTCCCAGATGACCGAGGCCGCAGCCGAAAGTACAATTTACATGCCTCCCGGAAAGTAAAAAATTTGTCCCGCCCACCAGTGAACCTGTCCGGGAGAGCAACCTTAGGTTCAGATCTGGTTTGCTCCGGGGGGGACAAAACCTTGGACTTAAAGTCTGCAAACTCCATGGACAACCCCTGCAACTGCCGGGCCAGCTGGGCTACTGGATCCATGACAGCTGGGGAGAATCTTTAGTATGGGCCGGTGAAAATGTCACGCTGTATAGCAGATATATATATATGTGATGTCAGTAATCTATATCAAAAGGGCAACATCCTATATAACATGCGCATAGATATATGATAACATAGAATTACCTGACAATGTCCAGTGGGTCAATACGGAATCCGTTATACACTGTCTCCGGCTAGAGGGTGACCGGGGTCTATGCTGACCCTAAACTGGGGTCCTAACTAATCCCTCTACCTGGAGGTACTGTTAAAGGTACAGAGGTCCAGGCCACCAGCGTAAACCCTGTCTCCTATCAATCCCTGCCAACTGTAATCTAGTCCTAAGAAGGACCCTGATTACCACCAAAGGGAATGAACAGGTAACGGTTAATGAACAGAAAGACATACAAGAAAGACAAGAAATAAAGTAAATAAAGTCTTACATACAACACTCACACACAGTAGGAACACCTAAGGTCTCAGAGATAAACTATAAGCTGTAAGAGTAAAAACAACTAAGGAGCTCTTAGCTTAAGTATTCTCAGAACCGATCCAGTCTGCTAGACTACATGAATGCTTTCACCGGCATCTAACAAGCAGACTGGCAGGTATATGAAGGAATCTAATTAGAACATAATCAAAAGCAGCCGGGCGAGGCTGGACCTAGTCTTAGCAAAGAGCTAGGTAAAATTAACTCCCTCATTACCAAACACAAAGAAACAGCAACTCAGCTGTGAGAAGTCAGAGTGTGTAATCGCGACGATCCTCGTGGCGATACACCCATGACATCTTCACAGGCTCAAGAAGCTTTTGATCGGCTTAAGATCTGTTTCACCTCATCACCGCTGTTGATGCACCCAGATCCAACACTGTCTTTCATTGTGGAGGTGGACGCTTCTGATAATGCTTTGGGGGCTATTCTCTCCCAAAGAACTGGAGAGAAGGGCAGCTACATCCTTGTGCTATCTTTTCCCGTAGACTAACCTCAGCAGAGAAGAATTACGACGTGCGAGACAAGGAATTGCTGGCTATTATTGCGGCTTTCAAGGAATGTCAGGCATCATCTGCAAGGAGCTGCACAACAGATCGTAGTGCTAACTGACCATCGCAATTTAGAGTTCCTTAGATCCGCTAGATGTCTTTCTCCTCATCAGGCTCGTTGGAATTTATTTTTAAATCAATTTAATTTTTTATCTCGTACCGTCCAGGTTCTCGTAATGGGAAGGCTGATGCTTTATCCCGAATCCATGCTGCGGATTCCGTACCTGGAGCCCCTCCAAGACCATTCTATCTAATGCCAATTTCATCGGAGTTATCCACGATCAAGACTTGTGGAAGGAGTGCAGGGAGGCTTATGACGGTGATGTATTTCTGGCCAACCCACCTGTTGATATTAATCTTGTCTTTAAGGGTGGCATGTGGTTCAGAGATCGACGTATCTACGTCCCTGAAGCCGTCCGTCTGCTGATCCTCAAGTTGGTACATGACTCCAAGTTGGCTGGTCACATTTGGGTACAGAAGACACAAGAGTTCCTAAGCCGATTTTTCTGGTGGCCAACTTGCCTGAAGGATACCAAGGACTATGTTCTCTCTTGCGAGGTATGTGCTCGTCACAAGACTCCTCATGTGGCACCTACGGGTCTTCTGCACCCATTACCTGTTCCGTCCCGCCTGTGGGGGTCTATATCAATGGACTTTACTGTGGAGCTGCCTACATCGGGGGGCATGAATACGATCTTGGTGGTAGTTGATCGCCTGACTAAAGCCGCTCATTTTGTTCCATGCACCTGCCTCCCCTCAGCTAAGGATACAGTGAACTTGGTTATACAGAATGTCTTTCGGCTGCATGGGGTCCCGGATGAGATCATCTCTGACTGTAGAGTACAGTTCACTTCAAGATTCTGGAAGGGGTTTTGCTCTGCACTCAATATTAATGTCTGTCTCTCTTCCTCTTACCATCCCCAGACAAATGGTCAGACTGAGCGTACCAACCAGACACTGGAACAATATCTAAGATGCTATGTCAGCCATCTCTTAGGATGATTGGTTGGAGTTGCTACCATTAGCTGAATTTTCATACAATTCTCAGAGCGCCTCCACTAAATTTACACCTTTGTTTGCCAATCTGGGTTATCATCCATGTATCTTACCAAGGTCTCCGATTAATTCTCCGGTTCCGGCAGTGGAGGAAAGGCTGACTGCGATGAAGCAAAATTTGGAGGTTCTGAAGGAGTCCCTGACCACAGCTCAAGAACGTTATAAGAGATCGGCTGATAGATTCCGTAAACCTGCACCCATGTTCAAGGCAGGAGATTCCGTGTGGTTAGCAACTAAGAATCTGAAATTAAACGTTCCTTCACAAAAACTTGGAGAGAAGTTCATTGGCCCTTTCAAGATCAACGGTATTGTGAGCTCCGTGGCCTGCCGTCTGAAGCTACCTAGGACTATGAAGGTACACCCAGTTTTTCATGTATCTTTACTAAAGCCTGTATCTCCTAATACCTTCCAGGGATGTGTTGTGCCACCTCCGCAGCCTGTGGTGATTGATGGGCAAGAACAATTTGTAGTGGAGGAAATTATTAATTCCAGGATTCGCAGGAATCGACTCCAATATCTAATAAGATGGCAGGGATAATCCCCTGAGGAAGACTATTGGGAACCAGTGGAAAACATCAATGCCCAACAGAAGATTTCTCGTTTTCATCAGAGATTCCCTGAAAAACCAGGTCCAGGATCGTCCTGAGGCCGCTTCTAAGTAGGGAGTAATGTCAGGACTCTGAACATTTTTTGATTACCTTTTGTGCATTACTGCCCTTTTCCAAGATGGCGTCTTTGGTCTCATGTGCACTGTGTGTTCCTGCTATATAACTCCACCCCAGCCTCTAGTCTGTGCTAGAGTATTCTGCCTTGCATCCAGCTTCTGCCTTGCATCCAGCTTCTGCCTTGCATCCAGCCTCTGACCTCTGGTGGCTCCCTGGCACGTTACCTGCTCCTGTGAACCTGTTGGTGATCCTGCTACTCTGCTCTGAGTTCCTGCTGCATACACCAGTTTCCAGTAATCCTTCTTCATCTGGCTTCTGGTGTTTACTTCCTTCTGCATTTGCTGGACATGTAAGCTGTTGCAGCTCTGCTCTGCTTAAACCTGAGACTATTATCCAGGCCTCCCTGGTTAAGCTAAGATATTATTTGATCTGCCTTTTAAGCATATCTACCTGTGCTTGGACTAAGCAAGGACTTATTCGTGTCAAGTATCCCCAAGTATATTTGTGCTTCATAGACTCTCTGCTTGATTGCATGTTCCTCTGAAGTTTCCTATAGACTGTTAAGCTGCATTTAATATCTGCACCAAGTGTTGTGGACTTGAGCTTTGCTCTGCACCTGTTTGAATCACCGTGTGATAATATAGACTTTACCACTTATAAAACTGTGTCCTGTAGTTGTCTTGTTCCACGCAAAGAGTCTCCTGAGTTATCCCCTATAATCATTACAACGACTGAAAAACACCTTGGAATTACAGCAATAGAAATTGTGCACAGTTGGACCCTAGAACCTTCATGGAAGCCCTATTTATTATGCATCCATACAACAAGGAATTGTACTTAAGCCCCATACACATTCAACTAATTTAAACCAAGCCTGCCTACATCGACGGATTCGGTCGACAATCCAATGTGCATTGAGGTGCATTGTTTGTCCGACAGCTATCTAATGTGTATGGTCGGCTTAAAGAGAATCTGTTTAGCAGTTTTTTGCTATGTAATCTGAGAGTAGCATGATTAAAGCGTTGTGTCACTTGCTGGTCTGCTTCCCATCATTTTGATTAAATCACTGTTTTATCTGCTGATGAAGGCCAAATGCATGAGTTTGTAGAATGTAGGTTGTTGATTATGTGTTTTCGCTGCCTCTTTTTGCTTATGAGAAACTCAGAAAAAAAATTAGCTCTAGGTTTCATACTGTACTGTAGTCAATCAACATAATTTCTGGAATCCAGGCTGTGGACGATGGGGACGCGCATCGAACGCACTGTGTTGGAATTTGTTTTTTTCTCCGCATCGTCAAAACGACGCATGCGGAGGCATCCGCATACATTCGCATGCCTGGCCACAGAAAGCAGCTCCCCTGAAGTCAGGTTAGAACTCTCTCTGCTGGCCTGGAGCAGGAACTGTGTTGTATGCTGGAACTACCTGGTAAGGGGATTCCTTCTTTACTTCCAGGCATGACATAACTCTCCCCTGGAGGGAGGCAAGGCCACTGTGGAAACCGAACTCCTGGGGTGCCACACAGATGCTAAGCTCAAGTGGGAGTTCCCACCCTACACTGCCTGACAAGAACCACACTCGCAGTGCCAGTAGCAGCACACGTGCATACAGGGTGGTAACTGTCCCACCTACACACACACAGCAATAAAGTATAAATTATCCTAGTGCGCAGACGGGCGCCCCAAATATCCTTTTATAGACTGCGCTTAAATCCAGTCAGAGAGGACCTTGCTCACGGACAAATCCGGAGCCGGCGCAGGACCTGAGCAGCTGACGACCGACCACCAATGAGAGGTCGCCACCTCACGAGCATGCTCAGTAGAGCGAATCCTGGACAGCCTCAGGAATAAGTGCTCACAGCTGTCTAATCCTAGTTACCATAGCTGAACCTGGAGAGGCAGCAGTAACAACACGCACAGCCTGAGTCTAAGCAAGATGCTGTGACCAATGTCTTTGCTGAGCAGCATCTGCTGTGGTCAAGGCTGAATGGGAGACCGCAGGAGAAGATAAGGCTTGGGATCTCCCCTGTGCAGAGGGAGAATCCAGACACCTAGCAAACATTTCCTTTAAAGTATGTGGCAAACGGAATTACAATTCACATTCCGCTCTTGTGTTTAATATGAATTAATAATTATAATCAACTACAGTCTTACAGAGATTTTCATAGAATTCACGAGTCATGAAGTTCTTAGAGACGACCCAGAAATAACAATTCTCATTAGTGGACACTGCTTACATTGCTCACAGTCTAGTAGTGTGGGCAGTCATTCTTAATTGTTCATTCACTCATTCATTCATTCTAAACTACTCATTCATTTATTCATATATTTCAGTGTTCTCTCTCTTCAAGAGTAAATTCACATAAGTCAGAAAGAGGTTTGCTAAGATCCGTAATGCAGAAATGTGCCTATTAAGATGTAAAAAACAGATTTTCAGCTGCAGAAATGTTTCCAACCAATCTGCCCCACATACATATATACATTTTATGTTTCAATATATAATATACATATGCTGGCGCGGAAATCTAGATAAATTATAAACTGGGTGGTCACACTGTCTGCTTTGTATCCACAACCACTGCACCTGCCATGTGAATGAAGAAAAGCTCCGGGTGACAGGCCCCTGCCCTTCACACAGACAAAAACATGGCTGAAACAAAGACATGAAAGAGTTCCTAATCAGGGAAGTGATTTGAAATCTGTTCTCTGCCTGCAAGGATTCTTCAGTGAAAAAAATCTGTTCACCCACAGTAGCACCATCAGGACTGACATGATATAGCAAACACAGACGATCTCCGCACAATGTGAAACACACAAATATGCCCCTGCTTTGTCAGGCTTGCCTTTCATCAAGACGTCGTAGACCATTCTTACACAGTGGGGATCATTTGTGTTTGGAGGACACTGCTGTAAAGATAGCGTTCCTCACCTTGTGTGGTTTTATGGAACCACCACAGTGTCTTTGGATTTACTGAATATAAACTAGCACTGCAGTGTTAGGATATCATAACGAGTGACAATCATGTATTTTCCTTCTACTAACTAAACCAAGATTAAGTATTTGATCTATTTCCTGTCCATGTAATGAGGACCTGTCACTCGCCTTCATTGGTGTAAATGACTCTGTTCTCCTGAGCAGGGCCCCCATCAGGGCATTACAGCCCTGACTGGCGTATGGGGCCTGACCAGCAGAGGGGGCCTGCATCGGGCCCCGTCACCTCTACCATCGGGCCCCACTGCCCCGCCCCCTGCCTAGCAAGTAACTGAACCTGCGTCCAGGACGCAGGTTCAGTTACTCTATTACCGTGCGGGCCCGCACGGTAAAAGTTAACGCTGCCAGCCAATCGGAGGCTGGCAGCTGACATCAGCACGCACGTCGCCGGCGCCTGACGTCATTGTCAGTTGCCGGCGAATGCGCGCTTTCTCTGCAGTATGGATCGCTCACCGCAGGAACGCGGTAAAGAGAAAGGTTTTTTTTAATATTGCAAGCGGCAAAGCCGGAGCCCCGGCAGAACTGGGGGCAGAATGGAGATGGGGCAGGACTGGGGGCAGAATGGAGATCGGGCAGGACTGGGGGCAGAATGGAGACGGGGCAGGACTGGGGGCAGAATGGAGACGGGGCAGGACTGGGGGCAGAATGGAGACGGGCAGGACTGGGGGCAGAATGGAGACAGGGCAGGACTGGGGGCAGAATGGAGATGGGGCAGGACTGGGGGCAGAATGGAGACGAGGCAGGACTAGGGGCAGAATGGAGACAGGGCAGGACTGGGGGTAGAATGGAGACGGGGCAGGACTGGGGCAGAATGGAGATCGGGCAGGACTGGGGGCAGAATGGAGACGGGGCAGGACTGGGGGCAGAATGGAGACGGGGCAGGACTGGGGGCAGAATGGAGACGGGCAGGACTGGGGCAGAATGGAGACAGGGCAGGACTGGGGGCAGAATGGAGATGGGGCAGGACTAGGGGCAGAATGGAGATCGGGCAGGACTGGGGGCAGAATGGAGACGGGGCAGGACTGGGGGCAGAATGGAGACGGGGCAGGACTGGGGGCAGAATGGAGACGGGCAGGACTGGGGGCAGAATGGAGACAGGGCAGGACTGGGGGCAGAATGGAGATGGGGCAGGACTGGGGCAGAATGGAGACGAGGCAGGACTAGGGGCAGAATGGAGACAGGGCAGGACTGGGGGTAGAATGGAGACGGGGCAGGACTGGGGGCAGAATGGATATGGGGCAGGACTGGGGGCAGAATGGAGACGGGGCAGGACTGGGGGCAGAATGGATATGGGGCAGGACTGGGGCAGAATGGAGACGGGGCAGGACTGGGGGCAGAATGGAGACTGGACGAGGAAGGATGGAGACTGGGCAGAACTCAGAATGGAGACTGGGCAAGAATCAGCATGGAGACGGGGCAGGATGGAGACGGGGCAGGACTGGGGGCAGAAAGGAGATGGGGCAGGACTGGGGGCAGAATGGAGACGGGGCAGGACTGGGGCAGAATAGAGACGTGATGGGGAAGGATGGAGACTGAGCAGGAATCAGCATGGAGACTGGGCAGGAATCAGCATGGAGACGGGGCAGGAATCAGCATTTAGATGGGGCAGGATGGAGACGGGGCAGGACTGGGGGAAGAATGGATGATGAAAGATATAACGTGGCACTACCGTAGAAGGTGCACAAGTAGGAACCCAACCAAGTGATAATATAGAAAAATAACTTGGCACTCAACTTTTGGAAAAAAGAAAATATTTTTATTGCAGTCCAAAATCAAAACCAACGTTTGGGTCCTAAGCTAGACCTTCATCAAAGTACTGCAAAAATTAACAAAATGATTTGTAGGAATACATATAATATGATTAATATTGGAATATATACATAAAATGAGGAAGCAATATTTATATTCGTCCAATAAAAAGAAAAGAAAATTGAAGCGAAAAAGAAAAAGAAAATAAGGTAAATTGCCTACCCGACTGCTTAATTAATGGAGTCCAATTGTGGACATGTTGTAACACAATGCACATGGTAATCTATGGACTGAATAAAATGCATATAAATGGGACGACCATAAAAATGATGAAGAAGATATAGTACGTGGTAATGGCTATAAAGAATGGTGAGAAACACATACCCAGGTGGACTAAGTACCTTATTAATGTCCAGACAGGGGACCAGTTCAGTTTGTAACTAAATGTGAAATAGGTATCATTATATTAATGATTGTGAACTGAATGGTACTAATATATAAAAAAAGAGAAGATCCAGGTCGGCAGTATACCTGAGAAAACGACAGCAAATCTTCACTGTGGCTTGTAATACCAGTCTTTACTGGGTTCAAAGCTTATATCTGTGAATAAGAGGTATGTGGACACGGAACTCTTATTATTATATTCCTGTACTAGTACTCAAAGGTGAAGGTGAATAGTAATAATAGATTACCATTTATGGAAAAAGGGTGCTCCAAATCTTAAATGCAGAGTGGCTATTTGCGTGACCCTGTAGTAGAGTCAGTGACAGTGGCTCCAACGTATCTAAAGGAAATCAAATAGTGCTACTATGAAATTGCCCATAATGAAGTAATATAGGTGAGCGCTGTGTGAGCGGTTTAGGATATCTTACCGGTGGTGACACAGTGGAAGTCTCTGGTCCTCGCCCAACGCGGTATCCGCCGCTTGTTGGTGTGAGTTCCTGAGATAATTAGCCGCCATTTTATGCATGAGAGGCGGGAGCAAGGCTGTGACGCGGACCGGAAGTACGTAACCGGAAGTGGCGTCACTTCATGCGTTCCACTCACACACAGCTTGCGTTCCAAGCCTGTAAACGCCTCATAGAGGCGTGTAAGGGGCGTGTGACCACTTGCTTATAGCGTAATGCATTGGGATATCATAGGAAACTAGCGCTTTTTTTAGGAAGCCCATGCCAAATATAAAGAACAATTTGAACATAATATATTTATTCATTTAAACAGGGTGACAAACCAAGCAGTCGAGAGGTGAGAGGTAATAAGGAAGTCCAGAGGTTAGGCAGGTAGAGGAATCTGAGTTCAGTGTTCAATATAAGCGACTCTGTAAAAAGAGACAGTGGTATTAGATATAATGTCACAACTAGTGTTGAGCGATACTGCTCGATATCTAAAAATATCGTATCGAAATGGTATCGCCGATATCACTAAATATCGTCGATATCCGATTACGATACCGGAAGTCCAATGTAAGTCTATGGGAACAAAATATCGCAACTAAAAAAAACCTTTATTTCCTTGTAAACACTAAATATACACACATAGAATACATATATATATATATATATATACATGTCATTGTGACATATATATATACATATATGTATAGATTATACACTTCTACATAGTAAAATATCCTCTGATTCAATTGCCGGGTAAAGCCGGCTTCTGTGAAAAGACAGAAGCACCCGACATGAAATGACACTTGGTGTACATAGGGTTAACCATGTCTTTTCATGTCGTTTGCAATCTGATTTGCACAAACAATTACATCAGTCTATGTGTGCAAAATTTCACACCTGTAGGGGTTAATTAAAGGTGTAAATTAGTTGTAAAAAAAACGGACTTTTTTGCTACGAATTTACACCTTTAATTAACCCCTACAGGTGTGAAATTTTGCACACTTACACTCATGTAATTGTTTGTGCAAAACAGATATCAAACTACATGAAAAGACATGGTTAACTCTATGTAAACCAAGTGTCATTTCATGTCGGGTTCTGCATTTTCACAAAAGCCGGCAATTGAATTAGCGGCTATTATACTATGTAGAAGTGTATGAACTATAAATATAAATATATATATATATATGTGTCACAAATTTAATGACATGTGTATATATATATATAGAGGTGTAAAATTGCTGAAAAAAAATGCGTGGGCTCCCGCCCTATTTTCGCAACCAGACAGACAAAGCCAGTGAGTGGGGGCAGATAATAATAGCCCAGAGAGGGACCATTATTTTTGCCCCCCCCCCGGCTACTAACATCTGCCCCCAGACACCCCAGAAAGGGCAAATCTCTAATTAGATTTGCCCTTTCTGGCACTTTGCCCGTCTATTCCCATTGCCCTGTAGCGGTGGCGAATGGGTTAATAAGGGGTTAAAATGACCTTGCAATTGAAAGGTCACTTTAAGCCAGGTTAATAATTGAGAGCTGTCAATTAGACAACTATCAATTATTAATCCTATTGTATGAAAGAAAAATCAAACACACACACTTTAATAAAAAAGAAGTTTAATGAAATAATCACACAGTTTTTGACCATATTTTATTTTCCTGCTAAAACCATTTCCTGTAATAAAAATAAAATAATAAAGCAAAATTATTCTTACCAATCCGATGTACAGTCAGGTCCCACGGTGTAATCCTTCAGAAAGGGTTAATGTTTACTGCAGGGACCGCAGCTAATGCTGCAGCCTCACAGTAAACCCCCAAATGAATGAGTTCCTCTCCTGGCTGACAGGAGAGGAAGTGGAAAGCTTAATTGATTGCTTTCCACTTTCACTTCAGGTCAGCCAGGGACACAATCAGTGACGTCAGAGGGAACTGGTTAACAAAAATAGGGGATCCCCTCGAAAAAAATTGGCGTGGGGTCCCCCCTATTTTTGTTAACCAGCCAGATGAAGCAGACCGCTGAGGCCTGGATTTTCAGGCTGTTAAGGAGCCAAGATCCATGGACCTTGCCAGCCTGATAATACCAGGACACAGCAGTCTGCATATCTTGGCTGATTAACAAAAATAGGGGATCCCCTCAAAAAAAATTGGCGTGGGGTCCCCCCTATTTTTGTTAACCAGCCAGATGAAGCAGACCGCTGAGGCCTGGTTTTTCAGGCTGGTAAGGATCCAATATCCATGGACCTTGCAAGCCTGATAATACCAGGCCACAGCAGTCTGCTTAGCTTGGCTGGTTAACAAAAATAGGGGATCCCCTCGAAAAAAAAACGGCATAGGGGTCCCCCTATTTTTGTTAACCAGCCAAGTAAAATGCAGACTGCTGCGGCCTGGTATTAAAAGACTGTCAAGGCCCATGGATTTTGGCCCTCAACAGCCTGATAATACCAGGCTACAGCAGCCCCACATTTGGCGCATCAAAAGATGTGCCAATTGTGACACTTTACCCGGCTCTTCCCACTTGCCCTGTAGCGGTGGCAAGCGGGGTAATAAGGGGTTAATGTCACCGTTGATTGCACGGTGACAATAAGCCCGGTTAATAATGGAGAGGCGTCAATAAGACACCGATCCATTATTAATCCCAAAGTTATTAAATGCATAAAAAAAAGACAAAACAAGAAAAAAGTATTTTAATGAAATAAAAGAGACAACACAGTTTTCATTTCTTTTATTGTACTCTCATTCCTGCGACGCCATCGATCTCCTGTAAAAAAAAAAAAAACAAACCAACAGTATACCACCTGTCCGACGCAGTCCATAGTAACGACAGTCCCACGACGATCCAGCTCTGCTACATCGCAATGACAGGCAGAGCCTGTCATCCCGGCGCAGCACAGCTGATTACCTGCTTCCCCGGCGGTGACGTCATCGGACTGACTGCTTTACGGCCGGGATTACCCAGCAGTCACTGCAGTTATCGCGAGAAACTGCATGTGACCGCCGGGGAGAAGAGGATGGCGGCCATGAAGCAGTCCAGGCCGTGACCGCCGGAGATCTTCTGCCAGGTAAGTGCCGCTGACTCCTGACAGACCCGACCGATGGACACTGACAGTGACAGACCCGACCGACGTACACAGACAGTGACAGTGACAAATCCGATTCCGGTATTCGATAAGACGAAAATATCGAAACGAATTATCGAAAGGCCGATAGAGCTAATATCGGCTGATATCCGATATTTGCAGTATCGTATCGCTCAACACTAGTCACAACGCTTATCAACATATTTATAGTACACTGGATTATCATGAATAGAAAGAGGAATTAGTGTGAATCCCTAGGTAGAAAAGGGCCATGAGTCAAATAAAGGAATGGAGGTCATATTCTCTGTTTAGACCCCGAGGGGACAGGGTCTGTAATTGGTGAATCCAATAGGATTCCCTCCTTTTCATGAATTGTATACGATCTCCCCTCGTCTAGATGGTGTTATTAATTCAATAATTTGAAATTTTAGTTGTGCTATAGAATGACCTTGAGATATAAAATGAGACGGTATAGGCAACAGCATATTTTTGCACCGTATAGTTGACTTGTGCTTCGAGATTCTGTCTCTTATAGGTTGGGTAGTCTCACCAACATATAAAAGGCCACAGGGGCATTTAATCAAATAGATCGCGTATGAGGAATCACAGGTTGAGTAATCCTTTATGTGGTATTTCTTTCCTGAGTGGGGGTGTAAAAAGGTGTCTCCTTTAATCACATTATTGCACTGAGTGCAATGTAAACATGGGTATGTGCCCATTTTTTGTTTCTGTAGAAACCTCTGTGTTGATGTGCGACCTAGCGTACCCATAACAGCCCTAACCAGTGAATCTCGTATATTTGGAGGTCGTTTGTAGCAGGGTAAGAAAGAATTTTGGAACTCCTTCACATTGGGATGTGCCGTTTTTAAAATGTTCCAATGTTTGCGTATACTATGATGTAAGATATGTACATAGGGATGAAATGCATGAACTAGAGGAATGCGATCAGTGACTGACCTACGTGGAGTCATAATGGGATTTTTTGCCTCACTTAATAAAGTGGATGGGTAGCCACGTTCTTCAAATTTCCTATGCATTTCATCTATTCTGTGAGCACTGACATCCGGATTAGAAACAATTTTACGTACACGCTGGAATTGTGACTTTGGTATTGACCTCTTAGTAGTTACAGGATGTAAACTATTGTAATGGAGTAAACTGTTCCTATCCGTTGGTTTGGTATAAAGGTCTGTTGAGATAGCACCTGAATTATCCTTAATAACTAGTGTGTCTAGAAAACTGACCTTCTCATGATTTGAGGTGATGGTGAAGGTGAGGTCAGGCCATGCTTGGTTCAGTATATTAAAGAATTCAGTCAGAGAATTTTCATTTCCAGTCCAAATGCAAAAAATGTCGTCTATAAACCTTTTCCAAAACAGACAATGAGTCTGGAAAAGAGGTTCTGAATAGACTACTTCCTCCTCAAAACACGCCATATAGCTGTTAGCGTATGGCGGGGCTACATTTGAGCCCATAGCTGTTCCTTTGGTTTGTAAGTAGAAATTGTCTTGGAACATAAAGAAATTTTTTGTTAGGACTACCGTGAGGAGTTCTATGCAAAAGTCAATAACCTCTGTAGGTTTGCCAGATTCTGTAATAGACGACGTGCGCATGAGATTCCTTTCAGATGGGGGATTGAGGTATATAAATCCCTCACATCAAAGGAAATCAAGATGGCACTGTTTGGTATTGGGCCTAGGTCTCGTATAGTCTGTAAAAAATGTCCAGTGTCCAAAAGGTAAGACGGAGCTTGTCTGGTTAAAGGTGTTAGGATCTTCTCCAGAAATATAGAGAGAGGTGACAATAAAGATTCAGTAGATGCCACTATCGGTCTACCTGGTGGGTTATCCAAACTCTTATGAATCTTTGGCAAGATGTAAAACACAGGAGTGATAGGGTCTTTTTTTAAAAGAAACTCCTGTGTCTAAAGGTACTGCCACACTAAACAATCCAGCTAGCGATCAAAATAACGACGCATACTAATGCGATCGCTAGCGGGATTGTTTCTATATCGCTAGTAGCAGCCTATTTTAGCGATGTCGTTAAGGACGCTATCGCGGTTAGCGATCTCCTTAACGACTTTAGCGGTACAAAAGTACCGCTAAATCGCTAACAAAAGGTGCTACACTCAGCGATATATACTTACCAGCGGGGCGCCGACGATAAAAATAGGGTCCGGAACGATGAGAACGACGAGCAAGATCACAGCAGGATCTCAGCAGGGGCCACGTCGCTGGTAGATGCCGCACACAACAACATCGCTAACGGGATCGCTAAATAGTGACGTTTTTTAGCGATCCCGTTAGCGATGTTGTTTAGTGTGGCATACCCTTTAGAGTCTATTACCCCAAGTGAGACATAATTGGTCAATATTTGTTGAATGGATTTGCTGAGTTCACTAGTGGGATTTGAACTTAATCTAGTGTAGATACTTGTGTCATTGAGTTGTCGCAGTACTTCAGTAACGTATGTTAACTTGTCCATAACAACAATCGCTCCCCCTTTATCAGCGGGTTTGATTATAATTTGTTCATCTTTACGTAAAGCCTGTAGTGCCTGAAAATCAAGTGTGGACAAGTTAGGTTGATAATGTAGTCTACCCCCCTCCATGTCTTGTCTCAATTTCTGAAAAGCTGAGTCTATAAAATTAACAAAAGTTTCGACCGCGTGTGAATTGTGTGATGGTCTATACATACTTTTGTTACGTAGACCTAAGTCAGAAATAGAAAGCAGAGATTGTTGTGTGGGGGGATTAGTTGGTACATTATTAGTGGTAGAGGCAAATTGTACAGACAATCTTAACCGACGATAGAATCTATGCAAATCCATATCCATGGCAAATGTGTCAAATTTATATGACGGGCAATATGATAGACCTTTCTGTAAAAGATTATATTCAGTTATGCTCAAAGTCCGCGATGAAATATTAATTACCAACGGGTAATTACCTGCGAGCGTGTACAGTCATGGCCAAAAGTTTTGAGAATGACACAAATATTAATTTTTACAAAGTCTACTGCTTCACTTTTTCTAATGGCAATTTGCATTTACTCCAGAATGTTATAAAGAGTGATCAGCTTAACAGCAATTACTTGCAAAGTCAATATTTGGCTAGAAAATGAACTTTATCCCCCAAAACACATTTCAACATCATTGCAGCCCTGCCTTAAAAGGACCAGCTAATCTCTTTCAGTGATTGCTCCATTAACACAGGTGTGGGTGTTGATGAGGACATGGCTGGAGATCAATCTGTCATGATTAAGTAAGAATGAGACCACTGGACACTTTAAAAGGAGGCTGGTGCTTGGCATCTTTGTTT
This sequence comes from Oophaga sylvatica, assembly GCA_033576555.1. Taxonomy (NCBI): domain Eukaryota; kingdom Metazoa; phylum Chordata; class Amphibia; order Anura; family Dendrobatidae; genus Oophaga; species Oophaga sylvatica. The sequence continues at coordinate 224,741,685 of JARQOD010000001.1, forward strand.
CTCTTCTGTTAACCATGGTTATCTCTAAAGAAACACGTGCAGTCATCATTGCAATGCACAAAAATGGCCTAACAGGGAAGAGTATCGCAGCTAGAAAGATTGCACCTCAGTCAACAATCTATCGCATCATCAAGAACTTCAAGGAGAGAGGTTCCATTGTTGCCAAAAAGGCTCCAGGGCGCCCAAGAAAGACCAGCAAACGCCAGGACCGTCTCTTAAAAGTGTTTCAGCTGCGAGATCGGGCTACCAGCAGTGCAGAGCTTGCTCAGGAATGGCAGCAGGCAGGTGTGAGTGCATCTGCACGCACTGTGAGGCGGAGACTCTTGGAGCAAGGCCTGGTCTCAAGGAGGGCAGCAAAGAAGCCACTTCTCTCCAGAAAAAACATCATGGACAGACTGATATTCTGCAAAAGGTACAGGCAGTGGACTGCTGAGGACTGGGGTAAAATTATTTTCTCTGATGAATCCCCTTTTCGATTGTTTGGGACATCAGGAAAACGCCTCATTCGGAGAAGACAAGGTGAGCGCTACTACCAGTCTTGTCTCATGCCAACTGTTAAGCATCCTGAAACCATTCATGTGTGGGGTTGCTTCTCAGCCAAGGGAATCGGCTCTCTCACAGTCTTGCCTAAAAACACAGCCATGAATAAAGAATGGTACCAGAATGTCCTCCAGGAGCAACTTCTCCCAACCCTCCAAGAGCAGTTTGGCGATCAACAATGACTTTTCCAGCATGATGGAGAACCTTGCCATAAAGCAAAGGTGATAACTAAATGGCTCAGGGAACAAAACATAGAGATTTTGGATCCATGGCCTGGAAACTCCCCAGATCTTAATCCCATTGAGAACTTGTGGTCAATCATCAAGAGACGGGTGGACAAACAAAAATCTAAAAATTCTGACAAAATGAAAGCATTGATTGTGCAAGAATGGACTGCTATCAGTCAGGATTTGGTCCAGAAGTTGATTGAGAGCATGCCAGGGAGAATTGCAGAGGTCCTGAAGAAGAAGGGTCAACACTGCAAATATTGACTTGCTGCATTAACTCATTCTAACTGTCAATATAAGCTTTTGTTACTCATATGTTTGCAATTATATTTCGGTCTGTGATAAAAAACATCTGTCAAACACACATAAAAACCAGAGGGCAGCAGATCATGTGAAATTATAATATTTGTGTCATTCTCAAAACTTTTGGCCATGACTGTAGTCTGTGTGAGATCTGTGTCTCTTCTGTCCATGCCCTCTGCGGGTCCTCTTCTTCTTTGACGACGTCTCTGTCCTAAAAAATGCCCAGTCCTGGGCTGAAGGTCACGTCTCTCCGTTTCTGAGCCTGAGGTGGAAGGATCATTAGATGAATGAAAATCAGACCTGATATTATATGGCCTAGAGGTTGGTCTATTTTGCCACAGATAGACACGATTGCCCTCATAATCTTCAGTATCTCTACGGAATTTTAGCCTCTTCCTACTCTCAGTATCTCGTCTATGTTGTTCAACATTGATCTTGATCCTATCCTTCATAGTGGTTAATTCCTCCGCAGTCCCAGCTGTGGCTAACTGAGTCTCAATATTAATTATCTTATCCTTGGTTTGAGCTATTGCTCCTTGTAGGTGTTCAGCCGTAAGCGTCATAATGTCCAGAGAACATTTATTGAGTATCTGCTCAAACTTCTGACAGTATTCATTAGAGTCATTAAACAGGGTGGGGCGGAGATTCACACGTAAGCCTCGTGGTATCATGTTGATGCGCAGATATTCGGATAACGTGGCATAGTGAAGCTCATAGCTCACTTGATGGCACAGTTCCCTCTCCAAGTCCCTTCCTCTGGCTTCACGTGGTGGTGTTTTCAAGAAGTCACTGGGAAGATGTAACTTGGACAAAATGTTACTTCTCTCATCAGGATTATAGGAAAATACATTTGAAGTCATATTAGACAGTGTGCTCACGTAAGGGTGAGAAATTATGAAAGATATAACGTGGCACTACCGTAGAAGGTGCACAAGTAGGAACCCAACCAAGTGATAATATAGAAAAATAACTTGGCACTCAACTTTTGGAAAAAAGAAAATATTTTTATTGCAGTCCAAAATCAAAACCAACGTTTCGGTCCTAAGCTGGACCTTCATCAAAGTACTGCAAAAATTAACAAAATGGAGACGGGCCAGGACTGGGGGCAGAATGGAGAAGGGCAGGACTGAGGGCTGAACGGAAACTGGACGGGGAAGTAGGGAGCCTGGGCAGGAATCAGGATGGAGACAAGGCAGAATGGAGACGGGGCAGAATGGAGATGGGGCAGAACTGGGGCAGAATGGAGACGGGGCAGGACTGGGGGCAGAATGGAGATGGGGCAGGACTGGGGGCAGAATGGAGACTGGACGGGGAAGGATGGAGACTGGGCAGGAATCAGCATGGAGATGGGGCAGGAATCAGCATGGATACGGGGCAGGATGGAAACGGGGCAGGACTGGGGCAGAATGGAGACGGGGCAGGACTTGTGGAAGAATGGAGACGGGGCAGGACTGGGGCAGAATGGAGACTGGATGGGGAAGGATGGAGACTGGGCAGGAATCAGGATGGAGATGGGGCAGAATGGAGACTAGGCAGGAATCAGCATGGAGACGGGGCAGAATGGAGACTGGGCAGGAATCAGGATGGAGACAGGCAGAATGGAGACTGGGCAGGAATCAGGATGGAGACTGGGGCAGAATGGAGACTGGGCAGGAATCAGGATGGACAAGGGGCAGAATGGAGACTGGGCAGGAATCAGCATGGAGACGGGGCAGGATGGAGACGGGGCAGGATTTGAGACTGGGCAGGAATCAGGATGGACACGGGGCAGAATGGAGACTGGGCAGGAATCAGCATGGGGGTGGGGCAGGATGGAGATGGGGCAGGATTGGAGACACTGGGGGCAGGATGGAGAAGAGGCAGGATTGGAGACACTGGGGCAGGATTGGACATACAGACAGGGGGCAGAATGAAAGACATGAGGCCAGAATGGAGACACTGGGGCAGAATGAAAGTCATGGAGGCATTATTGGAGACACTGGGGGCAGGATGGAGAAGGGGCAGGATTGGAGACACTGGGGGCAGGATGGAGACGGGTCAGGATTGGAGACACTGGGGGCATGATTGGAGACACTGGGGCAGGATTGGAGGCACTGGGGGCATGATTGGAGACACTGGGGGAAGGATTGGAGGCACTGGGGGCAGGATTGGAGACACTGGGGGCAGGATAAAAGACATGGGGGCAGGGTTGGAGACAGATGGGCAGGATTGGAGACAGATGGGGCAGGGTTGGAGACAGATGGGGCAGGATGGGGAGATAATATGGGGCAGAATGGATACTCATGAGGGCGGGATGGGAGCACATATGGCTGAAGCCAGGAATGAGACACACGGGGGCCAGGATGGGGGATATTATTACAATAGGGGCTAATTAAGGGATATTATTACTGCAGTGATGTATTTATTTTATTTTTTTGAGTATACTGTTTTAAATGGGGGAAGGTCCTGTTACTGTGCAAAGCAACACTATGTCACCTTTTTTTTCTTCATCTGGTGTAGTTTAGAAGTTGGGAAAAAAAGAAGTAATGTGTTCTGCAATCGGAGCTCTAGATAACTGTGTTATTTCCTGCAGAGACGAGCCCTGGCTGGAAAAAGTGATGGCGGTCTATGCTTGATGAAAGATGAAAAGCAAAGATGAAGGACTTCACCTAGAGACGTCACTGGTGAGTCAGTGTTACCTGTACACTGACACTATACACTGTATACAGAGTTCCTGTGTACAATGTCACCGGTGATTACTGTATTACCTGTACACAGACACTGCATACTAAGTACAGATCTCCTGTGTAGAATGGCACTTATGGTGATAGTATTGTGTTTTGTTTTTTTTTATTACTGATCAGTATTGTAGTATTCAGTCACTATGTGATGGTAATATGTGGTCTGGTCATGGTGTGGCAGTATTTGTTCCTTGTATGTGATATTATTCGGTCACTGGTGGTAATATGTGGTCTGGACATGGTGTGGCGGTATTTGTTCCTTGTATGTGATATTATTGGTCATTTTAAATATTAAAAAATAAATAAAAATATACCTAAATTGTATTGGATATTTTAACAAATATTTAATAGGGTAGAGTAGAGCCCGGCCAAAAGTGTCTACCGTGTTATGGTGGCGGCTTAAAAAAATCTCTTGGCCAAAACTAGATCTGCTGGCTATATGTGTGATCTGGTGATGGAGACTGTTAATGCGGGATTGGTGAGAAGTGGAGTTTTTCCAAGAGAGAGCGGTGGGACTGTGGACAGTTCAAGGGGTGGAGGTGGGGCTGGGGTGGAGCCTGGGCAAAGTCTCAAAGGGGCCCCGAAAATTTTGCCAGTATGCGGCCCCGAAATTCCTAGTGGCAGCCCTGCTCCTGAGTCTTGCATTTTTTTTCTTTCATTCTTGTACTTTCTCCATTCTTCAGATATGGCCCCTTCCTCCCTGTATATAAGTCTAGTCTTTTTAGCCAAATGGGCATGGATCTTAACTGTTCTGTATGAGAGTCTTCTTGAGAACCACACCTAGTTGCCTAAAAAGACTACATTTAATCCCAGAGGAGCATTGCATGGCGAATAAGCCTCCTTACCTCGACACGCCAGAGCTGGTATGTCACTCTCCACAAGGAGAAACCTTACCCCCTAGACCCCAGTCCAGAGCCTCTCATCTAGCCAAATCAGATCTCTCCTACTTTGCACTGACGAGGACCAATAGTCCGAAACACCGTGTCTGCAAATGGAAATTCTGATTTGGCTTTTATCCTAAGTCATATTACAAGACTCGTTAAAGGGTTGATTGTGACTTGTAGGATCGCTACTTCCAATAGGTGGCGCTATAGAGTACAAGTCCTCTTTGTTTGAAGAGGCAATTTGCATATTAAAATTTCCCAGAGGAGCATTGCACGGCGAATAAGCCTCCTTACCTCGACACGCCAGAGCTGGTATGTCACTCTCCACAAGGAGAAACCTTACCCCTAGACTCCAGTCCAGAGCCTCTCATCTAGCCAAATCAGATCTCTCCTACTTTGCACTAACGAGGACCAATAGTCCGAAACACCGTGTCTGCAAATGGAGATTCTGATTTGGCTTTTATCCTAAGTCATATTACAAGACTCGTTAAAGGGTTGATTGTGACTTGTAGGATCGCTACTTCCAATAGATGGCGCTATAGAGTACAAGTCCTCTTTGTTTGAAGAGGCAATTTGCATATTACATTTATATAGAGAGAAGAAGTAGCCATATACAGGGGTGAACCTAGCCTCTCTGCTGCCTGAGGCGAACTACAAAACCCGCGCCCCCCCCCCATAGTAAAATCAGTACAAATATATCTGGTTTACTCTTCACTAGTCTAACCTAATGCACATGTAAAATACATACACTTTTAAATTGGAATATATTTGAAACATTGATCTTTACACTTGTTAAAGTTCTGGATAATTAGTAGAAAATAAAGGATTTTAAGAATGCTACTCACTGTATGGTATCAGTTTTAGAAATCAACAGCTGGGCCTTAACAATGAAAATAGTTCAACAAACCTTCTTGCCAGGTAGAACTTCAAGGTCTTGGACAATAGAAAAACTATACAAAAGACACAAATGAATATACCAATAAAAACTAGTGCTGCGCATATTATAAGAGCATACTGTACATCATCCCAAATCTTAGAGACTCTAACGTCCACTTTTAAACAGCCTCCCCATTTTAGACAATCCATACTTGTGTTCGAAGGGTCCATTGACACTCAGTAAAATAAAGTGTCCGCCTTTCTTAATGGGTAAAAGTCCTTTTAAATGGGCAAATTTATCCACTGAATCACATCAGTGGATAAATCAGCCAGTGCTGCCCTTACCATAACCTGCCTCTGAGCCACGGATTTATCAGCTGGATAAATCTTTGGTAGGAGCATGGAATCCTTCATAGGGGCGAGCTAGAGATCCTCACTGTTATGAAGGATTCCACGCTCCTCCACCGTCTCTTACCTGGCTTCAGCATCCGGATTCCACGCCACTCCGATGAATGTTCACAGCCCTCCGCTGGATTCCATGCCCCTCCGCTGGGCACAGTGGTGAGTTGTGAAATCAAGGAGCAGAAGCCAGGTAAGCCCACCTTTATCCGTCGCCAGATGAAAGATCGCCGTTTACATGGCAAAGGTTTATCTGGTGACGGATACAAAGATCAATGGATCAGCAGATAAAATACATGATCCCTTGATCTTTGGTAGTTTTCAAACAGGCATATCTCCACCAGATTTATCCTTCATAGGATAAATCTGCTGGATAAATATGCCCATGTAAAAGGACTTTTATGATTGCCTATGATGTGTGTAAGGAGAAGAACCCAGCAAGGCGTGCCTCCTCCGTAACGGGTCCGGAACCATTGGGGCTGTCACCTATATTGAGTGGTAGAAAGCTTGAGTCTCGGGACCGTTCTCTGTATTTGAAAAGAGGGGGCATGGCTAAGCTGACAGGGCTGCAGTGCGAGTGATCAGTCAGTTTGGGCAGGAACTTCGAGCGCGCTGGTGTCCTGTGAGGAGGCTCGAGCTGTGAGGCGGCGAGGTGATTTAGGTCAGAGTCTGAGAGGACATAGCGAGGGGACTAGAGACTATCGACGGAGTTCTGATCCGTCTACGCTGACATTGTGGACACCAGTGACACAGCTGCCACAGTTGACTTCGCCGAGATCACTGACTGAGGGTGACAAGGTCTGTAAACGGGATGCAGGCACGCACCCTTACGGTGCGATGAACTGGACTGTCCGTTGTGAACTGTGCCTGGACAGTGCTGCGTACCCCTGTTGTGCTGGGACAATCACACCTTTTGATAAAGACATTTTTGGACTCTCCATTTCCGCGACTCCTGCGCCCAATACCCGCCTCAGGACCACAAGGAAACTCCGTCGAAGTCAGGAAGAACGGGAAACACTGCCATTGTAAGATACAGGACGGTCTTCCTCAGGACTGCCTCAGACCCCCCTCGGCCTCACAGCTTAGGCGCCATAAGCGATCGCACAAGGTGACATATTTTTATATGCATAGTGCCGCTATATCATTTTATAATGATGCTTACACACTGCACATTGACCCTTTAACCATTATAAAGATATGACAGTTTGTGTTAATGGAGAATAATTGGGTGCATCGCCTGTAGGGTCACTAATTGGGTTTTGCAGATGACGCAGTTGTTCCACTACAAAATCAAAAAAACTGCAGAGGCTAGTTGACGGCTCTGCCTGGCCTCAACATTCAGCAGCATTCACATTTTGCAATCATGCTGATTTTTTTAGTTTTAATTGAATTGTGGCAAAAAAAGTTGCGATTTTACCAGGATTTTGGCAACAAAAATGCACCATGGGCATGGTTGCAATGTGAATGCAGCAGCCTTGTTCTCACATCGTAGGAGTAAAGGCAGATTATGCCTTTTTGACTCAAAAAAAAAAGTGACTGCAGTTGACTTTCTGCATAAACAAACGTTTTCACTGTGCATTTATTTCTTTTAATTGCATCTTGTAGCACGGTCATTAGGTTGCGTTCACACGTTGCGGCCTTGTTGCATTCTTTTTCTAAAGCTGCAACAAAAACGTTGCTTTATTTATCTTTATAGAAGTGTAATGTATAAACATGGGTGATCCATTAAATTGGCCTAATAAACTTGGATTATTCAGTGAAAAAACAATGTGAATGAGCCCTTAAAGGGGTGGATCTGCATTAACAATTATATAAACACACACACATATTTTCTTAGGCTTGGATTGTCAAAAAAAATGCATTCTAGCCCCCTGTCACAAGGTGCTACGGAAACAATGTCTGCAATATTCAAATATCATAAGACTTCTGCAACCTGTGATTGTCTGCAGCAGTCACAGTAACAACTGATGACTTGTTTCTAGAGCAGACCAACTGGTAAAGCCAGCGCTGAGGTCAATGTGGTATGGGGGAAGAAATGATGAGGAACAATGCATTATGGGACATGCGGTAGATGACAGTGATGCGCCAGGTGACAGGACCACACTTCGGGGGTGCATGAAAGAAGGAAAGTTTCATCTTTTTGCACCGCACACACATTAAAGTGACTTACACACCAAGCCGGACAACCCCTTTAATGGGGTCATCACATGAACAGCATTGTCACGCTGTCTAGCAGATGTACAAATATATAATGTCAGTAATCTATCAAGTGGGACAACATTCTATATAACATATAAATAGGTAACATTAACATGTATATATAGCATAGTATTACCTGACATAATATCCTGTGGGTCAATACTGAATCCTTTTCACGCTGTCTCTGGCTAGAGGTGGACCGGGGTCTATGCTGACCCTAAACTGGGGTCCTGACTAGTCCCTCTACCTGGAGGTACTGTTAATGGTACAGAGGTCCAGGCCACCAGCGTAAACCCTGTCTCCTATAAATCCCTGACCACTGTAATCTAGTCCTTAGAAGGACCCTGATTACCACCATAGGGAATGGACAGGTAAAGGTTAACAAACAGTATAGACAAACGAGACAGACAGGGGATAAAGTAAATACTGTCTTGCATACAACATTAAAACACAGAGGAACACCAAAGGTCTAGGAGATAAACTATAAGCAAGGAGAGGAGAAACAACAAAGGAGCTCTTAGCTTAAGTCTTCTCAGAACCGATCCTATCTGCAGTCTGTATGAATGCTTTCACCGGCATCTAACCAGCAGACTGGCAGCTATATAAAGGAAGCTAATTAGAACATAATCAAAAGCAGCCGGGCGAGGCTGGACCTAGTCTTAGCAAAGAGCTAGGTAAAAGTAACTCCCTCATTACCAAACACAAAGAAACAGCAACTCAGCTGCGAGAAGTCAGAATGTGCAATCGCGACAATCTTCGTGGCGATGCACCCATGACAGTACCCCCCCTTCTACGAGGGGCCTCCGGACCTCAGGGCCAGGTCTGTCCGGGTAAGTCGTGTGGAAGGTCCGAACCAATCGATCTGGTTAATTCAGACGCAGAGACCCACGTCCTCTCCTCAGGACCATATCCCTTCCAATGAACCAAATACTGAAGGGACCGGCGATTCAGACGTGAGTCAATGATCTTCAACACTTGAAATTCTAAGTTACCATTGACCACCACTGGAGGAGGAGGTAGAAGTGACGGTATAACTGGCGCCACGTACCTCTTAAGCAACGATTTGTGGAATACATTATGGATTTTAAACGTAGGAGGGAGGTCCAGACGAAATGTCACAGGATTAATTATAGAACTGATCCTGTATGGACCGATGAACCTGGGACCCAGTTTCCAGGAGGGAATTTTGCGTTTTATATTCTTGGTAGACAACCACACCAGATAGTTCACACCTAGGTCCGGACCAGACACTCTCCTCCTATCAGACCTCCGCTTGAAACAGTTCCCCATAGCACTCAGACCATTCAGCACTCCTCTCCAAACTGAAGCAAGTGACGACGAGAATCGTTCCTCCTCAGGAACCCCAGATGGACGGGTATGTGGGGTCTTAGAGCGAGCACAAACTCCACAGGACGCGACAAAAGTTATTACCTCTTTATTTAAGTTAGGCCACCAAAACCGGCGAGAAAGGAGATCCACAGTTGCTTTACTCCCTGGATGTCCTGCTAAAGCAGAACTATGATGTGCCTCGATAACTTTTTGTCTTAACTGATTAGGAACAAACAGTTTCCCTGGAGGTCCTACAGGGGCGTCCCCCTGAGCCTCCAACACCTCCTCCTCAAGCTCAGAGCACACAGCCGACACCACCACTCCTTCCTGAAGGATAGGAACCGGGTCATCCGTCTTTCCGGCCCCTGGGAAACTAAGAGATAAGGCATCAGGAAGCAATTTTATTGAGCAGTCATACGTGCGATGAGGACGTAACTTTTGACACCCCTCCTCTGAGAACATCTCCCCAAAGTCCTCCAGAAAAGGAGGCAAAGTCCTAGGCACGACCGCACCGATGACCGTGTTCATGCAGTTATTCTTGCAAATTTCACCCCACTGGCTTATCTTTCTGGATTGCCAATCAATCACTGGGTTATGTTTAGCCAACCAGGGAAGTCCCAACACAATAGGAGTAGGAAGACCCTCCAACACATAACAAGACAACTGTTTTTTATGTATTGCCCCTACTCGAAGGTCTATGTTATGAACAGCTTGTACAAAGCTACCTTGACCGAGAGGTCTGGCGTCAATAGAAAGTATAGGGATCGGTTTGGCCAATACACTCAGTTGCATACCTTGCACCTGGGCAAAACGAGCGTCCACCATTTTAGCCCCAGACCCACTATCAAGAAGAACAGAAATCCTCTCAACTCTCGCACCAACCACCACCTCCGCAGGCACGAGAAATTGAGACGGACCTGGGGACGAAATACCTACTCCCAGGTTGTCGTCCACCACACAACCTGGGATTAACAGTTTTTCGGTGACTTTTTTGCTCAATGAGGCACGGGAGGGACACCCCCAACAAAATGTCCCTCTCTCCCGCAGAAGAAACACCTTCTTGTCTTGCGGCGCACCGCCGATTCCCTCCTACAAGATGATGTCCCTCCCAACTGCATAGGTTCCTCAGAACAGACCAGGGGAACCTCAATATAAGGGACTTTAGTAGTGGGTGGAGTCATAACAGGGGGCGGAGTTACCTCGCACCTCCCCCGAAGCCGTCTATCAATACGAATAGCAAGGGCCATAGCAGCCTCCAGTGACGGAGGAGAATCATACTGAGCCAAAACATCTTTTAATTTGTCAGATAATCCTTGACAAAACTGGCTCCTAAGAGCTGGGTCATTCCACTGAGTATCTGTGTCCCATCTACGGAACTCAGAAGAAAATTCCTCCGCCGGACGATCTCCCTGCTGTATCCTACGTAACTTCGTTTCAGCAAGGGAGACCCGATCCGGGTCATCATACACCAGACCCAGGGCAGCAAAAAATCGATCTACTGACTGGAGGGCCGGGGAGCCCGGGGGAAGAGAGAACGCCCAGGATTGAGGGTCCCCTTGTAAGAGCGAGATGACAATTCCCACCCTCTGCTCTTCACTCCCCGATGACCGAGGCCGCAGCCGAAAGTATAATTTACATGCCTCCCGGAAGGTAAAAAATTTGTCCCGCCCACCAGTGAACCTGTCCGGGAGAGCAACCTTAGGTTCAGATCTGGTTTGCTCCGGGGGGGACAAAACCTTGGACTTAATGTCCGTAAGCTCCATGGACAACCTCTGCAACTGCAGGGCAAGCTGGGCTACTGGATCCATGGTAGCTGGGGAGAATCTTTAGTTGGGCCGGTGAAAATGTCACGCTGTCTAGCAGATGTACAAATATATAATGTCAGTAATCTATCAAGTGGGACAACATTCTATATAACATATAAATAGGTAACATTAACATGTATATATAGCATAGTATTACCTGACATAATATCCTGTGGGTCAATACTGAATCCTTTTCACGCTGTCTCTGGCTAGAGGGACCGGGTTATGCGACCCTAAACTGGGGTCCTGACTAGTCCCTCTACCTGGAGGTACTGTTAATGGTACAGAGGTCCAGGCCACCAGCGTAAACCCTGTCTCCTATAAATCCCTGACCACTGTAATCTAGTCCTTAGAAGGACCCTGATTACCACCATAGGGAATGGACAGGTAAAGGTTAACAAACAGTATAGACAAACGAGACAGACAGGGGATAAAGTAAATACTGTCTTGCATACAACATTAAAACACAGAGGGAACACCAAAGGTCTAGGAGATAAACTATAAGCAAGGAGAGGAGAAACAACAAAGGAGCTCTTAGCTTAAGTCTTCTCAGAACCGATCCTATCTGCAGTCTGTATGAATGCTTTCACCGGCATCTAACCAGCAGACTGGCAACTATATAAAGGAAGCTAATTAGAACATAATCAAAAGCAGCCGGGCGAGGCTGGACCTAGTCTTAGCAAAGAGCTAGGTAAAAGTAACTCCCTCATTACCAAACACAAAGAAACAGCAACTCAGCTGCGAGAAGTCAGAATGTGCAATCGCGACAATCTTCATGGCGATGCACCCATGACAGGCATTCACCAGTGGGGATCCTGGATCCCCCATATGAACAGAGCAGTAGGGAGCACTTGAGAGAGCGGTGAATGGAGACATAGTCATGAATGTGCTCTAGAGGTCCACAGGAACCCCCTTCTCAAATTGTGGGGTTCCACCGATCCCCTATTCATCCCGTGGATTATGGATACTACACATTGTTGGCAGAACGCCCCTTTAAGCAGCTTTGTATGAAACCATACACAGGTCGTCTGACTGGGTCCATGCAGCTGAATTAAGAAGGCTCAATTCACACTACAGAGACCTCTGACATACAACGCTACAATTACATATTCCACCATTATAAAAGCAGACACTCCCATGAAGGGGTTAATAATTAAGCACCAATCTCTTCCATCAAACCAACAGGTCTCTTCCTGCAGTGAACAGTAAATGCACTGATACATATAACTTTCCCTCCAGGATATTCATTAGAAAGCCGCACAATGTACTTTACCACTGTGAAAACAGTTACAGCAAGTTGTTCACTGTCTACTTCACGTCTCTACAGACACCTGAAGGACCATCACGGGAGATGTAGTTTTCCGCTCGATTGCACACATTCATCTGATGTCAGCTTAAACTACAACTTCCAGAAACCAGTGCAGCCGCAAAGACATCAGGTAAATGTAGTTTGAAGTCTATGCAGACTCTAGCAGATACGAGCTACAGGAAACTACACTTCCCATAAGGCTATGCGTTGAAGGACAGTATAGCGTAGAGGGGCTAATGTGCTAGAATTGGCAGGCTGATGGCATTTATTAGCATTTCTTGCTCTAGAATACATGAAGTGGCGCTGAAGGGAGCCGCTCAGAGCGCACAAAGCCGTTACCAGGGTCAGAACCTGACTAAGATTGTGCATGTCCCTGCTTCAGCCTGAGTCTGCACTTATCCTCATACACTAATACCTGAACCGCGCTGCCGCCCCCTGTCTTCAGAGACTGAATGCCGCCTGAGACAAACTCCTCAACTTGCCTCATTATAGGTTCGCCCCTGGCCATATATCAGGAATGGAGGGGCGCAGAAACCAAAAATATACAATGCCAGATTCAGGAGAATAGAGACATTTAGGCCAGGTACAAAAATTACATATTCATGACAACTCATCATTAAAGGAGTATTACGTGCATTATTATTATTATTATTATTATTATTATTATAGATTTTTATCATCACTTGCATCACTTATAAGTTAACTAAAGGTCCATTTACATGTATTTATTTTATTGCTGTCTTATGTGATATGAAGGATTTTATTATTTAACCAGAAAAGAACTGATAAACTCACCCTTGGTGTCACTGGGTTTCAGCAGATTAGTATACACAGCTTTAGTTATCAATGGCAGGGGAGGACATATCATTGGTGCAACCCATGTAGTCGCCTAGGGGCCTACAACGTAAGGTGGCCCAATTCTACCTTCAAAATAGGTGGAGTTGTGCATTATGGTGAGCTACTTGGCTGCAAAGAGCCCATATATTGTTCCTACACAGGCGCCTCCTTCTGTCTTGTTTCTGCCACTGATCAATGGACCGATGATGTAGCAAAGGGGATGAGCGTTCAACCTCCCACACTGCCCTAAACATCAGGACTTAGGGAAAAATACTTTCATAATTATAGTTAATAATACTGTGTGTGCTTATGGTATATTTCACACATCGTTATCCACTTTAGCTTAGCAAACAATCCAATAAAAGGATTTCTATATTCTAATAGTTGGTATATCAGATCAATAAATGAGAGTATATGAACAATGACTGCCTTATGACAGAAGTCTCTGTTCTCCTCACATGGGTACTAGACTTCGACTTGTTGAGAACAGCAAATGTACAGCAGGCACATTCAGGAAAAGTTTATAAAAGTATTCAGACTGTAGTACAATGAGGTGTTAAAACTAATTTTATCTTGACAAGATGAATTTCTTAAGGTTAAGGAACCCTTCTAATCCCTGGGCTAGAAGTGAAGGCTGTAGATACATCGCTAAAGTCTTTCTTTGCTGACTCGAATCTCACCAAAGTCTATAGAAAAGTCTAGAGACCAATTACAAATCACTGTTCTGATTCTTTTAATCCCTTTATTTCCATCCCTGATCAAAACAAAGACTTTTGGTTTCACATGAATAACTATACTAGAAGAAACCCACTGAAAGGTTCGATGTCTACCACCTAATAGAGAGGATTTCTAGATATAACAATGAAAAGTGTATGCAAATACTGGATAATCCTTATGCCATGCATTCTATAAAGGAAACAAAGTAGACTAGATTAAGTGCTTTCTACCAAAACAAATGCCACAAGCAGTGCTAAAACTATTCGGCTACCTGCAAAAAGAATAATAAAAAGATTAAAAAAATAGGTAAATAAATGTCTGTATATGTTGTTACATAAAGCATGATAATTACATAGCAGAGTCAACATTTCCAGAAAGTATTGTAAAACTGCACTGATTGGTAGGACATAAAGTAAATCTCTGAGGCCAGGGTCACACTTGCACGAGTCTCGCACCTTAATTTCCATGACTTCCGCCGGCACTCGGACGGGAGCATTCAGCTGCATAGAAATCCATGCAGCCACACACTCCGGTCCCGAGTGCCGGCGGCAGTGCCGGGTATTGAGGTGCAAGACTCTCGCGAGTTTCTCGCAAGTGTGACCCCGGCCTAAGACTGACTCTTAAATTCAGCATACGTTTCTATATATTTAAAGAGCTCAATGGAACCAGTCAGAAACGTTTACCCCCCCTTCCACCAAATCATTTATATGACTGTGTCGCCTTTTAAAAGATAAGTCTTCTGATCCCTTTATGACCCCAAATTTCTAATTCAGCAGCAAGAAATTGCTTTTTGAAGTTGTATCTGGAAGAGTATTGGAGCATGATGATGCACTTCTAGCTTCTCAGTCTCCCTGTATTTCCTACCTAGCAGCATCCTCCCATGGCTGATTAACAGGTAAGTAGTGTGTACTAGAGCATACTACAGCCAGAGAATGGTGCCACCAGGTAGGGAACACAGCATGAGGCCGAGAAGCTAGAAGTGCATCTTCACGCCCTAATGCACTTCCAGATAGAACTTCAAAAAGTGATTTCTCATTGTTGGAGCATCACCAATGGGGTAATAAGGGGATCATCTAGCTTATCTTTCAAAGGGCTACACAATCTTATTAGTGGTTTAGCAGGTTAAAAGTTTCTGACAAGTGCCCTTTAAGTCAACATGTAGGATAGGAGTAGATGACTTCTTGGTCAATTAAATTATCCTGCCAAGATGCCCGGCATGGCTTTTAATTATCATCATCTGTGCATCACAGCAATGATGACATCGCACCAGCCCGGCTAATCAAGTGCATCGCTGGAGATCCCAGACGGTAAGATTTGTGAGCCTCGTAGTAAGAGAATACCGACCTAGTAGATGGACTGGAGTCCTGTGATCTAAGCCGCTCAATTGGTCACACCAAATAATGATTTGATTTAGATTTCTCTTTTGCACATTCACTTTGCACTTAGTTAATTGATAAAAATAAACGAACACTTCTACTTTTTAAAATGTTCTTAATTTGCTGCATTTTTTCCACACATGCCTAAAACTTTTACAAAGTACTGTAAAATAAAATTAGCAAGTCTGTTGATCTACCGTGAATCCAGACTAACCAACGAAACATTATATTCACTGGATAGTCAGGTGTCGACTCCAGTTTTGCCAACGACATCATGTAATATTTTCAGAATTTGTCATTTGTATTGTTAATGTCACCATGTTTGTAATCATAACGTCCCTTTAAACAGAATTTTTGAAAGCAGAAGACATATCACCTGGAAAAGGTAATCTTATTTTGTATCAGTAACAAAACACACAAGTTGTGAGCAGCCTTGTATCTGTCTCAATGGGAAAAGGAATACCTAAGAGAAAGACTAGCAGCAAGATAAGTGATACCATAACATGGACAACTGATGTCACACCTGCAGAGCTGCTTCTGAACCATGAAAACTCATTGATGTGGCTTATATAAACGTTCACCTTGAAGATGTGTTTCAATTGTCTGAAAAAGGTTGTTGCTATATAACGGTCTCCCCCATAGAGGACTGTGTCCTTTATCTAACAGACAGAATGAAGATGAAATACCGTATATTTTTCTGTTGTCTGGCATGATGAGACATTAACCACAGTTCAGGCTTGTCCCTTGTTACCATCTATTTTTATCTACTGTGTCAAAGTCACTGGCAAAGTGCTGGAGGGGAGATATGTTTCACGGAGGCTGTTAGCTTCAGTGATTGTGTATCGACCCGCCACCACAATTGTGGATTACCAGGGCAATGGGGTACTCAGAGCCGAGCCCATGGAAGTGTATGGGGTTGTCACGGGTAGCGGTGGCTCGGTCTGTGGCCCTGGCGGTCTGGCGTATGTTTGGGGGAATATTTACAGGGGATTTGATATATTTACAGTTCGTGACGCCACCTGTAGTTCTCTGGTAATTTGTACCAGCGCTGCTGTAGATCTCTGAGGGGATGGTGAGGCAGCTAGATGTCGGGTCCCCTACAGGTGGGACTCTTCCCTCAGGTCGATAGTTATGGTGGGGGTTGTGCAGGATATAATTAAATAACTCAGTCTCACACCGTCAGCGTCTTTCCATACCTTTTACTTGTCAGATGGTAAGACAGGTCCCAGGGAGGCTGATGGGGTTGATGGAGGATGAGTTTTGAGGCAACGGCTGAGCAAGGTAGGGGCCTCCTTAACTTTCCAATGATGATGAGTCCAACCAGCGTAAAGCGTAGTTCCCTCCTGAAACTCCAGCTATTTCAAAGCTGTACTGCCCGGTCAGTTTTGTGGTCGGAGCCTTCCAGTGATGGAACTAGGTTCTTACTTTTGCTGATCAGGCTCAAAGTTCCTATTCCACCTGACCCCTGTTATGTACTGACACTCCAAGGGCTGCTTTCTGTAACCTAAGGTCCAGTAAGCCTCTGGTTTTCCTATCACTATGCCTGGAGCAATAGTGACGCTTCGGTCTCCAGTGACCGGTGACAATGTGCAAGATACTTCAATCCTAAAGCACTTCTGAATTCCTTCCACTGTGCCCTTCGACTTGCTCAAACTCTCAATCTCAGCACTGACTAGGCTAGGACATCATCCGATTGTCCATACTAGCCTCCACTACTGTACTGTCTCTCTGAATCGACAGGAATCTTGGTGCTCCAGACAGGCACTCCTTCTCTCTACCTTCACCTCAGGAGACTTCACCAGACTCTCTTGTGCTAAAAACCACACCCCTCTACACCCCTATTGGGTGTGTCTGAAGTGTATGTCATGTCATGTGGAGCCCTTAACCGTTACCTCTCCACTCATCCTCCTGGTATTGTGTACCTTAAATACCAGGGCTACACATTCCCCCATGGTAAAAGACAGCACTCCCGGGCTGTGAAATACAAAGAGACATTTTGTTTTTGCATTAAACATTAAACATTAACTCTTCCCATCCGGGAGGTAAGGATTTCTTGAACGTTGCAATCAAAACATTAAATATAGAAAAATACAAAATATTAAATAGACATTCTCATATACATAGATGACAATATTCTTGTGAAGGACCCGCACCAAACCTTCAACGTGGGTCCTGGGTGGGCTGCAGGACATCTGGATGCAGACCTCACTCAGTGCCACACCACACGGGTTTTGTATTCAGAGGTAGTTGAGGTGGTTTTCATGTAAAACCAATATTATGCACCGAAGCGCAACTATTTACAGGATCAGTTCTTGGGCTGGCTCAGTCCTCAGCCTCTGAGTCCATTATAAGACACAATAAGGAAAAGACACATATATATATACTTTTTACAATATTCACATTAAGGTAAGCCTTTTTTTTTTTTTTAGGTTAAATCACATTAGTTTGTTATAATTACTGCTGGTATCGAATGGGTATCTTCCCTTTTGTGGTTCGCTCTGATCTACGTGGAGTAGCTTCAGGTATATAAAGTTGTGATCTGTCTGCACTGCGTAACGGCAAACTATAGAACTGCCTCAATCTTTCTATGGATCTGGCAAGCGTACTGATGGCTGGGCGGTGTGAGTCAGCTTCACCAGGGGACCCCATAGCATGGGGCGCTGCTTCAGATGATCCTTCTTGAGATTCCGTAGGTTGAGGTGTTGCTGGAATGGGTAACTCCTGAACTGGCTCAACTGGCACCACGGGCATAACTGGAGGTAAAACTTCCTCTGGTGGCTGATAAAACTGCAATACTGGAATTATTACAGCATCTCCCAGTCTGGGCCAATCCGCAGGGAAATCTCCCAGATCCGTGTGTATGACCTCTTCCTTTCTTTCTTCTTGATTGATGACAGGGTTCTTTTCACAAAGCTTTAAGGGTTCTGGACACAATTTCAAATGGTCTCTGGACACAGTGGTTATTGTTCTTCCTCCGTCCTTACTGATGATACAAACTTTTCTGTTGTCATATTTGGAATCTTGTACGACGTAGGGTTCTTGTTCCCACTGGTTATCCAATTTGTGTATCTTCCTTTTTATTTTTAATACTACTTCTCCAGGCATCAAAGGCTTGGCAGGAGCATTCCTGTTGTAAATATCTTCCTGTTTCTCCCGTGCCTTGTTGAGGCTTTCTTCTACGCAGACTTGCACTCGTCTGTACTGCTCTTGCCGATTGATGTCCCAGTTTTCAACGGCGTCGTCTGCCTCCGGTTCTACCACTCCAAGTTCTAAATCCATTGGTAGTCTTCCGGGCCTTGCTCTCATAAGATAGGCTGGAGTGCAGTTAGTGGAACTTACAGGTATATGGTTATACAAATCAACCAAATCAGGTAGTAAATCCGGCCATCGATTCCTGTCTTCCAACGGTATGGATCTCAACAAATCAAGGACGATATGGTTCATTTTTTCGCAAAGACCGTTGGTTTGAGGATGGTATGGTGTCGTTCTAATTTTCTTACACCCATACATGTGACAGAACTCCTTGAATAGATCGGCTTCGAAAGCAGGTCCCTGATCGGTTAATACTTGCTCCGGATACCCATGCGGTCTGCAGAAGCTTGCTTGAAAGGTTTTCGCTGCCGTCACTGCGGTCTGGTCCTTAACTGGAACAACCACCAGAAATCTGGAGTAATGGTCCACCATGGTCAAGGCGTATGAGTATCCAGATCTACTTGGCGACAGTTTGACGTGGTCCAGGGCCACAATCTCCAAGGGGCGAGTCGTCCGGATAGGTTGCAGGGGCGCCTTCTGACTACCGTAGTCCTTTCGTCTGAGACCACAGGGTCCACAGTTCCGACATCACCTCTCAATGGAGCTGCGCATCCCTACCCAGTAGAACCGGCATCTCAACAGGGTCTCCAGCTTTCTCCAGCCAAAGTGTCCTGCTTGATCGTGGTATGCTTCCAACACCATTGGGACGTCTGCCTTGGGGACCACTATCTGCCAGACCATCTCATGGGTTCTGGGGTTGACGTATCTCCTGCACAACTTCTCACGGTATAGGAACAACCTGCTTCTCTCGTTCCACAGGAGCTTTGCTGACATAGGTGCATCCTTTTCCAAAGAGGAACCTTCCTGTCTTAACAACTCCTTGATACGGCTGACCACTGGATCGCTGTCCTGAGTGTCTTTCCAGCTGTGATGGGGTAAGGGATTTAACGTTGCACCATACTGCTTTCTGTTGACTCGATGCTCGTGGACTACCCCATTTCGATGGAACGCAGGTAGCTCAATTTCTTCCAGGTCGTCCGATTCTTCTTCCGTGTCAGAGTCATGCGGCATTCGGGACAATGCGTCAGCATTAGCATTCTTTCGGCCTGCCCGGTACTTGATAGTAAACTGGTAATTGGACAACCGAGCCATCCAACGCTGCTCCATGGCGCCCAGCTTGGCGGTTTCCAGGTGCGTTAAGGGGTTGTTATCTGTAAACGCAGTGAACTGATTGGAGGCCAGATAATGCTTAAATCTTTCAGTAATGGCCCAGACCAGCGCCAGAAACTCCAGCTTGAAGCTGCTATAATTTTCCGGATTCCTCTCAGTTGGCCTGAGTTTTCTGCTGGCATATGCGATGACTTTTTCTTGGCCATTCTGCTTCTGACTGAGAACTGCTCCCAAACCTTCATTACTGGCGTCGGTGTACAGCAGGAACGGTTGGCTGTAATCAGGATAGGTTAAGATCTCATCACCTGTAAGGATCTCTTTCATCTTTTGGAATGCTTCAGCCTGTTCTTTACCCCAATTAAAGGGAGGGTTTCTGCTCTTTAGGGATTGTCCTACTAGGAGGTCCTGTAAAGGGGCTGCCTTCTTCGTGTAATCTTTCACGAACCTTCTGTAGTAACCCGTGAGTCCCAGGAACTGTCGCACTTCCTTAAGGTTCTTCGGCTCCGGCCACTTCTGGATGGCAGTGACTTTCTCCGGGTCCGGCGCTACTCCTTCCGAACTGACGATGTGCCCCAAGTATTGTACCTTCTGTTTGAGTAGATGGCATTTTGAGGGTTTCAACTTCATCCCGTACCTGGACAGAGACTCAAATACTTCTGCCAGGTGCTTCAGATGGTCCTCATATGTCTTGGAATACACGATGACGTCGTCTAGGTATAGCAGCACGGTTTCGAAATTGAGATGTCCCAGGCAGTTCTCCATCACTCTCTGAAATGTTCCTGGGGCACTACTGAGCCCAAACGGCATTCTGTCGAACTCACAGAGCCCCATTGGGGTGGTGAAAGCCGTTTTCTCACGATCCTCCTCAGCCACAGCCACTTGCCAGTAACCACTAGTCAGATCGAGGGTAGAAAAGTAGTTAGCCGTTTTCAGAGCAGCTAATGATTCCTCTATACGTGGTAACGGGTATGCATCCTTGTGTGTTATGCGGTTCACCTGCCTGTAATCCACACACATTCTCATACTACCATCTTTCTTTTTAACCAGAACTAGAGGGGCTGCCCAGGGGCTACAACTATCCCTTATCACCCCGGCTTTCTTCATATCATGCAACATTTCTTTAGCCTTCTGATAATGAGCTGGAGGTATGGGCCTATACCGCTCTTTGATGGGAGGATGACTGCCTGTAGGGATATGATGTTGTACTCCCTTAATTATCCCAAAATCAAGTGGATTCTTGCTAAACACTTGGGCGTACTCTTGCACCACCCGTAATACCCCTTGCTTCTGGTGAGCGGGAGTGGTGTCCGTCCCAACATGGAGTTGTTGACACCATTCCGCCACCTGGGTTGCCGGGTCATTATCCTCCGCTATTTGGCAGGAGTCTAAGGACTCAGCCGGGAGAATAGAATTATTGTCGACAGCATGTAGTTTAGCAATGGTTGCATAACGGGGTAAGTTTACCTCATCATCTCCCCAATTGAGAAGCCGTACCGGTACTCTTCCATTCACCACTTCTACTACCCCCCTAGCAGTCATAAGTGTAGGTCTATGTTCTGAAGGGTGAGGTTCTACTACAGCTTGGTAGTTCTGTCCTCTCAGACCTATGGCTGCCCTGCACCAGATGATCATTTCACTCATTGGGGGTATCACAATAGGATCCGAGTCAGTGACCCGTACATTACCAATTTCGCCGTCTGTAAGCTTCGCTTGCTGCTGACACACCAGGGCCCGGATCTCTCTTTGGATTACTCCTTTCTGCCTTGGTCGGGCAATCTCAGCGAGCTGTTGGAGCAAGAACACAACTTCTCCCAAGCAATTACTGATAATGTTAGTACCCAAAATTATATTTAAACCGTTCTCCTCATTTACAGTCTTTACTACCAGAAGCCCCTGGTCTTTCAACTCCTCTCTGCCCACCTTCACATCTACACATTTTGTCCCGAGTACTTCTACAGGAAGACCATTAGAAGCATACACGGTAAAGTCAGGGCTCGGGGGTTTAAGACTGTCCATTGACCAGTACTTAGTATATAGGGCATCAGGTATTAGGGTCACCTGGGACCCAGTGTCTAACAATGCCGGAACTGCAATACCATCTAGGATGATAGACAGGTAGGGTCGCCCACCCACATACCTGCGGTTCCAGTCTAGGGGGCCTGACGGGTATTCTCCTGGGTGTTGGCCCTCGGACCCAGGTTCTGCCCGTTTAAAGGACACTGTGAGACAGATGACCTTTCCGGTTGCATCGGTAACAGATGATCTCTCGACGAGGAGGGTGTTGATCAGAGGTCGCTCCTGGGGGTGGCGTTGTCCTCCTCCGGGGGGGCGACGTCTTCCTTCTTCTCCGGTGCATCCACGGGACGTCTTCTGGGCAGTCAGCTAACAAGATCTTCCCTTCCTCCTCTTTCCGCAGCTGCAGGGCACTCATCACAGCAGCCAAATTTTTAGTCAGCTGGCGCACCTCTGAGCGCAGACAGTCCAATTCACTAGGGGGTGTCGCCTGCGTTTTGGTTCCTGCCACTAGCGGGGAAAAGGGGGGTACTGCCGGTTCCAGAGTGACTTCACCCTGATGATGTTGGGTTGCCACTTCAGGTTTGCCCAGGGGTCGCAGCCCTTTTATTGCCATGTCCTTTAGGGCATCAAAGGTAGCATCCGGATGATCTAAGGACCACCAGTTTACAGTTCTGCGTTCCTCTTGGGATCTCAATCCCTGTATAAATTGCTCTTTCAGCATCTTATTCTCATCGATAGCATTTAAATTATTAATCTGCTTAAGAGCTCTCAGGGCTCCTTGTAGTCGGCAAGCGTAGTCCCGGATGCTGTCACCTGGCTGTTGTGAACAGTGATAGAAGGCCATCCGGAGATCCGTTTCTGTGTGGTCTTCAAATATGGCATGCAGCTTAAGGAAGATCGCAGGTACCGACTCCTGATCAACGGTATCCCAAGTCTCCACTTCCCTCTCATCAGCGCCAGTTAGCTGCCCTATTAGCACAGCAGCTTTTTGTCTCTCAGGCATGGAGTACATTTCTAGGATGCTGCATAACTTCCGCTTGAAGCCTGCTAATGTGCCTGGCTCACCGCTGTACTGGGGAAGCCATTTCGCCCCAGGCATATATGGGAGCGTTAGTGGCATGATCGGGACTACCGGACTGGGTGCGGGGCCTGCGCCCCCATCTGGCGCTACAATACCAGGCGGTGCGGGATTGGGGCCTCTGGCTGGGGCCGCACTGTCAGCCGGTTGTTGTGACATCTTAGCGCCCCCTTGGTTAAACGGAGCCTACCGGTTTCAGACGCTGCTATTTCACAGGCACAGCAGTGAGAACAGGACCTTCGTCGCAGGCGCTCTGATGTCAGAGCGTTCACTTCCTGTTGCAGGACCTGCCGCTGAGTCAGAGCCGGGGGCGTGTCCAAGACTCTGCGCGCTCTTTCAGGTATGCCCACCTTCTTCTCCAGCGCCTTAGGGCACGAATCTGGCGGCAAATATGGCGGTATTTGGCGCCAAACAACAGCAACAGTCTTTTTCACCAAAACACTCCACAGGCACACAGGGCTCGCAATGCTGCAAGTGTCGTATCCTGTTCGTGACGCCAAAGTTGTATCGACCCGCCACCACAATTGTGGATTACCAGGGCAATGGGGTACTCAGAGCCGAGCCCATGGAAGTCTATGGGGTTGTCACGGGTAGCGGTGGCTCGGTCTGTGGCCCTGGCGGTCTGGCGTATGTTTGGGGGAATATTTACAGGGGATTTGATATATTTACAGTTCGTGACGCCACCTGTAGTTCTCTGGTAATTTGTACCAGCGCTGCTGTAGATCTCTGAGGGGATGGTGAGGCAGCTAGATGTCGGGTCCCCTACAGGTGGGACTCTTCCCTCAGGTCGATAGTTATGGTGGGGGTTGTGCAGGATATAATTAAATAACTCAGTCTCACACCGTCAGCGTCTTTCCATACCTTTTACTTGTCAGATGGTAAGACAGGTCCCAGGGAGGCTGATGGGGTTGATGGAGGATGAGTTTTGAGGCAACGGCTGAGCAAGGTAGGGGCCTCCTTAACTTTCCAATGATGATGAGTCCAACCAGCGTAAAGCGTAGTTCCCTCCTGAAACTCCAGCTATTTCAAAGCTGTACTGCCCGGTCAGTTTTGTGGTCGGAGCCTTCCAGTGATGGAACTAGGTTCTTACTTTTGCTGATCAGGCTCAAAGTTCCTATTCCACCTGACCCCTGTTATGTACTGACACTCCAAGGGCTGCTTTCTGTAACCTAAGGTCCAGTAAGCCTCTGGTTTTCCTATCACTATGCCTGGAGCAATAGTGACGCTTCGGTCTCCAGTGACCGGTGACAATGTGCAAGATACTTCAATCCTAAAGCACTTCTGAATTCCTTCCACTGTGCCCTTCGACTTGCTCAAACTCTCAATCTCAGCACTGACTAGGCTAGGACATCATCCGATTGTCCATACTAGCCTCCACTACTGTACTGTCTCTCTGAATCGACAGGAATCTTGGTGCTCCAGACAGGCACTCCTTCTCTCTACCTTCACCTCAGGAGACTTCACCAGACTCTCTTGTGCTAAAAACCACACCCCTCTACACCCCTATTGGGTGTGTCTGAAGTGTATGTCATGTCATGTGGAGCCCTTAACCGTTACCTCTCCACTCATCCTCCTGGTATTGTGTACCTTAAATACCAGGGCTACACATTTGGAAACCCAAAAGTTTTGTTCCAGCACAATAAATGTTGAGAGGGATTAGGCAGCCATTTTAAAAAGTCTGGGATTTTGAGAACAACCATAGAGCAGGTCGGAGGATGCACTCCATATCTCCACCACAGGGTGTGGTATGGGAATTAAATAGTCAGCTTTCTAAGGCACTCAGTGTTCAGTGTGTCTGAAGAGGCTAATTCCAGAGAGGTACTCGGGTTGGTGATAAACTGAACCATGAGTTTGACTAACCCTGAGAACCCCACAGTCTTATGGACTGTGATATACCATTTTGTTTTGTTTTCCTGTTTTGCCTAAAGGGTCATGTTTATTTTTACTTCACCATGGTTTATGACTTATGTACATAATAAACCAGTGAAGGACTTAAAGAGACAGTGTTCCCGTGTCTACCTCCGTGTACAGTTGAGTGAGCCAATCTACCACACTACATATACAAGTCTTCTCACAAAATTAGAATATCAAAATGTAAATTTATTTCAGTTCTTCAATACAAAAAGTGAAACTCATATATTATATAGAGTCATTACAGAGAGATCTATTTCAAGTGTTTATTTATGTTAATTTTGATGATTATGGCTTACAGTCAATGAAAACCCAAAAGTCATTATCTCAGTAAATTAGAATACTTTATAACACCAGCTTGAAAAATGATTTTAATATCCGAAATGTTGGCCTACTGAAATGTATGTTCAGTAAATGCACTCAATACTTGGTCGAGGGCTTCTTTTGCATCAATTACTGCATCAATGCGGCGTGGCATAGAGGTGGTCAGCCTGTGGCACTGCTGAGGTGTTATGGAAGCCCAGGTTGCTTTGATAGCAGCATTCAGCTTGTCTGCATTGTGGGTCTGGTGTTTCTCATCTTCCTCTTGACAATACCCCATAGATTCTCTATGGGGTTAAGGCCAGGCGAGTTTGTTGGCCAATCAAGCACAGTGATATTGTTTGTAAACCAGGTATTGGTACTTTTGTCCATGTGGACAGGTGCCAAGTTCAGCTGAAGAATGAAATTTCCATCTCCAAAAAGCTTGTCAGCAGAGGAAAGCATGAAGTGCTCTAAAATTTCTTGGTAGACGGCTGCGCTGACTTTGGTCTTGATAAAACACAGTGGACCTACACCAGCAGATGACATGGCTCACCAAACCATCACTGATTGTGGAAACTTCACACTAGACCTCAAGCAGCTTGGATTGTGTGCCTCTCCACTCTTCCTCCAGATTCTGGGACCTTGATCTCCAAATGAAATGCAAAATTTACTTTCATCTAAAAAAAACACCTTGGACCACTGAGCAACAGTCCAGTTCTTTTTCTCCTTGGTCCAGGTAAGACACTCCTGA
This sequence comes from Oophaga sylvatica, assembly GCA_033576555.1. Taxonomy (NCBI): domain Eukaryota; kingdom Metazoa; phylum Chordata; class Amphibia; order Anura; family Dendrobatidae; genus Oophaga; species Oophaga sylvatica. The sequence continues at coordinate 224,767,687 of JARQOD010000001.1, forward strand.
TGTTGTCTATTGGTCATGAGTGGCTTGACACAAGGAATGCGACACTTGTAGCCCATGTCCTGAATACATCTGTGTGTGGTGGCTCTTGAAGCAGTGACTCCAGCAGCTGCCCAGTCCTTGTGAATCTTCCTCAAATTTTTGATTGACCTTTTTGTAACAATCCTTTCAAGGCTGCGATTATCCGGGTTGCTTGTGCACACTTGAAATAGATCACTCTGTTTGTAATGACTCTATATAATATAGGAGTTTCACTTTTTGTGTTGAAGAACTGAAATAAATTAACATTTTGATGATATTCTAATTTTGTGAGAAGCACCTGTATAATGTGAAACTGGGCATGCACATGAGATAAATGTTGATGAAAATAAGCCTGACTGCTCCTGAAATCTTCTGTCAGGGTAACAAAGATCAGATACGTAGAATTTCACCTTTTGGGTCTCCCTGTGATTCTGCATGTTTATGCTGGATTTGGAGGAGATAGCCATCAGATGAATATGCATTGAGCAGTAGGGTTTCATGTTTAGGCCAACATTAAGGCTGTGTGCCCACGATGAGCTTTTGGTGCATTTTGGATGGTGCATATTTTTGTTGTGTTAAAATCGCACAGTTCCAGCAAAGTGAATGGGATTTACAGAAATCTGATGTCCCCTGTGCGTCTTTTTAATGCAGCGTAAATTGACCTGTGGTGTGTGTTTCAAATCCGCAACATGTCAGTTTCTCTTCCGCTTACGCTGAGTTTTCTATGCAAAAATTCCCCATAAACGTACATTAAGTGTGGAAATTTCTCAGGTAAAAAACGCAGATGTGTTTCAAATGCATTTCAATGGCGGAAATGCACCAAGAACGCATGTACTCCACAACCAAGTATATCAATAAAGTTTTGTCAAAGCCAAATACCAGGATGTATCAAAAATAAGGCAACTTTATTTAAATCATCACACAGCGAGGGACAAAAAACGCAAAACCAAAAACACGATAAAAACGCATGTCAAAATACCGCACTGAAAACACAATAAAACATTAAAGTAACCTAATTTAAATAATAGGTGCAGAAATTCTGCAACATCAAAAACTAAACAAAAGCTCATCATGGGAAAGTAGCCTTATAATGATAAAAAACAGACAAAAATACATTTCAGCCATGTTGAATATTTATATGGTCATTTTTTGGTGATCAAAATATGGTTAAATGGATTTAACATGCAAGAAGAGAAAAAAAAAACTGACATGTGATTTCAGCCCTATATTCCCACTAGCATAATCATTGTACACATTATACACCATATATTGGATCCATTTGGATGAAACACATTATTTGTAGTCATCCAGTTCTTCAACAATGATGATAATCAGGTTTTTTATTCACAGCACATTTCAACATAGTATCGACGTCATTATCGAGTGAAAAAAAAACAAATGTGGCTTGTTTTTATGACTTGATAAAGATGCTGGTAGGGCGTTGAAACGTGTTGTGAATAAGAGACATATTTTGATTGTTGAAAAATTGGATTACTCCAGCAGCACAGCCCGAATAATGTGTTTCATCCAACTGAATCTAATATATGCTGTTAGTTTTATTCAATTGGATCCAATATTTCTTAGAGGATCTGTCCACCAGCTATGGGGCAGCAGCTGTTCTTCATGCCAACATAGGAGTTGTGCCAGTCACAACTCTACCAGGTGAGCGTAAGCCGCACTTACACACAGTCCCTCCATAGGGAATCAGGTGCATGATCTCTCAACTACACCCCCAAATGCCTCTGATTTTATGTTTTACCTGTTTTCATACAAATGCAACAGAAGAGAATTGTGGTATACTCCTTCGTAAGCTGCATTCTGCATAGGAAGAGGAACAGCACAATGCAGAGTAATAGGAAAAGGTTCTCCAAAAATTGTAATTTCACGAGGAATACAAGTATTTACTAAACTAGAAATGTCAGAAGAGGTGACGCATGTATAAAGAACTGATGCCAAAAGAAGTAGTAAAGGACAAAAACACATAAAGCCAATGGTTTTCAGTCCTTGTTTTGTCTTTGTGTCTGCAGTTCTCCGAGATTTTATTTTTTAAAATATAATAAGTAAATTACAGCATACTGAAATTGCAATGAATTACTCTGAAAAGAAGATGAGATTAGTGCAGGGGTAATTCATGATGCAAACAATGTAAAGTGGCCACTAGCCCTGCTCCTCTAATTGCCAGGATTATGCAGAAACAGAACCCAGCTGGGATGTTACTGCTCTGCTTAGCACAAGGGCCATTTACTGGCTATCTTGGAAAATAAAGAGAGCGCTCTTAAATGTTTCTTTTTGCCCTGCTGTAGTAGCGAGCATCAATATGAGGTTGTCTAAGGGTTATGGAAATTATAGGAATATTAAAGGAATTCATGAAACTATTTGCTCACAACAATGTATGTATTAATATACAAAAGAAAATATTGTAAATGGGTTTCTTGACTCTTAATAGTAAAAGCAAATTAAAAAAAAGTATACCTAAAAGGGGTTTTTGGGGCAAATGATATTGGTTGCCTAACCCAAGGATAGGTCACTAATATTGGATCAGAGGGGGTCCAACACTCATACAACCACCGATCTGCTGTTTTCGGCTCTCGCGGTGGCTGGATGTAAAAGAATTAACTAAATGGAACAGCGCAGCAGCTGCATTCATTGTGTAGAACAGCTCTGATTCTAAGCATTTCCTCCACCATATTCATTTTTCCAACAGGTTATACAAAAATGGATTTTTAAACTAGACAATGCTTTAAAGCCATGACTATGAGAACTATAGACCCTATTCCAAACATGTGGTCTGAGGGTCCACTACACAAGGCAGGTATACTTTCTCTGCCACTATAGTGTCTCAGCTGGTGGTAAATGTGACTGCATTGTGACCACTCATTACACTTGATGTTTTATTTTGAGACTTATTAAAGAGTTATACTTCCCACAATCATATTATATTTGACAAAGTGCAGTAAATACATATTTATTGTTAATAAACATATTAAAACCCAACATAAAGTGTCTTGTGCATTTTTTCACCTCCATTTTCCCCTCTATGCACATATTCCAATAGGAACCCTGACCGAGCCCTGCTGGAACAATTTATTCAAATGAGGCCAACGTAGTCACTTTGGTCACTGTATGGCCTCCATCCTGGCAGTATATTCATTTTTTATGTAGAAAATAATATGCAACGAAAATTGAATGAGATCTTTAACATCTTATTAGCACAATGAGTTTTTTCTTTGTATATTTTGACCTGTGGTGCGTTTTGTTTTTTTTTAGAAAAGGAGTATGTCAATTCTGCCATTGTTTTTACTTCAGGTCTTTTGCCATTCAGACAAAAATTGGTCAATCTGTGTTCAAATAAGGATTCCCAATTTGTTATTTTGCCACAATTTTCCAAAAACGCAGTAAAATCGACACTTTTTTTAAATTGAGGCAAAAAACACATCTGGTTAAGGTATAGTTCTGTCTCCATGATTCAGACACTACAATACTACAGTGATACAAGCACTATGTAATGTTACAATTAGTATCCAATAAATTGGATGCTACTATTGGCAGCAATGGCTCACTTTACATATGCTGTAGAGTTCTCACCATTACTAGATTTTTTACTAATTCAATTTGCTTAGATGAAGCTCTGTAGCTATTTGCATAGCCGGCCACCTCGTTTGTAGATTAAAACAATCCAAATTAGGCAGTGTGGATAAATCTGATAGTCTTGTTCCTTATATCTGTCAAACTTTCAGATTTGACTCCAGCGTGTGTAATTCCTTTGAGTCATTTGTTCAATGCGTTCTGAATCAAATTCAGGAATTATCGTCTGCCGCTTATCATATCCTGAACATACACATACATTCTAAAGATCACAGGCAGGCAAAAAGCACGTAGACGCTTCGTCTTGCAATATTTTAGGTTTTGAGCCTAAAATTGAATCTTGAAGAATATATTCTATGCAATGGCCAGACTGTCCGACCTTAAAAAAGTTGACTACAAGAGACCAAAAGAAAAACAGACCAACGGTTGGTTTGACAGAGAATGTAAAGCCGTACGGAAGACCCTGAGAACAGCCTCAAACAAGAAACATAGAGACCCCAACCACCCTGGTCTGAGGGAAGCCTATGAAACCATACAAAGACAGTACAAAACCATCCTCAGGAGGAAGAAGCAGAGTTACATCTCTACCAAGCTTAACCAACTCCAAGATGCTCTTCAAGACAATTCCTTCTGGGAACTATGGAACCACATGGGCACAAAAGACAAGAAAAACAACATCCATATCCAAAATGGCAACATCTGGCTCCAGTACTTCAGAGACCTCTATAAAGACATCCCAAAGGAAGAACTAAACCAAGAACAGGAAAACATAATGGCAAAACTAAAAGCAATGGAGGAAAAAGTAAAAAATTTCCAAAACCCAGTGGATACACCTATTACATTACAGGAAGTAGCAGAGAGAATCTCTTCCATAAGATGTAGAAAAGCCGGTGGCCTGGATGGAATCCTACCAGAAATGCTGAAGTACAGCCCACCAGAAATACAGGCTGCAATGGTTAAACTCTTCAATATTGTGCTAAGTGCCGGCTACTTCCCTCGTACCTGGAACCAAGGCCTCATCACACCCATCCACAAGAATGGGGACAGGTATGACCCAGCCAACTACAGAGGCATATGTGTCAGCAGCAACCTGGGGAAACTGTTCAACAGCATCCTGAACAAGAGGATCCTCAGTTTCCTCACCGAACATAACGTCCTCAGCAAGAGCCAAGCAGGGTTCATGCCAAACCACCGCACCACTGACCACATCTATACCCTGCACAGCCTCATTCAGAGACACGTCCACAATACAAAGAACGGGAAGATATACGCCTGTTTCGTGGACTTTAAAAAGGCCTTTGATTCGGTGTGGCACCCGGGCTTATTCCTGAAACTGCTGGAGAGCGGAATAGGAGGAAAGACCTACGATGTTATCAAAAGCTCCTACACCGAGAACCTCTGCAGTGTGAGTGTGAACGGTAAAAGAACGGCTTATTTCCAGCAGAGCCGTGGAGTCAGACAAGGCTGCAGCCTAAGTCCAACGCTCTTCAACATTTACATCAACGAGCTGGCTACCGCTCTGGAATCTTCCACAGCACCAGGTCCCACCCTCCACGACACCCAGGTGAAATTCCTGCTGTATGCAGATGACCTGCTGCTTCTGTCACCAACCGAGAAAGGCCTCCAAGTCAACCTGAAAATCTTAGAGAAATTCAGCTCCACCTGGGCACTACCGGTCAACCTAAAGAAAACCAACATCATGGTGTTCCAGAGGAGAAAGAGAAAATTAGACCAGCACCCTTCATTTGTCCTCAACAACTGCGCCCTTACAGGAACAGACAAATATACCTACCTGGGCCTAGAGATTCACCGGTCAGGAAGCTTCAAACAAGCCATAGAGACCCTGAAAGACAAGGCATGTAAAACCTTCTATGGCATCCGAAGGAAACTTTACCATCTGAAGCCACCAGTGAGGGTCTGGTTAAAAATCTTCGACTCGTCATCGCCCCAATCCTCCTGTATGGCAGTGAAGTCTGGGTCCTCACACCTACCCAGACTGGTCAAGATGGGATTCCAGCCCAACAGAAATATTCCACCTGGAATTCTGCAAGCACCTTCTCCAAGTCCATCGGAGCACCTCCAACAGTGCCTGCCGGGCCGAGCTGGGCAGATTCCCTCTACACCTAACGGTTCTAAAGAGGGCACTGTCATTCCGGGCTCACCTACGTAGGAGCAATCCAAGCTCCCATCACCATAAAGCCCTGACACACGTAGGTGAAACAGAAAAACTAGGACCCTCGGAACAGCTCACTCAAACCCAACCTGACCAGAACACCAATCACAACAACCTGACAAAAGCCGAAATCAGGAAGATGGTAGACGAAGGCCAGGAGAGGTATGTCAGTGACTGGAAGAACGACATCATCAGCTCCCAGAAACTGACCATGTACCGGAGTCTACAGAGAGACTACAGTCTGGCCCCATACCTGGAGAAACTCCCGGACCCCAGAGACCGCCAGATCCTGAGCCGGTATAGACTCAGCGCTCACAGTCTGGCCATCGAATCCGGCCGACACAGGCAGAGCTACAAGCCCAGGGAGGAAAGACTATGCCAACACTGTGACCAGGAGGCCATAGAGGACGAAACCCACTTCCTGCTACACTGCTCCAAATACTCAGCAGTGAGGGACACTCACTTCAGGAGACTCTCACATCTCTTCCCGGATTTCATCACCATGAAGGAGGAAGAGAAAACACATATCTTGCTAGGGGAAGAAGAGAGAGCAGCGGAGATAGCAGCGCGGTATGTGAGCGAATGTCATAGACTGCGAGAAAGAGAACTATGATATGCCATGGACTTCTATAGCCCCCACCCCGGATCTGCCCCATCACCCCTCCCTATGCCATGGACTTTTATAGCCCCCACCCTGGACCTGCGCCCCCATCACCCCTCCCTATGCCATGGACTTCCATAGCCCCCACCCTGGATCTGCCCCTACTCAACATCCCTATCCCTATCCCCCTTTTGTACACTTGCTTTGGCAAAACTAATGTGTATTTAGTCCTGCCAATAAAGCTTCTTTGAATTTGAATTTGAATTTGTATCCTTCCTACACAAACCATATCTGATCCAGCCCATCCATGGATTGACAACCATTCATTAGAATATTTGCCATATAAGGGTATGTTTCTACGGTCAGTAAATGCTGAGGGTTTGACGCTGCGTACATCCACAGCGTCAAACCCGCAGCGTCCAGATGTTACAGCATAGTGGATGAGATTTCATATAATCCCATCTCCACTATGCGTGCACGGCCGCCTCCGACTGCCCTGTGGAGACGCACATGAATCTTTCCAGACTGCAGCATGTCAATTTATCTTGCGGAGACGCTCTGTCTCCGCAAGATAAATGTCCCGTACAATGTATTGGATGAGGTGATTCCGCATGGTTCAATGAACACATGCGGAATCACCTGCGTTCAAAAGCCGGCAGCGCTTTGGAAATAGAGGACATGTGCTGCGTCCAAAGCGCTGCCTAATACGGAACATGGAAACATACCCTAAGAGTATGTTCACACTGAGACAAAAACCCTATCATTTTTAGTGAAAACTGCTGTAGGAAACTCCTTATTTAAGAAGTTTTTGGAAGAGCTTTGCATTTCCTGCAGCATTTTTAAGAGTCTTGAAGCTTGTTTTTTGCAGCCTTTTGCCATTTCAAAGAAATGACCTCCACTCGGTGTTCTCCAACCAGGTGTTTTTGAAAACCTGAAACATTTAAAAGAAGCTTAAGGTCACATTCACACTTTTAGGAGAGGAAAAATCAGAGGAAAAGTATAAAAGAAACATGAGCACAATTTCTGCATTTTTCACACACTGGTTTTGGCCTACAAATATTAATGTAAATTACTGACTAAATATTAAACGTGACCATGGCCTAAAAGCTTGGAAATATGAATGGTAAATCATTTTTTTCCAGATAAATGAGGAGGAATATTGTTTTCAGTGTTTTGTAAGCATTTTTTCCAGCATTTTTAGAAGCAGAGATTCTAACAAAACAAGAAAAAAGCTGCAGTGTGAATATGTCCTATTATTAACATTTCCCTTGAAATATCTGGCCAGAATAACTTGTTGAATTTTCAATAAATAAATAAAATGACTGTCCTCATTAAATGACACACATTAAAGATGATATAGTCAACATTAATACATTACCCAATAGAATGCATTTGTTCTGTATGTCAAAGGCACAAAACCATTTAATAAAATTAGAGAGAAAAAGAAAGAAAGAACAGTTTGATTCAGCGACCCTTTATCATTCCTAAATCATTTTCTACAGATACAGTTGATTTAAAAAGTCTACACACCCATGTTAAAATCTTAATGTTTTGTAATGAAAAAAATCATAGCAAGAAGAATGAAGCATCAACTCCCGTAAAATGAGCTTTCTATTAACTCATGCAATGTTTCAGCTCCAGTGAGCTTTATATATATATATATATATAAATATATATATATATATACACATATATATATATATATATATATATATATATATATATATATCTCATGTCGTATCTCTCCCTCCCACATCTTTTCCGGCATTTCATCAGCTGACATGTGCCCTTAACAGCTGCGAGTTGAATCACAATCCACCCGTGGTTGTTAACATGTTAAATGCCGCTGTCAATCGCTGACAGCGACATTTAACATGCACACGCCAGAAGCGCATCACAAACCATGCCCATCGGCCTGTCAAATGATCGCAGAGTGCCGATGGCATGACAACCTGGTGTTTGCACAAGACCTCTGTGGTTGTCATAGCTGATCTGCTACGAGCACTGCCCAGTGGCCGACATTCATTGCTGAAGCCCTGCTCTGTGTAGCACAAGTCATCAGAAGATCACAACTTCAAGTCTCCCATGGAGACTAATGAAACATGTAAAAAAGTGAAAAAAAGGTTTTTACAAGTATTTAAAAATTTTAAAAAATATAAAAGTTCAAATAACCCCTTTTTTGTCTTTTGTCCCATTCAAAATAAAACAATAAAACATTCAAAAATACAGAGATTTAGTATCGCTTCATTCAGAAACACCTGATCTATCAAAATATAAAAATAATTAATTAGATCAGTAGATGGCAAAACAAAAATAAATTTAAAACGCCAGAATTAAGTTTTTTTGGTCACCACAACATTGCAATAAAATGCAGTAATGGGCGATAAAAACATTGTATCTATCCCAGTATGGTATCTATAAAAATGTCAGCTCGGTGCACAAAAGATAAGCCCTCACCCAGCATCAGATCACGAAAAATGAAGACGCTACAGGTCTCGGGAAATGGGCTGTTTCCAGCAAGCTCAATACAAGTGTATTGATAATAGTTTCCAACAATCGGACCGCCACCAATCAGACATTTAGGCCTCTTTCACATTTCCGGCGGGCGCCTGGCAGCACCCCCGGCATTTTGCCGCAGCGCCGCATCTGAAAATCTGATGCGCCGCATGCGGCTTTTTTCGCATTGACATGCATTAGCGCCGGATGGCGCCGCATGTCAATGCGTTGCATGCGGTTTTGTCTGGATGCGGCGCAAATGTACATTGCGGCGTCCGGAAAAAACTCTGCATGTAACGTTTTTTGTTTTTGCCGGATGGTTTCTGATCTCTCCAAGCATCAGAAACCATCCGGCAAAAAAACGCATTTTGGCCGCCGGAAGTGTGAAAGGTTTTCACATGCGGCGCTGCGGCAAAATGCCGGGGGCGCCGCCAGGCGCCCGCCGGAAATGTGAAAGAGGCCTTACCTTTCCTCTGGATAGGTGAAGAATATTGTTGGAGGGATTACCCCTCTAAATTACACATTTAAACTTACTCAATGCAATACTTAATACACAGTTTACGCATACATATTAGTTGTATACCGTTGCCATGTCACTGAACAGAATGTAATATTATTTTAGAAATGATGTCCTCCAACATGCTATTTGGGCATGTACGTGATTTCTGTAACATAAATGCCACTTAAAAAATGTCCTCATGTCTCCACACTCAGAGATCTGACTATTTCCTGAACACTGTATTGTGTTATTATAGGGCAATTTAAATGTGTGTGTTTTTCTTTCTTCTTAAGGAAAAGGGGGCCTTAATCTGCGCATGTGAAAAGCTGCTCTGTTAGAAAGCATCTGGTAAAAAAAGCTTGGAAGCATACTCCTTCTTCCCATCTTTTCCCTCTTAATGTCACACAATGGTGGATGGCTTTACTGATGTTTACCTACTTCAGACGGCATGTGTGGCATGGATCTAAAGGTACTGCCACACTAAACAATCCCGCTAGCGATCACGATAACGACGCATACTAATGCGATCGCTAGCGGGATAGTTTCTATATCGCTGATAGCGGCTTAACTTAGCGATGTCGTTAAGGACGCTATCGCGGTTAGCGATCTCCTTAACGACTTTAGCGGTACAAAAGTACCGCTAAATCGCTAAGAAAAGGTGCCACACTCAGCGATATATACTTACCAGCGGGGCGCCGACGATAAAATAGGGTCCGGAACGATGTCAGCGACGAGCGAGATCACAGCAGGATCTCAGCAGGGGCCACGTCGCTGGTAGATGCCGCACACTACAACATCGCTAACGGGATCGCTAAATAGTGTTGTTTTTTAGCGATCCCGTTAGCGATGTTGTTTAGTGTGGCATACCCTTTAGAATCATTTGTGCATTCCATCAGAATACTCGCAGTTTTCTTAACTTAAATCAAACAAAGGTCCCTTCTGTACGGTATAGATAGAGCGGTGTACATAATAACATGTACATTTATGAATATATACTGCCTCCTAGTGGTAAAAATGTATGACCACAGTACAAATAACAAAAATATGTTAAAAACATTACAGCGCCGTTATTATTATGCTTACGGTATATAGTGCCATTACTTCTGCAGTGCTTTACAGATATTATCATCATTGTCCCCATTTGGTCTCACAATATAAATTCCCTATCATTATGTCTTTGGAGTGTGGGAGTACCCAGAGGAACCTCATGTAAACACGGGAAGAACATACAAATTCGTGGTTGGTATTGTCCTTGGTGGGATTTGAACCCAGGACCCCAGTTCTGCAAAGCAACAGAGCTAACCACTGAGCCACCATGCTGCCCTCAGCACTATCCCTACTTGCTTCATTTGGAATTCTGTGGTATATTTATTATAGAAAAAGACCATAAACCTGCAATGTAAATACTTAAAGAGTCAGGGACATAGGCCTTTGCTACAGTATGGGAAGAACCTGTACAAGCTTCATCGATAAAGAGATTTGCTGGTTGGGAATTAGCACAAAATAAAGGGTTATAACAGTTGACGTAATCACTAGTGATGGGCGAACCCCCCAATGTTCGGGATCGGTGGGTTCGCCCAAGTTTTTTGTAAAGTTCAAGTTCGGGGCCGGAGATGACGCAAACTTGCGTCCGTACCACGAACTTGGACTTTACAAATATGGGACCATTATTATAATTATGCTTACCTGTCCAGCGACGCGTCCTCCTGTCCAGCAACGTGTCCTCCCGTCTCGCTGTCTCCCTTCGCATCTGCTTCTGGGGCCACTCATTAACTGCCAGCAGTATTCACTGCACTCGGCAGTCTTTGGCTTTTTCCAGCCATGTTCGTGCGGTAAGTATAATTAATGGCCTTGGACCCAAACCCGAACTGGACCCGAACTGTAACACGGGTTTCCCATGGAAACCCGTGTTCAGGACCTTGTGTTCGGTATGGTCCCGAATTTTACAGTTCCGGTTCGCCCATCCCTAGTAATCACCTATCTTAAGGATAAGTAATAACATGTGTATCGGTGGGGGTCTAAATGCTGAGATCTCTACTGATCCCAAGATTGGGGCTCTGAAATGCTCCAGAACCAAGCTACGTGTGCAGCACGGCTTGGTTTCGACTAGACATATCAGAGCCTCTCTCTGAGGATCAGTTTGGGGGCCCAGTGGTTGGCATTGATTAGAAACAGGCTTATGGCTCTTTTGTTCCAAATTGCAAAATGAGGGTCCCATTTTGATCTTTGCCATTGGACCTCCTCTCTTTTTTATACATGTCACTATATGCATTACATATTGCTCTACACTTATATGATATTTACCACTCACTCCAATTTCAACCTTTAACTTCAGTTATAGAAAATGGACTAGGGAAAAGAGGAGGTCCTTGATGAATGACATCAAACTAATAACTAGATGCCAGCTATGCAAAGGTTGAAGGTTGCCGGATCATGGCATGGGTGATAATGGCGTGGGTAAAGTGAACCGAGAAACTAGTTCTGTTGTTTTCACGAGATAATTATTAAATACTGTCCATCAATAGTGTAAACAGTGTCCTGGCGTTTTGGCATGGGAGCGCCTCAGAATACCCAACCAAAGGAGCAGTTCTTTCTCTCATACCGTGCGACTTCCCATTGAAAAGGTTCCCTTTACTCTCTACGAAACAACGTCACCATGGTAAGATCCATATGGGGTCGAAACTCCGAGTTACATTTTGTCGCAATTTTCACTATGCACCAACTGTTGAATAAAATCTTTGCATCACTATCCATTGAGAGTGTGCAGTCAAATTTCTCCTGCTTTGATCTTAGGGTCAAGCACCCCATTCCACCAGCACCTTGCTTAATGACCGAGTGCACGCCAGAACTCGAGTCCTTATCTCTACAAGGTAAGCAGTATGGCTGAAGACATTTTGTAATCCTTGTAACCCAAACTATTACTTAAAGGTGCAATCGTCAAAGGAAAAGTGAGAAGTATAAGTGCAGAGTCAGACGGCCATAAACCGTTCTCAATCCGAAAGCTCCACAATATATGGAATTTAATTTTAGAGGGTAGAAGAAGAGTTCCAGAATTGAAAAAAATAAAAACTAACACATTAAAAACATTATATCTTATAATATTGATCAAACTGCTTTATGATTTGTATTTCCACTGGCAGATATTTCTTTCTATGCTGATTTTCTATATAGACCTCATCATGGCCTTATTACAAGACATTTATCATAACACAGTATATTTCGATAAAGGCTAGAACTGTTTTGCACAAAGTAAAAAAGGTTGAAAGTATGTTTCATTTCACACATTTCTAAATAATTCTGCTTTGTAATCAATCTTTCATTTAGTTTTGGCTACAAAATTTAAATCTTAAATTTATTCTATTATTGCTTACATTTAGATGACTTATTTTGAGTTACAACTGTTAAAAATAGACTCATGTTGGTGCGCAAAAAAGAACGTAAGTGCCGACTACTTTTGAGGCGAGTAAATATATAGCCTTTCATCTTCCAACACAGCACAAGAAAGAGTCTGCCATTAAAAGCATTAATGTAAAACTCATTACCTGTATTCTCTCCTGTGAGCATGGGCTGTATTCTCAACAATTCTCTGAGGAGTTTTATATTGAGTGTTAAGATGGGAAGTAAAGCCATGCCTCTACTAGTGTCAAGAAGCCATAAACCTATGTAACCCCATATATAATCTTATGCAAGAAATAGTGCAGAAAACAGGTTTCTCTTCTAGCACTGTGAATGTAATATTTATGTACAATTAATAAAATAATGGAACTCTGAGTGAGATATTATTATCACCATTATTCATTTATAAAGTGTAACTAACAGGACATAAAATATCATTAGTGTTATAGATGCCAAAAAAAAAAACTATTCATTTTGTATGCAAATGAAGGGGCTTCCGTGCACCCTTGGTATAGCCAAAGGCTCTTTTCACAATTACACCCACTCAATTTACATACTGAGCATTTTGTCGTATTTTGATTGACAGGGCTCACGGGAGTGCTGCCAGAACTCGATCATGGCTCTTCATGGAAACTAGAGCCGCATTCACATAGTGTCATTGCCGGCTCTCATCGCTGGCTCCTGTCTGCAGTACAGTGGTGATGTGTGGAAGCAGGATCAAAAAATTGAAACACCAGAATTGCTGTTTTTTGGTTCCCCTAAAAATGCATTAAAAAGCAATCAAATGGTATAAATAAAAATATCCACTGGGCAAGCAAAAAAAACAAACAAACCATCACACAGGGCAATCAATGCAAAAATAAAAATGTAATGGATCTCAGAAAATAGCAACACAACCAATTTTTTATGAGGTTCTGAATTTTATTCAAACACTAACGTAAAAAAAAACCTCATAAGAAGGGCATCATTCTAACCTACAAAATCACATTGCTGTGTCATTTTCACTGCAGAATGAGTGCTGTAAAAACCAAAAAAATAATTGTGTGAGGTTTTTTACCATTTCACCCTAAGTTTAATTATTTTCCCAATTTTCGGTACAGTATATGGTAAAACAAAGAGTGTAATTCAAAATAATAACTCATCCCACCCAAAAAAAATCTTCAGGTGGCTATATCGATGGAAAAATAAAAAAATATGGATCTAGGAATAAGGAGTGAAACAAAAATGTGTAAAAATGAAAATTGCCAAGCCATGGAGGAGATAAAGTGACCAATAATGAACCATGAGACATGGAGAGGAAAAGTGGAGAGTCTCAGTGCAAAAGTCCATATTCAAAGAGGTAGCATAAATTGCGCTGGAGGTTGCCAATCCTGCTGGTGAACACAGCACTGGATAACAGGAAGAGAGGATTAGTAGATAGCTCTCCATCCAGGTAAAATTTAAACAAGCTTATTTAGTCCATGATTAAAATAAAAAAACGCATAAAAACAAGCTGACGTGTTTCTGGTGCAGAGTGCACCCTTAGTCATAGGATGTCAAAAGGTAAATGAATGAAAACATATATAGAGAGGGTGATCCAATCACAAGATTAGTACTAATTACATATAAAATATGACAGGTGATGACAACATGACGAACGAAACTACACAGACAACATACCATCAATAGATATAAAACAAATCGTTCTTGAAGTTCATCCCATTGGGAAACTTAGTGCCATCTGCAGGATCCAATATGCCGCTCTCATCATCAAACTTATTTTCCAATCTCCACCGCTGACTGGTGAATCTACTTTTTCAAGTCCAAAAAACGCAAAATGCGTAAGGTCACCTTTGAGGGTACAGACAAAATGCTTCGTCACTCAAGAATAGGAGCTATTATTGCAATTAATGTTTGAAACATGCTCCACAATTCTTTTTTTTTTTTACGCATGGATAAGTATCGTCAGAAGTCGGTCCCCTTTTATTCTTCGGATTGCAACGGTACTGATTACGATACTGATACTTTGTACCATAGCTCTGAGACCAGATATGGCCACACCCAGCCACAGCCAAAACACGTAGGAGGAGAAGGAGGGGTAGTAGGAGATTCAACCGAAGAAGACTGGAGACATTATCCAACCAGGAACAGGAAAAGGAGACATTTCTACTAAAGGACAATCCATCTAGCATAATTGTGCTGACACCTACCATTTTGTCCTCTGCTCAAATCAAAGTTCTGGAGAGAGGACTTAAAGTTGTCCCTACAAAAAATTTCGATTTATTTCAGACGCTCAAAGATGTTAACAGGTTTACCGGACTTTTGACCATTAAAAGACATTTCTTTACAGATGATTTTTCTCGCAATAATGACAATATTCATGTTTTTCCTTCTCCTGATGACACTTCTGCCTTTTCTCTGAGAGAACACAATGCTGTCCTCACTTTGACATCACTACAAGAAACTGTTTCTAGTCCACATTTTGTACGGGACAATGATGTTATTGCTATGCCTAACAATTCTATTTATTATCCTTTACAGTCCCAAGTGCCTGCACTAGATCTGTTAAAAACATTGGTGGAGAGGGATCTAAAATCACTTCATGCCCAAATTTCATCCACTAATTATTTTGGCAACACAAGTACAAGTGAGTTTAGCGCCATCAGTGACATACAAGCCAATCCTTATTTAACCATAAGAAAATCTGACAAGGGAGGCTGCATTACAATACTTAATACAGCCCTATATATTAAATTGGTTGAAAATATTCTCACTAATGCCTGTACCTACACTAGTCTTCATTTGGATCCCACTGATTCCTTCAAGTGTGCCCTATCCCAGGTTTTGGTGAGGATTTGTCCTTGTGGGCTATTGATAAATTGCATTGATGGTTATTACCGGATCATTCTATTAAGCCTATATTCCATGGGCTACCCAAAACCCACAAGGGAGTTCCCCCCATCCCATAATTTCAGGTATTGGGTCTTTAAATGAAAATTTGAGCCAATGGGTTGATGATCACTTACGACCAATGGTTATTAGAACCCCTGGTTATCTCAAGAATACCAATACTGTTCTTAATGTATTTGACAAATTCTTCTGGAATAATGACTGTTCATTATCATCTTACTCATTATTGCCAGTATTCATCCAATGTAAAACAGTTTATTATTTCAGCACTTCAATATTTACTCCATCATAATTTCTTTATGTTGAATTCTAAATTCTATTTACAGAAGTTAGGTGCCCCAATGGGCTCAAGGTTCTCACTGTTAGAACTCTCCTGTTAGGTTTTTTCTATCTTACTGGTCACATGACCTTTTTTTGCCTATTTAATCCTGCTCCGCCCTTCTGGCTTTGCTGGACTTCATTGTAACTTCTACTCTTAAGCTAGCCAGGTGCTTTGTTACCTTACTCAATTAGTTTTGCTTGGTCTTCGGACCTCTATGTTCTATGTTGTTTGTTTGTCTTTTACTGCTACAACTTCTGTTAGGAGGTGTCCATCTTTTCTCCCAGTCCCTAGTTCTTGTAGGGATCCCTCCCTCGCATCTATAGGTCTTCGTACAGACTAGCTGAGGAATTTAGCAGGTCTGATTGCAGGATCAGGTTCCCCGTTACATCGTAGGGATCTAGCTTAGTTCTATCGTAGGGAGAGATATCCCTTTCTTCCTTAGTGCTTGTAGCAGAACATAACAGTAAGTCCAGCCCAAAAATATCTCTAAGGAAAGATTTCCAGTTTCCATTATGGTGTCGGTTCAGGATTTGGCTCAACGCCTGCAGGAACTCTCTCTGGAGGTGGCCGAGCTCCAACAACACATGAGTAGCTGTTCTGGAGCACATTTCGTGGAGCCAAAGGTACGTTTGCCTGATTTATTTTTTGGTGAACAAGATTTTTTTTCTTTTAAAAATGCTTGCTTGTTGTATTTTCGTTTGAGACCCAGATCCTCTGGTGATGAATCCCAGCGCATATGGTTCATAATGTCACTTTTGCGCAAAGAACCTCACTCTGCAATCTAGTGATCCATGCTTTAGATCAGTGGATAGTTTTTTTTCTGCTTTGGGGTTATTGTATGATGATCCTGATCGTGTCTCATCAGCTGAGACAGAATTGAGACGTTTGAGGCAGGGATCAGGTAATGTGGAAAAATATTGTACTCACTTCCGACGGTGGTCTACTCAGGTGGGGTGGAACGATTCAGCTTTGAAAAGTTTGTTTCTTGCAGGGCTAGGTGAAAGGGTTAAAGATTTGCTGATTGCTTATCCCATACCTGGTAACTTGCAGGAGGCTATGCAATTAGCTATACGGGTGGATAGGAGAGGTCAAAAAGGTCAGTTTCGCCCATATAGCCTGTTTAAACACTAAGGGTGTCTTTCTTTCTGCCTCTACTGCTGTTCAGGAAGAATTAGTGGAATTTCGGGTATTTGTCGATTGTGGTTCTACTCTGAATGTGATTGATGGGGGATTCTTGGAAAAACTTAAATTAAAACCCAAACCTTTGTCATCCCCTATTGCCGTGGTTTCTGTTGATGGCTCTCCCTTGAAGAATGTTACTCACAAGGTCTGTGAATTTCCCCTCACTATTAATGGTGTTCACCAAGAGAATTTGGATTTGGTAGTATTGAATAATTTGCCTTCTCCGGTGGTTTTGGGGTTACCCTGGTTAAAATTGCACAATCCTGTTCTGGATTGGTCTACCAATGAAATTAAGTCCTGGAGCCCTAAGTGTTATGACAAGTGTTGTAACTGCGTATTGCTGCTGTGGATAAAGGGTAACTACCTGTACCTATTCAGGATTTTTGGAAAGTTTTTTCTGAGAAGGAATCGCAGATTTTACCTCCACATAGAGACTATGATTGTACTATTGAATTTGTCCCTGGAGCGACTCTTCCTAAAAGTCGTTTATTTAATCTTACTATTCCTGAGAGAAAGGCTTTGGAGGAATACATACAGACAAGCTTGGCCGCCGGTCACATTAGGCCTTCCAAGTCTCCTGTGGCTGTTGGATTTTGTTTTGTTAAAAAAGGACTGCGGTTTACGTCCTTGTCTGGACTTTCGTGAGATTAATAAAATTACTGTACGCAATCCTTACCCACTGCCATTGATTCCTGATTTGTTTAACCAGTTAGCGGGGGCCAAGTGGTTCTCTAAAATTGATCTTCGGGGGGCATGCAATTTGTTGCGCATGAAGGAGGGTGACAAATGGAAGACTGCTTTTAACACTCCTGTGGGTCATTTTGAGAATCTGGTTATGCCTTTTGGCCTTACCAACGCTCCTGCATTTTTTCAGAATCTTAATAATGACATCCTTAGACCTTTGATCGGCAAAAATGTGGTTGTGTATTTGGATGACATTTTGATTTATTCGCCGGATCTGGAGTCTCATTGGCGGAGCGTTCGTGAGGTATTACAGTTATTGATTGACAATTCGCTTTTTGCTAAGCTGGAGAAATATGAGTTTGCTGTACAGAGAATTAGTTTTTTGGGCTACATTATCTCCAGTGAAGGTTTTGAGATGGACCCGGTGAAAGTTCAAGCTGTGCAGGAATGGCCTAGGCCTATTGGTTTGAAATCGTTACAGAGGTTTTTGGGTTTCGCCAATTATTATAGAAAATTCATTAAAAAAATTTCTATTATTGTCAAACCACTGACTGATCTCACCAGGAAAGGTGCTAATGCGGTTCAGTGGACTACTGAGGCCATTGAAGCTTTTGTGTTTCTAAAAGAGAGGTTCAGCTCTGCTCCCATCCTTATGCAGCCTGATGTGACTAAACCGTTTTTGGTTGAGGTTGATGCTTCTGTGGGGGTCGGCGCGGTGTTGTCTCAGGAAAACAGGGATGGAGTACATCCCTGTGCCTTTTTTTAAAAAAAATTTTCTGAGACTGAACTAAATTATGATATTGGTAATCGGGAATTGTTGGCTATTAAACTCGCATTTGAACACTGGCGGCATCTCTTGGAAGGTGCTGAATTTCCCGTTCAGGTTTTCACTGATCATAAAAATCTGATCTATCTTGATGCTGCCAAACGCTTGAATGCCCGTCAGGCTACGTGGGCACTGTTTTTCTCGCGGTTTAATTTTTCCGTTACTTACATCCCAGGTACTAAGAATGTTAAAGCCGATGCTTTGTCTCGCAGCTTTTCTCCCATGGTTGGTGCTGAGGAGGAGGAGAACATTTTACAAGAAGGGGTTGTGATTGCTGCTTTGGACTCTGTGTTGGAAGAGGAGATTCTTAAAGCACAGGAGAATGCCCCATCTAACACTCCCCATGGGAGGTTGTTTGTGCCTGGGACCTTTAGGAGAGATTTGTTTGTTGAGTGTCATGAGTCTCGGTTGGCAGGTCATCCTGGAATCTCTGAGACCAAGAGACTTGTGGGTCGCAGTTTTTGGTGGCCTGGATGGCAGAAGGAAGTCATTAAGTGGGTGTGTCAATGTACTGTGTGTGCTAGATCTAAGTCTTCACATACTCCTGCTGCGGGGTTGCTTTGCCCCCTGGAGGTTCCTAGTGCACCTTGGACACATTTGGCTATGGACTTTATTACTGACCTTCCCCCTCTGAGGGTTTCTCTGTCATCTGGGTGGTCGTGGACCGTTTTAGCAAGATGTGTCACTTGGTTCCTTTCATCAAATTGCCCTGCGCTAGGACTCTCGCTAAGGCCTTTGTCAAGGAAATTGTCAGACTACATGGCGTTCCTACTGACATTGTTTCTGATAGGGGACCTCAGTTCGTGGCTCGTTTTTGGCGCGCCTTTTGTGACAGGTTGGGAGTTCATTTGTCGTTTTCATCCGGATATCATCCTGAGTCTAATGGCCAGACAGAAAGGAAAAACCAGGATATTGAGCAGTTCTTGCGTTGTTTTGTGGCAGACAATCAAGAGGAGTGGTCTGAGTTTCTGCCACTTGCTGAATTTGCTCTTAACAACCATACATCCTCTTCTGCTGGTTGTTCGCCTTTTTTTTGTTGTACTGGGAGACATCCGTCGTTTGGGTCATTCTCCAAATTGGTATCGGCCGTGCCTGAAGAGGAGAATTTTTCTGGTGATTTGGAGAAAGTTTGGACGGATGTTCGTGTTAATCTTCAGGAGGCTAACAGAAAATCTAAAAGGTACTTTGATAGGAAACAGCAAGAGGTTTTGTTGGCTATTGGTGACATGGTTTGGTTGTCCTCTAAAAATCTGCGGTTGAGGATTCCTTCTAAAAATTGGGTCCCAAGTTTGTAGGGCCCTTTAAGGTGCTTCAGGTTGTTAACCAATCTGCTGTTAGGTTGGAGGTTCCTACCTCCTGGAAGATTAATCCGGTGTTTCATGTTTCTCTATTGAAAAGAGCTGATGTGTCGGATGGAGACACCTCTGCCACTGTTCCCCCGGTGGTGGAGGATGGGGAATATGAAATTTCCCGCATCCTAAATTCTAGACGGTATAGAGGGAGATTGCAGTATCTCGTCGCTTGGAAGGGTTTCGGACCAAAGGATAACTCATGGGTGAGGGCGGAGGATGTTTCTGCGTCCAGACTTGTCAGAGCGTTTCACAAAAGGTTTCTGGATAAGCCTGGGCCTAGGGGATCCGGAGGATCCTCTTAGAAGGGGGGGGGTGTACTGTTAGAACTCTCCTGTTAGGTTTTTTTCTATCTTACTGGTCACATGACCTTTTTTTGCCTATTTAATCCTGCTCCGCCCTTCTGGCTTTGCTGGACTTTATTGTAACTTCTACTCTTAAGCTAGCCAGGTGCTTTGTTACCTTACTCAATTAGTTTTGCTTGGTCTTCGGACCTCTATGCTCTATGTTGTTTGTTTGTCTTTTACTGCTACAACTTCTGTTAGGAGGTGTCCATCTTTTCTCCCAGTCCCTAGTTCTTGTAGGGATCCCTCCCTCGCATCTATAGGTCTTCGTACAGACTAGCTGAGGAATTTAGCGGGTCTGATCCCAGGATCAGATTCCCCGTTACATCGTAGGGATCTATCTTAGTTCTATCGTAGGGACAGATATCCCTTTGTTCCTTAGTGCTTGTAGCAGAACATAACACTCACCATCTCTCGCAATCCTATACAGCTCTGGCAAAAATTAAGAGACCACTGCACAGTTTTATAAAAATCAGCTTCTCTACATGTCTGACAGCCATTCCATTCCAGTGTCAGTTGAATTCCAACCAGAGTACACCTCATTCTACTTAATGTGCTTCTGATTAGGTGATCGTGTGAACCAAACCTTATTTAATGAAAGAAAGTATAAAAAACACTGCTGTGGTATTCACAATCCTCTTGCAATAGGACAAGCTGGATGGCAAAACAAGTGCTAGTAATATCCCGAAAGTAATAGGAATGAAAAAATAACTTTTAGCCAGGCCAAAGGAATTGAAAAGAAAAGTCTTGAGAGAGGAAAAGAAGGGCTCAATTCTGGCTTTACTAGCAGAGGGATACAGTGATCGTCATGTTTCCTCCATCCTTGAAAGTTCTAAGATGGCAGTCCATTACAACAAGGTCAAGCAGCAGACATTGGGGACAGTGAAGCTACAGACTGGCAGAGGGCGAAAACGACTCTCCACTGACCGGGATGACCATCATCTTATTCGAATGTCACTCAGCAACTGCAAGATGACATCAATTGACCTACAAAAGGAATGGCAAATGGCAGCTGGGGTGAAGTGCACAGCAAGAACAGTTCGTAACAGGCTCCTAGAGGCAGGGCTCAAGTCATGTAAAGCTAGAAAAAAGCCTTTCATCAATGAGAAGTAAAGGAGAGCCAGGCTAAAGTTTGCCAAAGACCATAAGGATTGGACCATAGAGGACTGGAGTAAGGTAATCTTCTCTGATGAGTCTAATTTTCAGCTTTGCCCAACACCTGGTCGTCTATTGGTTAGAAGAAGACCTGGAGAGGCGTAGAAGCCACAGTGTCTTGCACCCACTGTGAAATTTGGTGGAGGATTGGTGATGATCTGGGAATGTTTCAGCAAGGCTGGAATTGGGCAGGTTAATCTTTGTGAAGGACGTATGAATCAAGCTGCATACAAGGTTATCCTGGACAAACAATTGATTCCTTCTGCTCAGGCAATGTTCCCCAACTCTGAGGACTGGTTTTTCCAGCAGGACAATGCACCATGCCACACAGCTACGTCAGTCAATGTGTGGATGAAGGACCACCACATCAAACAAATCCTTGTCATGGCCAGCCCAATCTCCAGACCTGAACCCCATTGAAAACCTGTGGAATGTAATCAAGAGGAAGATGGATAGTCACAAGCCATAAAACAAAGAAGAATTGCTTAAATTTTTGTACTAGGAGTGGCACAAGGTCACCCAAAAGCAGTGTGAAAGACTAGTGGAAAGCATGCCAAGACGCATGAAAGCTGTGATTAAAAATCATGGTTATTCCACAAAATATTGATTTCGGAACTCTTCCTGAGTTAAAACATTAGTATTGTTGTTTGTAAATGATTATGAACTTGTTTTCTTAGCATTATTTGAGGTATGCAAGCACATTCTTTTGTTATTTTGACCATTTCTCATTTTCTGAAAATAAATACAAAATTTATTGCTTGGAAATTCGGAGACATGTTGTCAGTAGTTTATAGAATAAAAGAGCAATTTACATTTTACTCAAAAATATACCTATAAAGAGAAAAATCAGACAAATTGAAAATTTTGCAGTGGTCTCTTAATTTTTGCCAGAGCTGTGTAAGTCATGGTGGGAGGAAGAATTAATTTTCTTCACCAAGAATCCCTTCTTCAATTACATATTATGGTTTGGGAGATATGTGGATGATCTGCTATTAGTGTAGCAAGGTGACCCATTCCTTATTGATAAATTTTCTGCTTACATTAATTCCAATGGCCATTATCTAAAATCCACAGCCAACCGTCCTTCCAAGGAAATTTCATTCCTGGATATCAAATTGACTGGTAATACGGTTACACAAAAGGTGGACACATCCTTCTTTCGCAAACAGTTTTCTGGCAATATGGTTTTGCATCATTATAGCTCTCGCCCTTCCCATACTACTTGAGCCATAACTGTTGGTGAGTTTAATCAGGCCAAACGCATCTGTTCCACCCCTACATCTTTTAGTAATGTAAGTGCGATAATACGTAAATGCCTTTTGGACAGAGGCTATAATGTCCAAGAAATCAAATGAGCATTTAATACTGTATCTAGCAAACCTAGATCTGATTCTAGTGCAGCTACACCTTTATCCCATCCGAACTATGCCCAATCTAATCTAACATTTTCCACCAATTACAGTCCTCAGCTTTATCAAATTAGGAGCATCATCCGCAAATATCTACCTGTCACGAGCCAGGATGATACCTTGCGTACGATCACTAAATAAGGTTGCAGATGTGTTGCATAGAAGGGACTCACCCTTGGTAACATGCTGTCTCTGAGCCTACTAAAAAAATCACAGCTCTCCTACCTCCTGGCTCTCCATAAAGGGTTTCCATAAATGTGGGAGAAATCGGTGTAATGTATGCCAATATGCCCAAAAACAGAACTAAATGTTTCTTCTTTTTTACCTACAAACAATCAAACAATCACGTCCTTCATCAATTGTGACACTAATCATGTGGCATATTGTATTAAATTTTTACAATGTAAAATGTGTTATGTCAGCTGTACTATCCACAAACCCCCCCCAAAAAAAGAAATGCCGAGCATGCATCAAACATTACTTGCAATAATAGCTCCTATTCTGGAGCGACAAAGCATTTTGTCTTTACCCACAGAGGTGACCTTTCACATTTAGTATTTTTTTGGACTTGAAAAAGTAGATTCTCCAGTCAGAGATGGAGATTGGAAAAGAACTTTGATGTGGAGAGAGGCATATTGGATCCTGCGGATGGAAACTAAGTTCCCCAATGGGATGAACTTCAAGAACGATTTGTTTTATATCTATTGATGGTATGGCCTTACCCAGAGACTCCAGTTCAAAACCCTAACCATGGCATACAAAGCCATCCACAACCTGTCTCCTTCATACATCTGTGACCTTGTACTTACCTACATGCAACCTCAGATCCTCACAAGATCTCCTTCTCTACTCCCCTCTTTTCTCCTCTTCCCACAATCGCATACAAGTTTTCTCCCCTGCACCCCCCCTACTCTGGAACTTTCTACCCCAACATATCAGACTCTCGCCTACCAAGGAAACCTACAAAATGAACCTGAAGACCTACCCCTTCCGTCAAGCCCTACAGTACAACCTGCAGTAACTTATATATGTTTTCACTCATTTACCTTTTGACACCCTACGACTACGGGTGTACTCTGCACCAAAAACGCGTCAGGTTGTTTTTATGCTTTTTTTATTTTAATCATGGACTAAATAAACTTGTTTGAATTTTACCTAGATGGAGAGCTATCTACGAATCCTCACTTCCTGTACAACAATGAACCATAAAGCTGCTCGGTACTAAATAGCTTCATTTGTATATCTGTGGTAGAATACAAGATTTTTACTCTATGTAACAGACCCAATATATTAATGTTACAAGCTCATTCAATATTCAGCTCAAACTCTATATTGCGTTAACCCCTACGGAAAGTATTCAGACCCCTTTAAATTTTTCACTCTTTGTTTAATTGCAGCCATTTGGTAAATACAAAAAAGTTCTTTTTTTTTCTCATTAATGTACACTCTGCACCCCATGTTTACTGGAAAAAAAACAGAAATGTAGAGATTTTTGCAAACTTATTACAAAAGAAAAACTGAAATATCACATGGTCATAAGTATTCAGACCCTTTGCTCAGTATTGAGTAGAAGCACCCTTTTGAGCTAGTACAGCCATGAGTCTTCTTGGGAATGATTTCACGCCTGGATTTGGGAATCATCTGCCATTTTCCTTGCAGATCCTCTCCAGTACTTTCAGGTTGAATGGTGAACATTGTTGGACAGCCATTTTCAGGTCTCTCCACAGATGCTCAATTGGGTTTAGGTCAGGGCTCTGGCTGGGCCAGTCAAGAATGGTCACAGAGTTGTTCTGAAGCCACTCCTTTGTTATTTTAGCTGTGTGGTTAGGGTCATTGTCTTGTTGGAAGGTGAACCTTCGGCCAAGTCTGAGTTCCAGAGCACTCTGGAAGAGGTTTTCATCCAGGATATCTCTGTACTTGGCTGCATTCATGTTTCCTTCAATTGCAACCAGTCGTCCTGTCCCTGCAGCTGAAAACCACCCCCATAGCACTATGCTGCCACCACCATGATTCACTGTTGGGATTGTATTGTGCAGGTGATGAGCAGTGCCTGATTTTCTCCACACATACCGCTTAGAATTATCACCAAAAAGTTCTATCTTCATCTCATCAGACCAGAGAATCTTATTTCTCATAGTCTGGGAGTCCTTCATGTGTCTCTAAGCAAACTCTATGTGGGATTTCATATGTCTGGCACTGAGGAGAGCCTTCCGTCGGGCAACTCTGCCATAAAGGCCCGACTGGTAGAAAGCTGCAGTGATAGTTGACTTTGTGGAACTTTCTCCCATCTCCCTACTGCATCTGTGGAGCTCAGCCACAGTAATCTTGGGGTTCTTCTTTACCTCTCTCACAAGGGGCGGAACTATCGTGGAAGCAGGGGAAGCAGGTGCCACAGGGCCCGGGCTAGAAGGGGGCCCGTCCCTGCTGCAGCTGCTTCACCTACCACCACGGTAGTTCCGCAAGCTGCCATGAGCGTACCGTACTCTGAGAGAGTTGCCGGCTGCAGTGTAGCAGGGGCGCAGTCACACACACTGTGACACCACTCACCGCCCCTACCCCCGCACCTGTAGTCAGCAGCAGAGCATCGGATCCCTCCCCCAGCAGCGTCACAGCTCTCAGACTGTGGAGAGCCATGGAGGGGCGGGGCTAAATGTCGGGGGTGGAGCCACAGACAAGCAGGGAGAAGGAGGCAAAAAGGAAAGAAAAACAAGAGTGGGAGAGAGAAAAGATGAAAGAAGACAGAAAACACAAGAGAGGCAAGACACAGGTGAGAAGATGATATAGATAGATATATATAGATAGCTATAGATAGATATATAGCTATATATACTGTCAGTCACCAGCGAGTGCGCGCTTCAGCTGCATGGAGGGAGTTTCACCGCAGGAGCGCGGCCAGGTAAGAAGAACTTGTTTTGTTTTATTGAGAGCGGCGATCCTGGGGGCCCGGGGCAGACTGTGAGACATGGGGGCAGAATGCTGGACACGGGGGGGCAGAATGCTGGACACGGGGGGGCAGAATGCTGGACATTGGGACAGAATGCTGGACACGGGGGGCAGAATGCTGGACACGGGGGGCATAATGCTGGACATTGGGACAGAATGCTGGACACGGGGGGGGGCAGAATGCTGGACACAGGGGCAGAATGCTGGACACGGGGGGCAGAATGCTGGACATTGGGACAGAATGCTGGACACGGGGGCAGAATGCTGGACATTGGGACAGAATGCTGGACACGGTGGGGCAGAATGCTGGACACGGGGGTATAATGCTGGACATTGGGACAGAATGCTGGACACGGGGGGCAGAATGCTGGACACGGGGGGCAGAATGCTGGACACGGGGGGCAGAATGCTGGACATTGGGACAGAATGCTGGACACGGGGTGCAGAATGCTGGACATTGGGACAGAATGCTGGACACGAGGGGGCAGAATGCTGGACACGGGGGGCAGAATGCTGGACACGGGGGGCAGAATGCTGGACATGGGGAGAATGCTGGACACGGGGGGCAGAATGCTGGACACGGGGGGCAGAATGCTGGACACGGGGGCAGAATGCTGGACACGGGGGGCAGAATGCTGGACACGGGGGCAGAATGCTGGACACGGGGGGGCAGAATGCTGGACACGGGGCAGAATGCTGGACATTGGGACAGAATGCTGGACACGGGGACGGAATGCTGGACACGGGGGGCAGAATGCTGGACACGGGGGGCAGAATGCTGGACACGGGGGGACAGAATGCTGGACACGGGGGGACAGAATGCTGGACACGGGGCAGAATGCTGGACATTGGGACAGAATGCTGGACACGGGAGGCAGAATGCTGGACACAGGGGGGGCAGAATGCTGGACATTGGGACAGAATGCTGGACACGGGGGGCAGAATGCTGGACACGGGGGGCAGAATGCTGGACAAGGGTCAGAATGCGAGACACAGGGGGCAGAATGCTGGACATGGGGGCAGAATGCTGGACACGGGGCACAATGCTGGACACGGGGCAGAATGCCGGACACGGGGCAGAATGCGAGACACAGGGGGCAGAATGGAGATACGGGGCATGACTGGAGACACTGGGGGCATGACTGGAGACACTGGGGGCAGGATTTGAGACACTGGGGGCAGGATTTGAGACAGATGGGGCAGGATGGATATGATGGAGACAGATGGGGCAGGATGGGGGGATCATATGGGGCAGAAAAAGCGGAGTTGCGCCAATATGTGCACTGATGAGGATGAAATGATATGGATTGGCAAGGCTGCAGTGATGGGCAGTGCAGGCTGTATGTCTCTGTGTGGGCAGTTTTATTGCTGGTATATTGTTTTTGTAGCGCTGTATATATATTGGTATTTTACTAATAGCAATTTGGAATCCCTAGGAAATAATGATATCAAGAAAGAGAAAAATTGCTTCACTTGTGACAAATATGGAACCGAACATTGACCATCTCATTAGCCAAAAGCAGGCCCGTAGTTCCCATTGAAATACCAGTAAGTTTGTTGATTTTTAACTTTACTTGTTCTTTATTTTAAGTATTGTATTTGTTCCTGTTTTGTTTTTTTTTTTCCTTCAAAATAAGAGTGTAGTATATGGTGTATACAGGGTCATACACATCGTGTGCGGTATATAGAGTGTAGTATATGGTGTATGCAGGGTCATACACATCGTGTGCGGTATATAGAGTGTAGTAATGGTGTATACAGGGTCATACACATCGTGTGCGGTATATAGAGTGTAGTATATGGTGTATACAGGGTCATACACATCGTGTGCGGTATATAGAGTGTATTATATGGTGTATACAGGGTCATACACATCGTGTGCGGTATATAGAGTGTAGTGTATGGTGTATACAGGGTCATACACATCGTGTGCGGTATATAGAGTGTAGTATATGGTGTATACAGGGTCATACACATCGTGTGTGGTATATAGAGTGTAGTGTATGGTGTATACAGGGTCATACACATCGTGTGCGGTATATAGAGTGTAGTATATGGTGTATACAGGGTCATACACATTGTGTGCGGTATATAGAGTGTAGTGTATGGTGTATACAGGGTCATACACATCGTGTGCGGTATATAGAGTGTAGTATATGGTGTATACAGGGTCATACACATCGTGTGCGGTATATTGAGTGTAGTATATGGTGTATACAGGGTCATACACATCGTGTGCGGTATATAGAGTGTAGTATATGGTGTATACAGGGTCATACACATCGTGTGCGGTATATAGAGTGTAGTATATGGTGTATACAGGGTCACACACATCGTGTGTGGTATATAGAGTGTAGTGTATGGTGTATACAGGGTCATACACATCGTGTGCGGTATATAGAGTGTAGTATATGGTGTATACAGGGTCATACACATCGTGTGCGGTATATAGAGTGTAGTGTATGGTGTATACAGGGTCATACACATCGTGTGCAGTATATAGAGTGTAGTATATGGTGTATACAGGGTCATACACATCGTGTGCAGTATATAGAGTGTAGTATATGGTGTATACAGGGTCATACACATTGTGTGCGGTATATAGAGTGTATATACACTGCTGTATTATACTTTTCATATACAGGTTATAATGCCTCTTATTCTTTGTATAGAGGTTAGTGTGCCATGTATAATATATGGTATATACAGCGTAGTGTCGCATACACTGCTGTATTATACAATATACAACAGTTCTAACGCTCCATACCTAATATGCAGTATAATGTACAGTGTATATGATGTCACCTGTATAAAATGCGACATTGGCTTGCCCCCCCCCTAGTTTTGATCCTGGGTATGCCCATGCAAGCTGCCGGTGGTGTGAGTCTGATATGGGGCCCGCCGCCACCTCTGGCACCGCTATGAGAGGAGGTGGGTCGGGCCCCGAGCAGTCCGGCACTTCCGCGTCATGTGACGTGGGGGCGTGCGCGCGCTCTCACGTCACATGCAAGGCTGGCGTGGTGGATGTCGGAGCGTGGAGGACGGAGCGGCGCGCGGAGCAGAAGAGCTGGAGGACGCAGTCACCTGAGGATTGGCAGATTGGTAAGTATGCTTGCTGAGTCTGACTCTCTTTTACAGGGACGCGGCAGCTTCCCGTCCCGGCACTTGAGGAGAGGGGGGAGAGCGGAGGGGGGAGGTGTGAGTGTATCAGGGGCCCCAGGACACAGCGGGCCACATTAGAGGCTCCAGGAAGCAGCAGGCCCCATTAGGGGCCTAGGTCCAAAGGAAGCAGCAGGCCCCATTAGGGGCCTAGGTCCAAAGAAAACTGCAGGCCCCATTAGGGGCCTAGGGCCCCAGGAAACTGCTGAATAAGGTAATTATGTTGCATTATTCTTGTGAAGAAGAAATTTGTAATCTAGCCCATAAATTGCTTTCAAAATTGATGATTTATTCAGTAGAACAAAAGTACGGTATACAGAACAATCTTAGATTATTCTGTATACCGGACTGTTGTTCTACTAAATAAATCATCTGTTTTGAAAGCAATTTGCAGGCTGGATTACAAGTTTGTTCACACATTTACTCTGGAGAAAGCCTACCTTCGTCACTACCTCAGTTGCTTCCTGGGAGTTGGTTCTTTTCTGTTATTTCACTATCATTAGTCCAAAAACCTCTAATTTTGGATAATAAAGGTATCTTTCTTAACACAACTTGGGTAGACTGGGATTGGCAACGCGCATGCGGGGGGGCCCCATTGTGAAGTTTGCTGTGGGGCCCTGCCGTTCCTAGTTACGCCCCTGTCTCTCACCAAGGCTCTTCTCCCACGATTGCTCAGTTTGGCTGAATGGCCAGGTCTAGGAAGACTTCTTGTGGTCCTAAACTTCTTCCATTTAAGGATTATGAAGGCCACTGTGCTCTTAGGAACCTTGAGTACTGCAGAAATTCTTTTGTAACCTAGGCCAGATGTGTGCCTTGCTACAATTCTGTCTCTGAGCTCCTTGGCCAGTTCCTTTGACCTCATGATTCTCATTTGGTCTGATATGCACGGTGAGCTGTGAGGTCTTATATAGACAGGTGTGTGCCTTTACAAATCAAGTCCTATCAGTTTAATTAAACACAGCTGGACTCCAATGAAGGAGTAGAACCATCTCAAGGAGGATCACAAGGAAATGGACAGTATGTGACTTAAATAGGAGTGTCTGAAAAAAGGGTCTGAATACTTATGACCATGTGATATTTCAGTTTTTCTTTTTTAATAAATTTGCAAAAATTTCTACATTTCTGGGTTTTTTTTAGTCAAGATGGGGTGCAGAGTGTACATTAATAAGAAAACAAAATGAACTTTTTTGAATTTACCAAATGGCTGCAATGAAACAAAGAGTGAAAAATGTAAAGGGGTCTGTTAGGGTTTGAGTTCCCACTGCTGCACAAGGGGAGTCTCAAACCAGTCCCGCATCCATCTCTGGCCGCAGTGGAGCCTGCTCAGCAAAGACGTCGGTCCCAGTGTCTCGCCTGGTCTAATACTGTGCAGAGACTTGCTGCTGCCTCTCCAGGTTCTGCTATTGTAGCCAGTACTGGTCAGCGGCGAGCAGACGTCTTTAGGACTAAGTCCTTTGTTGCTTCATCTGAGCATGCCCAGGGCAAGATCTCCCAATGGAGATCAAGGGTCACATGCTCAGATATAGCTGCCACTCCTATTGGTCCTTCAGGAAGGTCCTGTGGCTGTTGCTGTTCTGAAGCAGCTTCCCATTGGTCCTTCCTGGAAGGTCTTTTTCTCGTGGCTGCTATAAAAGGCTGTTCTTACCGCACGGCCGTGCGCTAGTATCAACCGTTATATGCTTTGCGCCAGTATGGTCATGCGTGTGTGTGGTTAGGGCGGCTGAAATACGCCATTACAATACCGACCTAATCGGTGAGGAGCTTGGTATGCTAGCTGGTCAGGGTCGGTGTCTTAGATTCCTTAGATTACCGGCATAACCGGTGAGGAGTTTGATTGCCATATTCAGGGCCTGGCGTTCAGATGCCATAGATTGCGGGTGGCTCCCGCGAGGACATTAGCGCATGATCACTTTCTATGTTCGCTTAGCAGTCAACTGTGTACCTGGGTGCCTAACAGGACACAGAAGTTTGTCTCAGCGGCACTGTGACGCAACAGGGTTCGCTTTCAACGCTAGACAGCACCCTAGCGTGTTTACTTTGCGACTCAGTGGTGTTAACTGAGTTTGCACACATCGCCATATAGCGCTGCGGCACTCCTCCTTCGGCTCTGTGGAATAACAGAGTTCGCACATATTGCCACAGCGCGTTACGGCGTTTATTTTGGCGACTCTGCGGGATAACAGAGTTCGCTTCTTGCGCCATCTTTCTAGCAGCAGGCTCCGCCTGCACGGTGGACCCCGGGCTGCGAGCGCACCTCTCTACATCTTATATTTGGTGCGTTCCGCAGACCCTAGCAGGGTCTGAATACTTTCCAAACCCACTGTATATAATAGTCTGATATATTGTATGTATTGTAATCAAATTAATGCAAATGTTGTATATTAATTTTGGACCATATGGGTAAGTATTTGTTAATACAAATAACTACATCTAATGTAACTTGCAGCACAGGAAGTCTTTGAGGATCCTTGGAAGAAATATTGGAGAACATGAATTTTAATGTATTTTAATAGATGGTTTGCAATTCATTTTTCACCCAATACTCAAGCATTGATATACCTCCAATGGAAAAACTAGGAATTATCTGAGTAGGACTTCATTGTTGATGTTATCATCCTGGTGTACTCCAACATCACAGTACTGAACCTGAATAGAGATATATTCTTAACCCCTTAAGGACTGAGACACTGTGTACGTTAAGGATCGAGCCTCATTTTCCAAATCTGACCAGTGTAACATTATGTGGTAATAAATCTGGAACGCTTTAACATAGCCCAGTGATTCTGAGACTGCTTTTTTCATGAAATGTTGCACTTCATGTTGGTGGTAAATTTTGGTTGATATAGTTTGCATTTACTTATGAAAATATCGAAAATTTGACAAAAGATTAGACTATTTTGCAATTTTCATACTTTGAATTTGTATGCCCTTAAATTAGTCAGTTATGCCACACAAAATAGTTAAGAAATAACATTTACCACATGTCTACTTTACATATGCAGCATTTTTTAAGCATCATTTTTAATAGGAAGTTAAAAGGGTTAAAAGTTTATCAGCAATTTCTCATTTTTCTAACAAAATTTACAAAACCATTTTTTTCAAGACCACATCACATTTGAAGTGACTTTGAGGAACCTACTTAACAAAAAATACCCGAAAGTGACACTATTCTAAAAACTCCACCCCTAAAGTACTCAAAACTAGAGATGAGCGAATATTTCAATGTTCGATTCGGATTACAATCGCCGAATTTGCAATATTCGCCGATTAATTCGTCAAATATTCGCCGAACATAACCGAATGCCATTCAGGTCAATGGGAGGCAAAAATAAACGCATGCACAACACTTTATAACGGCCCCAAAAGGGGCCAAAACACATCAAAAGAGGGACAGACCCCAGGAAAGTGGCCTCAGTTCACCCACAGTACAAATTGCAACATGGAACTGCAGAAATCAGCCAGCCATGAGATATCGGGGTCTGGGACAGCATTTACAGCTTTCAATTGAATGTCACAGTAAGACGAGGTGGGTGAGGGATCGGTGAAGGCCTTCTTTACTGTGAGTCCTCATCCCACATGCAATACCTCTACCTGCTTTCATCGTGAGCCACACTCAGGTGGCACAAATATCAGTTTTGTAGACTACCATTGTCAGAAAAATTTAAGGCTAGTAACAAGGGTAGTTGAGTCCAAGCAAGTGGAGGCCTGATGGTCTCGGAGGCCTACTCCTACAGGCAACACACAAGAAAAAAACACAATCAGGAGTGTTCACATTTCCCAAAATTATTGGCAGACACCACAAAAGTGACATCAATTTCACCACAGTAGAAATAGTATAATAGAGACCAACAGGTCTTCTACTAAACCCAATGCAGTAGATGGACACCCAACCAGGAGTGTTCACATTTCCAAAAATTACTGGCAGACACCACAAAAGTGGCATCAATTTCACCACAATATAGATAGTATACCGTATTTTGCGGTTTATAAGACGCACCCCAAATTTTGAGGAGAACAATGAAATGGTGGTGCTTCTTACAATCCAGGCGTCTTATTGCTTACCGGGGTGGTGGCTGCAGTGAAGAGGGGTCCCAGGGTTGCTGCTAGTGGAAGCAGGAGTGGGGCGATGCTGCGAACCCCAGAACAGGAGAAAGGGGTGTTCAGATGTGTGATGCTGCGGGTGTTTGGTGGTGCAGGCCACAGTGGAGCAGGGTCCCAGGGTCGCTGCTAGAGGAGGCAAGAGTGGCACTGCGTGTGTTCGGTGGAGGATCCGCCGACATTGTGTGAAAGCCGAGAGCCCCCGCACTCTTAACTATTTGGTGGACTCCGGGATAATGGCTGCCGGGGCGGCGCATGCACAGTTGGAGATCTTGGTGCTGAGATCTCATCTCCCGAGATCTTGGTGCCACGATCTCCATCTGAGTTTGTGCCGAATCCGTGGCCATTTTCCTGGAGACATCGCATAGAGGCAGGCGCAGATGGAGATC
The DNA here is from genome assembly GCA_033576555.1 of Oophaga sylvatica. Taxonomy (NCBI): domain Eukaryota; kingdom Metazoa; phylum Chordata; class Amphibia; order Anura; family Dendrobatidae; genus Oophaga; species Oophaga sylvatica. The sequence continues at coordinate 224,801,204 of JARQOD010000001.1, forward strand.
TCAGTTTTCCTCCATCTGCGCTTGCGTCCAGTGAGAAGCAGGAAGCTGGACGCAGGACCCCAGAAGAAGAATTGTGGCTGCCATATGCCATCGCCGCAGTGCTACCATATAACAATAGGATTAGTAATGGATATGTGTCTTATAGACGTCTCTCCATTACTAAGCTGTGGGCTTAATGTCACCTGACAATACAAAGGTGATATTTCCCCACAAATATGAACCCCACTTGCCACAGCTACAGGGCAAGTGGGAAATGCCAAGCAAAGCACCAGAATTGCCACATCTAATAGATGCGCCTTTTCTGGGCAGTTGCAAGCGGCTATTTTTAGGCTGGGGGGTCAATATCCATGGCCCCTTACTAGCCTGAGAATACCAACCCCAACTGTGAGCTTTAGCAAGGCTGATTGTCAAAAATGGGGGGACCTCACTCCCTTTTTTTTCCAATATTTATTTAAATAACTTAAAAAAAACAGCATGGGGACCCCTCTATTCTTGATAACCAACCTTGCTGAAGTTGATAGCTGAGGGTTGCAGCCCCCAGCTGTGAGTTTTGCCTGGCTGATTATAGAAAATACAGGGGAACCCATGCCGTTTTTGTTAATTTATTTATAGCGCAGTCGGCGGCTGATGAATACCCCCATCAGCCTCTCCTGCTGTCACTGTTATTAGCAGCAGCAGGGGCAGGCTGATGGGAATAATAGTCCCATCAGCTGCCGCCTGCTGTCTCTTTTATCACTTAAATGTAACTCTCATCATTCCCCTGCTTGCGCCAATTGCCGGCAGAGCAGGAGAGAATGATAAGAGCCGTATTCAGCACCTGTCGCTGGGAAACAGCGCTTACTGCAACGCTTCTTCCCCGGCGCCGATGCGTGTCACATGGATGACATCCCTGTGTGTTATGCGTATGCACGTGTGTGGGACTTTCTGTGGCCCGCGCTGACGTTAAAAAATGGACATGTCAGCGTGTTTTTCCCACAGACACATGGTTCGTGGAAACACACTAATATGTGCACAGACCCATTGACTTGATATAGGCAAATAGCGCTCCGTTCCTCCCGAGTCTCTCCATATGTCTAAGTAGTACTGTACATCCACATATAGGGTATTGCCATGTTCAGTAGAAATTGTAGGACAAATTTTGGTGCTATTTTTACCCACTTCTTGTGTGAACATGTAAAATCTTTGGCTAAAACAACATTTTGGTGGTAAAAATGTAGTTATTTTGTCTTCACTGCCCAATGGTATAAAATTCTGTGACACATCCATGGTGTCAAAATGATCACTGCACCCCTAGATGAATGCACTGAGAAGTGTAGTTCATAAAATGGAGTCACTTATGGGGGGATTCTGCTGTTCTGGCACCTCATGGGCTCTCCCAGTGGGTCATGGCACCTGTAAACCATAACATAAAATCTGGCGCTCCTTGCCTTCTGAGCTTTGCAATGTGCCTGACAAATATTTCCCGATTACATGTAGGGTTTTGGCACACTCAGGAAAAAATGGACCTCAGTTTGTTGTAAAAAAATTTCCTATTAGCCCTTAAAAACTTGGGCTAAATCAACATTTTAGTGGTAAAAATGTAATTTATTCTTTCTTCAACGCTCAGTGGTATAAAATTCTGTGAGGCACATGTGGTGTCAATATGATCACTGCACCCCTAGATGAATTCATTGGGGAGTGTAGTGTGTAAAATGAGCTCACATATTGGGGGTTTCTGTTGTTCTAGCACCTCAGGGGCTCTGCCAATGTGACATGGCACCCTCAAACCATTCCAGCAAAATCTGAACACCTTTCTGAACTTTGCACTATGCCTCAAAAGTAGTATTCCCCTACATATGGGGTATCGACATACTCAAGAGAAATTGCACAACATCTTTTGGGGTCCAATTTCTCCTGTTACCCTTGGTAAAATAAAAAATTGTGGGGGAAAAAAAATTTTTGTGGAAAAAAATATGATTTTTTATTTTTACGGCTCTACATTATAAACTTCTGTGAAGCACTTGGGGGTTCAAAGTGCTCACACACACATCTAGATAAGTTCCTTGGGGGGGTCTAGTTTCCAAAATGGTGTCACTTGTTGGGGGTTTCCACTTTTTAGGCACATCAAGGGCTCTCCAAACGCGACATGGTGTCCAATGTCAAATCCAGACAATTTTACGTTAAAAAAGTCAAACGGAGCTCCTTCCCTTCTGAGCTCTGCCATGCACCCAAACAGTGGTTCCCCCCCACATATGGGGTATCAGTGTACGCAAGACAAATTGCACAACATATTTTGGGGTCCAATTTATCCTGTTACCCTTGGTAAAGTAAAAAATTGTGGGGGAAAAAAAAATTTTGTGGAAAAAATATGATTTTTTATTTTTACGGCTCTAAGTTATAAACTTCTGTGAAGCACTTGGGGGTTCAAAGTACTCACCGCAAATCTAGATAAGTTCCTTCGGGGGTATAGTTTCCAAAATAGTGTCACTCGTGGGGGGTTTCCACTGTTTAGGCATATCAGGGGCTCTTCAAACGCGATGTGGTGTCCAATCTCAATTCCAGACAATTTTACGTTGAAAAAGTCAAACGACGCTCCTTCCCTTCCGAGCTCTGCCATGCACCCAAACAGTGGTTTACCCCACATATGGGGTATCAGCGTACTCAGGACAAATTGCACAACAACTTTTTGGGGTACAATTTCTCCTGTTACCCTTGGTAAAATAAAAAAAATTGGATCTGAAGTACATTTTTTGTGAAATAGTTAAATGTTCATTTTTTTTAAACATTCCAAAAATTCCTGTGAAGCACCTGAAGGGTTAATAAACTTCTTGGATGTGGTTTTGAACACCTTGAGGGGTGCAGTGTTTAGAATGGTGTCACTTTGGGGTATCTTCTATCATGTAGACCCCTCAAAGTGACTTCAAATGTGATGTGGTCCCTAAGAAAAAAATGGTGTAAAAATGAGAAATCGCTGTTCAATTTTAACCCTTATAACTTCCTAACAAAAAAAGATTTTGGTTCCAAAATTGTGCTGATGTAAAGTAGACATGTGGGCAGAGTTTAGAGTTTAGAGTTTATGCTGCCCTAGGCTCTTTTCGTTCTGCCTCCCCCATTGGTGAGTATGACTAATGCAGACACTGTCGTCAGTGACTTAGGCTACTTGCACATCAGCGATTTTTGCCATTCGCGGCAGATCCGGCAGTTTTCCCGCATCTGCCATGTAACGGATCACTTATGGCACCACTGCATTTGGCCTCATTCATTCCCTATGCGACTTGCAGACATGTGCGACACTTGCGGTTTTGACGCGATCCCGCAAATCCGATACTTGCAGCAACGGAAAAAAAAAACGCTACTAGCAGTGTTTTTTTGTCTCACCGCAAGTGCCGCACATGTTTGTAAGTCCCATAGGGAATGAATGAGGCCGAATCTATGTGTGTGCCCATGTAGCTCTTTCAAAGACAGTGGTTTCCTACCACACTCAAAAGACATACAAATAGGATGTTTAGATTGTGAGCCCCAATGGGGACAATGTTGATGATGTATGTAAAGTGCTGTGGAGTTAATAGCACAATATCAATGAATAAATATTATTCTTAATATTAGGTTACAATACCAGGATCTGAGGATTTTCTGTTTCGAGGTCAAGAGCTCTCTGATGTGATGTTGCTGCCTGTCTCGCTATCTTCCTCTTTTGACACTGCAGTGTGGTGGACAAGAAAACATTAACTGGTTAACAGCAAGAAATCTGGTGTCTGTGTACTAACTGAACTAGAAACTCTCCCCACACCATGTCCAGCAGACACTGGAGGATTACTAGATGGATTTTATTATTCTATTACTGCCCAGTCTCTGACTAAGGCCTTATTCATATGTCTGGGTTTAAACAGATACTAACATATAAATCTGGACAATTTATCTTATCGATCTCCCGGTATATTATTTAGTATAGATCTATAATATATAATGTACAAGGAGACCTATAGTATAAAATGTCCAGAATTATCTGTAATATATGATGTACAATCTATTATATATAATGTCCAGCGTGATCTATAATATATAATGCTCAGGTAGTAGATTTATAATAATGTACAGTCCAGGCAAATCTATACTATATAATGTCCAGAGGCAGAGATATATTTAGCGTACGTTTCCACGTTTAAGAAACGCTGCGGGTTGGACGCTGAGAATAGCCGCAGAGTCCAATCCGCAGCTTCCAAATGTTACAGCATAGTGGAGGGGATTTTTATGAAGTCCCATATCCACTATGCGTACAAAGATGCAGGTGGCAGACCTGCGTATATGCACATGCGGCGTGTCTTTCTAGACCGCAGCATGTCTATTTATCTTGCGGAGACGCTCAGTCTACGCAAGAAAAATAACACCGTCCTATGTATAGGATGCGGTGATTCCACACGGTTCAATGAACACATGTGGAATCACCGCGCGTACAAAAGCCGGCAAAGCTTAGGACAGAGCTGTGTCCTCTGCAGCGTTTCCTGAACATGGAAGCATAGCCTTAGGGTATGTGCACACGTTGCAGATTTGTCTGCAGAAGTTTCCGTACATAATCCGCATCTCTTGGCAGAAAACGCAGGTGCGTATTTGATGCGTTTTTTACATGCGGATTTGTATGCCTTTTTGTAAGCTAAATAAAGATGTTATTTAACAAAAAAAAAGATTTGTGATGTCATTTCTGTCCAACCTCCTCTTTTACATTAGTCCAGCGCTCATTCTCCCCAGCGCTCATTCCCCACCAGCGCTCATTCCCCCCCTTAGCGCTCATTCCCCACCTCAACGCTCATTCCCCCAGCGCTCATTCCCCACCAGCGCTCATTCTCCACCATGCGCTCATTCCCCCCAGCGCTCATTCCCCCAGCGCTCATTCCCCACCTCAGCGCTCATTCTCCCCAGCTCTCATTCTCCCCAGTGCTCATTCTCCTTAGCGCTCATTCCGCACCTCAGTGCTCATTCCCCACCAGCGCTCATTACTCCCCAGCGCTCATTCCCCAGCGCTCATTCCCCCAGCGCTCATTACTCCCCCAGCGCTCATTCTCCCCAGTGCTCATTCTCCCCCAGCGCTCACTCCCCCAGCGCTCATTCCTCCCCACTGCCCCAGCGCTCATTGCTCCCCCGGCCCCCAGCGCTCAATCCCCCCCACTGCCCCAGCGCTCACTCTCCTCCACTGCCCCAGCGCTCATTCCTCCCCAATGCCCAGCACTCATTCCTCCCCACTGCCCCAGCGCTCACTCCCCCCACTGCCCCAGTGCTCATTCCTCCCCACTGCCACAGCGCTCATTCCTCCCCACTGCCCCAGCGCTCACTCCCCCCCACTGCCCCAGTGCTCATTCCTCCCCACTGCCCCAGCACTCATTCCTCCCCACTGATCCAGCGCTTACTCCCCCCACTGCTCAAGCGCTCATTCCTCCCCACTGCCCCAGCGCTCATTCCTCCCCACTGCCCCAGCGCTCACTCCCCCCACTGCCTCAGTGCTCATTCCTCCCCACTGCCCCAGCTCTCACTCCCCCATTGCCCCAGCGCTCATTCCTCCTCACTGCTCCAGCGCTCATTCCTCCCCACTGTGCCCCAGTGCTCATTCCTCCCCACTGCCCCAGCGCTCACTCCCCCCACTGCCCCAGCGCTCATTCCTACGCACTGCCCCACCTCTCACTCCCCCCCACTGCCCCAGCGCTCACTCCCCCCACTGCCCCAGCGCTCATTGCTCCCCACTGCCCCACCTCTCACTCCCCCCACTGCCCCAGCGCTCACTCCCCTACTGCCCAAGCGCTCATTCCTCCCCACTGCCCCAGCGCTCACTCCCCTCCACTGCCCCAGCGCTCATTCGTCCCCACTGCCCTAGCTCTCACTCCCCCCCACTGCTCCAGCGCTCATTCCTCCCAACTGCCCCTGCGATCACTCCCCCCCTGCCCCAGCGCTCATTCCTCCCCACTGCCCCAGCGCTCACTCCCCCCCACTGCCCCAGCGCTCAATCCCCCTCACTGCCCCAGCGCTCACTCCCCCCACTGCCCCAGCGCTCATTCCCCATCATCATACTCACCTCCTCCGGCTCCTGCTGCAGCTCCGATGGTCCAGCGCCGACATCTTCCTGTATGAGCGCGCGGCCACACGTCACGTGTTACCACTCATTAAGCTTTGGAATATGGGCGCCATGCCTATGAGAGTGGAGTGACATCCATATTCATGAGCTTAATGAGCGGTACCACGAGTGACTGCTCGCTCAGTACAGGAAGAAGATATCGGCGCTGGACCATCGGAGTTGCAGCAGGACGAGGTGAGTATAATGATGGGGGGGTGAAGGAAGCAAGGGGAGGGCCGACCCCCAGACCGAAAAAATTAAAGACTTGCTCAGGTGCCGCCCCCCGCAGAGTCCCGCCCTAGGCACGTGCCCACAAGTGCCTAGTGGCAAATACGGCCCTGCATGTGGGAAATGTTACTTATTACGTATTTTGTGTGACATATCTTTGTGATTTAAGGGCATGAAAATTCAAAGTTGGAAAATTGCGAAATTTTCTAATTTTTCGCCAGATTTTTTTCACAAATAAACACAAGTCATATCAAAGAAATTTTACCACTATCATGAAGTACAATATGTCTCAAGAAAACAGTCTCAGAATCATCGGGATCTATTGAAGCGTTAAAGGGACAGCGGTCAGAATTGTAAAAATTGGCCCGGTCATTAACATGCAAACCACCCTCGGGGGTAAAGGGTTTAATGAATAGGTGTCAAAGGGTTTTATTTTTCATTCTGACTATTAGGACCTTTATGTTGTCTTAATAATCTCTGACTTTTTCTTATTAGTTTGGATGAGCTACTGGCAAACTAGTGTCCATACCAAAGCAGTTAATGACTTTTATAGGTTAATGCTTGTATCTTTCTTAATGACTTTTTTATGTTTTTCCAGTGTGAACCATCTTGATCTAGGCAGTCACATAAGCAGTTCCCCTTTATTGGTGGTACCAGTTTTATGGCAGTATATTATATCAGTATATATTATCTCTACATGCCACATAAAATGTTCTGAGTGGTTATGTGCTGTGCGGCATGCTACAGGAGCAGTGAAGTGACAGAAAACAGCCACAGCAACAGGCTGATTAGAAACACAGATATTTCTATACCTGCTTGAGAAGGAGGTTTGCACAGTGTCCCCTACAGAGTAACTTCTCCCCCTCCCATGCTTTCCGCTGAGATGAAAAGATAGTCCTGTCTCTCTGGAAACACTGCCATCTGCACCTCTCAGTCTGAGAGACCAGAGCTGAGCACTTTATATTTGGCTATTAAAATACAATTAAGTGTGTGCAGCAGAATATGGAGGCTATTCATGAACTGAATGGATCGAAATGTGTTTCTCCCTCTTCTTCAATGATATCAGGATCTACTTCAATGCCACAATGTCAACAACTGAGATGTAGAGCTGGGGTTCTCAGCTCTGGATGGAACAATGTGCACTGATCTTCTCCTGCCCTCTTACATGCAATTAGCTCAGGAAGGAAAAGAAAATTGGCTTTCACATGGATCCGTATATTGAACTTAAAAAAAATCATATTGAGACTGCACTAATTTATTTATGTCCCATTATCTCTATTCATCTATTCATCTCATTGAATGTCCTTTCTGATGTTTTTTTTCCTCTCTGGTGAATGAACCAATAAAATGCATATTACATAAAGTCTGAGGTAACTTTGCCAAATATCTACTAGGCAAATATATTGAACAAGATGGAAAGAAAGGTAGCTTGATTACTTATACCAATTAGAAACATCACGTCTACAATTGCACCATATTATCTGATAACACTGAAGAAAGAAAACACGCAAGAAAAGTGGTCACGGTCAAGCTATAAACACACCTCTTGCCCTTATTTATCAAAAGAAAAGTGTTATGCACCTACTTATGGACATCGCCCTTTGCTGTACTAGCTTGACCTCACAAGTGACCTGGAGTTCTTTAGTGAACAAGCCTGCTGATCAATCCATCTTCTGCTGTATGCTGAGTGACCCATTGTTTGCTACAAGCATTACAAACTGCTTTCTGGAGACTATTCACTTTATGTTGGAATTTTACAAACTCTTGTGGTTTCTAAAATCTGCATCTATTGCTCCACAGACCTGCTGATTAAACCATTGTGTTTCGAAGTATTATGAACTGCTATCTATGGATTGTTCCCATTATATACGATACGATACACTTTATTGATCCCGGGGGGAAATTACAATATTACAGCAGCAATACAAACAGCAGTAATAAAATATTAGGACACAAATCTTGCACATTATTAACCAGATAACAATGTCAATATTGCTCTAAAAAGCAAAAAATAATAATAACGCCAACCAGCGTAAATTTACAGCCCTTTGTCCTTGACTTTAAATTTACTGTGTGGGTTATGGGTCCTGCAATCTAGTATGAGAAGGTCCAGTCTTTGGCTATCAGACACAGCTTGGGACCCTGAGGTGAAGACCAAAGCAGTTTATTACAGCTTCTATTTTCTCTATTGCTGGCTACATAGAGTTCAGTGAGTATTATGCCACAAATTCAAGCATTGGCACAGAATTGGTTCTGGGCACTAACAGGCTCAAGGAAACCTGGCACAGCAGGGACTGTTTTCTCCTTTAACTGGGGCTCCTATGGATGCCCCAAATTACACTGGCAAAAAATGTACAAAAGAAAAAAATATTCCCCAGAACTTTTATGATCTTTGGGGGAATAAATTATGTAAAAAATATAAATCGATATAAGAATTTAAAAAAAAGGAAATTCAAAAATATGTGCCTATGATAACAAATATGAAACAATATTTTTTTATACAAAATATGTTTTATTAAATAGATATAATAAAAAGCTATAAAAATTAGGTATCCTGGAGATTTTATTAAATAGGTAATTTATTGTGAAATATGGACAATAATTTTTTTTTCTATATTTGCGCAAAAGAACACTTCACAATTTAAATATACCCCAAAATAGTACCAAAAAAATTACAACTTGTCTTAAATGAAACAAAGCTCATATAGCCACAACACTGCAAAAAATATTTTAAAAAAATGTATGGCTGTTGAAAAGAGGTAGAGGCAAAAATTAATAAGAAGAAAAATGTACTGGTCATTAAGGTCTTACTCAAGCCTGGTCAATAAGGATTTAACAATATTGACCAAAATTGCTTTACAATTTACAAATAAATACAGCTCTAGCAAAAATTAAGAGACCACTGCACAGTTTTATAAAAATCAGCTTCTCTACATGTCTGACAGCCATTCCATTCCAGTGTCAGTTGAATTCTAACCAGAGTACACCTCATTCTACTTAATGTGCTTCTGATTAGGTGATCACCTGAACCAAATCTTATTTAACGAATGAAAGTATAAAAAACATTGCTGTGCTGTTCACAATCCTCTTGCAATAGGACAAGCTGGATGGCAAAACAAGTGCTAGTAATATCCCAAAAGTAATAGGAATGAAAAAATAACTTTTAGCCAGGCCAAAGGAGTTGAAAAGAAAAGTCTTGAGTGAGGAAAAGAAGGGCTCAATTCTGGCTTTACTAGCAGAGGGATACAGTGAGCATCAAGTTGCCTCCATTCTTAAAATTTCTAAGATGGCAGTCCATTACAACAAGGTCAAGCAGCAGACATTGGGGACAACAAAGCTACAGACCGGCAGAGGGCGAAAACGACTCTCCACTGACCGGGATGACAGTCATCTTATTCGAATGGCACTCAGCAACCACAGGATGACATCAAGTGACCTACAAAAGGAATAGCAAATGACAGGGGAGGCTGCTGCTGTATACTGGTGAACAGGGGAGGCTGGTGACAGGGGAAGCTGCTGCTGTATACTGGTGACAGGGGAGGCTGCTGCTGTATACTGGTGGACAGGGGAGGCTGGTGACTGGGAGGCTGCTGTTGTATACTAGTGAACAGGGGAGGCTGTGCTGTATACTGGTGAACAGGGAGGCTGGTGCTGCTGTGTACTGGTGAACAGGCGAGGCTGCTGCTATATACTGGTGACAGGGGAGGCTGGAGCTGCTGTATACTGGGGAACAGGGGAGGCTGGTGCTGATATATACTGGTGAACAGGGGAGGCTGGTGCTGCTATATACTGGTGAAAAGGGGAGTCTGGTGCTTTGCAGGCTGGGGATTTGGGGAAGTCTGACACTTTAGAATGGGCATTTTCCTATAGAATAGTTTTTATTGGCGCTATAAAGTAAAATCTACATTATTTAATATGCAAATGAGGGTGTTTCACAGCACTCTCGTATTTGTATACTAAAGCTTGTCTTTATTCTCAGCGCTCCGTTAGTAAAAGTGAATGCAGTCTAAAATCAGCTTGCAAGTCTGCACTTACTCACTGAGGCTGGTTTCACACTTGGAGTGCGCTGCTGCACTCATCCAGTGTCGATGGTTTAACACTTGTGTTTTTTTCAAGTCAGGAAAAATCAGTTTTTTCAGCCAAATCCTGATCCAGGATCCAGTTTTTTGTCCATTCACTTTAATGGTGTCAGGAAGCAACCTGAAGTAACTGACACCATTAAACTTAATGGGCAAAAACTGGATCCTGAATACCCCACAGCCCCCACAGGAAGAAACGTTTGTGAAACGCGTGTCGAAGTTTTCGCCTGAGCAGCTCCACAGTCCAGATATTAGAAGCATTTACTACAGAGACCTCATATGACATTCTCATGACATCTTCATAATCACATTGGCCTTCAGCCAGTCACATGCCCTGTTTTCCCAAGCATTTGCACTTTACTACACCGTTCACTAGTCTCTGTGAATCACCTTCTGCTGCTTCCTAGTGGACCTACACCTATTCTGTTGCATATCACACTAGCCATATAGCACTTTAGCATAAAAATGTTTTCCTTGGCACCTTAATTTAGATATCATCCAACTATATGTTTATAATTTTTGATGCATTTAATTTGTGGTATCCTTCTACTTTTACAGGTTCCTCTCACAAAATTAAAATATCAAAAAGTTAATTTATTTCAGTTCTTCAACACAAAAAGTGAATCTCATATATTATATAGATGTAATGATTAGTGTTGAGCATTCCGATACTGCAAATATCGGGTATCGGCTGATATTCGCTGTATCGGAATTCCGATTCTGAGATCCGATATTTTTTGCATATCGGATACCGGAATCGGAATTTTCCTGTAATGTCTATGGGGAGTTCCTGTGTCACAGAAGGAAGTACGTGACACAGGAACTTCCCGAAAGTGTCACTGTCAGTGTCGGTCGGGTCTGTCAGGAGTCAGGACTCAGCACTTACCTGGCAGAAGATCCCCGGTGGTCACGTCCTGGATGGCCGGCCATTACCCTCTTCCTGGCGGTCACGTGCAGCTTCTCGCGATAACTGCACGTGCTTCCGGGTACTTGGTAATCTCGGCCAGCTGTTCTTTCGCGACAGCCTGCCGTAAAGCAGTCCGGATGATGTCACCGCCAGGTAATCTCCACCGGTAAGCAGCTCTGCTGTGTCTGGATGTCAGGCTCAGCCTGGCATCCAGATGTAGCAGAGCTGGACTCGTCGTGGGACACTCGTTATTTTGGACTGCGTCGGACAGGGAGTATTTGTGTTGGTTTGTTATTTTTGTTTTTTTTACAGGAGATTGATGGCGTCGCAGGAATGAGAGTGAAATAAAATTAATGAAAACTGTGTGGTGTTTTATTTCATTAAAAGACTTTATTCTGGCTGTGTATTTTTTTTTAAATTTACAAACTTTATGATTAATAATGGATCGGTGTCTTATTGACGCCTCTCCATTATTAACTGGGCTTATTGTCGCCGTTCAATCAAAGGTGACATTAACTCCTTATTACCCCACTTGCCACCGCTACAGGGCAAGTGGGAAGAGCCGGGTAAAGTGCCACAATTGGCGCATCTTTGGATGCGCCGATTGTGGGGCTGCTGCAGCCTGGTATTTTTAGGCTGTTGAGGGCCAAAATCCATGGGCTTTGACAGTCTTTTAATACCAGGCCGCAGCAGTCTGCTTTTTACTTGGCTGGTTAACAGAAATAGGGGGACCCCCACGCCATTTTTTTTTCGAGGGGATCCCCTATTTTTGTTAACCAGCCAAGCTAAGCAGACTGCTGTGGCCTGGTATTATCAGGCTTGCAAGGTTCATGGATATTGGATCCTTACCAGCCTGAAATACCAGGCATCAGTAGTCTGCTTCATCTGGCTGGTTAACAAAAATAGGGGGGACCCCACGCCATTTTTTTTCGAGGGGATCCCCTATTTTTGTTAACCAGCCAAGATAAGCAGACTGCTGTGGCCTGGTATTTTTCAGGCTTGCAAGGTTCATGGATCCTGGATCCTTAACAGCCTTAAATACCAGGCCTCAGTAGTCTGCTTCATCAGGCTGGTTAACAAAAATAGGGGGGACCCCACGCCATTTTTTTTTTCGAGGGGATCCCCTATTTTTGTTAATCAGTTCACTTCAGGTCAGCCGGGATTCCCTCTGACGTCACTGATGCTGTGCGGTGTCCCTGGCTGACCTGAAGTGAAAGTGGGAAGCAATCAATTAAGCTTCCCACACTAATTACTTCCTCTCCTGTCAGCCAGGAGAGGAGATGATTCATTCGGGGGTTTACTGCGAGGCTGGCAGCATTAGCTGCGGTCCCTGCAGTAAACGTTAACCCTTTCACAAGGATTACATCGGGGGACCTGACTGTGCGTTGGATAGGTAAGAATAATGTTGCTTTATTATTTTATTTTTATTACAGGAGAACAAGGGAATCGGATGGAGTACCTGTACAATAAAACATGGCCAAAAACTGTGTGATTATTTCATTAAAATGATTTTTCATTAATGTGTGTGCGTTTTATTTTTATTTCATGCAATAGGATTAATAATTGATAGTTGTCTAATTGACAGCTCTCAATTATTAACCTGGCTTAAAGTCACCTTTCAATAGCAAGGTGGCTTTAACCCATTATTAACCCATTCGCCACCGCTACAGGGCAATGGGAATAGACAGGCTAAGTGTCAGAAAGGGCGAATCTAATTATAGATTTGCCTTTTCTGGGGTGTCTGGGGGCAGATGTTAGTAGCCAGGGGGGACCCAAAAATAATGGTCCCTCTCTGGGCTATTATTATCTGCCCCCACTCACTGGCTTTGTCTGTCTGGTTGAGAGAATAGGGCTGGAGCCCACGCATTTTTTTTCAACAATTTTACACCTCTTATATATATACATGTCATTGTGGCACATATATATATATTTATAGTACATACACTTCTACATAGTATAATAACCGCTAATTCAATTGCCGGCTTTTGTGACATTACAGACCCGACATGAAATGACACATGGTTTACATAGAGTTACATAGAGAAAAAAAAATGTGTTTTTTACAAAGAATTAACACCTTTAATTAACCCCTACATGTGTGAAATTTTTCACACATACACTCATGTAATTGTTAGCGAAAACCATATATCAAATTACATGAAATGACATGGTTAACTCTATATAAACCATGTGTCATTACATGTCGGGTGGTTCTGGAATTTCACAAAAGCCGGCATTGCCCGGCAATTGAATCAGCGTCTATATTACTATGTAGAAGTGTATGAACTATAAATATATGTTATATATATATATATATATATATATATATATATATATATATATATATATATATGTCACAATGACATGTATATATATACATATATATATATATATATATATATATATGTATTCTATGTGTGTATATCTAGTGTTTACAAGGAAAGAAAGGGTTTATTTTAATTACGATATTTCTGTCCCATTGACTTGAATTGGGTTTCCGGTATCAGAATCGGCGATACCCGATACTTTTTGGGTATCGGTCCGATCCAATCCGATCCAATACTTCTTGATATCGGGAAGTATCGCTCAACACTAGTAATGATGTAAGAATCGAGCAGGAGCTAAGAATGTCACCATGGACCAGAGACAGACCAACGGTTAACCCCTTCACCCCCAAGGGTGGTTTGCACGTTAATGACCGGGCCAATTTTTGCAATTCTGACCACTGTCTCTTTATGAGGTTATAACTCTGGAACGCTTCAACGGATCTTTGCGATTCTGAGAATGTTTTCTCATGACATATTGTACTTCACGTTAGTGGTAAAATTTCTTTGATATAACTTGCGTTTATTTTTTAAAAAACGCAAATATGGCAAAAATTTTGAAAATTTTGCAATTTTCAAACTTTGAATATTTATTCCCTTAAAACAGAGAAATATGTCACACAAAATAGTTAATAAATAACATTTCCCACATGTCTACTTTACATGAGCACAATTTTGGAACGAAAATTTTTTTTTGTTTGGAAATTATAAGGGTTAATTGTTGACCAGCGATTTTTCATTTTTACAACAAAATTTACAAAGCCATTTTTTTAGCGACCACCTCACATTTGAAGTCACTTTGAAAGGTCTATATGGGAGAAAATACCCAAAAGTGACACCATTCTAAAAACTGCACCCCTCAAGGTACTCAAAACCACATTCAAGAAGTTTATTAACCCTTCAGGTGCTTCAAAAGGAGCTGAAGCAACGTGGAAGGAAAAAATGAACATTTAACTTTTTAGTCACAAAAATTATCTTTTACAAACTTTTTTTTATTTTCACAAGGGTAAATGGACAGATAAAGTTGTTGTGCAATTTCTCCTGAGTACGCCAATACCCCAAATGTGGGGGAAAACCACTGTTTGGGCAAACGGCATAGCTTGTAAGGCAAGGAGCGCCGTTTGACTATTTCAAACCAAAGTTGGCTGGAATTGAGATTGGACGCCATGTCACGTTTGGAGATGATGTGCCTAAACAGTGGAAACCCCACAAGAGTGACACTATTTTGGAAACTAGACCCCCTATGGAACTTATCTAGATCTGCTGTGAGAACTTTGAACCCCAAGTGTTTCACAAAAGTTTATAATGCCTGGGTGTGAAAAAAAAAAAAAAAAATTCCACAAAAATGATTTTTTAGTCCCAAATTTTTGATTTTTCCCAAGGAAATTGGACCCAAAAAGTTGTTGTCCAATTTGTCCTGAGTACGCTGATACCCCATATGTGGGAGAAAACTACTGTATGGGCACACGTCAGGGCTCGGAAGGGAAATAGTGACGTTTTGGATTGCAGACTTTGATGGAATGGTCTGCGGGCATCATGTCGCTTTTGGAGAGCCCCTGATGTGCCTAAACAGTGGAAACCCCCAAAAGTGACCCCATTTTGGAAAATAGACCCCCCCAAGGAACTTATCTAGATGTGTGGTGAGCGCTATGAAGCCCTAAGTGCTTCACAGAAGTTTATAACGTTCAGCTGTAAGAAACAAAAAAAATCTTTTTTTTTTTACAAAAATATTTTCGCCCCCAATTTTTTATTTTCCCAAGAGTAACAGAAGAAATTGGACCCCAAGAGTTATTGTGCAATTTGTCCTGAGTGCGATGATACCCCATATGTGGGACTAAACTACTGTTTGGGCGCATGGCAGAGCTCAGAAGTGAAGGAGCACCGTTTGACTTTTGAAACGTAGAATTGGCTGGAATTGAGATCAGACGCTATGTCACAGTTGGAGAGCCTCTGATGTGTCTAAACAGTGAAAATCCCCCAATTCTAACTCCAACCCTAACCCCAAAACACCCCTAACCCTAGTCCCAACCCTAACCATAACCCTAACCACAAACTTACCTCTAAAACACCCCTAACCCTAATCCCAACCCTAACCCTAATCCTAACTTTAGCCCCAACCCTAACCCTAACTTTAGCCGCAACCCTAACCCTAACCCTAATGGGAAAATGGAAATAAATAAAAAATTTTAATTTTATTATTTTTCCCTAACTAAGGGGGTGATAAAGGGGGGTTTATTTACTATTTACAGCGGGTTTTTATGATTGGCAGCTGTCACACTAAAAGACGCTTTTTATTGCAAAAAATAGTTTTTGCATCACCACATTTTGAGAGCTATAATTTTTGCATATTTTGGCCCACAGAGTCATGTGAGGTCTTATTTTTTGTGGTACGAGCTGACGTTTTTATTGGTACCATTTTTGAGCACGTGACATTTTTTGTTCGCTTTTTATTTCGATTTTTGGGAGGTTAGAATGAACAAATATCAGCAATTCACGAATTTATTTTGGGGGGGTGTTTATACCATTCCGCGTGTGGTAAAATTGATAAAGCAGTTTTATTCTTTGGGATAGTACAATTACGGGGATACCTCATTTATATCATTTTTTTATGTTTTGGCGCTTTTATACAATAAAAACAATTTTATATAAAAAATAATTTTTTGCATCGCTATATTCTGCGAGCTATAACTTTTTTATTTTTTCACTGATTATGCTGTATGGCGACTCGTTTTTTGCGGGACAAGATGATGTTTTCAGCGGTACCATGTTTATTTATATTGGTCTTTTTGATCGCGTGTTATTCCACTTATTTTTTCGCCGGTATGATGATAAAGCATTGATTTTTTGCTTTGTTTTTTTCTCTTTTTTTAAGGGGTTCAGTAAAGGGGTTAACTAGTGGGACAGTTCTATAGGGCGGGTCATTACGGACGCACCAATACCAAATATGTGTACTTTTATTAATTTGTTTTTTTTATTTACATGAAGAAATGAATTTATTGGGGAATATTTTTTTTTTTCCTTTATTTTGGATTTTTTTTTTACACATGTGATTTTCATTTTTTTAACTTTTTTACTTTGTACCAGGGTGGGACATCACTGTATAAAGTCAGATCGCTGATCTGACAGTGTGCACAGCACTCTGTGAGACCAGCGATCTCACAGGCACTGCTGCAGGCTTTCTCAGCGCCTGGTCTCAGCAGGCACTGAGGAAGCCGCCTCCCTACAGGACCCATCTTGGATCCGGGGTCTTGCAGGGAGGAAGGCCTCAGAACAGCGCAATCACATCGTGCTGTTCTGAGGGTCTCAGGAAGTACGCAGGGAGCCCCCTCCCTGCGCGATGCTTCCCTGTGCCCCCGGTATACCGTGATCATGTTTGATCGCGGTGTGCCAGGGGTTAATGCCAGGGGTTAATGTGCCGGGAGCGGTCCGATCGCTGAAACGTACTATCCCTTCCATGGTCAGATTGTCCCGTGTCACATAGACGGGATAGTACGTCCGATGGCAGAAAGGTGTTAAAGTGGTTTATTTGCAGGGGAAAATATCTCCTCGCAGGGAGAAACAGTGAGGGTTGCACTAACAGAGCAGAACGTAACTTCAAACCAGGGGAGGAGTCCCGAGGAGATAATTTGCATATTCCCAGTGCCTTCTGGGATAAGTGAAGAGTCTCCGCGAGCTCAAGGAACACTGGATTTTGGCTGTTGCAGCTGAAAGGAGGACATCAGTAAACCAGGGGAGGAGTCCCGAGGAGATAATTTGCATATTCCCAGTGCCTTCTGGGATAAGTGAAGAGTCTCCGCGAGCTCAAGGAACACTGGATTTTGGCTGTTGCAGCTGAAAGGAGGACATCAGTAAACCAGGGGAGGAGTCCCGAGGAGATAATTTGCATATTCCCAGTGCCTTCTGGGATAAGTGAAGAGTCTCCGCGAGCTCAAGGAACACTGGATTTTGGCTGTTGCAGCTGAAAGGAGGACATCAGTAAACCAGGGGAGGAGTCCCGAGGAGATAATTTGCATATTCCCAGTGCCTTCTGGGATAAGTGAAGAGTCTCCGCGAGCTCAAGGAACACTGGATTTTGGCTGTTGCAGCTGAAAGGAGGACATCAGTAAACCAGGGGAGGAGTCCCGAGGAGATAATTTGCATATTCCCAGTGCCTTCTGGGATAAGTGAAGAGTCTCCGCGAGCTCAAGGAACACTGGATTTTGGCTGTTGCAGCTGAAAGGAGGACATCAGTAAACCAGGGGAGGAGTCCCGAGGAGATAATTTGCATATTCCCAGTGCCTTCTGGGATAAGTGAAGAGTCTCCGTGAGCTCAAGGAACACTGGATTTTGGCTGTTGCAGCTGAAAGGAGGACATCAGTAAACCGCGCGCCGCTAGGCGGCCGAGTTTTGGCTTATATTTCACCGCTTGATTATCTCTTGAACAATAAGAACATGGAAGAGGCTAGGAGCCATGTGGTGAGCTGCATTTCTTGCTACATGTTCATAGACTTACCAGTGGAAAAGCCAAACTTCACATGCCAGAAATGCAAGCTTGTGTCCCTGTTGGAGGAAAAGTTGCAAAATCTGGAAGAGAGGTTATCTACATTGAAGACCATTAAGGAAGGTGAAGAGTTCTTAGACAGAGCAGAATTATCTCTTCATGGTACAGAAAGAGAAGAAATTCGAAGTGCAACTGAAGAAACAGAGGAATGGAAGCATGTGACCCAGAGAAGCAGGAGGATCAGGAGGCATTCAGCACCAATTCTGCTCAGGAACCAATACCAGGCTCTTACACAGGAGAACGATGAAGAAATACATCAAGATAAGACTTTGCCCACAAACAACCTTGTACGCCCTCAGAGTCCTCCTGAATGGAGAAAGAAAACTGTTGTGAAGAAGAAACGGAGAGTTGTTGTCATGGGCGATTCCCTGTTGAGAGGAACAGAGGCCGCTATCTGCAGACCGGATATAACCTCAAGAGAAATGTGCTGTCTTCCAGGTGCAAAAATTAAAGATGTGTCTGACAGGATATCAGGACTCTTCAGACCTAAAGATGACTACCCATTCCTGCTAATACATGTGGGGACAAATGACACCGCTAGAAACGACCTGGAAACCATCTGCAGTGACTTTGAAAACTTAGGTAAGAAAGTGAAAGAACTGGGAGCGCAGGTGGTCTTCTCTTCCATCCTCCCAGTGGATGGCCATGGAACAAGGAGGTGGAATAAGATTCTGCAGGTGAACAACTGGCTACGTCGATGGTGCCGTCAGCAAGGATTTGGATTTCTGGATCACGGAGTGAATTACCTATACGATGGACTACTTGCTAGAGATGGGGTGCACCTTACGAAGACTGGAAAACATGTATTTGGAAGTCGCCTTGCTACACTCATCAGGAGAGCTTTAAACTAGAACAATGTGGGAAGGGAAGCAAAACGCCAGCAAAAGCCATACACTTGACAAATACTATTGAGATTTCTGCTATTAGAAGTGAAGGGGAAGAACAAAGACAAAAAAAATTACATAATAAAAATATTGAAGGAAGAGAAACCAATCACAAACTAAAGTGTTTCTATACGAATGCACAAAGCATGGGCAACAAACAAGGAGAACTGGAGCTACTAACGCAGGAGAAGAAATATGATGTCATTGGAATCACTGAGACTTGGTGGGACGATACACATGATTGGAATACAAGGCTAGAAGGATACAACTTATTTGCAAGAAACAGACTTGATAAACGAGGAGGAGGTGTTGCATTGTATGTTAGAAAAGCGTATATCTGCACAGAGATTGACGCTTCAGAGACTGGGAGTTCTGTGGAAACTGTTTGGGTAAGAATACAAGGACAGAACAATGGAAAGGACACCATTGTAGGCATTTACTACAGGCCGCCTGTGCAAGCTGAAGATATGGATGAACTCTTTATGCATCAAATGGCCAAGTTCTCCAAAAAATATGACATAGTGGTCATGGGAGATTTCAACTATCCAGACATTTGTTGGGAATCTCTCTCAGGCAAAACTAACAGGTCCAGGAAATTCTTATCCTCTCTTGCTGACAACTTTATCTTCCAAAAGGTAATGGAGAAAACAAGGGGATCTGCTACCTTGGATCTAATCCTCATAAACAGGGAGGAAATGGTGGAGGAGGTAAGAGTGGCTGGGACTCTAGGAGGTAGTGACCATGCTATTTTAGAATTTTGGATAACAAGAGGAGGAAGACCTGTGAAGACTCAGACGTCAAGGTTAGATTTCAGAAAGGCAGATTTTAAGGAACTCAGAAAGAGAATTGGAGGGATCCAATGGCTGGATATCCTTAAGGACAAAAATGTCCAGGAAGGATGGAAAATCTTGAAAAATGAGATTCTCAAAGCACAATCGTTAACAATTCCGAAAGAGGGATGAATGGGAAGCATTTAAGGAAACCAGGATGGATGAACATAGAACTTAAACACATGCTAAAAAGGAAGAAAGAAATGTTTATCAAATGGAAAGAGGGAGGCATATCTAAAGAAGAATATAATGCCATCTGCAGAACCTGCAGAGCACAAATCAGATTATCTAAAGCTGACAATGAATTAAGGCTTGCAAGTGACGTCAAAAGCAACAAAAAAGGATTTTGGGGATACGTCAAAAGTAAAAGAAAAGTCAAAGATGCTATAGGATTTTTACAGGATGAAAATGATGAAATGGTAAGTCAGGATGTTGAGAAGGCTGAACTTTTAAATTCCTATTTTGCATCTGTTTTCTCTCAGAAAGGAAATGTAACATCAACTGATCTTCACTGTCCTATTAAAGGAATAGAAGAATCCAGGATATCTATAAACAGAAAGACAGTGAGGAAACACTTAGCTAACATAAATGAATTCAAGTCTCCAGGTCCAGATGAATTACACCCCAGGGTACTGAAGGAGATAGCAGAAGAAATTCTTGAACCACTGTCCATAATCTTTGAAAATTCTTGGAGAACAGGAGAAGTCCCAGAAGACTGGAGAAGAGCAAATGTTGTTCCTATCTTCAAAAAGGGGAAGAAGGTGGACCCAGGGAACTACAGGCCGGTGAGTCTGACTTCTATACCAGGAAAGATCTTTGAACAAATTATTAAAGAACATGTATGCAAGTACCTGGATAAGAATGAAGTGATTAAACAGAGTCAGCATGGGTTTGTAACTAATAAGTCATGTCAGACTAACTTAATTTCCTTCTATGACAGAATCACTGACTGGGTGGATCAGGGAAATGCTGTAGATATAGTATATCTTGACTTCAGCAAAGCATTTGACAAAGTATCTCGCACAATCCTTATTGAAAAAATGACTAAGTATGGAATAGACAAGGCAACTGTTAGGTGGATTCATAACTGGCTTAGTGATCGGACCCAAAGAGTGGTTGTAAATGGCTGCACATCCAGTTGGAAGAATGTCTCAAGTGGGGTACCACAAGGCTCTGTTTTGGGCCCTGTATTGTTCAACATCTTTATCAATGATTTAGATGAAGGAATTGAGGGTAAACTGATCAAATTTGCTGATGACACAAAGCTAGGAGGGGTAGCTAATACTAGAGAAGAGAGAGAGAGGATTCAAAAAGATATACATAAACTGGAGCAGTGGGCAGCAACTAACAGAATGTATTTTAACAGGGAAAAATGCAAAGTACTACATCTGGGCAATAAAAATGAAAAAAGCATATACAAAATGGGAGGAATAGGGCTAAGTAACAGCACATGTGAAAAAGACTTGGGTATACTAATTGATCACAGACTTAACATGAGTCAACAGTGTGATGCAGCAGCAAAAAAGGCAAATGCAATTCTAGGATGTATCAACAGAAGCATACAGTCTAGATCACGTGAGGTCATTATTGCCCTCTACTCCTCTTTGGTCAGACCTCATCTGGAATACTGTGTCCAGTTTTGGGCACCACATTTTAAAAAAGACATCAACAAACTGGAGCAAGTTCAGAGAAGAGCCACCAGAATGGTGACCGGTCTGCAAACCATGTCCTATGAGGAACGGTTGCAGGATTTGGGAATGTTTAGCTTGCAAAAAAGAAGACTGAGAGGAGACTTAATAGCTGTCTACAAATATCTCAAGGGCTGTCACATTGTAGAAGGATCATCTGTCATGGGTGTATCGCCACGAGGATCGTCGCGATTACACACTCTGACTTCTCACAGCTGAGTTGCTGTTACTTTGTGTTTGGTAATGAGAGAGTTAATTTTACCTAGCTCTTTGCTAAGACTAGGTGCAGCCTCGCCCGGCTGCTTTTGATTATGTTCTAATTAGTTTCCTTTATATTCCTGCCAGTCTGGGTGTTAGACGCCGGTGAAAGCATTCATGTAGTCTAGCAGACTGGATCGGTTCTGAGAATACTTAAGCTAAGAGTTCCTTAGTTGTTTTTACTCTTACAGCTTATAGTTTATCTCTGAGACCTTAGGTGTTCCTACTGTGTGTGAGTGTTGTATGTAAGACTTTATTTACTTTATTTCTTGTCTTTCTTGTATGTCTTTCTGTTCATTAACCGTTACCTGTTCATTCCCTTTGGTGGTATTCAGGGTCCTTCTTAGGACTAGAATACAGTTGGCAGGGATTGATAGGAGACAGGGTTTACGCTGGTGGCCTGGACCTCTGTACCTTTAACAGTACCTCCAGGTAGAGGGATTAGTTAGGACCCCAGTTCAGGGTCAGCTTAGACCCCGGTCACCCTCTAGCCGGAGACAGCGTATAACGGATTCCGTTTTGACCCACTGGACATTCTGTCAGGTAAATCTATGTTATCATATATCTATGCGCATGTTATATAGTATGTTGCCCTTTTGATATAGATTACTGACATCACATATATATATCTGCTATACAGCGTGACATCATCTTTATTCTCATTTGCACAAGGAAAGACTAGAAGCAATGGGATGAAACTGAATGGGAGGAGACACAGATTAGATATTAGAAAAAACTTTTTGACAGTTAGGGTGATCAATGAGTGGAACAGGCTGCCACAAGAGGTGGTGAGTTCTCCTTCAATGGAAGTCTTCAAACAGAGGCTGGATAGACATCTGTCTGGGATGATTTAGAGAATCCTGCTTTGAGCAGGGGGTTGGACCAGAAGGCCCAGGAGGTCCCTTCCAACTCTACCATTCTATGATTCTAATATACTTAAGCTAAGCAAGTTTAACCAACAGTTCAGACAAACAACAGAAGAAGAAAAAGGGTATTCTGGGAACTTATCAGTTCGATGAAACCTTGATTGTAGGGATCGTCTCCTCCAAAGTAGGCGCCGTCAACAGCGGCACTTGTGGTCTCCAAAGTCTCTCTATTCTTCTTAGAAAAACAACGAGGAAAACATTCTAGGGTTGCAACAGAAAGCTGGAGAAACGCTGTGGGACTATCTCCTGCTCTAAGTCTCAGTGTCTGGCTAACAGTCTCTCTGCAGAAACGATGCTGCTCGAACACTCAGGGCTCCAGACTGTCACCGGGGAAAATAGAGCCCACGCGTACGGATCGCTGTCTCTGTACTTTCCTGTGAGAAACCCCTCTCTGGTCACGGGGGCTTCTGCATTCACGCACTCACAAGTAGCACTCACTGCGTCACGTACTACTGATTCAGGGCTCTGACTGCGAGTCCTTTCTTTAGTGTGGTACAAAGATGCCGACCTCACTCTACGTGACACGCGCTGCTCTCTGCTCTGTGCGCGCTTCTTTCGTGCCTTCCACACTTCTAACTTCTAACTTCCTGTCCACTGCCCCAGCACGTCCCACACGTCCCCTGTCGGTCACGTGGTGGGATCGGTCCATGTCAGACAGTCTTCCCCCTGGCAACCCTGCTGCCCTACCAAATGGTTCCGGACACGGAGCGAGGGAGGTAACCTCCTTCTGTCTGTTCTGTTCTTTCTCTTCACCCCCTTACATAGAGTCATTACACAGTGATCTATTTCAAGTGTTTATTTCAGATAATGTTGATGATTATGGCTTACAGCCAATGAAAACCCAAAAGTGTTATCTCAGTAAATTAGAATACTTTATAACACCAGCTTGAAAAATTATTTTAAAATCCGAAATGTTGGACTACTGAAACGTATGTTCAGTATATGCACTCAATACTTGGTCGGGGCTCCTTTTGCATCAATTACTGCATCAATGTGGCTGTCACGCTGTCACTGTATACAGGAGGTCCGGAGTCTATGCTGACCCTAAGCTGGGGCCCTGACTAATCCCTCTACCTGGAGGTACTGTTGATGGTACAAAGGTCCAGGCCGCCAGCGTAACCCTATCTCCTGTGAATCCCTGACCCTCTGTAATTGTCATGGAAATATATATGTATTCCATATATTCAAAGTATATTCACATATATGTATTCACAGTTCACAGTTAGATAGATCTCACTTGCTAAAAAACCTTGTGCTCACATATTTCTAGGCCAGCTATAATCAGTCGTTTTAAAGAAATCTGGCCTTCATAAGGCCTGCATAAGGCCTTCGTAAAGGAACAAATGCATGAAGTACAAAAAGTCCTATTAGATATCTGTTGTTTACATTATAGTTATGCAAGACAACTAGGTCAAGAGAATATAAACAATAATTCTGCAACTTCAGCTCTTTTAATCATGATTATCATAATTATCATATTTACACTAGAACAGCCAATAATCTAGCAGCTTTTAATTGTATGTTAATTGACTAACCAGCCCCTTTTTGTAAATGTATAAAAGCTTGAATGAATAATAAATGTATGTCTTTGACGAACTGTTATACTGACACTTTCGTGTGGACAGTCCTCATTTCGTTCTGAGCGCTCAAAAAGACATTATATAGAGATTTGGAGAAGCAAGCAGCAAACACAGAAGGATATTTTTATCCTAATTAAATTTCCATATCATAATCTAGTCCTGAGAAGGACCCTGATCACCACCACAGGGAGCGGGAAGGTATATGCCTACACACAGTATAAGACGAACGAGACAGTACAAGGGGTAAAATAAAAGACCACCTTGCATACAAAACTCACTCTACAAATACAGAGGGAACACCAACGGGTAAGGAGATAAATAATAAAGCGAGGAGAGGAGAAAACCACACCAGGTATTCTTCACTTCAGACTTCACAATACCACGATCCGCTCTGCTGGTCTGCATGAATGCTTTCACCGACACTTCCCTAGCAGACTGGCAGGTATTTGAAGGAATCTCATTAGTGCAGCATTAACTGCAGCTGGGCAAGGCTGGGCCTCGTCTAGCACAGAGAGAGGGAGAATTAACCCCCTCACTGCCGACAAACACCAAGCACCAAAAACTCAGCTGTGAGAAGTCAGGTTGTGTAATCACGACGATCTTCGTGGCGACACACCCGTGACAGTACCCCCCTTTCTACGAGGGGCCTCCGGACCCTCAGGGCCAGGTTTATCTGGGTGAGTTGTGTGGAAGGCCCGAATTAATCGGTCTGCGTTAATATCCGACGCAGGAACCCACGTCCTCTCCTCAGGACCATACCCCTTCCAATGAACCAGGTACTGAAGGGACCGGCGATTCAGACGTGAATCGATGATTTTCGACACCTGAAACTCCAAGTTACCCTTGACCACCACAGGAGGAGGAGGTAAAGGTGATGGTATCACCGGCGCCACATACCTCTTAAGCAACGATCTGTGGAACACATTGTGAATTTTAAACGTAGGGGGGAGGTCAAGACGGAATGCCACCGGATTAATTATAGAACTGATCCTGTATGGCCCGATGAACCGGGGACCCAGTTTCCAGGAGGGAACCTTAAGTTTTATATTCTTGATAGACAACCATACCCGATCGTTCACACTTAGGTCCGGACCAGACACTCTCCTCCTATCAGCCATACGTTTGTATCGGTTCCCCATAGTACTCAGATTATTCAGCACTCCTCTCCACACTGAAGCAAGTGACGACAAAAATCGTTCCTCCTCAGGAACCCCAGAAGAGCCCCCCCTATTGAAAGTACAAAACTAGGGGTGAAAACCATATGCCCCAAAAAACGGGGACTTACCAGTGGACTCGCTCCGCCTATTGTTAAGAGCGAATTCCGCCAGAGGCAAGAAAGAAGCCCAGTCCTCCTGGTTCTCTGACACAAAACACCGGAGATATGTCTCCAAGCTCTGGTTCAGACGCTCTGTCTGACCATTGGTCTGCGGATGAAAAGCCGATGAAAATGACAACTGCATCCCCCGCCGTGTACAAAATGCCTTCCAGAATTTGGACACAAACTGAGACCCCCGATCCGACACCACATCGGAGGGTACCCCGTGAGGTTTCACAATCTCCCCAATGAACACTTGCGCAAGAGTTTTAGCATTCGGAAGAGCAGGAAGAGCGATAAAATGTGCCATCTTGCTGAACCTGTCCACTACAATGAGTATGACTGTTTTACCTGAAGATGGCGGGAGGTCCGTAATAAAGTCCATAGACAGATGAGTCCACGGACGCTCCGGGATCTTCAAAGGTAAGAGGGCCCCAGACGGACGGGTATGTGGGGTCTTAGAGCGCGCACAAACCCCACAGGACGCGACAAAAGTTACCACCTCCCTATGTAAGTTAGGCCACCAAAACCGGCGCGAGAGGAGATCCACAGTTGCTTTACTCCCTGGGTGTCCTGCCAAAGCTGAATTATGGTGTGCCTCGATTACCTTTTGTCTAAACTGATCTGGAACAAACAGTCTCCCTGGAGGTCCAACAGGGGCGTCCCCCTGAGCCTCCAATACCTCCTCCTCAAGCTCAGAGCATACTGCCGACACCACCACCCCCTCCTGAAGGATAGGAACCAGGTCATCCGTCTTCCCGGCCCCAGGGAAACTGCGAGATAAGGCATCAGCCTTTACATTTTTTGACCCAGGACGATAAGTGACGACAAAATTAAACCTGGTAAAAAACAACGACCACCTAGCTTGTCTGGGATTCAGACGTTTTGCGGACTCTAAATATAGCAGGTTCTTGTGATCGGTAATGACGGTGACCGGGTGTACTGCCCCCTCCAAAAAATGACGCCACTCCTCAAAAGCTAACTTAATGGCCAAGAGTTCCCTATTGCCGACATCATAATTCCTCTCAGCGGACGACAATTTTTTAGAGAAGAAGGCGCACGGATGCCATTTACCAGGGGACGGACCTTGAGATAATACCGCTCCCACCCCTACCTCAGAAGCGTCTACCTCCACAATGAACGGCTGTGCCTGTGACGCATCAGGTTGAATGAGTATGGGTGCCGAAGTAAAACATTTTTTCAAGGAGGAAAACGCTTGACAAGCCTTGTCAGACCACCTTGAAAAATCCGTCCCTTTTTTAGTCATGTCTGTGAGAGGTTTAACTATGGACGAGAAATTACGAATAAATTTCCGGTAGTAGTTAGCAAACCCCAGGAAACGTTGTAATGCCTTAAGATCCTCTGGTCGATCCCACTCAAGAACTGCCCGCACTTTCCCAGGGTCCATACGAAAACCGGATGCTGACACCAGGAATCCTAAAAACTGAAGTTCCTGTACGGCGAACACACACTTCTCCCATTTGGCGTACAGTTTATTATCCCCCGCAAGATCTGCAACACCTGCCTAACATGCTCCTGATGAGACACAAGATCCGGCGAGTAAATTAAGATGTCATCCAGATATATGACAACAAACTGTCCCACTAGGTGGCGAAAGATGTCATTAACAAAATGTTGAAACACCGCCGGGGCATTAGTCAGACCAAATGGCATGACAAGGTTCTCATAATGCCCCTCCGGAGTGTTAAACGCCGTCTTCCACTCATCCCCCTCCTTCATCCTAATCAGATTATACGCCCCCCTGAGATCCAACTTAGAGAACCATTTGGCGCCCACGATCTGATTGAAGAGATCGGGAATAAGTGGGAGCGGATACGGATCTCGGACCGTAATCCGATTAAGCTCACGGAAATCCAGGCAAGGGCGTAGGCCTCCATCTTTCTTCTTCACAAAGAAGAACCCCGCGGCCACCGGGGAAGATGAAGGTCTAATATGCCCCTTAGCCAGACTCTCCGAAATATAATCCTTCATGGCCTGCCTCTCAGGACCAGAAAGGTTATACAACCTAGATTTCGGTAACTTGGCTTCAGGGAGCAATTTTACAGAACAGTCATACGCGCGATGAGGAGGTAGTTCTTGACACCCTTTCTCCGAAAATACATCCTCAAAGTCCACCAGAAATGGAGGTAAGGCCCTAGGCACGACCGCACCGATGACCGTGTTCATGCAGTTTTTATTACAGAATTCACTCCACTGGCTTATCTCTCTTGATTGCCAATTAATAACCGTGTTATGCTTAGTTAACCAAGGAAGGCCCAACACTATAGGAGTGGGAAGACCCTCCAACACGTAACAAGACAACAGTTCTTTATGTATCGCCCCCACTCGAAGATCTATGTTATGCACGGCTTGCAAAAAACTATCTTGACCGAGAGGCCTGGCGTCGATCGAGAATATGGGGATGGGTTTAGCCAATACACTCAGTTGCATACCTTGAACCCGGGCAAACCGAGCGTCCACCAGATTAGCCCCGGCCCCACTATCCAGAAGAACAGATATCCTCTCAGTTCTCGTACCCACCACCACCTCCACCGGTACGAGAAATTGAGACGGACCTGGGGACGAAATACATACTCCCAGATTGTCGTCCACCACACAACCTGGGATCAATAGTTTTCCGACGACTTCTCATCTGCAAAGGACGGGATGGACATCCCCCAATAAAATGTCCCTTTCTCCCGCAGAAGAAACACCTTCCTGTCTTGCGGCGCACTGCCGATCCCCTCCCTCGGAATGATGTCCCTCCTAACTGCATAGGCTCCTCTGGACTGACCAGGGAACCTCCATATAAGGGCCCTAGTAGAAGGTGGAGTCATCAAAGGGGGCGGAGTTACCCCGCACCTCTCCCGAAGCCGTCTGTCAATGCGAATAGCAAGGGCCATAGCGGCTTCCAGTGACGTGGGAGGGTCATACTGTGCCAATACATCCTTTAATTTGTCAGATAAACCTTGACAAAACGGGTCATTCCACTGGGTGTCCGTGGCCCACCTACGGAACTCCGAACAGAATTCCTCCACCGGACGATCTCCCTGCTGTATCTTACGTAACTTAGATTCAGCAAGGGAGACTGTTGTGAATGGGCTTGAGATGAGTTCTGAGCAGAGGCTCCCTCTGGTGGTTACAAGCGGTGCTGGTCTGTCCAGTGGAGATTGTGAGGATTGGGAGTCAGGTGTTACTGACTGGTCTTATATAAGGGAGTCACCTTCCCATCAGGGTTGCCGGTGATCAATTGTTCTGGTCTCAATCCTTGAATCCTGTTTCCCTTGTAGCCTGCTGTGTCGTGTCTGCATCTCCTGCTATCAGATAAGACATTTTCTTCTTTTTGTTTTTGTGCTTGATTTTTGCATTTTGTCCTGCACTTCTGTGGGGGCCTTCAGGGTCCCCTCTGGGGGCTTCTGCCCTCTCAGTTTAGTTCAGCCACTGATGTTTGTACTTTTGCTTTTTACAGTTTTTTCAGTGGCTGCTGTTTTGATTTTGTTACACCAGAGAGCTAATTTAGGTGGTAGAGGTCGTGTGATCTCAGGTGTTTTTGAAATTAGTAGAGTTGGTGCTTTTCAGGGTTTTCTGGGATTGCAGTAAGTACCCTTCCTATCCTTTTCTATTTAGTTAGTTTGGGCCCCAGCGTTTGCTCATACTATTTTCTGTCTGTGTCAGTATTTCTTCTTGTCTAACCGCCATTACATGTTTGGGGGCTTTCTATTATCTTTGGGGTTCTGCTCCGGGGCAGATAGCTTTCCTATTTCTATCTTTAGGTGTAGTTAGTTTCTCAGGCTGTGACGAGGCGTCTAGGACCAATGTAGGAACGCTCCACGGCTGCCTCTAGTTGTGGTGGTTAGTCAGGGTACTGCAATCTCATAGATTCCAACTGCTCTGGTGTATTGCCTTTTTACCTGCACTCCTCAGTTACCGAAACATAACAGTATCACGGCCAAAAATTTAATATTGTATGGTACTCACAGAAGGGAAAAATATTGTGAAAGAAAAAACGGTTGTCAGAGTTGTCAGAGATATTTTTCTGTTTGTTGCATTTTTTTTTTTTTTCCCTCTGTATCTCTGGGTGCTGGGGAGGATCTTTTCTCTCAATGGAGTTTGCACAGTTGTCTGGCCGTGTGGATCAGCTTGCCACTGAGGTTCAGAGTATTGCTGCATATCTTGCTAGGTTGCCTGTTGTGGAACCTAGGATCCCCATGCCAGATTTGTTTTTAGGGGATCGAGCTAAGTTTCAGAATTTCAAAAATAATTGTAAATTGTTTTTTGCCTTAAAATCTAAGTCCTCAGGGAACGCAGCGCAGCAGGTTCAAATTGTCATCTCTCTCCTGCGCGGCGATCCTCAGGATTGGGCTTTTTCCCTGACACCTGGGGATCCTGTTTTGAGTGATGTTGATGCATTTTTTCAGGCTTTCGGGTTATTGTACGATGAGCCTAATGTCACTGATCAAGCTGAAAAAGCCTTGTTGGCATTAAATCAGGGGCTTGATGACGCTGAGTTATACAGTCAGAGATTCCGTAGGTGGGCAGTCCTGACCAAGTGGAATGACGACGCTTTGGCGGCCCTTTTCCGGAAGGGTCTGTCAGATAATGTAAAGGATGTTATGGTGGGATTCCCTGTCCCCTCTGGTCTCAATGATTCTATGTCATTAGCGATTCAAATTGACAGACGTTTGCGTGAGCGGAGAAGTATGCGTGGAATAGTGTTGCCTTGTGAACTTGCTTCTGAATCCATGCAGTGTGATAGAGTGGTGTCTGGGGCACAGCGTCATGAGTTTCGAAAGCGCAATGGGTTATGTTTCTACTGTGGTGATGCCTCTCATGCTATTTCAGTCTGCCCTAAGCGGGGAAGACGTTTTGCACGCTCAGTTGTCTTGGGTAGTGTTCAGACTAAGTTTTTATTAACTGTTACTCTGATATGCTCTCTGTCCTCATTTTCTGCTCAGGCTTTCGTTGATTCTGGAGCAGCTATTAACCTGATGGATTATGATTTTGCTAAACGTTGTGGGTTTCCCTTGATACCCCTACAAAAGTCTATTCCCCTACTGGGGATCGATTCTACCCTTTGGCTGAGAATAAACCTCAGTTCTCTACTCAGGTGATAATGAGGGTTGAACCTGATCACCAGGAGTGCTGCAAATTTTTGGTTCTGTATAATCTGCATGATATTGTCGTACTGGGTTTCCCTTGGTTACAGTCTCATAATCCTGTTTTGGATTGGAAATCTGTGTCTGTAACCAGTTGGGGCTGCCAATGTGTTAATACCAACACTCCTGTTTTTTCTGCCTCCCCCAGGCTCAGGATGTTCCTGACTTTTTGATTGATTTTTCTGATGTGTTTAGCGAAAGTAAATCTGCATCCTTACCTCCCCATAGGAGCTATGACTGCGCTATTGAATTAGTGCCGGGTAGTAAATTCCCTAAAGGTCGCCTTTTTAACTTGTCTGTGCCTGAACATGATGCTATGCGGTCTTATATCAAGGAATCATTGGAGAAGGGTCATATCAGACTATCCTCTTCACCCTTGGGTGCCGGTTTTTTCTTTGTGGCCAAAAAGGATGGTTCATTAAGGCCGTGTATTGATTATCGTCTTTTGAACAATATTACTGTGAAATATCAATACCCGTTACCCTTGATTTCTGACCTGTTTTCCAGGGTGAAAAACGCTACTTGGTTTACCAAGCTTGACCTCAGGGGGGCGTATAACCTTATTCGCATTAAGCACGGGGATGAATGGAAGACGGCATTCAATACCCCTGAAGGGCATTTTGAGTACCTAGTGATGCCCTTTGGGTTCACTAATGCTCCTTCTGTCTTCCAGTCCTTCATGAATGACATTTTCAGGGATTTTGTGGACAAATTTCTGATTGTTTATTTGGATGATATCTTGATTTTTTCTAATGACTGGGACTCTCATGTGAAACATGTTCGAACTGTATTCCAGATTTTGAGAGAGAATGCTCTGTATGTGAAGGGATCAAAGTGTCTTTTTGGCGTACAGAGGATCTCATTTCTGGGATTCATTTTGTCCCCATCTGTTATTGAAATGGACCCAGTCAAGGTTCAGGCCATCTGTGATTGGGTCCAACCTACTTCATTAAAGGCTCTTCAAAGATTTTTGGGTTTTGCCAATTTTTATCGTAAATTTATTGGTAATTTCTCGATTATTGTTAAACCATTAACTGATTTGACCAAAAAAGGGTTCTGATGTGGTGAATTGGCCTCCTGAGGCAGTCTCTGCATTTCAGGAACTTAAGCAAAGATTCACTTCTGCTCCTGTTCTACGGCAGCCTGATGTTTCTCTGCCATTTCAGGTGGAGGTTGATGCCTCTGAAATTGGGGCAGGTGCCGTTTTGTCCCAAAAAGATCCAGAGACCTCTAAAAGTAACCCTTGTGCCTTTTTCTCTCGAAAATTTTCTCCTACTGAACGTAATTATGACGTGGGTAATCGGGAGTTATTGGCCATGAAGTGGGCTTTTGAAGAGTGGAGACATTGGCTGGAGGGAGCCAAACATCAGGTGGTGGTCCTTACGGACCATAAGAATCTGGTCTACATAGTTATTAAGGTTGAAGGAAGACTTTAAGTCCATCTAGTTCAACCCATATCCTATCCTAACCTGCCCTAACATGTTGATCCAGAGGAAGGCAAAAAAAAAACCAAGTGGCAAACAGTAAGCTTCACATTGGGGAAAAAAATTCCTTCCCGACTCCACATACGGCAATCAGACTAGCTCCCTGGATCAACGCTGTATCTAGGAAACTAGTGAATATAGCCTGTAATATTATACTTTTCAAGAAAGGCATCCAGTCCCCTCTTAAATTTTAGTAAGGAATCACTCATTACAACATTAGACGGCAGAGAGTTCCATAGTCTCACTGCTCTTACAGTAAAGAATCTGCATCTGTGATTATGGCTAAACCTTCTTTCCTCCAGACGTAGAGGATGCTGTTATGTTACGGTAGCTGAGGAGTGCAGGTAAAAAAGGAAATACACCAGAGCAGTTGGAATCTATGAGATTGCAGTACCCTGACTAACCACCACAACTAGAGGCAGCCGTGGAGCGTTCCTACGATGGTCCTAGACGCCTCGTCACAGCCTGAGAAACTAACTACACCTAAAGATAGAAATAGGAAAGCTATCTGCCCCGGAGCAGAACCCCAAAGATAATAGAAAGCCCCCAAACATGTAATGGCGGTTAGACAAGAGGAAATACTGACACAGAAAGAAAATAGTATGAGCAAACGCTGGGGCCCAAACTATCTAAATAGAAAAGGACAGGAAGGGTACTTACTGCAATCCCAGAAAACCCTGAAAAACACCAACATACAAATTTCAAAATCACCTGAGATCACACGACCTCTACCACCTAAATTAGTTCTCTGGTGTAACAAAAACAGCAGCCACTGAAAAAACTGCAAAAAGCAAAAGTACAAAACACAGTGGCTGGACTAAACTGAGAGGGCAAAAGCCCCCGGAGGGGACCCAGAAGGCCCCCACAGAAGTGCAGGACAAAATGCAAAAATATAGCAAAAACACAAAATAAGAAATTGTCTTATCTGACAGCAGGAGATGCAGACACGACACAGCAGGCTACAAGGGAAACTGGAAAGAAGGATTCAGACCAGAACAATTGATCACCGGCAACCCTGATGGGAAAATGATTCCCTTAAATAAGACCAATCAGTAACACCTGATTCCCAATCCTCACTAGTACCGCTTGTAACCACCAGAGGGAGCCTCTGCTCAGAACTCATCTCAAACCCATTCACAACAGTACCCCCCCCTTGAGGAGGGGTCACCGAACCCTCATTTGAGCAACCAGGTCGGTCAGGATGAGTTCTATGATACGCACGGATAAGTCTCCTAGCATGGATGTCCGAAGCAAACACCCAAGAATTATCTTCATGATCTTATAAGGTCCAATGAACCTAGGCTTAAATTTAGGAGATGCTACTCTCATAGGAATATTCTTTGAGGACAACCAGACCAAGTCCCCCACTTTAAACCGAGGACCATCAGTCCTATGCCGGTTAGCAAACCGCTGGGCCTTCTCCTGAGAGAGGGACAACCTCTCCACTACCTGGTCCCAAATCTGCTGCATACGCTCAACAACAGAGTCAACACCTGGACAGACAGAAGCCTCCGTCTGTCCTGAAGAAAATCGAGGGTGAAACCCAGAATTACAGAAAAACGGAGACATCAAAGTGGCAGAGCTAGCCCTATTATTAAGAGCAAACTCAGCCAAAGGCAAAAAAGAGACCCAGTCATCCTGATCAGCAGACACAAAGCATCTTAGATAAGTCTCCAATGTCTGGTTTGTTCTCTCAGTTTGACCATTGGTCTGAGGATGAAATGCCGAGGAGAAAGACAATTGAACACCCAGTTTAGAACAAAAAGTCCTCCAAAATCTGGAAACAAACTGGACTCCTCTGTCAGACACAATGTTCTCAGGAATGCCGTGTAAACGAACCACGTGCTGAAGGAACAACGGCACCAATTCAGAGGAGGAAGGCAACTTAGGTAATGGCACAAGATGTATCATTTTGGAAAACCTATCACAAATTACCCAGATGGTGGTCATTCTCTGAGAAACAGGAAGATCGGAAATGAAATCCATAGAGATATGGGTCCATGGTCTCTTGGGCACAGGCAATGGCATCAAACAACCACTAGAGCGAGAGCAAGGCTTGGAGCGAGAGCAAGTCCCGCAGGACTGCACAAATTCCCTGACATCGCGAGACAAGGTAGGCCACCAAAAGGACCGACTAACCAAGTCTCTGGTACCAAAAATTCCGGGATGCCCAGCCAATGCGGAACAATGAATCTCAGACATCACACTCTTTTTCCATTGGTCCGGGACAAACAATTTTCCAACAGGGCAGCGCTCGGGCCTATCCTCCTGACACCCCTCCAGAGCAAGTCTCAAATTAGGCGAGATGGCGGAAAGAACTACACCCTCCTTCAAAATAACAGAGGAATCAGATATCTCAGGAGAGTCCGCAATGAAACTCCTCGAGAGGGCATCCGCCTTAACATTCTTAGTGCCAGGAAGAAAGGAAACCACAAAATTAAAACGTGTGAAAAACAAGGCCCACCTGGCCTGTCTAGGATTGAGTCGCTTGGCAGATTCCAGATAGACCAGATTCTTATGGTCCGTAAGGACCACCACCTGATGTTTGGCTCCCTCCAGCCAATGTCTCCACTCTTCAAAAGCCCACTTCATGGCCAATAACTCCCGATTACCCACGTCATAATTACGTTCAGTAGGAGAAAATTTTCGAGAGAAAAAGGCACAAGGGTTACTTTTAGAGGTCTCTGGATCTTTTTGGGACAAAACGGCACCTGCCCCAATTTCAGAGGCATCAACCTCCACCTGAAATGGCAGAGAAACATCAGGCTGCCGTAGAACAGGAGCAGAAGTGAATCTCTGCTTAAGTTCCTGAAACGCAGAGACTGCCTCAGGAGGCCAATTCACCACATCAGAACCCTTTCTGGTCAAATCAGTTAATGGTTTAACAATAACAGAGAAATTACCAATAAATTTACGATAAAAAATTGGCAAAACCCAAAAATCTCTGAAGAGCCTTTAATGAAGTAGGTTGGACCCAATCACAGATGGCCTGAACCTTGACCGGGTCCATTTCAATAACAGATGGGGACAAAATGAATCCCAGAAATGAGATCTTCTGTACGCCAAAAAGACACTTTGATCCCTTCACATACAGAGCATTCTCTCTCAAAATCTGGAATACAGTTCGAACATGTTTCACATGAGAGTCCCAGTCATTAGAAAAAATCAAGATATCATCCAAATAAACAATCAGAAACTTGTCCACAAAATCCCTGAAAATGTCATTCATGAAGGACTGGAAGACGGAAGGAGCATTAGTGAGCCCAAAGGGCATCACAAGGTACTCAAAATGCCCTTCAGGGGTGTTAAATGCCGTCTTCCATTCATCCCCGTGCTTAATGCGAATAAGGTTATACGCCCCCCTGAGGTCAAGCTTGGTAAACCAAGTAGCGTTTTTCACCCTGGAAAACAGGTCAGAAATCAAGGGTAACGGGTATTGATATTTCACAGTAATATTGTTCAAGAGACGATAATCAATACACGGCCTTAATGAACCATCTTTTTTGGCCACAAAGAAAAAACCGGCACCTAAGGGTGAAGAGGATGGTCTGATATAACCCTTCTCCAATGATTCCTTGATATAAGACCGCATAGCGTCATGTTCAGGTACAGACAAGTTAAAGAGCGACCCTTAGGGAATTTACTACCTGGCACTAATTCAATAGCGCAGTCATAGCTCCTATGGGGAGGTAAGGATGCAGATTTACTTTCGCTAAACACATCAGAAAAATCAAACAAAAAGTCAGGAACATCCTCAGCCTGGGGGAGGCAGAAAAAACAGGAGTGTTGGTATTAACACATTGGCAGCCCCAACTGGTTACAGACACAGATTTCCAATCCAAAACAGGATTATGAGACTGTAACCAAGGGAAACCCAGCACGATAATGTCATGCAGATTATATAGAACCAAAAATTTGCAGCACTCCTGGTGATCAGGTTCAACCCTCATTATCACCTGAGTAGAAAACTGGGGTTTATTCTCAGCCAAAGGGGTAGAATCGATCCCCAGTAGGGGAATAGACTTCTGTAGGGGTATCAAGGGAAATCCACAGCGTTTAGCAAAATCATAATCCATCAGGTTAATAGCTGCTCCAGAATCAACGAAAGCCTGAGCAGAAAATGAGGACAGAGAGCATATCAGAGTGACAGTTAATAAAAACTTAGTCTGAACACTACCCAAGACAACTGAGCGTGCAAAACGTCTTCCCCGCTTAGGGCAGACTGAAATAGCATGAGAGGCATCACCACAGTAGAAACATAACCCATTGCGCTTTCGAAACTCATGACGCTGTGCCCCAGACACCACTCCATCACACTGCATGGGCTCAGCAGCTGGCTCACAAGGCAACACCACTCCACGCATACTTCTCCGCTCACGCAAACGTCTGTCAATTTGAATCGCTAATGACATAGAATCATTGAGACCAGAGGGGACAGGGAATCCCACCATAACATCCTTTACATTATCCGACAGACCCTTCCGGAAAAGGGCCGCCAAAGCGTCGTCATTCCATTTGGTCAGGACTGCCCACCTACGGAATCTCTGACAGTATAACTCAGCGTCATCAAGCCCCTGATTTAATGCCAACAAGGCTTTTTCAGCTTGATCAGTGATATTAGGCTCATCGTACAATAACCCCAAAGCCTGAAAAAATGCATCAACATCACTCAAAACAGGATCCCCAGGTGTCAGGGAAAAAGCCCAATCCTGAGGATCGCCGCGCAGGAGAGAGATGATAATTTGAACCTGCTGCGCTGCGTTTCCTGAGGACTTAGATTTTAAGGCAAGAAACAATTTACAATTATTTTTGAAATTCTGAAACTTAGCTCGATCCCCTGAAAACAAATCTGGCATGGGGATCCTAGGTTCCACAACAGGCAACCTAGCAAGATATGCAGCAATACTCTGAACCTCAGTGGCAAGCTGATCCACACGGCCAGACAACTGTGCAAACTCCATTGGGAGAAAAGATCCTCCCCAGCACCCAGAGATACAGAGGAAAAAAAAAAAAAAATGCAACAAACAGAAAAATATCTCTGACAACTTTTCTTCCTTCAAAATATATTTTATTTATTTTTTTTCCCTTCTGTGAGTACCATACAATTTTTGTGGCCGGTGATACTGTTATGTTACGGTAGCTGAGGAGTGCAGGTAAAAAAGGAAATACACCAGAGCAGTTGGAATCTATGAGATTGCAGTACCCTGACTAACCACCACAACTAGAGGCAGCCGTGGAGCGTTCCTACGATGGTCCTAGACGCCTCGTCACAGCCTGAGAAACTAACTACACCTAAAGATAGAAATAGGAAAGCTATCTGCCCCGGAGCAGAACCCCAAAGATAATAGAAAGCCCCCAAACATGTAATGGCGGTTAGACAAGAGGAAATACTGACACAGAAAGAAAATAGTATGAGCAAACGCTGGGGCCCAAACTATCTAAATAGAAAAGGACAGGAAGGGTACTTACTGCAATCCCAGAAAACCCTGAAAAACACCAACATACAATTTCAAAATCACCTGAGATCACACGACCTCTACCACCTAAATTAGTTCTCTGGTGTAACAAAAACAGCAGCCACTGAAAAAACTGCAAAAAGCAAAAGTACAAAACACAGTGGCTGGACTAAACTGAGAGGGCAAAAGCCCCCGGAGGGGACCCAGAAGGCCCCCACAGAAGTGCAGGACAAAATGCAAAAATATAGCAAAAACACAAAATAAGAAATTGTCTTATCTGACAGCAGGAGATGCAGACACGACACAGCAGGCTACAAGGGAAACTGGAAAGAAGGATTCAGACCAGAACAATTGATCACCGGCAACCCTGATGGGAAAATGATTCCCTTAAATAAGACCAATCAGTAACACCTGATTCCCAATCCTCACTAGTACCGCTTGTAACCACCAGAGGGAGCCTCTGCTCAGAACTCATCTCAAACCCATTCACAACAGGATGCCCCTCGTCCCCGTCACTGGTCTAAGAGTAAAAAGATCATTAGAAAGGTCTTTGTACTGTCCCCTCATATATTTGTACATTGTAATAAGATCACCCCTAAGCCTTCGTTTTTCCAAACTAAATAACCCCAAGTGTAATAACCTGTCTTGGTATTGCAGACCCCCCAGTTCTCTAATAACCTTGGTCGCTCTTCTCTGCACCCGCTCCAGTTCAGCTATGTCTTTCTTATACACCGGAGACCAGAACTGCACACAGTATTCTAAGTGTGGTCGCACCAGTGACTTGTATAGAGGTAAAATTATGTTTCTCCTCATGAGCATCTATGCCTCGTCTAATGCATCCCATTATTTTATTTGCCTTGGCAGCAGCTGCCTGACATTGGCCACTAAATGTGAGTTTGTCGTCCACCCATACACCCAAGTCTTTTTCAGTGACAGTTTTGCCCAGTGTTTTACAATTAAGCACATAATTATACATCTTATTTGTTCTACCCAAGTGCATGACCTTACATTTATCCCCATTAAAGCTCATTTGCCATTTATCAGCCCAAGCTTCTAGTTTACATAAATCCTCCTGTAATATAAAATTATCCTCCTCTGTATTTATTAACCTGCAGAGTTTAGTGTCATCTGCAAATATTGAAATACTACTCTGTATGCCCCCTACAAGGTCATTAATAAATATGTTAAAGAGAAGCGGCCCCAATACTGATCCCTGTGGTACCCCACTGCTAACCGTGACCCAGTCCGAGTGTGCTCCATTAATAACCACCCTTTGTTTCCTATCCATGAGCCAGTTCTTAACCCACTTACACATATTTTCCCCTATCCCCATTGTTCTCATTTTATGTATCAACCTTTTGTGTGGCACTGTATCAAAAGCTTTTGAGAAGTCCATGAACACCACGTCCACTGCATTCCCTTGGTCCAGTCCTGAACTTACCCCTTCAAAAAGCTTATCAGATTAGTCTGACAAGAACGGTCCCTCGTAAACCCATGCTGATACTGTGTGATGAGGTTATTCAGCTTCAGATACTCCAATATAGTATCCCTTAAAAAACCCTCCAGGATTTTACCCACAGTAGATGTTAAGCTCACTGGCCTATAATTTCCAGGTTCAGTTTTTGCCCCCTTTTTGAATATTGGCACCACATTTGCTATACGCCAGTCCTGTGGTACAGACCCAGTTATTATGGAATCTTTAAAGATTAAAAATAATGGTCTATCTATAACTGTACTTAATTCCTGCAGTACTCGGGGGTGTATCCCATCCGGACCCGGTGATTTGTCAACTTTAGTGATTTTTAGACGCCGCCGTACTTCCTGCTGGGTTAAGCATGTGACATTTAATGGAGAAATTTTTTTATCTCTGATCATGTTATCTGTCATGGGATTTTCTTGTGTAAATACAGTTGAAAAAAAGTCATTTAGCATATTGGCTTTTTCCTCATCCTCATCCACCATTTCACCCAGACTATTTTTAAGGGGACCAACACTATCATTTTTTAGTTTCTTGCTATTTATGTAGTTAAAGAATATTTTGGGATTATTTTTACTTTCTCTGGCAATGAGTCTCTCTGCCTCAATCTTTGCTGTCTTGATTTGCTTTTTACAGAATTTATTCAGTCTTCTGTATTTATTTAATGACTCTTCACTACCTACTTGCTTTAATTCCCTAAACGCTTTCTTTTTGTCCCTTATTGCGCCCCTTACAGCTCTATTTAGCCATAGTGGTTTCCTCCTAATTCTAGCATGTTTATTCCCATAGGGTATATACTGTGCACAGGTCCTATTCAGGATACTAATAAACGTCTCCCATTTTCTTTGTGTATTTTTATGTCTCAGGATATCGTCCCAGTTTATTGCACTAACATCATCTCTCATCCGTTGGAAATTTGCCTTCCTGAAGTTTAGTGTCCTTGTAACCCCTCGACTACACATCTTATTAAAGGATACATGAAAGCTTATTATTTTGTGATCACTATTACCCAAGTGACCCCCAACCCTTATATTTGATATGCGGTCTGGCCTGTTGGATAATATTAGGTCTAGCAGTGCCCCCCCTCTTGTTGGGTCCTGAACTAGTTGTGAAAGGTAATTGTCTCTCATAGTTGCCAAAAACTTATTACCTTTGCTGGAACTGCAGGTTTCTGTTCCCCAATGTATTTCAGGGTAGTTGAAGTCCCCCATAATAA
Source organism: Oophaga sylvatica (assembly GCA_033576555.1). Classification (NCBI taxonomy): domain Eukaryota; kingdom Metazoa; phylum Chordata; class Amphibia; order Anura; family Dendrobatidae; genus Oophaga; species Oophaga sylvatica. The sequence continues at coordinate 224,841,631 of JARQOD010000001.1, forward strand.
TGACTTCTCCTTGAGTTGCTGCTTCATCTATTTTCTTTACAAGGATATTCTCTGTTGCTTCCATTATTTTAGGAGACTTATAACAAACCCCTATCAATAATTTATTATTTTTCCCCCCTCCCCTAATCTCCACCCACAGAGACTCTACATCTTCATTAGATTCACAGATATCACGCAGGATGGGTTTTAAGGATGATTTTACATATAAACACACACCCCACCTCGCTTATTTTTACGGTCATTTCTAAACAGACTATAGCCCTGTAAATTAACCGCCCAGTCGTGGCTCTCATCCAGCCAAGTCTCAGATATCCCCACCATGTCATAATTATGTTCCAACAAAATTAATTCTAATTCCGCCATTTTGTTGGTGAGGCTTCTAGCATTAGCATACATGCACTTTATGTATCTCTCTGAACCTCTATTCTTTCTTAAATTATTAACTGTTCTAACCCCACCCCCCATGCCACCACCACACCCCATTTCATTATTTGTGCCCAGGTCTCTATCTGTACTGCCTTCCCCTCCTATAAAATGAATACCCTCCCCCCCAGTCCCTAGTTTAAAGACTCCTCCAACCTTCTAGCCATTTTCTCCCCCAGCACAGCTGCACCCTCCCCATTGAGGTGCAGCCCATCCCTAGCATAGAACCTGTAGCCAACTGAGAAGTCGGCCCAGTTCTCCAGGAACCCAAACCCCTCCTTCCTACACCAATTCTTGAGCCACTTATTAACCTCCCTAATCTCCCGTTGCCTCTCTGGTGTGGCACGTGGTACCGGCAGTATTTCAGAAAATACCACGTTGGAGGTCCTTGCTTTAAGCTTGCAGCCTAATTCCCTGAAATCATCTTTAAGGACCTTCCACCTGCCTCTAACTTTGTCATTTGTGCCAATGTGCACCATGACCGCTGGGTCCTCACCAGCCCCTCCCAGTAATCTGTCAACCCAATCAGCGATGTGTCGGACTCGAGCGCCAGGTAGGCAGCACACTGTTCGACGATCCCTGTCTTTGTGACAGATTGCCCTATCTGTTCCCCTAATAATTGAGTCCCCCACTACCAGCACCTGTCTGGCCTGCCCTGCTCTCCTAATTCCCCCCTTACTGGAGCAGACACTCCCCCGGCTTTCAGAGGACATGCCTGGCTGCAGCAGTGCTACCCCTTTACTGACAGGTCTATCTGGAATCTGCCAAGCGACTCAATCCTAGACAGGCCAGGTGGGCCTTGTTTTTCACACGTTTTAATTTTGTGGTTTCCTTTCTTCCTGGCACTAAGAATGTTAAGGCGGATGCCCTCTCGAGGAGTTTCCTTGCGGACTCTCCTGAGTTATCTGATCCTTCTGTTATTTTGAAAGAGGGTGTAGTTCTTTCCGCCATCTCGCCCAATTTGAGACTTGCTCTGGAGGGGTGTCAGGAGGATAGGCCCGAGCGCTGCCCTGTTGGAAAATTGTTTGTCCCGGACCAGTGGAAAAAGAGTGTGATGTCTGAGATTCATTGTTCCGCATTGGCTGGGCATCCCGGAATTTTTGGTACCAGAGACTTGGTTAGTCGGTCCTTTTGGTGGCCTACCTTGTCTCGTGATGTCAGGGAATTTGTGCAGTCCTGCGGGACTTGCTCTCGCTCCAAGCCTTGCTCTCGCTCTAGTGGTTTGTTGATGCCATTGCCTGTGCCCAAGAGACCATGGACCCATATCTCTATGGATTTCATTTCCGACCTTCCTGTTTCTCAGAGAATGACCGCCATCTGGGTAATTTGTGATAGGTTTTCCAAAATGATACATCTTGTGCCATTACCTAAGTTGCCTTCCTCCTCTGAATTGGTGCCGTTGTTCCTTCAGCACGTGGTTCGTTTACACGGCATTCCTGAGAACATTGTGTCTGACAGAGGAGTCCAGTTTGTTTCCAGATTTTGGAGGACTTTTTGTTCTAAACTGGGTGTTCAATTGTCTTTCTCCTCGGCATTTCATCCTCAGACCAATGGTCAAACTGAGAGAACAAACCAGACATTGGAGACTTATCTAAGATGCTTTGTGTCTGCTGAACAGGATGACTGGGTCTCTTTTTTGCCTTTGGCTGAGTTTGCTCTTAATAATAGGGCTAGCTCTGCCACTTTGATGTCTCTGTTTTTCTGTAATTCTGGGTTTCACCCTCGATTCTCTTCAGGACAGACGGAGGCTTCTGTCTGTCCAGGTGTTGACTCTGTTGTGGCGCGTATGCAACAGATTTGGGACCAGGTAGTGGAGAGGTTGTCCCTCTCTCAGGAGAAGGCCCAGCGGTTTGCTAACCGGCATAGGACTGATGGTCCTCGGTTTAAAGTAGGGGACTTGGTCTGGTTGTCCTCAAAAAATATTCCTATGAGAGTAGCATCTCCTAAATTTAAGCCTAGGTTCATTGGACCTTATAAGATCATGGAGATTATTAATCCTGTTTCTTTTCGTTTGCTTCTTCCAGGGACATTTAAGATCCATAACGTGTTCCACAAGTCCTTGTTGAAGAGGTTTGTTGAGCCAGTGGTTCCTGCTGCTGTGCCTCCTGACCCTGTTTTGGTTGAGGGCAATCTGGAGTATGTGGTTGAGAAAATATTAGATTCTCGTTTTTCTAGACGGAAACTCCAGTATTTGGTTAAGTGGAGAGGTTATGGCCAGGAAGACAATTCTTGGGTGTTTGCTTCGGACATCCATGCTAGGAGGCTTATCCGTGTGTATCATAGAACTCATCCTGACCGACCTGGTTGCTCAAGTGAGGGTTCGGTGACCCCTCCTCAAGGGGGGGGTACTGTTGTGAATGGGTTTGAGATGAGTTCTGAGCAGAGGCTCCCTCTGGTGGTTACAAGCGGTGCCGGTCTGTCCAGTGGAGATTGTGAGGATTGGGAGTCAGGTGTTACTGACTGGTCTTATATAAGGGAGTCACCTTCCCATCAGGGTTGCCGGTGATCAATTGTTCTGGTCTCAATCCTTGAATCCTGTTTCCCTTGTAGCCTGCTGTGTCGTGTCTGCATCTCCTGCTATCAGATAAGACATTTTCTTCTTTTTGTTTTTGTGCTTGATTTTTGCATTTTGTCCTGCACTTCTGTGGGGGCCTTCAGGGTCCCCTCTGGGGGCTTTTGCCCTCTCAGTTTAGTTCAGCCACTGATGTTTGTACTTTTGCTTTTTACAGTTTTTTCAGTGGCTGCTGTTTTGATTTTGTTACACCAGAGAGCTAATTTAGGTGGTAGAGGTCGTGTGATCTCAGGTGTTTTTGAAATTAGTAGAGTTGGTGCTTTTCAGGGTTTTCTGGGATTGCAGTAAGTACCCTTCCTATCCTTTTCTATTTAGTTAGTTTGGGCCCCAACGTTTGCTCATACTATTTTCTGTCTGTGTCAGTATTTCTTCTTGTCTAACCGCCATTACATGTTTGGGGGCTTTCTATTATCTTTGGGGTTCTGCTCCGGGGCAGATAGCTTTCCTATTTCTATCTTTAGGTGTAGTTAGTTTCTCAGGCTGTGACGAGGCGTCTAGGACCAACGTAGGAACGCTCCACGGCTGCCTCTAGTTGTGGTGGTTAGTCAAGGTACTGCAATCTCATAGATTCCAACTGCTCTGGTGTATTGCCTTTTTACCTGCACTCCTCAGTTACCGAAACATAACAGGAGACCCGATCCGGGTCATCATATACAAGACCCAGAGCTGCGAAAAACCTATCCACTGACTGGAGAGCCGGGGAGCCCGGGGGAAGCGAGAACGCCCATGATTGGGGGTCCCCTTGTAGGAGCGAGATGACAATTCCCACCCTTTGATCTTCACTCCCCGATGACCGAGGTCGCAGCCGAAAGTACAATTTACATGCCTCCCGGAAAGCAAAAAATTTGTCCCGCCCTCCAGTGAACCTGTCAGGGAGAGCTACTTTAGGTTCAGGTCCGGCTTGCTCCAGGGGGTACAAAACCTTGGACTTAACGTCCGCCAGCTCCATGGACAAACTCTTCAACTGCCGAGCTAGACTGGCTACTGGATCCATGGTGGCTGGAGAGAATCTTTAGTATGGTCGGTGTCACTGTATACAGGAGTGTCACTGTATACAGGAGGTCCGGGGTCTATGCTGACCCTAAGCTGGGGCCCTGACTAATCCCTCTACCTGGAGGTACTGTTGATGGTACAGAGGTCCAGGCCGCCAGCGTAACCCTATCTCCTGTGAATCCCTGACCCTCTGTAATCTAGTCCTGAGAAGGACCCTGATCACCACCACAGGGAACGGGAAGGTATATGCCTACACACAGTATAAGACGAACGAGACAGTACAAGGGGTAAAATAAAAGACCACCTTGCATACAAAACTCACTCTACAAATACAGAGGGACAACCAACGGGTAAGGAGATAAATAATAAAGCGAGGAGAGGAGAAAACCACACCAGGTACTCTTCACTTCAGACTTCACAATACCACGATCCGCTCTGCTGGTCTGCATGAATGCTTTCACCGACACTTCCCTAGCAGACTGGCAGGTATTTGAAGGAATCTCATTAGTGCAGCATTAACTGCAGCTGGGCAAGGCTGGGCCTCGTCTAGCACAGAGAGAGGGAGAATTAACTCCCTCACTGCCGACAAACACCAAGCACCAAAAACTCAGCTGTGAGAAGTCAGGTTGTGTAATCGCGACGATCTTCGTGGCGACACACCCGTGACAGTGGCGTAGCATGGAGGCGATCAGCTTGTGGCACTGCTGAGGTGTTATGGAAGCCCAGGTTGCTCTGATAGCAGCCTTCAGCTTGTCTGCTTTGTTGGGTCTGGTATCTCTCATCTTCCTCTTGACAATACCCCATAGATTCTCTATGGGGTTAAGGTCAGGCGAGTTTGCTGGCCAATCAAGCACAATGATACTGTTGTTTGTAAACCAGGTATTGGTACTTTTGCCAGTGTGGACAGGTGCCAAGTACTGTTGGAGAATGAAATGTCCATCTCCCAAAAGCTTGTTGGCAGAGGGAAGCATGAAGTGCTCTAAAATTTCCTGGTAGATGGCTGCGCTGACTTTGGTCTTGATAAAACACAGTGGACCTACACCAGCAGATGACATGGATCCCCAAACCATCATTGATTGTGGAAATTTCACAATAGACCTCAAGCAGGTTGGATTGTGGCCTCTCTACTCTTCCTCCAGACTCTGGGATCATGATTTCCAAATGAAATGCAAAATTTACTTTCATCTGAAAACAAGATCTTGGACTACCGGGCAACAACCCAGTTATTTTTCTCCTTGGCCTTGGTGAGACGCTTCTGAGGGTGTCTGTTGGTCATGAGTGGCTTGACACAAGGAATGCGACACCTGTAGCCCATATCCTGGGTACGGCTGTGCGTGGTGACTTTTGAAGCAATGACTCCAGCAACAGTCCAGTTCCTTGTGAATCTCCCCAAAATCTTTAAATGGCCTTTTCTTAACAATCCTTTCAAGGCTGCGGTTATCCCGGTTGTTTGTGCACCTTTTTCTAACACACTTTTTCCTTCCACTCAACTTTTCATTAATATGCTTGGATACAGCACTCTGTGAACAGCCAGTTTCTTTAGCAATGACCTTTTGTGGCTTACCCTCCTTGTGAAGTGTGTCAATGACTGCCTTCTGGACATCTGTCAAGTCAGCAGTCTTCCCCATGATTGTGGCGACTACGAAAACAGACTAAGGGACCTTTTTAAATGCTTAGGAAGCCTTTGCAGCTGTTTTTTGTTAGTTATTCTAATTTACTGAGATAATGACTTTTGAGTTTTCATTGGCTGTAAGTCATAATCATCAACATTAACAGAAATAAACACTCGAAATAGATCACTCTGTTGGTAATGACTCTATATGAGTTTCACTTTATGCATTGATGAACTGAAATAAATTAACTTTTTAATGATATTCTAATTTTCTGAGAAGCACCTGTATTCATGATTTTAGAAGTTTCCCTATTCATGCTTTTGTGGTCGTTATTTGGGTATTGATTATTTATCTAGGAATAATTGCACTTGATCTAATCTGTAACTACTATGTATGTTTGTGTCGATACCTGTCAGATTTTTATTCTGTGACTTATACTGATTTTTTTCAAGCATCTCCTACTATGGCATACTCTTATATTAGGTCCCCTGATGAGCTCCGATAACGGGAGCGGGTGAAACGCGTAGGGACAAGGGACAACCTAACTGGGAACAATTTACTAGATAAGTGATGTATCATGATGCCTACCTATAGAATGCTCTTTTTTGTTTATGAGTTATGATAAGACTTTATTCCGGAAGTTTCTATTTGATTGTTTTTCTATGCATTTACATCCTAACTGGGAACAATTAACCAGACAAGTGATTTATTATGATGCTCATCCATAAAATGCTCTTTTATGTCCATAACAAATGATGAGATTTTAACCAGGAACTGACTATTTGATGGGGTTTTCATGCATCAGCACTGTATAGTCTATATGAATACATTTACATCTACCTCTAGCACATGTGCACTTTACTGTATAGCGCCTATAGCTGCAATGAAGCAAGTTTGAGGGAGCACTACTGAGAACTAAATTTGATGTTCATCAATATATGAACTCTAAAATTGGTTCAACAGACATTTGTTCCAAAATATGATAGAATATCATTAATAGTAACATTACGAGATATAGCTTTCCCCACAGCTTAGTGTTATCATAAACATATTGTATATTGGATGCATGTTGAATTATGTATATAGCTCTATAATAGGGGCAAGCAGGGATTTGTAGAGACTGCCAACGTTGAGCGGGGGTGCCATATCGAATTTTAGGGTGCCAACCTCCGCAGTCAGGCAGGGAGACAGATTTAAGAGACCCACTAGGGTCAGTGTAGGTTTGTTGTATTTACATCATACCAATCCTTTTGCCCTAAGTCCCTGCTGAATAAATTGTCAAGATATCCCCCCCCCCTATTTTTGGAGGGCTCCGAGAGATGTTATTCTGGCTCATTTTTTGTCAATCTAGTTTAATTTTAATATACTAATTAAAAGTTAAATTTTAAAGGGTTTTTTGTTTTGGTTTTTGGTGTACTTTTTCAAACCAAGTACTCAATAAAATGATGCTAAATATAGTTTCCAACTACTTAATATATGTCAGAGGATTTTTCTATCATTATTAAGTATTCTGTTTCTCATTAAATTTTGAGCTATACAATCATCAGTTTATTATTAAGTAGATAGCTGCCATATTGCTATTTTGTATGTATAATATTACTGAGCTTCATACTTTCATTAATTCTAAGTGTTCTCACCATTCACGCGTTTTGCTATATTCTTCTTTTCTTTCAAATAATTTTCCATGGGAGAAAAAAAAATTATAGATAACCACGAAATGTACCAAGCAATTTGTTGTACAAGAGATGTAATTTGCACAATAAGGGATGGTACAATTTCAGCATGCAAATACTTCAGACCGGAGATGAAAGAGTGACGTTCAAAGAAAATAAAATTAGTTAACTGGGATCAAAAACAGTGAGATAAAGCTGACCTTTCCACCATGCACCACTGCCATCTTGTGGTTGTGGCTAGGACTACAGTCCATCTTATGTATCATGTGACATTTTAATTTTTATAAATGGTTGTGCCCCTTTGTATTTAGTAGCAGACACTACTGTATTTAAGAGTAATATAACCATGAGTGGCGCAACCTGAAAAATAACTGTAAGTATGCAGTTTGCAGTTCATTAGTGGAATTTAATGCAGCTTTGCCATCAGAGCACTTTATATATACTGTACAGGTGCTTCTCACAAAATTAGAATATCATAAAAAAAGTTAATTTATTTCAGTTCTTCAATACAAAAAGTGAAACTCATATATTATATAGACTCATTACAGAGTGATCTATTTCAAGTGTTTATTTCTGCTAATGTTGATGATTATGGCTTACAGCCAATGAACACTCAAAAGTCATTATCTCAATAAATTGAATAATTAACAAAAAAAACAGCTGAAAAGGCTTCCTACGTGTTTAAAAAGGTCCCTTAGACTGTTTTAGTAGGCTCCACAATCATGGGGAAGACTGCTGACTTGACAGATGTCCAGAAGACTGTCATTGACACACTTCACAAGGAGGGTAAGCCAGAAAAGGTCATTGCTAAAGAAGCTGGCTGTTCACAGAGTGCTGTGTCCAAGCATATTAATGGACAGTTGAGTGGAAGGAAAAAGTGTGGTAGAAAAAGGTGCGCAAACAACCGGGATAACCGCAGCCTTGCCACAAAGCCAACCTCATTGACACATATCACTGGTCACATGCAAAACAAGAAGTTCTCTCCACCGAGGAACTAAAGCCAGAATTGTTGTGACCCAGGAACGGCATTGACATCATGAGATCATGGAAACCTGTCATGAAGAAGCACTCCCATCAGACATTTTACTCTTTTAACATATTGCAGTCATCATATTATATAGCACTGTGTACTTACAATTGCTCGTTTTGCCTTTCTACCCAGTTCATTCTTTTTCTTTTCTCTACTCTTGTAGAAACAAGAAATTTCTTGTCCCTGCATTTATCATTCCTTCTTCAACTCCTGATGCAGCTGCTCTGCCCCTCCTCCTCTGCCAGGGACTTTTCAGTGACTCATGAGTCATACAGAAAAAAAGGATTCAGCTATTCAGTTTGTATTCATGTTTTAATCATGCTTTTAATCATGTGTCATAGACCTAATAGAAAAGAGAAGAATTCACTGGGTAGGAAGGCAAAATGAGCAATTGTAAGTACACAGTGATATGTAATTGTTAGAATCTATATAGTTTGACCATCCGCCATCTTGTTGTGGTTTCTGGCTGCTGGTCTTTTTCCCTGGTGCTGGGCTTGTCGTTTGGTCAGGTGATTGTATCACCCTTTATTACCCTGCACCTGTCTCTCAGTCCTTGCTGGACATCAGTGTTAATCCACTTGAGTTCTGGCTAGGAGCTTTGATAGCTTTGTGTTATACTTTGTGCAGTTTTGGGAACTCTAGTTCTGCTTGCTTAGTCTTTTTGTTTTTTCCTTTTGTTTCTGCAGCTTCCTCTATTTCCCTGCTAGGAGGTTACCAGTGTTTTGTTCCCAGTCCCTAGATCTTTCAGGGATCCACTTCCCCCCACCTTCAGGTCTTCACTAGACTAGGATCGTCGGTGGGTCTATTTGCAAGGAATAGGTCGCCCACTCCATCGTAGAGATTGAGTCTAGTCCTAGTGCAGGATCAGCTTCCCCCCCGCTTTATTCCTGAGTTGCAGACCCATAACAATAATATGACTGCAAAATATTCAGAGGATAACAAATTTGATGGGAGTGCTTCTTTAATGAGAGTACATTAATAGGCTTTATTAAGCAGCTGAAAAAATATATTTTCTAGCTAAACAACCCTTGTAACCCCTTCACAGGTTGTGTCCCTGTATTTGATGTAGACTTCGGTGCAGGTCTCCTGCAGAAGACCCCCATGCCTGTCATTGTAAATCTTCTATGAACGCCGGCCCTGCTATGTGTAACACAGGTGATCAGACTATCGCAGCTTCAAGTCTCCTGAGGGACTATTGAAGTCAGTAAAAAGTAAAAAAAAGTTTTAAAAAATATTTAAAAAATAAAAAAACACAAAAGTTGAAATCACCCCCCTTTTGCCCCATTCAAAATAAATCAATAAAAAAAATACACATATTTGGTATCGCTGCATTCTGAAATGTCAAAATATAAAGTCAAATTATCCAATTGGTAAATGGTGTAATGAGAAAAATATCGAAACGCCAGATTTACGCTTTTTTAGCAGCCGCAACATTGCAATAAAATGCAATAACAGGCAATAAAAACATTGTTTCTACCTAGAGGAGTAGCTAGGGTTTTGGTTCTGGGGGGCAAACGTCTGAGTAGGCCCTAACCAGGTAACCTTGATTACAACTCGGTGACGCACCCTAATAGTGGAGGTAGGAGATGACTGCGCTGTTACTGAAAATAATCTCTATATAAAGACCAACTTGGATATTACCGCCATATGGTCAGTGGTAAATACCAGTCCTACAAAATATATAAGTGATTACTGCACAGTTACAGATGGTGACTTACCGCTGACGTTCTTTCTGATGGAATCAATCACTTTTCCCGTCTTTTCCATCTGGCCCAGACCGACATGACAACTTCTCTGGCACCGGCGGTGAGCCCACAACTTTCCCGGCACGTGTCAGCTCCTGCAGACCTCTATGGCTGTCATTGCCGGACTGCTATAAACACCACCCGGTGGTTGGCACTCACAGCAACTCAGCAATTCTGCCACATACAGGTGATCTGATAATCGCCTGTATGTAGCAGAGCCAATGTTTTTAAAAATATTTAAAAATAAAATATATAAAACTTCAAATCACCCCCCTTTTGCCCCATTCAAAATAAAATAATAAAAAAAAAAATCAAACATACACATATTTGGTATCGCCGGGTTCAGAATCACCCGATCAATATATTAAAAAAAAAAATCGCTAAACGACGTAACAAGAGAAAAAATTCAAAACGCCAGAATTACTTTTTTTGGTCGCCACAACATTGCATTAAAATGCAATAACGGACGATCAAAATGGTATCATTAAAAAGGTCAGCTTGGTGCGCAAAAAATAAGCCCTCACCCAACCTGAGATCACAAAGACGCTACGGGTATAGGAAAATTGAGCAACTTTTTTTTTTTAACAAATTTTGGAATTTTTTTTCACCACTTACATAAAAAAGAACCTAGACATGTTTGGTGTCAATGAACTCATAATGACCTGGAGAATCTAATGGCAGGTCAGTTTTAGCATTCAGCGAACATGGTGAAAATTTTTTTTTAAAAAACAGCTGTGGGATTGCACTTTTTTTTGCAATTTCACAGCACTTGGAATTTTTTTCCTGTTTTCGAGTACATGACATGGTAAAACCAATGGTGTCGTTCAAAAGTACAACTCGTCCTGAAAAAAACAAGTCCTCACATGGCCATTTTGAGCAAAAAATAAAAAAGTTACGACTCTGGAAAGAAGGGGATCAAAAAATGAAAATGCAAAACCAAAAATACTTCTGGTCGTTAAGGGGTTAAATAAAAAAGAACCTATACATGTTTTGGTATCTGCGAACTCGTAATGACCTGGAGAATCGAACTGCAGATCAGTTTTAGCATTTAGTGAACATGGTAAGTAAAAAAACAAAAAAATAAAAAAAATAACGGAATTGCACTTTTTTTGCAATTTCCTATCACTTCAAATTGTTTTCCGTTTTACAGTACACTATATGGTAAAATCAATGGTGTCATTCAAAAGTACAACTCATCCTGCAAAAATACAAGCCTTCACTGACAGAAAAATAAAAAACTTAGGCCTCTTTCACACATCCGTTTTTTGCATCAGGCATGATCCGGCGTGTTGTTAAAAAAACGGATCCGGTACCGGATGCGGTTTTTTTTACCATTGACTTTCATTAGCGCCGGATCGTGCCTGATGTCATTGCGTTGTATCCGTTTTTGTCCGGATCCGGCGGAAATGTACATTCCGGCGGCCGGACAAAACGGTCACTGCAACGTTTTTTTTGTTTGCCGGAGCCGCCTGATAGTGCCTGAAGCTGCGCATCAGGCGGCCGGAAATAATAGAAGTCTATGTAACCGTATCAGACTTTTGTTCAATCCGACAAAAGTCTGATCCGGATTCTGGAAATCAGGGACTACTACTACTACTACTACTACTACTACTACTACTACTACTACTACTACATTTTCCAGTGTCTCCGGACATCCAAAACCCTCTTTTTCTGGGTTCAAAAGTTCAGGTCGGATCCAGCAAAAAAACGGATTCGTTGCATCAGATTTTTCTTTTCAGCGCCGGATCCGTCCCTTCAAGTGTTCGCCGGATCACGCCTGATACAAAAAAACGGATGTGTGAAAGAGGCCTTATAGCTTGGAAGAAGACGAGTAAAATGCAAAAAAGCCAAAATGAAAAATTGCATTGTGGTGACGGGGTTAATCTCAAATGTTATGGTGATGAAATCATACATGCTGAAGTGATTGTAACTTACCATGCAAAATTATACTTATTAATTTATTAAATGTATTAAATATTGTAAAAATATAATGATCATAAGGACATCATTGTGTCTGGAGCCTTGTCACCACATTTATAACACTTCCAATTGGAAACTTCATTAAACATTATTGCTTGTAGAAGAAAAGTATTACTTGAATAGGTAGTCACACAAAAACAGTAATAAAACATTGAATGGCTGCTTTTTTAGAGAAACCTGCCTTTTCCTGCTTAGAATCTCTGTGTACAGAAATTTGACACGTGACCACGGAGGGGGGCATTATATCAAGTAGGCAAGTTTCCAATGGGTCAGTTTAGCGTGAGTCCATATTAGATGGGTACGTTGAGTGATATGGATGACTTTGAACACGGCATGGTCACTGGTGCTATACTGGCTATGGCCAGTGTTTCAATAAATGTGGACCATGGAGTTCTCTAATTCAGTGGTGTTACCCAAAATGGTGTGATCTAGGTAAAGCATCCAAAGAAAGGGGATCCTGTGGAGCAGGCACGGATTGGGGCTGAAATTCAGTCCTGGCATTTGAAATCCCACAGGCCCATGCTGTCGCCGTCCCCAAACACCATATGGGAATATATCACTAATGTTACCCTGGATGGAGGAAAGCAATATTTCCAACAAGACCAATATTTCTAATGATACCCGTGGCCTGCTGGTAAGTGACGGAGTCAGCGATTTGTGCTCCATCACAACTCTTAAGAGTATGGGTGTCTTGAGAATACAGATTCTGCTAACAATGTAGCAGACAAGGCAGCCCACGACCAGACAGGCCCTTCTGGCATTTGCCAGAATTGCCAAATGGCCAGTCCGGCCCTGCTGTGGAGGTAAACTGGCAGGCCAAAGTGGTCAGCGGAGGATTTAGAAATCATTCTGACAAACACCGTCAAGCTGAATACAACACTGTTGCGCTAATGTGTCCAAACTCACAAGTCTCTGATTCTTAGCACGGATGGGCTATATCGGCCAATCAATTCAAGTGCCATTGCCAGCTAAGCCAATCAGAAAGATAAACTCCAGTGGGCAAAACAGTGGAAAAATTGGGTCACTCAATGATGAAAAAACATTTTTTTGGCCAGTTATGTCGTTTTCTGTTGCACCATCATGATGGGAGGTTGAGAATTTGGCGCAAGTGGCATCAATAGACATATCTTGTCTGTCAGAGGTCAACAGTTTAGGCTGGTGTGGGCACAGTAAGGGTGTGAGGATTTTTTTTGCAAGTTTTTTGATGATATCTGTGCATGGACCTTTGTTAGGCTAATATAGGCAATCATGGTCAACCAAGTTCATCCCTTCATAGAAGCTATCTACCCTAAGCAGAAGGACATCTTCAGCAAGACAATGATGACAGTGATTGAGTGGCCATTCAGTGTATATTTTCATTATATAATGTTAAGCATAGTCATTATAGTGTATATTTCCCTTTAGTCTGGTCAGTTGTGAGATAATCACCTGGGGAAGAGAATGCACCAAGATGCAGGATAGGAGGAAGGCAAGATGACAGAGGCAGTTCTGGGCAATTCTCTGCTGAGAAATATTAGGTCCTGGAATTGATATAGATGATACTTTAATATGTGCCACCTGCTTAAACATTATTACATACCAAGTACACCCATGCATGACAATGGTGTTGTTCAATGGCAATGGTCTCTTTCATCAGGATAATGGGCTTTATCTGCCCCACTGCAAAAATTGTTCAGGGATAGCTTGAGGAACATGACAAAGAGTTCACGGTGTTGACTTGTCATCTGAGTTTCTCAGATCTCAATATCAGAATCTGTGAGATTTGCTGGAAAAACAATTCTGATCCATGGAAGCCGTACCTCACAGATTAGAGAACCTAAAATATATTCTGCAGTCCACTCTAGAGGTCTAATGGTGTCTATGGCTCCGAGGGTCAAGGCTTTAGAAGTGATTTGGCAACACAATATTTAGCATTTGGTTTTATGGCCGATTGACATATTTGTTCATTTGGACTCATATTAGACATAGTTTTTGGTTTAACTAGATCGGCTATAGAATCAATAAAGATACTTGTTTTTTTTTTACTGAATAGTCAATTAATAATAAATAAAGATTACTTGCGGCGTGAGACATTTTTCTTCATTATATACTGACTCTAACATGTTCAACATACAGTGCACATAAAAAGTCTACATACCCCTGGTAAAATGTCATGTTTTTGGCATATATAATAATAAAAAAATCATACCAAGAAGAATCATTCCAGAACTTTTCCCACCTTTAATATCACCTATGATCTGTACAATTCAATTGAAAAACAAACTTAAATCTTTTCAGGTGGAAAAAGGAAAGTAAAGATGTAAAATGCGGTTGCATAATTATGCACACCCTTAGGGCCCCGTCTCACATAGCGACACACCAGCGATCCCAACAACGATCAGGATCGCTGGTGTGTCGCTACATGATCGCTGCTGAGCTGCCAAATGTTACCTTCTAAATTTCTCTATAGATTATTTTACTATCCAATTCTTATTCCATGTTCTCCTCTCCTATTATCTCTTTTGGTGCAGGGCTCACGTGACATAACAACCTCACAAGAGCCCCGGGAACGCGAGTGCTGACACTGCTGGAACAGCGGCGGCACAGGAAATAAGTATAAGTGTTTCTATTTTAATGGGTGGCAAACATTCTGATAGAGAAGGGATTGTCCTAGTTGTGGACATCTCTTTTAAATAAAGGTATAAATAACCAGACAATACACCCCTTCCTTCCAGCCTGGGGTCCGCAGCCTCGCCCCACTCCTGCCTCCTCCAGCAGCGACCCTGGCACCCTGCTCCACTGCAGCCACCACAACCGGTAAGCAATAAGACGCATACCTCCCAACAGTCCCGATTCTGACCCCCTCCTCCCGCTGTCCCGGCGGGACACTATGTGTCCCGCAGTGAGACGAGCCGCCACGCCCCCCATACACCCAATAGTTGCCTTCCCAGCGCTCCACTTTAGCTTATCACAGCAGAGCAATGACCTGCTGAGCAGTACTCCTCTGTGCGAGAAAGCCCTGTGATGAGGTCACAGGAGGGGAGGAGTTGGGTGTCACATGGTCAGGCTCCTCCGTGTGCAGGTTTCTGATGTGCTGAGCTGTGCTGTGGTTGTCATGGTGCTGGATGAGGGTAAGTTTATGTGAGGGGTCAGGAGGGATTTACAGTGTGGATGTAGCAGAGCCGCGGAGCCGTGTGTGTACGAGGTGTACGGAGCGGAGCCGTGTGTGTACGAGGTGTACGGAGCGGAGCCGTGTGTACGAGATGTACGGAGCAGAGCCGTGTGTGTACGAGGTGTACGGAGCGGAGCCGTGTGTACAAGGTGTACGGAGCGGAGCTGTGTGTACGAGGTGTACGGAGCAGAGCCGTGTGTGTACGAGGTGTACGGAGCGGAGCCGTGTGTGTACGAGATGTAGGGAGTGGAGCCGTGTACGAGGTGTACGGAGCGGAGCCGTGTGTGTACGAGGTGTACGGAGCGGAGCCGTGTGTGTACAAGGTGTAGGGAGCAGAGCCGTGTGTGTACGAAGTGTACGGAGCGTAGCCGTATGTGTACGAGGTGTACGGAGCGGAGCCGTGTGTGTACGAGGTATACAGAGCGGAGCCATGTGTGTACGAGGTGTATGGAACAGAGCCATGTGTACGAGGTGTATGGAGCGGAGCCGTGTGTGTACGAGGTGTATGGAGCGGAGCCGTGTGTGTATGAGGTGGCTGTAGCAGTGCTTTGTGTGTACGGGGCGTACAAAACGGAGCCTTGTGTGTATGAAGTGTATGGAGCTGAGCCGCTAATCTCCGTACACACAGGGCTCCGTGCTTGAGCCGTGTGTGTACGGAGAGGAGCAGAGCCGTGTGTGTACGATGTGTAGAGAAGTGGAGCCGCGTGTGTATGGAGCGGAACCGCGTGTGTACGAGGTGTATGGTGCAAAACCGCCTGTGTACAAGGTTTACGGAGTGTGGCTGCGCATGTACGAGGTTTACGGAGTGAAGCCGTGTGTGTACTGAGTGGAGCCGTGTGTATGCGAGGTGTACGGAGTGGAGCCGTGTGTGCGCTAGGTGTACGGAGCGGAGCCGTGTGTGTGCGAGGTGTACGGAGCGGAGCCGTGTGTGCGCGAGGTGTACGGAGCGGAGCCGTGTGTGCGCGAGGTGTACGGAGCCGTGCGTGTACAAGGTGTATAGTGGGGAGCATTCATACCTCCCAACTGTCCCAGATCCAGCGGGACAGTCCCGAATTTGAAAGAGAGTCTGCCCCGCTGTCCCCGCTGGGAGCTTGCTTTTCCCGTGGACACAGGAGTACACGGCGGAGCCCCGAGGAGCACTTTAAAACCCTGCTCTTTCTTTCTTTTCCTCAGTACCAGTCAGTGTGCCCACAGTACCAGCCACTGATCCCATAATGCCAGCCACTGTGCCCTCAGTACCAGTCAGTGTGATCAGCAGTGCTAAATGGGTGTAGTTGGGGCGTGGACATGGGTGTGATTAGTTGTGAAATGGGTGTGGCCAGGGGCATGGCCTAAAATTTGCCACGGCGCACATAGCGCGCCGCAACCTCCGTCCCTCTTTGCCATCTTCAAAACTTGGTAGGTATGAAGACGCCCAGATTATAAGCACCACCATTTTGCTAAAAAAAGTTTTTTTTCCATTTCCGAAAAATTTGGGGTGCGTTTTATAATATTATAAACTGCAAAATATGAGGTATAGTTTTTACTTTGCAAATCAGAATTCAATAATATTGCATCTCAATTTGATTACTTTTATTTAAAATAAGGCAAGATATAAGCCGTCCCTCTGTTAAGCGATGAATATCCTAATAATTCTCAATAGTAAATATTTTCCCCATGCATTTGATTGATAATGCATATCATTCCTTCCCTGTCACTCTCCAACAACCTCATATGATTAGGCAGACAAACGCCAGACTGCAATAAGCAGTTCCTCCATTCCCACCCTCTTCGCTTGGATAAAATGGCTATAAGCATTGGCGATGTGATGCCGTAATCAGGACCTGTGGCTTTTTATCTCCCTGTATTTTGGCATGAATATCAGGCAGCAGCTGGCAGCACCGTGCACACGGAGCATTTCTGCATCTGTTCTAATCTGCAACTTTAAGCAAACCCAGAACTCTCATTAGAAAAGATAAAATAAACAGCAGAGCACTGTGATTCATTTACACTTCAAATAGATTTTCAGTTGGTTATTCCTCAAATAATCAAATAGCTGGTGTGTCCCTAAAGTAGTGTAAAGTGACACGCTGTGTGAAATCAATTTTCCCTTCCAAAATCATTAAATTCAGATGCTGGAGCCTCCATCCCTGCTAATTCTGGGAGTCAGGCTTTTCATCCACCATTAACTTACTGAGCCTAACGGGCTGTCAGATATAATTTCCCAGGACGTAAATAATTCAGAAATTAAAAATTAATAAATAATAACAGTGTGCTCCTGGGAGAGAGACTGGGTCAATTAGGCGGCTCTGCATTCTGTTTCTTCACAGCGGGGGGGCAACTATATTCCTTACTAGACTCTCTCCCTCCATTCCACGCGTTGATCTGCGGCTCTTCATTACTGGGTTCAGTCAGGCACAATTACCTCCATCACATTCTCCATTGCTAACTTCAAAGAAACACACATTTTCCTAGTCTTCTTTTTTTCTCCCTTCTCCCTCTCTCTCTTGCAGAAGCCACAGCTTGATGTCCCAGAAAATTTCTTCCA
The DNA here is from genome assembly GCA_033576555.1 of Oophaga sylvatica. Lineage (NCBI taxonomy): Eukaryota > Metazoa > Chordata > Amphibia > Anura > Dendrobatidae > Oophaga > Oophaga sylvatica. The sequence goes on from JARQOD010000001.1 coordinate 224,859,338, forward strand.
CGCGGACTAATTAATAAGACTCTGAGTTATCATATTCGTCTTCGCTCTTTGATGTGCTACCTTTGTCAATCATCCTCCTTAATTAGAATTCCAACGATAACTTTACTTATCTCGTAACAAAATGGAAATTAAAATTTCCTGACGCGGATGATGCGGCTTGGTGGCGGTTCACATTGATAGGATTAAGAAATAAGGAAACGGATTATTTTGTTTTCATTGTGAAAGAACATAAATAATCTGATAGAATCAAAATAAGGGACTAAGTAATGGTATGTGCTGAAATTGAAGAAGGTGATGTAGACACATTCCTAATTACCCCGGTAGACACTAATTGAGATACACAAATCCGCCCTCTCCACGTTATACATACATTAGAATTGGCATAATTGTAATGATAATTTTATGCATTAAACTAATTGGATGCTGCTTACTCTTAACAGCGGGATTCCTAAACCCTAAGTATATAGTAAAAACCCAGCAGAATTCATCTTTCAAAGATTTTCAGTGTTTCATTTTTGATGATTCATGAATTTCTCTGCATGCTGTACTATTATATACAATTAATCACCATTTTGTTACATTGTTGGGTATAAAATGCAAAAATTGCTTATATAATTTATTATATTGCGTCATAATATTAAATACTATTTAAGATATAATTATATTCAATTAGATTATTTTGCAGTATAATTATACGATAATGTAAATCATTTTAAAGCTACATTTTGTATTTTAGTTATAATTATCTAAAAGAATGTACATAATTATATATTCAAGGTAATTTCTATAATGAAATAGTAGTTGAAAAGGGAGGCGATTCCGGCACTTGGGATTAAAATCTTCCAAAACTTTATTCCCATTTTCTTAAAATGGTGCACATATAGACAGCTCAAAAGCATGTGTGAGAAAAATTCCAACGCGTTTCGGGCTGAATAAAGCTCTTGTTCACAGCATAAATCAAATTAAATTGGAACAGCTATGTATAAAAACATGAGTGCCAATTACTAATTAAAAACAGTTGATATCTCTCTCTTAAAATGAGAACGCTGATAGGTTACTAGAAGGAACAAATGAGAAAAAAAAGTAATTGAAATCAGTCTGGAAAAGGTTATAAAGTCATTTCTAAAGCTTTGGGACTCCAGCAAACCACAAAGAGAGCCACTATCCACAAATGGCAAAAACATGGAACAGTGGTGAACCGTCCCAGGAGTGGGCAGCCTATCAAAATTACCCCAAAAGTGCAGGGATGACTCATCCAAGATATCACAAAAGACCCCACAACAGCATCCGAAGAACTGCAGGCCTCACTTGCCTCAGTTAAGGTCATTGTTCATGACTCCACCATAAGAAAGAGACTAGCCAAGAATTGCCTGCATGGCAGAATTCCAAGACGTAAACCACTGCTGAGCAATAAGAACATAAAGACTCGTCTCAGTTTTTCCATAAAACATCTTGATGATCCCCAAGACTTTTGGGAGAATACTCTGTGGACTGACAAGACAAAAATTGAACTTTTTGGAAGGTCTATGTCCCATTACATCTGGCATAGAAGTAACAGCATTTCAGAAAAGGAACATCATAGCAACAATAAATTATGGTGGTGGTAGTCTGATGGTCTGGGGCTGTTTTGCTGCTTCAGTCCTGGAAGACTTGCTGTGGTAAATGGAACCATGAATTCTGCTGTCTATCAAAAAATCCTGAAGGAGAATGTCCAGTCATCTGTTCGTGACCTCAAGCTGAGCGCACTGTGGTTACGTAGCAAGACAATGATCCAGAACACACCAGCAAGACCACCTCTGAATGGCATAAGAAAAACAAAATTAAGACTTTGGAGTGGCCTAGTCAAAGTCCTGAGCTTAATGCAATTGAGTAGCTGTGCCATGACCTTAAAAAGGCAGGGCATGTTCGGAAACCCTCCAATGTGGCTGAATTGCAGCAATTCTGCAGAGATGAGTGGTCCTAAGTTCCTCCAGAGCATTGTAAAAGACTCATTGCCAATTACTGAAAACGCTTGATTGCAGTTGTTGTTGTTAAGGGTGGCCCAACCAATTATTAGGTGTAGGGGCAATCACTTTCACATAGGGCCCTGTAGGTTTGGATTTCTTTTTCCCTTATTAATAAAGATATTCAATTAAAAACTGCATTTTGTGTTTCTTTATGTTATCTTTGCCTAATATTTACAGTTGTTTGGTGATCTGAAACATTTGTGACAAACATGCAAAAGAAAAAGAAATCAGGAATGATTCAAACACTTTTTCACACAACTGTATTGCAATGAAAAACAAATAGCAAAAACCCAGCAGAATTCATCTTTTAAACATTCTCAGATTTTCACTGTTGATGATTCACATATTTCTCGTAGTATTCCATGAAATTAAACACAGTATTATTTTCTACATTGTTTTGAATAGAGTGCAAAAAATGGCTAAATAATTTATACTATTGTGTTAGAAGATTTAATATATATAATCAATAAGATTATTTTACAGTTTCATGAGATAATAAAATAATATAAATAATAATAAAGGCACATTGTATATCTAAAATAATGTAGATAATTATATAGTGATGCTAAATTCTATAGTCACTTAGTTTTTTTCAGAGTGTCATTACATTCTTGATAATAGGTACACCAGTTCGATTTCTTGACAGCTATATGACAGGCACTTACAAGTAATGAATTTGATATTGTGATATTTCATATTACAATCAATTCAAAATTACAATCACAATTGTATACATAATTAGATGGGTTGCATGGCAACCCCTTTTTTATTTTTGTAAGACTATTGATCATTAGCATTCACACGCAGTAATTTGCTGATCTTGCAATCCAAATTGCAACACCTTTTAAAATTTGAACTTATTTAAAAGAAATTGTTAGCAAGTCTCTGTAATAAACTGCAGGTGCTAAGGATGTCGCCACGGATCCGAGACAGACCAAGAGTTAAAGGTTTATTTACAGGGATTTTCTCACCACACAGAGAGGAGCAGTAGGGGGTTGAATGTGACAGTGTAAAACAGAAAAACAGCGCAATGAAACTGAATAGAGCGATAAAACGGTTATGCAGAGTTGAACCGGTTAAACTCAAATAATTATAACTTATCAGTCCGGGGAAAGCTTGATTGAAGGGTCTACTTCTCCCACGTCGGCACCGACAACAGCGGCGCTTGCAGTCTTTAACCCCTTAACCCCCTGTAACGAATGGAAGCGGAGGCAGAGGTGGTGAAGTTCACATTCGTATTTATTTTTTAATGTGGAACCTCAAGACCGCGGTCCGGGGGGCTCCGAAGGGGGCGTAACTAGTGAGCCCCGGGTACCCGTAGTAAGGCCCCTCGAACAGGACCAGAATGGAATACCCGGAGGACACAGGTGCTACCTCCAGTTAGACCCCGGACACGTGACAGCTGTCCCAGAGGGACCAAAAGGGTAACAGGTATTTACAGAGTCCGTGGAGGGTTCTTGACGGAGAAGGGTAAGGTCCTGGTCCAGAACGGATGGTAGTAGGCTGGCTCCAGTGACCTTGTCACGGTCCACGGGTACGGATGGCTGATGGCGGAACGGGATGACACTTGCGCCAGTAATAGCCGAGATTGTCCAGGTTAGCCAGATACGGGTTAGCAATGATCTGAGGAGACAAACAGTATCAGCGAAGCACAGAGACTGCAGACGCAGCGCAGACAGATCAGGAACAGAACCGGATGTAGCAATGATAGAACACGTTGCTCCGGCACTCCCCTAATGGTGGAGTGACCAGATATAGTACTGAGTGCGCAGCCATTGGTTAATTAGCTATTTCAAAAAATGCACGCTGCCCCTTTAAGAGAGACGGTGGGCGCGGCCTCGCGTCCTAAGCAGTCTATCTGGAGGCCTGCCAGCAGCGTGCCAGGAAGTGGAGGAGGACACAGGACGCCGAAGAGCAGATGGGACAGGAGACCCCAGCCCGTGCGCAGACTGCTGCAGAGGGACAGCTAAAGGAACAGGTGAGTGAGCAGAACAGAGTGCAGAGCCAGCGCTGGGACCGAGTGTAACACCCCCAAGGGTGGTTTGAACGTTAATGACCGGGTCAATTTTTTCAATTCTGACCACTGTCTCTTTATGAGGTTATAACTCTGGAACGCTTCAACGGATCTTAGCGAAAAATGGAAATATGGCGAAAATTTGGAAAATTTTGCAATTTTCAAACTTTGAATTTTTTACTCCCCCTCTTTTTCAAGCCTGCGTGAAATCTTTTAAGAAGAAGAGGAGCCTGGATGTTCTCTTTAGGCTCCCAAGACCTCTCCTCAGGACCAAAACCTTTCCAGTCCACCAGGTAATAGATCCTACCTCTTACTCTCTTAGAGGCCAAGATATGTTTTACCTCAAAAACATCATCCTCAGAGACCGGATCAGGAGTGGTACCCGGGTCCTTAAAGAAGGAGCTCAACACTACTGGTTTGAGGAGGAAAACATGAAAGGAGTTAGGTACTCGTAGAGAATTAGGCAATTTCAGTTTATAAGAGACCGGGTTGATTTGTCTCAAGACTTCAAAGGGACCAATGAAACGGGGACCCAATTTGTACGATGGTAACTTCAGACGGATGTACTTGGAGGAGAGCCATACCTTGTCTCCTGGACGAAAGATGGGAGCCTCCAAACGTCTTTTGTCCGCATGCGTTTTCATACGTTGAGAAGCTCTCTCCAAAGCCGACCTGGTCTCTCTCCAAATGTCCGAGAAATTCTTAGACAAGGTATCGACTGCCGGAACATCAGACAATCCCGAGACAGGAAGAGGAATTCCGGGTTGCAGTCCAAACACAATCTGAAAGGGAGACTTTCCAGAAGATTCACTTACTTGGTTGTTGTAGGAGAATTCCGCCCAGGGCAGTAATTCTACCCAGTCATTATGATGAGCGTTGACGAAGTGACGCAGGTATCCAGCCAGGATTTGATTGATCCTCTCCACTTGCCCATTAGACTGGGGATGATATGCAGAAGAAAAATCTAGTTCAATTTTTACCATTTTACAGAGTCCTCTCCAGAACTTAGAGGTGAACTGGACGCCCCTGTCGGACACGATGTGGAGAGGAAATCCATGTAGACGGAAGATGTGCTGAATGAAGTGAGCGGCCAGTTCTGGAGCAGACGGGAGGCCAGATAGCGGAACGAAGTGGGCCATTTTAGAGAAGCGATCCACCACAACCCATACCACTGAGCAGCCAGAAGAAATGGGAAGATCCGTGATGAAATCCATCGCGATGTGCTGCCAGGGAGCGGACGGGATCGGAAGAGGCAGAAGCCTGCCGGCTGGTAGATGTTTAACAGTTTTGTTACGGGCACATGAAGGACAGGCTGCGACGAACTCCTGGATATCCTTGCCCATGGTAGGCCACCAGTAATAACGGGAGATGAGTTGCTGCGTCTTTCTCTGACCAGCATGGCCAGCCAACTTAGAAGAATGACCCCAGCGCAGAACACGACTACGATCAGGGGCGGACACGAAAGTCTTCCCAGGAGGAAGCCGGACCAGATCAGTGGAGGCAACAGAGACTAACTTAGAAGGTTCAATAATGTGCTGAGGTTCCTCCTCCAGTTCAGGAGGCAAGAAGGCTCTAGAGAGTGCGTCTGCCTTGATGTTCTTGTCAGCTGGACGGAAATGAAGTACAAAATTGAAACGGGCATAAAATAATGCCCAACGGGCCTGACGGGGATTCAGTCTTAAAGCAGATTGGAGATAGGCAAGGTTTTTATGGTCGGTGAATATGATTACCTGGTGATGAGCTCCTTCAAGAAGATGTCTCCATTCTTGCAGAGCCAATTTGATGGCCAACAGTTCGCGATCACCGACAGAGTAGTTCCTTTCTGCAGGAGAAAAAACCTTGGAAAAAAACCACACGAGATCATCCGCCCGGTAGACGACTTCTGGGTCAGAACTGCTCCTGCACCTATGGAAGAAGCGTCAACTTCAAGAAAAAATTGCTCACTTGAATTAGGACGATGGAGAACGGGTGCGGAAGCGAAGGCTTTTTTGAGAGAAACAAAGGCCTCTTCTGCCTCGGAGGACCATTCCTTAGAGTTTACACCTTTCCGGGTTAAGGCTGTGATTGGAGCCACTCGGGTGGAAAAGTGTGGAATAAATTGCCGATAGTAATTGGCGAACCCGAGGAACCTTTGTATGGCTTTTAGCCCAGACGGACGAGGCCAGTTGAGAACTGCAGACAACTTCTCCGGATCCATCTTTAATCCTGTGGAAGATACAATGTACCCAAGGAAAGGCAAAGAAGACTGCTCAAAGAGGCATTTCTCATATTTGGCATATAGCCTGTTCTCTCTCAGTCTTTGTAAGACCAGGCGTACTTGCCTCCGGTGTGACGTCAAGTCAGCAGAAAAAAATCAAAATATCGTCCAGGTAAACCACGACACAAGTATAGAGCAAGTCCCTGAAAATGTCATTAACAAATTCCTGAAAAAACGCAGGTGCATTGCTTAGGCCGAATGGCATTACCAGGTATTCATAGTGGCCGTCACGGGTGTTGAAGGCTGTTTTCCATTCGTCCCCCTCTCTGACTCGGATCAGGTTGTAGGCCCCTCTGAGGTCCAATTTGGTGAAGATCTTGGCCCCTCGGAGACGATCAAACAGCTCTGAAATAAGAGGTAATGGATACCTGTTTTTTACCGTGATTTGATTTAGCCCCCGATAGTCAATGCAGGGCCGCAAGGATCCATCCTTTTTCTTCACAAAGAAGAATCCAGCTCCTGCCGGTGACGATGACTTTCGGATAAATCCTCTAGCCAGATTCTCTTGGATGTAGTCCGACATGGCCTGAGTCTCTGCCTGTGAAAGGGGATAAACTCTCCCGCGAGGAGGAGATGCTCCAGGAAGAAGCTCTATCTGACAGTCATACGACCTGTGTGGAGGTAGTCTCTCAGCCTCCTTTTTCCCAAAGACGTCAGAGAAGGACCAATAGACGGAAGGCAACCCTGGCAGGGTATCAGGCTGGACTGGAGGCGAAACAGGTTGAATCCGGGTTAAGCAACGATTCATGCAGGTATCTCCCCAACGCAGAACTTCTCCAGTTTTCCAATTAAGGACTGGTTCATGCATCTGGAGCCAAGGTAAACCTAAAAGCATGGGATGGGATAAACTGGGATATACATAAAATCGCATTCGTTCAGTATGCATTAGACCTACCCGAAGTTCCACCAACTCGGTTTGAAACTGGACGGGCTCGGTCAGCGGTTTGCCATCCACGGCGGACACCTGTAACGGATCAGGAAGACACTGGACTGGTAAGCGGTAATGATCCACAACCGCCTGCTGGATGAAGTTCCCTGCAGCTCCAGAATCCAGTAGACAATGTTCGGAGAATTTTATTGCTCCATAGGACACGGAGACTGAGATGTGTAAAGAGGGAGAGGACTGTTCTCTACCTAGGTTGGCCCCTCCTACCGGACCTAGGCACTGGAGTTTCCCGACTTTTTAGGACAGAAATGGATCAAATGTTCAGAACTACCGCAGTAGTAACAACTTCCCTCCTTGCGCCGTGCCTCCCGGCGGCGGGTGGCCAAACTTACATGGTCCACCTCCATGGCCTCGGAGGCGGAGGGCGAAGTACTTGTTTTGTACAAACTAGAGTCCAGGTGATAGGACCTTTTGTCCCGCTTGATCTCCATGGAACGCTCCTGAAAACGCAGGTCAATTCGGGTTGCCAAGGATATTAGCTCTTCCAAGAGGGTAGGTCTGTCCTGTCCCGCCAGCTCATCCTTGATTCTTCCGGATAGGCCTTTCCAGAAGTTAGCAACCAGAGCCTCATTGTTCCACGATAATTCAGATGAGAGGGTGCGGAATTTAACAGCATACTGAGCTACCGTGAGAGTACCTTGGCGCAGGCGGAGCAGAGCTGAGGCAGTCGAAGTGGTGCTACCAGGTTCATCGAAAGTCCTGCGAAAAGCCTCTAGGAAAGATTGAAGATCGTTAACCAGCGGATCCCCTCTCTCCCATAGCGGGTTTAGCCAGGCGACGGCCTCTCCTCCCAGGTGTGACATGATGAAGCCCACCTTGGCTCGGTCAGAAGCAAACATATGCCCCAAGATTTCGAAGTGTAGAGTGCACTGATTGAGGAAACCCCGACACAGAGTAGGGTCACCCTGGAAACGGGTAGGAGCCGCCAGACGGGGACCTTGACTTGCCATGGGAACTGGTACCTGATTATTGATAGAAGAGTCAGGTGCAGACGAGGACCCTAAGGAATCCATGCGGGTAGACAAGCTGCGTAGATAAGTCGTGATCTTGTCCTGTTGAACTCCCAAACGGGTCACCTCCTGGCACAGATCCGTGGTCGGAGATCTCTGGGATCCAGCGGGTTCCATGGCCGGAGCAATCTGTAGCGAATGGAAGCGGAGGCAGAGGTGGTGAAGTTCACATTAGTTTTTATTTTTTAATGTGGAACCTCGAGACCGCGGTCCGGGGGGCTCCGAAGGGGGCGTAACTAGTGAGCCCCGGGTACCCGTAGTAAGGCCCCTCGAACAGGACTAGAATGGAATACCTGGAGGACACAGGTGCTACCTCCAGTTAGACCCCGGACACGTGGCAGCTGTCCCAGAGGGACCAAAAGGGTAACAGGTATTTACAGAGTCCGTGGAGGGTTCTTGACGGAGAAGGGTAAGGTCCTGGTCCAGAACGGATGGTAGTAGGCTGGCTCCAGTGACCTTGTCACGGTCCACGGGTACGGATGGCTGATGGCGGAACGGGATGACACTTGCGCCAGTAATAGCCGAGATTGTCCAGGTTAGCCAGATACGGGTTAGCAATGATCTGAGGAGACAAACAGTATCAGCGAAGCACAGAGACTGCAGACGCAGCGCAGACAGATCAGGAACAGAACCGGATGTAGCAATGATAGAACACGTTGCTCCGGCACTCCCCTAATGGTGGAGTGACCAGATATAGTACTGAGTGCGCAGCCATTGGTTAATTAGCTATTTCAAAAAATGCACGCTGCCCCTTTAAGAGAGACGGTGGGCGCGGCCTCGCGTCCTAAGCAGTCTATCTGGAGGCCTGCCAGCAGCGTGCCAGGAAGTGGAGGAGGACACAGGACGCCGAAGAGCAGATGGGACAGGAGACCCCAGCCCGCGCGCAGACTGCTGCAGAGGGACAGCTAGAGGAACAGGTGAGTGAGCAGAACGGAGTGCAGAGCCAGCGCTGGGACCGAGTGTAACACCCCCAAGGGTGGTTTGAACGTTAATGACCGGGTCAATTTTTTCAATTCTGACCACTGTCTCTTTATGAGGTTATAACTCTGGAACGCTTCAACGGATCTTAGCGAAAAATGGAAATATGGCGAAAATTTGGAAAATTTTGCAATTTTCAAACTTTGAATTTTTATACCCTTAAAACAGAGAAATATGTCACACAAAATAGTTACTAAATAACATTTACCACGTCTACTTTACATCAGCACAATTTTGGAACCAAATTTTTTTTTCGTTATGAAGTTATAAGGGTTAAAAGTTGACTAGCAATTTCTCATTTTTACAACAAATTGTACAAAAACATTTTTTTTAGGGACCACCTCACATTTGAAGTCAACTTGAGGGGTCTATATGGCAGAAAATACCCAAAAGTGACACTATTCTAAAAACTTCACCCCTCAAGCTGATCAAAACCACATTCAAGAAGTTTATTAACCCTTCCGGTGCTTTACAGGAGCTGAAGCAACTTGGAAAGAAAAAAATGAACATTTCAATTTTTATTCACAAAAATGATCTTTTACAAACAATTCTTTTATTTTAAGGTTAAAAGGAGAAAATGGGCAGAAAAAGTTGTTGTGCAATTTCTGCTGAGTACGCCGATACCTCATATGTGGGGGAAAACTCCTGTCTGGGCGCAAAGCAGAGCTCGGAAGGGAAAGAGCGACGTTTGACTTTTTCAAACCAAAATTGGCTGGAATTGAGATTGGACGCCATGTCGCGTTTGGAGAGCCCTTGATGTGCCTAAACAGTGCAAACCCCCAACAAGTGACACAATTTTGGAAACTAGACCCCTTAAGGAACTTATCTAGATCTATTGTGAGCACTTTGAACCCCCAAGTGATTCACTAAAGTTTATAATGCTCGGGTGTGAAAAAAAAAAAAATTTCATAAAAATTATTTTTTAGTCCCAATTTTTGATTTTTCCCAAGGAAATTGGACCCCAAAAGTTGTCCAATTTGTCCAGAGTACGATGATACCCCATATGTGGGGAGGAAATACTGTTTGGGTGCACGGCAGGGCTCGGAAAGGAAGTAATGACATTTTGGAATGCAGACTTTGATGGGTTCATATTCAGTTTGCAGAGTCCCTGATGTGCTTAAACAGTGGAAACCCCCCACAAGTGACCACATTTTGGAAACTAGACCCCCTAAGGAACTTATCTAGATCTGTAGTGTGCACTTTGAACCCCCCAAGTGCTTCCCACAAGATTATAATACCCGGGCATGAAAATAAAAAATCCTATTTATTTCCCACAAAAATGATATTTAAGTCACCAATTTTTTTATTTTCCCAAGGGTAACAGGAGAATTTGGACCATAAAAGTTGTTATCCAATTTGTCCTGAGTACGTTGATTTCCCATATGTGGGGGGAACCACTGTTTGGGCGCACGGCAGAGCTCGGAAGGGAAGGAGCGCCATTTGACTTTTTCAAACCAAAATTGGCTGGAATCGAGATTGGACACCATGTCGCATTTGGATAGCCCCTGATGTGCCTAAACAGTGGGAACCCCCCCACAAGTGATCCCATTTTAGAAACTAGACCCCCTAAGGAACTTATCTAGATCTGTGGTGAGCACTTTGAACTCCCAAGTGCTTCACACAAATTTATAACGTAGAGCCGTAAAATTAAAAAATCATATTTTTTCCACAAAAAATGATCTTTTCACCCCAATTATTATTTTCCCAAGGGTAACAAGACCTCAAAAGTTATTGTGTAATTTGCCCTAAGTACACTGATACCCAATATGTGGGGGTAAACCACTGTTTGGGTGCATGGCAGAGCTCAGAATGGAAGGAGCGCAGTTTGACTTTTTCAAGGCAGAATTGGCTGGACCCCATGTCACGTTTGGAGAGCCCCTGATGTGCCTAAACAGTGGAAACCCCCACAAGTGACACCATTTTGGAAACTAGACCCCCTAAGGAACTTATCTAGATCTGATGTGAGCACATTCAATCCCAAAGTGTTTCACTAAAGTTTATAACGCCTGGGTGTGAAAAGAAAAAAAATTCCACAAAAATGACTTTTTTAGTCCCCAATTTTTGATCTTTCCCTAAGAAAATGGACCCCAAAAGTTGTTGTCCAATTTGTCCTGAGTACGCAGATACCCCACATGTGGGGGGGAATACTGTTTGGGCGCACGGCAGGGCTCGGAAAGAAAGTAATGACATTTTGAAATGCAGATTTTGATGGTTGTCATGTTCAGTTTGCAGAGCCCCTGATGTGCCTAAGCAGTGTAAACCCCCACAAGTGACCTCATTTTGGAAACTAGACCCCTAAGGAACTTATCTAGATTTGTGGTGAGCACTTTGAACCCCAAGTGCTTCAAACAAGTGTATAATGCCCGGGCATGAAAATAAAAATTCCTATTTTGTTCCCACAAAAATAATCTTTTAGTCAATTTTTTATTTTCCCAAGGGTAACGGGAGAAATTGGACCCCAAACGTTGTTTTCCAATTTGTCCTGAGTATGCTGATGCCTCATATGTGGGAGAAAACTACTCTGTGGGCACACGTCAGGGCTCGGAATAGAAGTAGTGACGTTTAGTAATGCAGACTTTGATGGAAAGGTCTACGGGTGTCATGTCGCGTTTGGAGAGCCCCTGATGTGCCTAAACAGTGGAAACCCCCCACAAGTGACCCCATTTTGGAAACTAGACCCCCAAAAGAACTTATCTAGATGTGTGGTGAGCACTTTGAACCCCCAAGTGCTTCACAGAAGCTTATAACGCCCGGGCATGAAAATAAAAAAATCATATTTTTTCCACAAACTTGATCTTTTAGTCCCCAGTTTTTTATTTCCCAAGGGTAACAGGAGAAATTGGACCCCAAAAGTCGTTGTTCAATTTGTCTTGAGTACGCTGATACCCTATATGTGGGAGAAAACTACTGTATGGGCAAACGTCGAGGCTCGGAAGGGAAGTAGTGACGTTTTGCATTGCAGACTTTGATGGAATAGTCTGTGGGCGTCATGTCGCGTTTGGAGAGTCCCTGATGTGCCTAAACAGTGGAAACCCCCCACAAGTGACCCCATTTTGGAAATTAGATCCCCAAAGGAACTTATCCTAGATGTGTGGTGAGAACTTTGAACCCCCAAGTGCTTCACAGAAGTTTATAACGTAGAGCCATTAAAATAAAAAATCATATTTTTTCCACAAAAATGATAATTTCGCCCACAATTTTTTATTTTCAAGAGGGTAACAGAAGAAAGTTGACCCCGACAGTTATTGTGCAATTTGTCCTGAGTACGCTGATACCCGATATGTGGGGGTAAACTACTTTTTGGGCGCATGGCAGAGCTCAGAAGGGAAGGAGCACCGTTTGACTTTTTCAATACCGAATTGGTTGGAATTGAGATCAGACGCCATGTCACGTTTGGAAAGCCCCTGATGTGCCTAAACTGTGGAAACCCCCCCAATTCTTACTCCAACCCTAACCCCAACACACCCCTAACCCTAATCCCAGCCCTAACCCTAACCACAAACCTAACCCTAACACACCCCTAACCATAATCCCAACCCTAACCCTAATTCTAACTTTAGCCCCAACTGTAACCCTAACTTTAGCCCCAACCCTAACCCTAACCCTAAGGGTAAATGGAAATAAATACTTTTTTTAATTTTATTATTTTTCCCTAACTAAGGGGGTGATAAAGGGGGGTTTGATTTACTATTTATAGCGGGTTTTTATGTTTGGCAGCTGTCACACACTAAAAGACGCTTTTTATTGCAAAAAATAGTTTTTGCATCATCACATTTTGAGAGCTATAATTTTTTCTTATTTGGGCCCACAGAGTCATGTGAGGTCTTTTTTTTTTGCGGGACGAGTTGACGTTTTTATTGGTACCATTTTCGGGCACATGACATTTTTTGATCGCTTTTTATTACGATTTTTGGGAGGCAGAATGAAAAAAAACAGCAATTTATGAATTTCTTTTGGGGGGGGCGTTTATACCGTTCAGTGTGTGGTAAAATTGATAAAGCGGTTTTATTCTTCGGATTAGTACAATTACAGCGATACCAAATTTGTATTTTTTTATGTTTTGGCGCTTTTATACAATAAAAACAATGATATATAAAAAATAATTATTTTTGCATCGCTTTATTCTTTGAGCTATAACTTTTTTAGTTTTTCGCTGATGATGCTGTATGGCAGCTCGTTTTTTGCGGGACAAGATGACGTTTTCACCGGTACCATGTTTATTTATATCCGTTTTTTTGATTGCGTGTTATTCCACTTTCTGTTTGGCGGTATGATGATAAATCATTGTTTCTTTGCCTTGTTTTTTTTTTTAAAGGGTTCACTAAAGGGGTTAACTAGTGGGACAGTTTTATAGGGCGGGTCATTACAGACGCGGCGATACTAAATATGTGTACTTTTATTGTTTTTTTTTATTTACATGAAGAAATGAATTTATTGGGGATTTTTTTTTTCTTTATTTAGGAATTTTTTTTTTACACATGTGTTTTTTATTTTTTTTACTTTTTTACTTTGTCCCAGGGTGGGACATTACTGTATAATATCAGATCGCTGGTCTGACAGTTTGCACAGCACTCTGTCAGACCAGCGATCTGACAGGCACTGCATCAGGCTTTCTCAGCACCTGCTCTCAGCAGGCACTGAGGAAGCCGCCTCCCTGCAGGACCCGGAAGGAAGGTCCTGCAGGGAGGAGGCCCTCGGAACAACGCAATCACATCGCGCTGCTCTGAGGGACTCAGGGAAGCACGCAGGGAGCATCCTCCCTGCGCGATGATTTCCTGTACCGCCGGAACACAGCTCCGGCTCGTCACTGTGGTCCCCGGGTGTTATGATTTGGTAACTGAGGAGGACAGGAGCAAAACAGCAAGGCTGCCGAACACCTGAGAGGTTGGAAACTAATGGGTTGCAGATCCCTAAACTAACCGCACAACTAGAAGCAGCCATGGAGCGTACCTACGGTGGTCCTAGACGCCTCGGCACAGCCGGAGAGCTAGCTACACCTAAAGATAGAACAGGAAAGCTAACTGCCCCTTAGTAGAGCCCCAAAGGAATAGGCAGCCCCCAAACATATAATGGCGGTTAGACAAGACGAAACACAAACGCAGGCAGAAAATAGAGTGAGCAAACGCTGGGGCCAAACATTGCCTTAATAGGACAGGACAGGACAGAATACTATCTGCAACCCAGCAAAACCCTAGCAAAACTTCCAACACTTCTGATTTCAAAAATGCTGAGATCACACGATCTCGCCACCCACTAAATCAGATCTCAGTGTGAACAAGGCAAACCCGCAGCCACTCAAAAAGCAGGGAAAGAGCAATTGAACAAATAACAGTGGCTACTGAAAAACAGAAAGTAGCACAGGCCCCAGGAGGGGACCCGGCTAACCTCCACAAAGGTGCAGACAAAAATGGAAATAGCAAACACAATAGAAACAAGCAGAAAATATCTTATCTGAAGGTAGCAGACGAAGGCAAGACACCAGCAGACTTCCAAATGAACCAGGAAACAACAATTGATCACCGGCAAGGACCATGGGAAGGCAGCTCCCTTATATCAGCCCAGTAAGTTACTCCTGATTGCCAGTCATAGCTGGCAGGTGAGGAGGACCTGTCATTAGAGGCAGATTCAGTACCGTCAGCAACCACCAGAGGGAGCTTCAGCTCAGAAATTGTCTCCAACACGTTCACAACACCCAGGACTGCGCTCTCGTGTCACTGTCTCTGCTCTGTCGGGGGAGTCTCCTCTGGTAACGGAGGCTACCGAGTCCACATACTCACATACGGCACTCTCAATGCTGGGGAGACGGAGAGTTCTCTCTCTCTGGGAGCGCGGTGCTGCAGCCTGCTCTATGTCCCGCGCGTTCTGCTCTCTGTCCCACGAGCTCTCTTTTCGCGACCTCACCCCACACGGTTTCCTGTTCATTGCCCCTTCTTTCCGTTCACTGCCCCCCACGGTCACATGGTTCTGTCGGTCCAGGCCAGAATGTCTTCCCCCGGCGACCCTGCTGTCTGGCTAGATGGTTCCGGACACAAAGCAGGAGAGGTAACCCCTTTTGGGCTCTTCTTCCTCTTCACCCCCTTACATCTCAACACATTAATCAACACTTAGTCAGCTCAATATGTTGCATTTCAGAGTTTTGTGATGTTGGAACTACTTGCAATGTACTGTAATCTGTAGTGAAAATTTACAAAAGATTCACCCCCCCAAATCTGCTATGGCCTTACTGTCATTGGTACCACACCAGAATTAGTGTCATTTCAAACCTCTCTAACCATTTGTTTAATGATGCGTGAAAGTTGTTTAACCTCTGGATATTTTTGGTATCTGAGCTGATCATAGTATGAAACCCCATTTTTATTTCTAGTTTCTATGTTTTTTTTTCTATTTTAACATTGAGTGAGAAGAAAACATTTTTTACTGGTGAAGATATGCAGGGAAGAACATGTCCATAATTAAAGGGATTGTCCAAGTGTGTCATGAAAGTCTGAAGCCATTCTCTGTGACTACAGACTTGAGAAACCTCATTGTGCACGCTGATGGGATAATCTGGTGTCCGAAGCAGTCGGCCATGTGACCGCAAATATGTGATACGCATACACCCGGCCACATTCCGACTAGACGTGCATGGTTTTGCTCATTACAAGTAAATTGAGTGAGACCTTGCCAGGTCTAGTTGGAATGTGGCCAGAAGTATGCATATCACATACTTGCGGTCACATGATCTCCCGTTCTCTCCGTTGGCACTGGAGGATTCAGACTGCATGCGCATGAGGATATACAAGTCTGCAGTAGAATAGCTGTAAACTTTTGGGAAAGACAACCCCTGTAAATTTTCAAAGAATATCTATCATCCGACTATGCTACCCTGTACAAAGGCAGCATAGTATAGGCAAAAAAATATTAAGCTGTCTAATAGAAGCTATTAGAGAATATCTCAATCACAGGTTGGAAAGGCTTCACCACACTATTGTCTAGGTCCTCTTCAAGGTGATTAA